>SMDT01000153.1:0-708913 GCA_005392925.1 Aquilaria sinensis | reverse complement strand
GCTGAGTCAACATGGCAGTAGTAACCAACTCCCACGTACGAGCGACATCCCAAGTCAGCCAAGCGTGTGAGCTAACACCACTATGCATGCCTATACATGAACATACGTATTATTCCCCCTTTCTTAACAGCGCTCTTGCCCTCAAAAGTGACAAAAGTCTAGATAGCGCCTTTCAAATCTATAAATGATTCCTAAATTATGTCTTCTGGTGCTGAATTTATCCAGTGCATAAGAACCTTAGTGATTGTCGTATGTCCCTTTCTCTTAATCATCCTATCCAAGATGGCCAATAGTTGTTTGATCACCTCATCTTCCATGTTCGACAATTCTGATTGCACCAACACATCTCCAACTTTTTCCTTGAGCAGGGACACATGAAACACATTGTGGACTCTTGCTTCTTGTGGCAAATTCAAGTGATATGCCACCGCACCCACCCTAGCAATGACCAGAAAATGGCTACAAAATTTATGGGACAACTTGTAAGAATGAGGCGGTTGTTAAACATTCCTTATGTTGCCAAAGGAAAAATTCTCATGATTTCTCCAATTAGGTTATATCGGTTACCTTCATACCCAAAATTCTGGTTTCCTATGAACTTAACTTGCTCATAATTCATCTCCATATTTGCACTATACATGTTGGAAGTAAAGGCGGTAACTTGTTCAATGGTTGGCACTTTTTTATTGGTCAACTTGGACATTTGATTCGTGAAGGAAGCAATTTGTGCTGACAAAGTGGTCAATTGATCAACCTCAAGCACCCTTCTTCTTGGTTGAGCTCTTTCTCCCAATCATTGCTCTCCATTAAATGTTAATTACTCTAAAACTTGAAAAGAATCACCAGGTGCCTTAGACATCAAAGATCTACCAGCCAAATCATCAATCATAAACCTTGAAATGGGCACCAAGCCTTTGTAAAAAAGTTAGATTTGTTGCCAATCCAAGAATCCATGTTGATGGAACCTCTTAAGTAACTCCTTAAATCTCTTTCATGCCTCCGAAATGGACTCCATCTCATGTTGCTTAAATGTCACTATGGAAGCTCTCAAATAGGCGGCCTGTGATAAAAGGAAAAACTTGCTCAAGTATTTTTCAGCCGTTTCATTTTATGTAGTGATAATTTCCGATTGAAATAATTGATACCATCCTTTAGCCTTGTATCGGAGTGAAAAGGGGAACAATCGGAGCCTAATAGCATCGTTGAAAATTCCATTGGCTTTGAAAGTGTCACAAGCCTCCAAGAAATACGTTATATGTGTGTTAGGATCCTTTGAAGCTAACCCTCTAAATTGCTTTTGTTGGATGATAGAAATTAATGTCGGCTTCAACTCAAAGTTGTTGGCCTGCACCGATGGTCTTATAATGCTCGAATAATTCTCTACCACCAAAGGTCAAATGTACTCCCTTATAAGCCTTTGAAGATTCCTTGGGTGGACTTCATCTTGATGATCTATGCCACCATTATGCCCATTGTTGCCTCCATTACCATTAAAATTATCTCCTCCAATCTCCATGGATTTAGAAATTGAGCTAGATTCAGACAAATGTGATGTTGGGTGAAGCTCTCTAAGATGCCTCTCTATCTCCAATATTAATGGCAACAAAGTATAGTGTTAAGAACAGGTCATACATCAATGGTACCTACAAAAAAAATATTTGAATACAAAGTAACCAAATAAGTAGCAAAATAAATGTTAGTCTAGAGTCAATCTTCTAGCAATGATATTGTTCAATCTAACACAAATCAATCCCCAGCAACGACACAAAGAACTTGTTATGAGTTTTAAAACCATTATTCGTAAGTGCACGGGTCACGTGTAAATAGGATGAGTGAGTTTCATTCTCGTGATGATTGATTTATATTGATTCACAGACACCACCACTTTAAGACAACTTTAGCTAGACAAGTAACAATTAAATTGAAGGGTTAAATAAGTAAAATTAAGTAAACTAAACCTAGCTAAATGAAATGTCACTAACCTAGAGTGCAACAATGCAATGCAAATTTGTGGTTTATATTAAATTATAAAAGCACACTTTCTATGGGTTCATTACTTATCTTGATTAGTTGGTGAATTTAAACTAGTGATTTGGTTTTCCTACTTGTTGCTAAAGTTAACTAATTGGGTCCTTTACTCTCCCAAGTGAAAAGGTCTCTCTCCCAAGCTCAAGCTACAATGGACTCTCAGATGAATTGCTAGTTCAAGAGATGTATTATAAGTTTAATTTACCTTTACCTAGTATTCAAGACTAGTCTCCCAACAAGCCCATGGTCACTACACTCTTCTCATAATTCTAATTCCTTTTAATCTTTTCCAAGAGCTTAAAAGAAATTTAACATGCAATTGACTAGGGCCCTTAATCAATCAACACAACAATAAGCTAAAGGAGAAGAATAAACAAGCATTGATGGAAAACCAAAGTCACATAATCATAATTCAACCAACATAATCAATCAAAGTAGCTACATCCATAGAAAGTGTTAAGGAAATTACTCCATAACTAAGCTAAACATAAACATGAAAATACATAAAATGGCATCCATGTCCAAGTACAAAAAAGAGGAAAAAAGGAACCCAAGTGATAAATTGAGCTTGACTTCTTAAAGCTTCAAAAAATCTCCAAGTGCTCTTAGCCTCCTTCAAGCAAATTTTCACAAATACCTCCACGAGAGATGAAAAATGCAAGAAATGATGAAAAAAGGAAAAACCTAGCTTAAGCTTAGAGGAAGAAGAAGATGTAAAAATTCCAAATTTTCCCAAGTGATACACATCTTTCTCTTCACCAACCACCAAAAGGATAGAATCCCTCCATCAATTGCAAGCAATTATTCAAAATGGGAGGTGGGGGACCACAAAACCCATATACAAGGCCGCTAGGGCACCAAAGGAGGCCATCCGGACATTGTAGCACTCAAAACTTATAGGTCACTAGTGCCATAGAGCCCAGGCCTCGAATTCAGCTTTCAGAATTATTGAACTGTGGAGCTGCAGCGCCAAATGGGGCTGTAGCCTTAATGAACTGTTTGTTTCCACTTTTCATTTTTTGTTCCTTTCACTTCCAATCCAATGCTTCAGTTCTCTTTTCCACCCTATAAAATGAAAGTCCCAAGCAAAAAATGGCAGAAAATGTGGTGTGGTGGTGTAGAAAAAAAAAAGCTTGAAAATGATAAAATGTTAACAATTTTGACTATGCAAATTGACATCTATCAGGCCCAAAGTGGCATGACTAAAACTAGCCTCTTGGTCCTTAGTTTTAGCTTCATATAGGTTAATGATGAATCTTCATAGAGCATCAAACTCCTCGTATTGCTTAGACGCCAGCTAAGCCAAATCCCAATCATACTTAGTTGACTGTTCTTGAAGGGATCTAGTTACCATTTCTTCTAAACTTTGTCATAACTCCTAAAATTGCATTCCATCTGTCATCATAGGAGCCAAGACCACCGCTCAATACCAAATGATGTTGAAAAAGTTAAGAACAGAGAAAAATGAATCCAATAGACAACTTTAGCCAACAAGTCTCGACGCAAATGGACTCCAAGGATTCGACAAGCTTATAACCTAATGAACAATCAAGAGAGATTTGGGGAGAGAGATGATTATCATTTCATTTGTAAGAATCACACAAGATGTGAGTCTGATACATATACTAAGGCAAACACAATGATGACGTAAATAACAAACTAATGAAAATAGGAAAAGCTTAGTCAGCATGGCAACAATAACCAACTCTCACATACAAGTGATGTCCTAAGCCAGCCAAGCATGTGAGACAACACCACTATGCATGGCCATGCATAAACATATGCATCGATAATGGTGATGAGGATAGGGGCGGATGGAGGAACAAAAGATGAAGAGGAGTTGGGGTAAAAAGGGTGTGGAGGTAGATTTAGAAGTTTAAGATGTAGAATTTTTTATTGAAAAAGTTTGAGGAACAAATTTATTATTTTAAATTTATTTGTGTTAATTAAAGCCACGCTAGTATTTTTCATCTGGCTTAACGCTGAAAATGACAAAAAATACCAATTGAGACGTGAAAAATAAGTTTAGGTAGTTTGATAGGCCAAATCTAAAGGTCAAATATCTATTTGGAATAGAAAACTAAGCTAAGTGACCCCCTATGGACTTTATCCCTACAAGCTTTATGAGAAAAGCATCCAAATCATCGGTCATTTAGTTAGCTATACAACACAATTCTTCATGACAAGAAGACAATATTTATAGGAACCTCCTTGTAGTTTGGCCTAATTTAAATCTTAGTCCATTTATTTTTAAAAATTCACACTTTATTCTTCACTTTTTTATCTAACGACAACTTCTGAAACCCTAATTTAAACTGCCTACTACTACATTCTAGTAACTTCAAATTTTTTTGATAATTTTTTATAATTAATTGACATAAAAAAATACTGATTTGCATTTATATAGAGCAAAATGCATTTGTGTGGAAGAAAAATTGAAAATTCAAAAAGGGACATTAATTGTAAAAAAAGGTTAGAAAGATTAAAATTACTGTAAGATAACTATCAAATAATTTAAATAGGATTTAAAAAATTTTTGTTAAACAGTTTAAAGTAGTAGGGCAAAACATAAGTTCTTAAAAAACAAGGAAAGAAAGTATACATTAGGCCAAATTAGAAAGATTGTTGTAAGTTTTCCATCTTAATTCCTCCCCAGACCCATCAGAATCTGAATCTCATCCCCAGCCCTAGGGTTGAGCATGGGTTGAGTAGAGCTATAGGTTTACCCGATCCAATAGGAATGAGTTGGGTTTAGTAAAAAGTGATCATAGTTCATAAGTTGGTTCTGCCCCTAAAATCCCATATTTTATTTTTATTCTGGTTCCACATAGAACCAATCAGAGGTATATGCATTATGTAATCTTACTGTATAAAATTTATAATTGTACATATATAATTATTTATTAAAAATTATATTAATGGATTTTTAGTCTTTTAGTTCTAAACTTAATCTTTAGCATAGTTTTTTAATTCATACCGTACCAGGACAACCAAAACAAAAGATGTCCTTTGTAGCGGACTGGACCAGGTGTACTGGTTGTCTCAACCTGTATTGGCCATACCATCTCAATTAGAGGTGTTCAGTGGGCCGGTCCTGACACGACCCGGCTTGGGACCGGCTCGCTTGGAGCACGGCACAGGCTTGGCCAAGACCGGCACGGCCCAAGCCCGCTAGAAGACGGTCGCAATGTGGGCCGTTAATGGGCCTGGAGGAGGGGGGAGGGAGCTGGGCTCGGCATGGCCCAGGAAGGTTTTGGGCCCGGCACCTGGACGGGACCGGCCTCGGCTCGACCGGCACGGAGACCGGCACGGGACCGGCCCGGGACAGCGGTGGCGGCGCCAACGGTCAGAATTTCTCCAATGTCCGAAATTTTTCAAAAAAAAGGGCAAATTACAGATTTGGTCCTTTTAATGGTTGGCAGCGTTTTCTGGACCCTAGAATTTACATTTTTGCCCCCTCCAACAACTATTTTCTAAGGGTATTTTAGGCAAAAAAAAAATAAGGCCTTCCCCTATAAATAGGGAGGCCATTTGCACCATTTCTTCACACCAATCTTAGCAATCTCTCATTCTCTACTAATATATTCTCTCATTTCTTTCAAGCAGTCAATATTATTTTCTGCATTCTCAATCAATTCTCAATTACTTTCGAAGCTTGTGTTTTGCTCAATTTTGCCTCACACAAATGGCATCAAGAGGAAAGGGAAATGCCTCAAGCTCTTCATCCCACACCGGTTTGAGGTCATTTTTCCGTGGCCTTTCCCGACCGGCGACCCGTGGGACTCATATCCAACAAACTGACGATGACGAGCAATTCGATATGAGTCAATATGACTTGGGCCTCGATGATCAACTTTCTGATGACGACGTTGAGGAGGTAGAGCCAACGGTACCAGGGAATGTTGGTGGAGGAGATGGTTCTGAACAAACCCCGACAAGCCATCAAGCCGAACTTCCGCCAGAAGGTAAGACAGCGAGGCTCACCGTATGGGTTTGGGAGCATTTTGACCAAGTTTTTTAGAAGGATAGTCATGGAAACAATGCGAGGTTCGCACAGTGCAAACACTGCAAGCAAAAGCTCTCGCATAAGAAGAACGATGGCACAGGAACACTGAGACGTCACATGGAATCAAAGCATCTGACTTTATGTCCAGATGCAGCTACGAGTACCGGCGGTCAGACACAGCTTGCAAGCACTGCCGGCGGATCAGGTATTTTTAAATTTAATAAAAAAGATTGTAGAGAATGCATGATAGAATGGATGATGTTAACTGAAAAACCATTTACACAATCGGAAGATAGACACATGGAAAAATGGATTACATCATACTTAAACCCTGCTTTTAAAAGAACATTTAGGACCACTGCTAGGAGGGAGTCATTTAAAATTTATGAAGCTGGTAAATCAAACTTACAAGCATACTCCTCTGCTTTAGATCACTGTATCTCATTTACTAGTGACATGTGGACTTCACCACTAGGACAAGATTATTATTGTATAACTGCATATTGGATTGATGATAGTTGGGTCATTCAAAAACGTATCATTGCATTTAAGTGGATGGAGGTCGATCATACTGGTTGGAACATATTCAATGTAATTTTAGAAAGTTTAAAAGAATTTTTTTGTCATGACAATGTTTTTAGCATAACATTTGATAATGCATCAAACAACGATGTCGCGGTTGAGACATTGAAGGAATCGCTAGAACCTGTCCGTGATGCCGCATTTTTTCATATTAGGTGTATATGTCATATTTTAAACTTAGCTGTCCAAAAAGGTCTTCAAGTTTTGAGTAATAAAATTACTCCAATTAGGTGGGCACTCCATTATTTAAAGTCAAGGACGAAAGTTTCTAAAGAGTTTAAGCAATATTGTCTGGAAAATGGCCTTGATTTTAGTTGGAAACGTTTTAAACTTGATTGCCCTACCTGAAAATGTTTTAAACTTGATTGCCCTACCCGATGGAACTCCACTTATGAGATGTTGATAGATGCGATGCCATTTGCTGCATACATGACATGTTTTATAAATGTCAGAGAAAAGAACACGATTTTGAAACAAGAGATGTGGGATAAACTGTCAAAATTGGCTGCTGTGCTGCGATATTTTTATGATGCCACTGTTTTTTGCTCCGGTGTATACTATCCCACATCGCACAAAGTTTTAATGCATATGGTCAACATTGCATGGGTTTTGAACCAATACAAAGATGACGAGTTCTTAAAAGACACAATTAAGGCCATGAAAGATAAATGGATTTCATATTTCAGTACTATACCCCCAATCTACTTAGTTGCAGCTACACTAGACCCGACCGTAAGAATCACAGGTACGCAACAGCTACTTGAGGGTTATTATAGTTTCTTAGAAATGGCACATATTTCTGTTCATACTATAACTACCTCTATTGATAAGCACTTGCGAGAGTTGTTTAAGATATATGCCAGTCGGCATAAGGATAAGGTTGCAAACACTACTTCATCTACCATCGCGTCTTCATCGGCCTCATTGTCATTCAATCCGGCTGAACAACTCCTCAAACGGCCCCGTGCTGCAGCATCCGGTCTTACTGAAGTGGACGCATACCTTAACCTTGTTTGGGAGAATAGTGAGACCGACATTCTAGACTGGTGGAAAACAAGAAGTAACAAATTTCCAATACTCTCCATCATTGCAAAAGAAGTTCTAGTTGTTCCCGTCTCAACCGTTGCATCGGAGTCCGCTTTCAGCGCTGGAAAGCGTGTCATTTCAGAGAGACGCGCAAGGCTATCACCAGATGCAGTTGAAGTTTGTATATGCAACCGTGATTGGGGTCTTGCAGCTTGCAGATTACAAGACCACAAGAGTTCTGACGAGGAAAACCCCGATGAGGATAGATGCTTAAATCCACCTGCTTGCTCATTATTTACTTACTTTGTATTTGATCTGATTTTGCTGTGTAGCACAGATCGTACCTTTTATTTTGCATTTAATTTTATGGAACGTTTCGCTATTGAGTAATGTAAAGCCCGTTCCATGGTATGTAAGTGCCGTTTGGCTTTAATATTAATAAAAGTTCACACCGGTGGTGGTGTTTTACTCTTAAAACAAGTAATTATACAAAATATAAAGATAACCTTAGAATATGTAATATTTATCTAATTTGTTTTTTTGTCATTATTTTATTTATTGTCTTGTAAAGTAAAATCTTGGTAATCATGGTTTGTTTCTTTAACATAAAGAAATAACTTTAGTCCTTAAGGTTTTAATAATTGACTTAATAAAGGTTACAAAAAATGGTTTAACTCAAAATCAAATATATCAAAGTTTTCCAAACTTTTTGGTCAATTTCTTACCTTTTATTTTTATTTTTATTAAGTTATTCATTTAACGTTTGATTAATTTAAAAGTCTAGTAGAATTGAATATGAAGTGGAATTTAAGATCCACTAGATTATAAAATATCACTTATAAAAAAACTCTCATACTCTTGTTTTTATTAAGTTATTGATTTAAAAGTGAAGACTAAAACTTAAAAATAAAATAAAATAAAATTAAAATTAAAAATTACAATTTTAAAAATTAAAATTTAACGGGCCAGCTCGGGTTCGGCCCAGGACCGGCACGGGACCAGGGGTCAGGACCGGCCCGTGTAAACACGGGCTGTGCCCGGGCCCATATTACTTAGGCCCAGGACCGGCCGGTCCGGGCAGCCCGTTTGTGCATCACTAATCTCAATACCCGCCAAATATAAATATTTTTATTTTTTTAGTTTTTCAATATTTATAGAAAAAAATATATACTCCATTTAATGGCAAGTTAACGTCAGTTATCTGGCGTTCCCAACTCCGTGCAATTTTTTATTTTCAAGGAGTATCCAGAGCAGAAGATTCTAAAATACGAAACCCGTAACCATATCCCCTCTTTTTCCGGTGCTGGCTTGTGTGACCCGTCACATTGGCTTGCCGTTCTGTGTTTTGCTATTTCTTTCAAATTTTTAAAGGATACGTTGGCCTCCGCTTTTTGGTGGGCTAGTCACTGCCCTTTTCCGTCCCAACAAATTTGGCGCCTCTGCGTTCGTCGGGGGGGATCCTCCTTGGCGATTGTCATCATCGAACATCCTCGGTGGTGATTGTTGGCGTTGACCATCATCATGGTCTGGTGGGACTAGCCAACAGTCGATTAGGTGGGAGCATTCGAGCACCGACGAAGACTCAAGAGTATAGCTAGATAAATCGCGCAATCAATCGGTGGAAGTGCAAACATCGGACATCCAGCAACACGATATCGTCGGGTGGGGTTGTTGTCAGCGATGGCGACAACGGCATCGATTTTCTACTCTTGTCATCAATGGTGGTCGATGTTATGGTGGCTGACAATGGGGGCACTGTTGTGGCTGCCGATGTGGGTAGGAATGGCACTAATTGAGCAAGGTTGGCTAAACTAAGAGAATAAGGGAAGGGTTTGGGGCTTGGTGGAAAAAAAAAAAAAGATAAAATGAGCCTGTTAGGCCCGCGAGCCTTTGGGGCCGGGTTTGCTTAGGATTGAGCTCGAGCCCTAAAATGTTTGAGCCTATTTTTTAGAATAGGCATGACTCAAAATATCTAAACTCGAGCTCGAGCTCGAGCTACCCGAAAAAAGCCCAGCCCATTTTCACCCCTATTCGGGAGTACGGTTACGTTAAACAACTTTGTTATAGCGCCAAAAAATTGACACTCTAGTTTGATTTAAACTTAGATCCTAACGGACCACCCTGATTTGGTTACTAAATTTAATATATTTTTATTGAAAATTTTAGATAATTGTTCATCCAAACCATGAATCCTATTGGATTAGCTGGATATGGATCTTAAAATTTATTAATATCTTAAATTCATCCCAGGGTTTTATTAAACTCACGCGGAATGAATTTTCCTAAGTGTGATTTTTTTAGATGCATTATGTAAATCAAATAAATTTTTGATTCATATTATTTATAAAATTACCCATATAACCTAGTCCTATAATCCTACCTAGTTTTAATCACCAAAACTAATTCATGGTCCTAAAAGAAGTAAAACAAACAACCAAGGAAAAGAAAAAAATATAAATCAACGCTGTCAGTGATCACATTGTAAAGCAGAGAAGAAGCAGGCACTCGACTGAGCGAAATAGAAAGCTGAGGGGCTAAACATGAGTTTTACTGAAAGGGGGTAATTGACTGGATCAGGCGAATCAGAACCGGGTCAGGTTCGTGGGTTGCGATTCGGATCGTTCTCAATTCTCTGTCCTCCGGCTATGTCACGGCAAGCGACAATCTGGGCTTGGATGAGGGGGTGGCGGCGATCCTGGGCAGCTACGGTGGAGTGAACGAGGCGGCTATGGGAAGCCTTCGAAGGCGGCGGCGCGGGGTCGGACGAGGCAGGGGAGTCGAGCTTGGCCGATGGCAGAGGCTGGAAACTTCTGGGCAGAGGGCTGGAAGCTTTGAGGCAAAGAACCAAAGCTTTGAGGGTGGCGGTGGTTTCAGGGGAAAACTACGGTTTCTGGCGGTGAGCTGCGAGAAATCAGGGACTGAGGCTGCAGTTTGACCTTTTTCTAGCAGAGCTTATAGTTTCGATTTTTCTTCCCCAGTTCTCCTAATGGTGATCCATATTATAGGTAGAAGATTTTAAAAACGTGGTTAACAGGGTTTTTGAAGTTAAAAACTCATCCAAATCCAATTTAAAAGTGATTATTATATGTTAGGATATAATCTAGCCAAAATACCAATTTTAATCCAATAAAACTCTTAGGCTACTGATCTGGTCCCCAGTTCTATGCGAATTTTCAATTTGGCCCAACCTTTTCGGGGTTTGTCACATTAACCTAAAGCTTTGCAAAATAACCAAATTTTCCCAAAATTTCATAGAATTGCCAAATTTGGCTCAAACTTTATAGGATTGACAGATTTACCCCAAAATTTTAAATTTTGTCTGCAACTTCCTAAAAACCTTCAATTTACACCCAAACTCTTCCCTTTTTCCTAAACTAACCCTAAAAGACCTCAAGGACCTCAAAATTAGTACCTAAACGAAACAAATTCCTATTTTGACCCTAAATTACCATTCTAGACTTTTAAAGATTTATGACACGAACAACAATGTAACCTAAATGTGACTAGACCAACTATCCCTAAAATGAAAAGAATGATTGAAATGTCCCTAAACTAATTTTTTTAACCTAGAACTAAACAAAAGTCAATATTTGGACAAAATTGGGTGTCAACATTAGTAGAATCTTCCTATCTCTTGGGATGACACCCATATTTGCCACTTGCACACAACAATATGATACACTAGTAGGTGAATAGGGGTTATAAATTTTAAAACTTCTTGTTTTCACAACGGCTTCATTTATTTTTGGTAATTAGTCTAGTATTTTTTATTTTCAATATTTTAATATATAAATGAAAAATTGTTATATATGAATGATAAATTAAGACATGTAATTTATAAATATATATTTTTAATTTTTTTTCTAATAAACAATAATATGAATAAATTCAATTCAAAATACTAAACAAAAGGCAAATGGAGCATAAGTTTTTGGGTCAGAGGGCTGTAAAATTTGACCTGACTCGAAAACCTAGACCGACCAACACAAACCCAAACCTGACTTGATCCGATTTGATAAGAAAAGTCAATGACTCAAACCCGGTTGGATTTACCCTGACATAAACCAGAATTTGATTAAAATGAAACAAAAAAAAAACCTAAAACCCAAATGACTCAAACCTGAAATACTTGAACCCGGAATAACCCGAACCCAAATTGGACTAAATTTGAATTGGCCAGAACCCGAAATAACCCGAACTCGAAATGTTTCAAACCTGAGATTGACCTAACTCAAACCTGGAAAGACTTGAGTCTAAACCTAACAAGACCCGATTTTTAGGATTTGTTGAATTAGCCCATGACTTTATGAGATCATCAGATTTTGTCACATAAGATTACTAAATTTACCACAAATTCTCAATAGTTGACAATTTTGCCCCAAAATTTTCAATTTTTCCTAGAATTTTTTAAAAACCTTCAATTCACAGTCAAACTCTTTCATTTTACCTACATTTACCTCAAACCACCTTTAGGGCTCTAAATTAGTATCTAAACTAAATTAATTCCTATTTTCACCCTAAATAATGATTCTAAATTCCTAAAAAACTATAACTCAAAGTGACAACATAATTTAAATGCATATGATCCTATCAACTTCTTAAGTTCTAAAATGACTGAATTTATAGTTTCATGAATTGAATTGCAAATTTTTGAATTAGGTATTTTTATTAAAATAATTGTATATTAATATATTTATATATAGTTAAATTAAATTTTTTAGATTTTTTTTATACCTAGTAATTTTTTAGTTATGAGATACCTAAATTTTGAAAATTTTATTTTAGTCACTCGTAAAAATTGCAGCATGGGTTTATAAACTTTTCAAATATTTGCATAAAAATCAAATTATTTAATTTAAATTTTAGAAAAATCTAAATGAAAATTTTAATTAATCTAATTGTTCCAGCTTATGCACTAATGACCTGATTGGACCTGAATATCAACCCGAATCTGACCCAAAACCTCAATAATTTGACTTGAAGTTACCTGAGATTGAAATTAACCCGACCTGAATTAAATCTAAACCTAAATAAGACTGATCAAAATCCAACCCGAATTCTACTCAACCTAAAATCAAACCGAAGTTAATGCCCAAATTAATGCTAATCCGACTAAATCCGAACCTGAACGACCTGACTCAAATCCAACGTGACCCACCCAATTGTCATCCTTTCTAAAGTATCATGCAATTCTACCTCCCAATTGAGTAGCCTCCCAATTAAATAAATATTCCAACACCAAACATCATTAACCGACAAACCAAAGTTGTACACTAGACTTAGTTGTTTTTTTTCACAACAGGAGCATATATTTTTGGAAAAAGTACCTATAAAATTCCTTTCCCCAGCCAAAAATGCACAAAACCTAGTGCACCTACCATTTCCAATCAAATTACAAAAAAAAAAAAAACCTTTAGTTAACACCAGCTCAATATAGCTGCCATTCATAAAGGTTGAACAATTTTCTTCCAAATCAAGAAAGCATTCCTCCTCAAAATATTTAGTTTAAAGCTAAACAGAACCCGACCATATACCCCACTCCCAAACCGCCATTGAATTTGCATTTGACAATGGCCGACCAATCTACCAAGATCATCATCTTCTTACCTGGATCGTTGCCCTAAAATATATTCCTTTATTTTTTTTTTGATTTCTTTATAGCCACCTCAATAGGAACTTGAAACAAAAAAAAAAAGTTGAATACTGTTTATGACATATTTAATTAAAACCACCCTCCCTTTTCTCAAAATGACAAAAAGACTTCCATTTTACCAAACAAAGTCTCAATTTCTCTAGCATAGACTCACACAACAATTTTGAACATGGATTAGCATTGATCGGTATACCCAGATACTTGAAAGGCAAACGATCAACCAAATACCATGCACTAGACCATTCTCGCACCCCACACCAATATAAGAGTACTTACTCTTACCAAAATTTATTATATGGCTAGTAGACAATTCAAACACTTCAGTGCTCTTTTCACAATTCAATCACTACTAAAAAAAATATGTTTTTCCAACGGGCAAATTACCAACAATCTACGCATTTGTAATTTTCAACACATCAGACCGTTGGTAAAAAAAGTTGAAATTTACCAATACGTTGACACGTTAATAATTTACCAATGGTTCAACGCGTTGGTAAATCAACTGTTTTCCAACATGCAAATTACCAACACGAGTGCACGTTGGTAATTTACCAACGCACGTGCATGTTGGTAAATTTACCAACGCGTCAGTGCGTTGGTAATTATAAATATATATTATTGTATTTTAATAATAATAATAATAATAATAATAATAATAATAATAATAATAATATAAGAATAATACTAATATATAATATATCATATAAGAATATATACTTCACTTATATCATATATATACATTAAATATATATATGATACATACATAAATTAAATAATATGTATCATATTTATATATATTTTTTAGAATAATAATATGTATAATTTTAAAAAAATATAATACTATTAGTGTATTATTATTAAAAATGTAATAATATATTATTTAAAATATAATATATATCTACACTAATTTATAATGTGTATGAAGAGATATATGAACATATTTTTATATTGAAATTATATATGCTATAATAATCATATATATATTTGTGTGTGTGTGTGTATCATACAGTTGCTTATCATATTTGTTTAATAATAATAATAATAATAATAATAACTGCCTCTATTAGCTTCTCAAATTATATTCGTATGGACTGTACAAAAATAAAATTATCAATCGAATTAAGAATGATTAACAATCTTAGAATGACTAATAATAATGTATCATATGTACTTAAAACATATCATACAATACACACACACACATTTTGGAAAATAATTATATTTATTTAAAATATAATAGTATATATTTAAAATATATGATATATATTATAATGTATAATGATAATAATCATATATAAAATTATATATTTTAGAAAGTAAAGTAATATGTTTAAATTTTTTTTTTTACAAATAATAATAATAATAATAATAATAATAATAATAATAATATGCATATTTATGAACAAATTTATGCACATAAATATATATCAAAATATATATTACTCCTTCCGTCCCATTTTAGTTGAAACATTTGTCTAGGCATGAAGATTAATGTGTATGTAATTTATGTTATTTTTTTATGTAGTAAAAGTTTAAATAATTATTAAAAATGAAAAGATTCTTTTTCGGGTTTTGTGCAGTGAGAGATTGAGTGGAGATTAAAAAAAAGAGTCTTTATTGAGTTTTGTGTAAAATGATAATTTAATTGTTTAAACTTTTCAAAAAGAGGAAACGTTTTAACCTTTTTGGGACATCCCAAAAAAGAATATATTTCAAGTAAACTGGGACGGAGGGAGTATAGCATATGATTTGTATCATAATACATATAAGTGCCTATTGGGCCAATTCATATACAAATGCAGATTGGGGTAACCAAACCCAAACCCATCTTAATCTAACCCTACCTATATAAACCTTAATATCTCCACCTCTCATACCTCCTTCGCCTCTCATCTTTTCTTCATGCATCCGGTCCTCATCCTTCCCATCTGTCTTTCTTTTGTTATGCCTTCATCCTCCATAGCCACCCATCACATTCTGCCTCCCTTCGACCCTTCTCTTCCTTGCGCCATTCTCTTCCCACCGCCTCTTCGTCTGCCATTTGTTCTTTCTTTTTGCCTCATCGTCCGCCGTCTATTCTTCCGCCGTTGGTTTACCGTTCTTACCAGCTCGGCTCACCATCGTCACCGTCCCAGATTTCTCACCACCGCACTCTCTTCATCATCTCTTCCTGCTATTCTCGCCACCGGTACTCTAATGGCCCAGATCAGGCTAGGGTTTAGGATTTGCAGACATACAAGGGCTCGGTTCTTGATTTCTCACTCAGCCCTAGGGCTGTAAATAAACCAAACGAATACGAACAAGCTCTGTTCGTGTTCATTCATTTAGCGTTTAACGAACACGAACACGAACACGAACACGAACAATAAACAAACACATTTTCCTTGTTCGTGTTCGTTCGTTTATACGAGCTTAAATGAACACAAACGAACACAAACAGACCATAAACGAACGAACACATTCGTGAACATGAATGAAATTGTTCACGAACAACATAAACGAACATAAATAAAAAAATCAGTCTAAAGCATTTATGAACTACTTAAACGAAAGTAAATAATTACAGTCACTATTTTGGGTGCCAATCTAGTGTGTAGGGTGTACGTAAGGTAGGTAATAATAAATATATAATATACGATATATAAAATATATATAATAATAAATCTATAACTAGTGTATAGATAAACAAACAAACAAACATAAATGAACGAGTAAATAAACAAACATAAGCGAACACTAAGCGAACACTATCTGAACAATTCACAAACCTAAATGAACGAATAAGACTTTGTTTGTGTTCGTTCATTTAACTAAACGAATATAAAAATTTGTTCGTGTTCGTTCGTTTAACTAAATAAACGAACATAAATGAACTCCCGTCGAACCGTTTATAAACGGTTCACCGAACGTTCTGTTCGTTTACACCTTTACTCAGCTCCATCCAATTCTGGTTCTACGTTCTGCGACTCTCTGGAATTCTCATGAGTAACGATTTGATTCTTGGTCCTGTTTTTTTAATTGCGAGTAATTGAAGCCGATGAGTTCCTGATTTTTGGATGAATTTTTTTTTTCTGAAATATGCAGACAACAGATTTGATATTTCAGGAACAAATAATAGAAGACAGATTTTGAATCTGGGTCGCTAGAGTTGATTTGGTCGATTCATGTGTTAGTCTCTGATTTAGCCGGAAAATCAGTCTCGAGGATGAATTTGGAGAGCAGCTTCGAGTAAGGTTGCTTCTGTGCATTGGTTGCTTTTGATATGTATTTCTTGTTTTTCAGAGTTCTTTAGTTTTAATATCTTTGGCTTTCTGCTGTAATTTCATGGCTTGTTGTTTTAAGGCACGAATTTTGGCGGTTCCATTGTGTTTGATGGCAGGGAAGAATAGATGATTGTGCTTATATGTTTGATGATTGAGTTTTTGTCTTTCTTGTGGATCGATTTTTTGGTCAAATTGTTTTGCAAAATATTCCAAAAAATTTGTTGCTTAGGGGTGATTTTTCTAAACTTTTGTAAATTTCTGGTGGTGCGGCTGTTACTAGGAAGTGTGGGGATTTTGGAAGTTGGGTAACAATGTAAGATTAACCTATCACTGCTTATAATCCGAAAATAAATATAGTTGGGATAAAGCGTCATTAGTCTTTAGGACTAATGGCTTTTTGCACAAGTTCATCTTGTTCATTTAGAAAAAAAAATAATCATTTTCTCCTACAATGTGTTGTAAATTCTTTCCGGCTATATTTTATATTTGTTGTTTGTCTAAATTTGTTGTCATGTCAGTTCTGTTTGTGATTTTTTAAACTGCCTTTATGTTAGTAAAATTTCTTGAGCCCATTCCTTCATATGTTAACAGTCTTTTTGTATTACTTAGATTGATTTCCCTCTTCTTTTTCCTACAGATACAACATTAATGAGTATGATTTTTATTTTAGGTTATTTCATTTTATCTCTAATTTTATTACAGGAACAAAATTGAGCACTTACTAGCAGAGAGAAGCGGAAAACTGAAGCAAAGGAGAGACCAGTATGTGTGGTTTTTTATTTATTTATTTTAGGCTATTTCATTTTATCTGTAATTTTATTTTAGGTTATTTTTTTTATTTTTTTCCTTGTAATATTTAAGTACTTAATTTTATTTTTTTGTAATTTAAAGTTATTTCAAATTTTCTTCAAATTCTTCTAAACGTTGGTAAGGAGCCTTTTTAATCTTTTCAGAAGAATATTTTTTTGATCATTAGTGACGGTATATATTTTAAAAAAGAAAAAAGCAGTTTCCAATGCATCGCGTTGGAAATTGCTTTATTTTTTTTAATTTGATGACAATTACCAATGACTAAATCTGTTGGTAATTTACCAATGGTTAAACACGTTAGTATATACTAACGATTTAACACGTTAGTAATTACCAATTGTTTAGCCCATTGGTAATTACTAACATGCTTGCACATTGGTAATTTGGTCACCCGTTGGAAAACATAGATAGTGCATGACCGTTGGTAATTACCAACACGTTACCAACATGCACGTGTTGGAAATTACCAACGGACAAAATTTTACATGTTGGTAATTGGATTTCCAACGTGTGATGTACCAACGTATATTTACCCGCAGCTATGCGTTGGAAATTTAAATTTACCAACGTATAGCTGTTGAAAATGCACGTCGGTAAACCTTAGTGAACAGAGCATTCCAACAGCCTCAGAAAAAAGCGTGTTATCTACAGACTACAAATGAGGCCAACAAAAAAAAAATCATGCCGAACTCTTGTTCCTTTAAACTTTAACAATAGACAAGGCTTTCAGAAGCAGAACATTCAAACCCTCGCCAGCTAGATTAAACCAAAAAGGAGATGAAGGATCTCCTTACCCAGGACCTCCCTCCATGGGAAATCTGTTAGCTGGGGACCCATTAACCAAAACCGAAATATTTGTCAAGCCAAGACACTTTTCAATTTATATAAATAGGTGAATGATAAAAGTGTAAATAACTACTTTTTTTTTCTTCTTAATTTACTCTCCGAAATCAGATGTTTGAAAGAATTTGGGGGTGGTTTTAGTATTTTCTACTTGGAGTACTGTTGTACAATTTACTCTTGTTCTCTATTGGTTTGAAACAGGGAGAACACTACCCAAATTTCAATTTGAGAAAGAATGGCCGCAATGGTCGTCGTTTTCATTTTAAATGTCCCATCAGCCCGTTGCGTTCCCTTTTTCATTTTATCCCTACCTTCTTCTCTCCTCGATCAACAATTGCTCCGGACGGGATCTACATAAATTAATATATATATTCTGTCAAAAATTTTGCGCTGCTCCTTGACGCAATTCCACTTAAGCCGGCCGGTCCCTTAACGTAACATGAAACAAAACAAAAAAAAAAAATTGGAATGAAGTGTAAGTGCGTTGAACTCCATGGATTTTAGTCCGATAACTGTCACTCTAAACCCACCAAGAATTTTTGCTATTAATTTCGTATAAGATACTGCACTAAGTTGAAGTTGTCATTATCAATATATAATTTTCATAAAATAATTAATGTAGTTAATATCAGTAAAATGCCCCCATAGCTCTAGCTCTCTCATTAGCGAAGTTAGATAAACCATAGTCAATTTATTTTAACTTAAATGAACTTAATTTAAAATAATTTATTTTTATTTTTTTACCTTTTTTTTTTCCTGAAATCAATTTTATTTAAAATTCAATATTATGTAGGTAGATTAATCCATTCAAGATAAAATTTTTATAATATTATTAAATTTTTATTTTTTAATGACTAAAGAAAAATTTTACAAACCAATGAATTATTGCATCTAAATAATATATTTTTAAAAATAAAATTGATTCTTAGCTAAAAAAATAAAAAAAATAAAAAAAAACCATTTTAGATATAGTTAACTAAAATTAAAAGAATTGGTATCAAAATCACATGTGCTTTCATTATAAGAAATATCACATCTAATCAAGTGAAATTTAATAAGAAAATAAAAGAATAGCGTTACATATTTACACTTATTACTAGACATGGCAATCAAGAAAATAAGTAGTGCTTGCTTGTTTACTTTTTCGGATCAATTGAATGTATATAACCACAAAAATTATTTTGTGAAATCTGGAAACGAATTTCCTAATAGATTTATTTTGTAACGTCTTTATAGGGACGGTACTAAAAAGAGAAGAAATTACCAGGTGCAATGAACTGGAAGAGGTTGATAGGAGGGTGGGCTGGCGGCATCCTATTATATAAAGAAAACAGAGGACCTGGGCCTGGGGTTTGGAGACAAGACATCAGCATCGGCTGCCCCTTCCTAAACTCTTCTAAATCCTACCAAAGTTTACCCAAACCAGTGGCCCCCCCAGCCTTCGTGCTGCCATGTCATCGACAGTTTTTTTGAATGTTGACCACTTTCTCTTGCCCCTTGACTCTATCTGGAAGCTGGGAAGAAAGATAGCGCCCGGCGGTGGTGAAACCTGCTGATATATTTGTTTGACACATTTAGGCCAAATTGTGCATTTGCCCCCAAGCCTACCTAAAACAGACGAGTCACCCCCTGAACTCAGAATTCGTGAAGAGAAGCCATCAAACTTCCAAAAATGAGGCGAGTTAATCTAATGTTGGACAGCATATAGGCACGTGAGCTCACATAACTTGGCGCCGTCATGTTCCCTTACCTACTTATACGCTTCAAGCTCCAATTCATCAATTAACGTAAGTCCTTAATATATTAGATTTTCACTTGCGGTCCTTGAATGTTGTTGTGGTGGTTTACTTCTCCCTCTAAATGTCATACTCGTGCAATGTAGTCACTAAAAAATTGAATGAAGCTCCCTATCACCTTCCTTCTCTCTTTCAACTCCAACCATTGCCACCATCGACTAGGGCATTGTTGGACCATGCGACTTAACTCATACAATGGGTTATTTGTTTATGTTAAATCATGAGGTTAGGGTTGATGACAGAACTTATAGTAGTTTGAAGCATATAAGTAGGTAAGGGAATGTGCCAGTGTCGGGTGATATGAGTGCACATGTCTGTCTTTAGTGACGGAACCAGAATTTTTGGCTTGGGGGAGGAGAGTCGATAGAGCCTGGAGGAGAGGAACAGTGTTGTGACGAGGCAAAGCTAGAGATTGGGACTACGTCGTATAAGTTAAAGCTAAGGGACCAAATCTTGTGAATTGAAAAAGCTAGAGGACTAATGGTGCATTTAAGCCATGTTAGATATTTGATTAAGGCTATAGAGATTAATGACTAATTTAATCCTTATTTTTTTTAAAGCCTACGTCACTGCCCACCATCTTTATACTCTTCCATTATTTTTGGGGGGTAAAAATACATATTCAACTCCTAATTCATTTTGAATTAACTAATTAAGAACTCATATATAAAGTACCCATATATTTATCACTATTATGGTCCGTCACTTCCTGTCTTCTGTCCAAATTGGACTAACTCGTCCCATTTTTTAAAGTTCAAATTCAAGGGCTTGTCTTTACTGGGCCCTGGTTCAAGGACTGACTCGTCCATTTTGAAAAAGTTTGGGGCCCAACAGCACTATTTAGGCAAACTATGTACCGATCGAAATTTTTTTACTTCTTTAATTTAATATTTGGTGTATCGTGTATGTCTCCGGAACTATCAGATAACATCCTGCATGTTTTAAATACAGTGAATTTCACAACAATTAAGATGGAAAATTAAAATTAAATTAAACGTAAGTTAAAAAAAGTTAGATATTAGGTAAAAGGAACTTCATTGATTTATAATGGAGGAAATAACTGCTAACGTATCAATAAGTTAAAGGCAATGATGATAACATTTACTTTAAAATTTGATAGGGATATATACATCCAAATCTTTGATTAATTGTTTAGAATACATATTAGTGTCTTTCTCTGAAAAAGAAAATATATACATACTATAGTGTCCTTTCCTCTTGCAGTTTTGCGTTTCCAGCGTATGCCCTTTTTCTTTCCTTTGTTTACAATGAAATAAATAAATTTAGTATGGTAATGGAAAAATTACCAAAACCCTCCTCTGAGATATACTCAAACCTACAATTTTGTCCTCCATTTTTCAGAGCCCCTCGAAAATAAACACTTATTCACTGTTATGATTAAAAAAAAAAAGGGAGAGAAAATGCTCACTTTTGTCCTCCTAACTTTCTTAAAAATTTTGCCCCACGACTCTTCAGACAAGCAGAACAAACGAAGCCCCAAAATCCTAGACCGGTGAACGGTGAATCTTCTATCCGAACGGTCAATCTTCTATCTCTACTCTTGTAGATGGCGTTGTCTCTCTGCCTGCTCCGATTCGGTCTCTCCATGTACCTAATCATCGACCAGTTCGCCTGATGGGAATCGACGGACTGTGAGGTAAACGGCGGCCAATGTTCACGCAAGCCGAGGACGCTCGCTAGCGGTGAGTTCCACGATGTCGCCAAGGTCGTCGCCCCATCCCTTTCTAAGGTCTGATTTGATTCTTAATCGCCCCGTCTCATCCTTTCCGTACCCGATACATCGCCCTGCCGTCTCTGCTACTGTTCTCTTCTGGCTCCTTGTCAGCGATTGTGGAGGAAAATCGGTATGCGCACGGTGCAGGTGAATTGCTAGCGGAGTCGAATCGTGTGGCACGTGGGGCGAAACTGCGCCTTCGCTCTCACAAACGGGCTTTACATGGCCGCCGGAATCCGCCGAGGACTTGACGAAGAGGAAAACCAGGGCCGATTGGTTCCTTGCTCAGAATTGCATTGCAGAGAAATCGGGTTGGAGGGTTGAAAACGAATCGGAAAACTCCGGTGGCATCTAGGATTCGACTGAGTAAGGAAGTGATGAGAGAGAGGAGATTGGCTTGTTAGATGTATAAGTTAGGGGGTAAAATTTCTAAGGAATAAGGCCAGGATGGTGAAGTTAGACATTTTCGCTTTTATTTTGTAACCTTGAATAGCTGTGTTAATGTTGGAGGTTGGACAAATGTAGGTTTCTGAAAAGTGAGGTACAAAACTATATGTTCGAGGATACCTCGGGGGAGTTTTTGTAATTTTTCCTATATTAATTGAGACAGAAAAATGGAAGCTTCCTTCCGTTGAGCAAAATTTTGATTAACGTAAACAGCCATCGCAATTCATGGTGATGAGCTGAGCCATGCGATAAGCAAGATGCTACCTGAAGGACTGGCCCTCAAGCATTTGATATGTGTATTAGAATGCATAAAATTACCAGTTGCAATTGGTTTTAAGACCCGCTGGATATGAATGTCAATTTTTTACATGGTTAGTTAGAATTAGGTACTGACTTGTGCAAAATGTTTTTTTTTGCAATATCTGAATATTTACTAACTTATTTTTTCATACTACTTTTTAAATTATTATTTTAATACCCATTTTTTTTAACTTACTTGAATTATATTTAAAAAGTTAAGGTGAAAGTGGAAATAGCACACAAATTACTTTCATTTTTGTAATTTCTGTGTCAAACCTAACATTAGTGGGGCGAAATGAGTATCTCTCATATGACGTCCTTACCAACTTCTAATACGCAAAAAAGAAAAAAAAAAATGAAGTTCAGAGATTAATTTGTTGGATTTGGTGATCGAGTCCCTTGTTCTCAACTCTAACAAATCGAACTTTTGCTCCTACACTGTTTTGAGTTTTGACCAAATTTCTCCCCACAAAAATCAAATATATTCCATTCCACCCGCCAGAAATGACCCATCTTTGACCCAGTATTTGTTTAAAGCTGCCAGACTAGTATATATATTCCTCACCAGTCACACTACCCTTCCCCTAGCTCTCGAGCCCTAAACCCCCCAATAACAAATTATACATTACATTCAGCTAGCCGACTATAAAACAGAATAATTACTTAACAACAGAACACCAGAAGAGTATTTGTATTTCTATATAGATATGGAGCGGTCTCAAGGAAGTAATAGCAACCGGGGGAGAGGTGAGAACCAGTACCGGGGAATTCGGCGGCGGCCCTGGGGGAAGTTTGCGGCGGAGATACGGGACCCTACCAGGCAAGGTGCGCGGCTGTGGCTAGGTACCTATGATACGGCTGAGGAGGCGGCGCGGGCTTACGACCGAGCCGCTTACGCTTTCCGGGGACACCTGGCAATTCTCAACTTCCCCAATGAGTATCAAAATCAAGAACCCCCCAGCAGCCATTTGTTTGCCTCATCCTCATCTTCTTCTTCTTCGTCGTCATCTTTATTTTCAAGTGGCAGATCGGGAGGTTCGTCGTCGGGAATTGGGACGAGAGACCAGAATGAAGTGATAGAGTTCGAGTATCTTGACGATAAATTGTTGGAGGATCTTCTCAAGCCAGGAGACGATTAGCAAGATCATAATTAAGTCATTTTCTGGAATTCTTTTGTCAATTAAGTTGATTAATTAGTTGCAATAAACGTTGCTTATGCTTTTTCCAGCTGTGTCATGTTACTTACAACTTCATCAGATCGATAACAGTTTAGCTTTTAAGTTAGAACTTGATCAGTTGAATTAAGCAGAATTGAAATACCTGCAGGTCCTGCACTCCAATCATCATTCAATTAATTTGTTTGTGGATTAATGGTTTATGTGGTTTCTCCCTTATCACTACTAATTAAAATGAGGCTCTTTCTAACGGACACTAACAACTGTTTCATGTTGAAATTTCAAAATTTCCAACGCAAAGCCGTTGGCAAATAACATATGGTAATTCATGCATTGGTAATTGGATTACTAATGGCTTAACATAGAATTGTTAGTAATTTGCAACTTTAGGCCGTTGGTAATTAGATGGTTGATAATTACCAACAGTTCAATGCTAACGCTTTGTACTAACAGTCAAATATTTTATTAACGTGTTACGTTGTTAGTATTCCATCCTAAGTTATGCACTATATCTGCCTGTGGGTGTGTGTTCAAAGATATACTTTCTCCCTCGGTACCAAAATCAATGACACATTTTTTCTTTGTAAATCAATTATACATTTTATCATGATAATTTTTAATTCACACAAATACGAAAATAAAACTTTTTCCAAATTAAAATAGAGCTGTATAATTATGAAACTTTGTTGTTCATTAACAAATTTGAAATGTATATTTTATGATGAGATGGAGGGAGCATTGCAAAGTCGTACAAAAAGTTTATTACGTTGTTTCCAAGTCCCTTACCTCTACAACAAAAATTTGAAATAGCGACCGGTAACAACAACTGTTTTTCGGTGACCAACAAAACAGTGGCCAAAATGATTACCGTTCATTTTGGCAACTAAAATATGGTAGCTAGATGGTCGCCACTGTTTTCTTGACCGCACATTTTGGTAGCTAAATGATCGCCAAACAGTCCAAAATTTAAATTAGTGACCGAAATATCGGTCACGATTTAGTCGCTCAATGAGTAGCCTTTTTAAATTCAAACAAAATTTTTAAGCAGCCAATCTTCTTGTTTGTTCATCTTCCACTTTCAGTTTCTTAAACACTTTCTCATACATTTTCTTCATGTTTTTCCACCTCCTCCATCTTGAAACCTTATTTTTTTTGCTCTTCTAAATTAAACCTCTCTATTAAAATTATTTCTTTCTTGGTGTTTCTCATCTTTTTAGAAATTTGCTGCTGCATTTCTTCTTCTTCTTCTTCTTCTTCTTCTTCAACTAGTTCGAGAAATTTGCCTTATAGCACAAATCATCTTTGGGGAGAGAATCATCTTGATCAAGCCATTCATGAAACCATGGTGGTGACCAAAGGTGTGTCGGATAAAGCCTCTTTGTCTTGTAGTGTACTTTTGTGTTGGAATTTACACTCAATTTCAACAAATTCTCCATTTTGTAGGTTTTTTGTATTTCAGGGAATATTGAATATTTTTTCCACTTCAATAACTTCCTCATCTTATTCTTTAAAATTGGAAATGAGATGAAAGAGAAGAGTTAATTATATATATATCTGTAGAAACTCTAAAAATTAATACATGCATGAAAAACAAGAGAAATATAAGTAAAAAATGCAAGATTTACTTATCTTATGTGTTTATTACATTGCAATTTGAATATACTTTAAATGCATAATATCTAATTGTTATATAATAAATACAATATATTAAAAAATAGGAAAACTGTTGGAGTTGGAGCAGAAAAATTATGAAAATTTTAATTTTTGCTTCTCTATTTTGTAAAAATTACAAAAAATCTGTTGGAGATGCTCTTAGCTCTAACCAAATAGTTTGTCTTGTAATATAAAAGATATTGTGTCACATAAACATATACTCCCTCTGTTTCGTATTAATTGACCTTTTTACATTTTTTAACTGAAGTTTGACTTAAACAGATTTATATTAACATGTATTAAAAAAATTCTTAAAAATGATATTTAAAAACTATAATCTTTAAATTTTTATTTTTATATAAAATATTCATATTTTTATAATAAATTTTGAAAGAAATAAAATCATAAATTAATTACTGTAAATAGTAAAATGGTCAGTTTTTGTGAAATGAGGAAAATATAATATATGTATATTTTATTATCATACAATTATGAAAAAGGTCAATCCAAAATGAAATAAAACTAGAAGTTATGAACGAGTGCTATACGTTTTGGAATAAATAGTTCAAAAACATGTCAATTGTTATGAGATGGAGAGATAATTATCTATAGTATAATGAATGCATATTTAATAAAACACGATGCAACATAACTTTCTTGCATATGATGTAATTTTCCTTTCAAAATAAGTCGAACTTTTGAATTGTGAAAACCATTCATCAAGTAGTTTTTTAAAAACATATACGCTTATTGTTGTTTCCAAGTCCTTCAACTTTCTGTTGAAATTAATACTCAACTTCAAGTCCCCCCAGCACCAATCCTCCCTACGGACCCTGTTCGTTAATATGTTATATTTCATTACTTTTATTTTTTCTAAAAAAAAGTACATTTCAGTGACGAAAATATAAATATAGACATGCATCAGTAAGATGTGTGCCTCGGTGAGTATACTTGTTGACCAAGTATTTGTCGAGGGATCATCGTGATGGCCTTGAAAGAATATGGAGTGTTGGACAAGAGAACCGTCAATGAATTAGATTTACGAGTAGAGTTTATGGGCCGACTCAATAGAAGGTTTAACTTTTAGTCTAGTGGCCGTACCAAACCAGACACCCCCAAACCCAACCCGAGGCCCAAAAAACATGGTTGGGCCAACCAGTCTTCATCAGGCTTTGCACCGTGTACAATAACACTGTAGTTGCCCACTGAAATTTATTCTAAAAATAATGCTTAAATTACAAACATACTGATAAAAAACATATTTCTATGCAAAACTCACCTTAATCTAAATCGTCTAGTTTTTACTTATGTTTTTAAAATTCATTTTTATGGATAGCAAAGTCTATCAAACTATCTTTAACCACCCGCCGCATTTGAATTACTCCTTCAAATTCGGGTTCTTGACTAGTCCGACAAAATCGAAGTAAAATTTGTTTTGTACCCAAACAAAACAGGGCAGCCCGCCGGAGAATAAAGAAAGCCAGAAAGGGAAACAGAGCAATAAAAAACCCCAAAACAATCACTTGAGCTACAGAGGAATCAGCAAAGGCTTGCATCTAAACTGACAAAAATTAACAAGAAGTAAGTACTGTACATATTGGATTGAGCCACGAAGTTACCCAATTGTTTCTCATTTCTTGCTTTTCTTGTCCTCCACATCAAGAAGCTCCTCTAACAACTTGTCATCCAAATACTCGAACTCGAAAACCTCTTTGCCTCGTTCATCTCTTGTTCCCTCTACATTCTCTAGCCCAGTTGATGACGATGACGGCGATGGTGACGGCGCAGGATTGTCTGCGCTGCTGTGGCCATGTTCGCCGGGGAAGTTGAGGACTGCCAGAGGCCCTCTCATGGCGGAGGCGGCTCGGTCGTATGCCCGGGCGGCCTCCTCCGCGGTGTTAAAGGTGCCGAGCCAGAGGCGCGCGCCATGCCTGGCAGAGTCGCGAATCTCGGCGGCGAACTTCCCCCAGGGACGCCGGCGGACGCCTCTGTATTTGACGCTCGGCTCGGCGCCTGCCTCGTCCCTGGCTCTCTTGTTTTCTGCTGCCATGGAGGGCTAGTCCAGAGAGCGAGGGAGTGGATGGGCGCCAAATGAAGGTACTGCCCTGGCGTTTTAAAACGTGGTGATGATGAGAAGGATTGTGCAGTGACGATTTTGGTGCAACGAATATATGACGCTAGTGTTTGGAGCATCATCCTTTTGTTTTTTTTTTTTTAAAGTTTTTCCTTTTGCTTCTTATTTTATTCTCTCTTCTCCGGGACGGGGCTTCCATTTCTTTAAAACCACAGGAGGTGAGACGAGAGCCAACAATCTGGTTTTTGTTTTGAGCTGCGGGACCGATTCAAGCCTGAATGAATACCCCCCGGGTTTCGTTGAATTAAGCCAATTTACCCCCCAAGTACTAAAGAAGGCCTTACTCATACCCAAATCAAAACTATCATTAGTTTTGACAGTTTTGTAGAGTAATAACATAAGCATAGAGCTTTCGCACATGTCATGACAGGACCTAGGTAATTAATCATCAACTAAATTAAGATTGTTAAAGCTAAACAAGGCCAACATGTATTAGAATGACAGTGATTTGATCTTTTAGGAATAAAATAATTGCATTCGTTGTATGTGCGCTGCGCTGCCTTGGCCTAGTCTTGTGGCGCCAACCCTCTTACGTCGGCTAAAATGAAATTCCTCGTCAGCTCTATATCCATAGCTTCAATTGTTAATTAACACTTTTTCCCCGCTGATTGATCCAATAATTAGTAAGATAACCACCGGAAGCTTTCACGAGATTAATTTGGGTTAAGGAGGAGGGCATGGTCCTACTCCTCCTAGCTGCGCCTGCTAATTACATATTTGGTGATGCCTGGGTTGTGAGGTCACGGGAATGGCGTATGCAGCCTTCGTCACCAAATCTTATACTAGCTACCTACCATCGTTTTTCATCATCCCACTTGTTAATTGTTAGTTAGTGTTGACTCGTGAAACGCCGGTGGCCGAAAATATATGTTCACGGAGGATTGAAAAAGTTCGGAATTGAACAAGAACAGGAATCAGACCAATTGACGCAAATTCACAACATGCGGAGCGGATTAGCTGCCGTGCGTATGTTTTTGCCTGGACGTAGAAGCAGATCTTGGCCTTTATTTCAAGCCAATCATATGATATTGGTTAGATTTTACAAAGCACTAATTAAAACAAGATTGGTGGGGGATATAATGGAGGCTGTCGACTGTCCACCTAGGTGATTATGCACCACCTAACAGACATTTAAAAAACGTTATAGAGTGTTTCTCTTCATCCGTTTCTAGTTTGCAAAGTGGGGGATAAGGATGCGAGATTGGGGAGACAATCTAGGAAAGAAGAAATTCCATAGAAATCTCTCCATATGCAAGATTGGGGGAAACAATCCAAGAAAGAAGAAATTTCATAGAAATCTCTCCATTCTCTATCCCACTAATTAGAAACCTAATTTCTACCCCCACATCAAACTTGTCGCCTTCCTCCCACCACAGACCGTCATTTCATACCTAGTAGCCATTTTCTTCTTCTCCTGAAACCGTTGTTCGCCCTTTCTTTTTCTCCTATGCTAACAATGACCGTCGTTCATTCTAAACGATCGCCCTTCATATTCGGCCCTGAATCTTTGTTGTTTTGTCTCAGATGCTTCCCATTGTCCCGTTCCACCATTGCATCATTGTTCCTATGGATTCGAATGGTGAACCAGGGAGATTGTTTCAGAATTTAAAGGCCAACAACGTTGTGCATGTGATTAGAGGTTTGATTTATCGTAAAAGTTGTTATATATGCATGCTTTTGGGCTTGTAAAAGGCACAAATATTTATGTATGTTTCTAGATTTTATTTGTATGATTTTGGATTTGTAAAGAACACATTTGCATGTATGTTTCTTGATTTTATTTATATGATTCTGATTTGCAAATAACATTGATATTTACGTAAACTTCTGGATTTTATTTGTATGATTCAGGTTTGTAAGAAACATAAATATACAATTATAAGCTTCTAGGATTTATTTATATGATTTTGGGTTTGAAAAAACATGTGTGCGTGTGTGCACGCTTATAGGTTTTATTTGTAGGAGTCTGGCTTGTAAAGAAAATATATATTTATATATGCTTCTGGGTTTGTACAAAATTCATTTCTTATTTAATGAATATGTATGTATGTATGCATACATGCATTCCTATTTTATGAAACTGGTAATAAATTGTATAAAACTAGATGATAGTGTATAGTGTGGGGTTTTGAAAGTATGGAATCGGATGTAGGAAACTAGGTTGCTATTATTTAAAATTGCATGGCTATTGTACGAAATTGAGCTTATGTGTGTGTGAAAATATGTTAACATTATAAAGTTTTAAAATATGCCATTGTGGTTTGATGGAATTTATACTTATCCTCTTATATTTTGTGAAATCTATACTTACCCCCATATAACCTAAGCTCTGTTAGTGCATCCATTTACTGAGTGGGACTTACAACAAGTTAAACTCATATAACCCAAATTTACCCCTAGAATCACAGTATAAGTGCCACATTAACAAAGCAACAATCTTTAGCATTATGCTTGGTTTTCTTGTTGGTTTTTGCATTTATTCCATGCTGATTTTCATCCAGCTCTTTCCAATATATTCAGACAACTTGGACATTCTTCTTTTGCCCCGATTCTTTCCTCTGTTGTTCAATAGATTTGGACTAATATACCTCCAAAACTTGTAAAATTTATCTATTAATTTGTACTTTGTCTTCAACATTCAATTAAATATAAAACCAATGTTGCATTCAACAAGGCTACAACCCACCCACTTTTACAATTTGGCTATATCAATTCTTCCTATCATCAATTGCAACATGAGAAAGAGTATCAGTAAATGAAATAGAGTTGAACAATAATGAGACCCACAAATTGAAAACATCCTTCATAATTGAACCCACATTAAATTTTACCTAAACCCTAAATTGAAAACATGGTTGAATCGCGTACAAGGTTACCTGATTGGGCTTTGCTAGTGAAAAATTTTTACCAGGTTGGGTTGTCGTCTTCTTCCTTGTTGCGAAATTGCTGAACCAACTCTCTTTTTCCTTTTGTCGATACCTCCACCACAAATTGAAGCAAACCAAGTAAACACTGAAGATTTAAGCTCCGTTACCGTTAGTACCACATTTATACTGTCTCGGGCCAGAAATGGGTTCCATAAGTTTAACTTGTTATGGGTCCCACTTAGTAAATGGATACACTAATGGATCTTGGGTTAAAAAGGGACAAGTGTAGGTTTTACAAAATACAGGGGGGTAAGGGTAGATTCTACCAAACCATATAGGTGGTTTTTGAAACATTCCATACTATATGAGTTTAGAGTTTTGATAGTATGTGGAACTGTAAATGAATTATATAAAATTGAGATTTATTTGAACGAAACTATGAACTTTTTGTGTGGAACCAAGTAATTTTTTTAGAAATATGATGCAAATACAATAATGAAGTGGGGATGCATGCAACACTTTAATTGGCGGGAAAACATAGCCAAATTAAAGGAAGCTTTAAGATTTTATTGTAAAAGTGTATAGTTCTTGTTGTAACAAACTATGATGTCGATGTGTGAAGTTGAGTTCTTTTTTTATGAAACCGAGTTCTTATTATATGAAATTGAGTTTCTATTTTATGAAATTGGATTTTTATTGTGTTGATATATGAAATTATAAATCTATTAAACAAAAATTGTTTTCTATCAAATGAAATTAAGTTCATATCGTACAACATGAGTTTCTATTATACGAAATTGAATTTTCTCCATAAAATCAAACGAAAACTTTCCAAATATGAAATTGAATTCTTAATGTATTAAAGTAATAACCAATTGTACGAAATTGATATTTGAATGTATGCAACTCTTTGAACACATTTGATTATGTGAAAAAATTAAGGCCACAAAGACCAACGCACCAATTGTGGTACAATAGAGTTGTAATTCATTAGTTATTCCAGATGCTCACCAAATCTAAAAAAACTAGAGGTTATTTGTATTCCTCGTAAACCCCCGCCCAAATCACCATTCAAGATTTCTTGACCCACCATTGGGCAAACCACCTGAGTATTAGGTCCAATGTGAGTAGGATCGCTTAGCCATGCTTCACAATTGGAAAAACAAGCACCGTGAAAATACATGTCGCTCAACTATTTTGCCAATAATTAACTTGAAATTATCATGAAACTAAAATCAAACAATTTGGCCCATAAATTAAAATAATCCAATTGGTTGCAAGTGTGCAATCCTATAGACTCCTATCACATTGATAATGATTATAAATCATATTTATGATAATAAATAATAAATGGCATCTAGTAACACATCATTGCTACATATGAAACAAGAAAGACAATGACTCGATTAAACCTCTATGATCATTATTTGTATATGTCATTGTCCTTTTGTCTAAGGATGCCAAGACCGAGCATGAGACATAGAATATGTCACTCTCGTATATCTCAATCTTTAGTTTTTTAATCCCTAAATAGACTGGCTTAAATATTGTATATCAACTCATCTAAGTACGACAATGCATTTCCTCAGTCTTATTTAATCAATGGGCTTGAAGATATCACTATTGTTATATATGAGAGACAAATGTCATCTTGATCATACAAATCCCTCCGCATGATATATGATATACTCAATAACTACCTTCATGTTCATTAAGTTATGAGTAATAAGATGAAGTATTAAAGTATGTGACTCACATGTAGAAAACATTAATAACCTCAAGTCAAAGAACTATATGTACTATAATCATTATGAGAATCACTTATGACACTTATATAACGATCCATGTAGTGCTCTCATGGTAGGTTGATTTAGTACATAAGTTCTCTAACTTGTATTCATATGTAGACTACATATCTCATATTAGTTTTCTTATATGCTAGTCTTTATATATTATTCTAATTGACTTCACAATAGTACTAGACCAATGATATTTAAAAATACTATTATTCTAGGGTTATAATTATGTTTGATTATGTTATTCAAAAACAAACAACAAACATAATTATTAGAATAATGCCTCAACAAAATATCATGACTCAATATTCATAATAAAATTTTCTCATGATTGGGTTTTGAGCATAACATTAATAGTTATAGCTTGACAATTTGTAATAGGATAATAGTTTACTAATAAGTGGATGTTTCGATCATTATAAAAATCTAGAATTTTGTAGGGTTTGTAGGGTAGTTGTTGTTGAATTTTTAATCCCTAACTCACAAATGCATGATGGACGTGTAGATAGGGTGAGTGAGTATCGTTCCCACGAAGATTGATTAATTCACTTGCCAAGTACCACTACTTTAAGACTACTTTAGCTAAACCAACAATGTCAAATAAAAGGCTAAACAAGCAAATTAATGAGTCTAAGTTAAGCTAGCCTAATTGAAATGCCACTAAACTAAAATGCTAGGAATGCAATGAAAATGTGAGATTTTTGACAAATTACTAAAGTATACTTCCTATCGGTTCACTACTTGTTTTAATTAAGTGGTGAATTCAAGTTAGTGAGTTAGTTTTCAATGCATGTTGGTAAAGTTGTTCAATTGAATTCTTACTTTTCCAAGTGAAAGAATTAATTTTTCTAATATAAGCTTAATAAGGATTTCCATTCGATTATAAGTTTAGAAAGAGACATTAGAGCTCAATTTACCTTTACCTAATGACTTAAACTAATTTCGCAACAAACCCATAGCCATTAAATTCTTCTCCTAGGTCCATAGCTTTTAATCTTTTCCAAGAGTTTAAAGGTAATTCATAGTGCAACTAATAGTGGCCATCAACTAGCTAACACAACAATAAGCTCAAGAGAAGAATAAACATACAGTTAGTAGAAAACCAACATCACATAACCATGAACTCACTCAACATAATCAATCCAAGTAGCTACATCCATAGAAAGTGCTAAAATAGACTACTCCATAACTAAATAAAACATAATCATAAAAATAAACATTATATCATCCATGAGAACTACAAGGAAGACGAAAGATTAAACCTAAGATAACTAGAAGAGCTTGTCTCCAAGGTTTTCAAGCAAGCCCCCTTGAGCACTCCAAGCAATCTCCAAGCTAGCTCCAATGGTGACCAAGAAAAACCAAGAAAAGCCAAGAATACTAACTATGATGGATATGGAAAAACTAGTTCTAGGATGAGAAGATGAAGATTATGCCCTCTTCTTTTGCTAGGTTCTAGGTTCTTCTACCCCTTAGAGGTATCCCTTTCACTCACCAAACCATTTGGATAGAAATCCTTGGCCAATAGCAAGCTTGAGTTCAAATTTGAGGTAGGAGACCACTTTCTTGGGTGCCTAGCGCCTAGGCCTCAGGAGGGGGTGCTTGGGCGCCTAGGCTTCCAGGCTCAAGGGTGCTTTAGCGCCTAGGCCCCAGGAGGGGGTGCTTGGGCGCATGGGTCTCCAGGGTGCGTTTTTCAGCAGCAAGCTTCTGAACTGTGGTGCCTAGGCCTCACAGGTATAAATTCCCTTGACTTTCGCATGCCCATTTTTTGTTCTGCTTGTCCTGGTGACATTCCAATGCTACAGTCCGCTTCTCTAACCTACAAAATGAAAGATCAAAGAAATAATCGGCCAAAAATGTTGAGTGGTGAAGTAGAAAATTGTGGTCAAAGTTGACAAAAAGTCAACATATTTGACCACAAAATTTACATTTATCAGTAGTATACAGGGGAAGGCTATCTTGTGGTTTAAGTAAGTGTTACTTGAACAAAAAGATTACCTGAATATTGCTATGTAACAAAAGGCTTTTGTGTGTAGCTTAAATTTGTGTATACTCTTCTTCGATACTGAACTTGTATTTGTATTATTACAAGTCCTAATTTAGAACACTTTTCACTTGAGTTTCATTACGGGAGCCTACTTATTCTGTCAATCAAATGAGACTTTAGAGCTTGAGTTTTATGGTAAAGGAATAGGGTTTGTTGATTGGTGCCAAAGGGACAAGCTTTTGTTGTTAGAGATATATTTGATAATTAAGAAGTTAACGGTTAATGTTAGGGATTCTGGTTTGTATTATTTTTGGAAAAAGCTCGGGAAAAGCATGACAAATGGCCTAGTCAACTTCTCTATTGACTTGCAGTTATTAGAGTTGGCTAATTTCATTCCACCAAATCAATTGAGGTTTACCTTCAGAAAAAGAGTTTAGCATATTTAGTTGTGGATCAATGTCAGAAGGAAATGAAGAGGGATGTGAGTACGGGATAGATAACTGATCAAATGTAGCATGACATTGATGAGGGAGCAAGTGATATAAGATCAGATGTAGGATTTGATGTAAGGTTAGATTTTGTTGATAGTGAAAATGATTTATCATATGTGGATGTGTGAGATGATGACTTAATTGATGAATCTGTGGACTTAGTGGCTAAAAGAGGGCTATCCCAAAGTGCCAAAATAAATGAAGGGAAGAGGAAAATGATACTGGTTGCTGATGTTGGGGATGGAGAAGATAAAGTTACTGCAGCAAGTAGTGAATTGCATAGAGGATGCGGGAGTATAGATTTTCTTGTTAACATTTTCGTATGAGTTTTTGTCATGAGTTGTTTATTAATGTGGTTCCACTTTCGGCTATGCAAGGTTCAAGTCAAGCTGGAGAGTACAAGTCAAGAAATTGTTGACATGTCTCAGCCATTGCCACAAAGATGAAAACTTTCAGTAAGTATTAGTCACCCTTTCTTGGTAACATGTAATGGTTAGATTATGAAATACTTGTTGACATTATAATGTACAGGTTAAAAGAGGGGCAGAAGCTGGGGCAAGGGGCAACCTAGAGGTGATGAGCCAACCATTACCCGGAAGCAAAAACTCCTAGCCTGGATGACAAAGCCAATGGACATTTTTATAGCTTGGATGACATCTTGTAAAATGCCAAATTAGATAGGCTTTTACTTGGGGTGAAAAGCCGAGTTGAACAATTATCCAGAAGTTGTGGCATGGTTATTTTGTACAAAGGTAGTTTCTAAACTATTGCAAAACTTTCATTTTGTTAAACAGAATTAACATGAAGTTCACTTTATTGGCATTCTGCTATTCTGTTATGTGTTAAGAATGTTCTGCATGTTTCTATTTGATCATAGAACTCAAAATAATGGACAGAACTACCTATTTATGCATGTTATGGAACTACCAATTATTTTCCTCAAATACTATGTTTTGTGCACATATCTCAGAAAAGCCCTTCAAACTAGTAATAAAAAAACATAACTCAAACAAAGCACTAAGCAGTAACAAAGGTGCCTGCAACAAAGACCATTTCATTCATTTGAAAACAGAGTACAAGTCATCATTTTCCCATCATCACAACCCTTATTACAACAACAATAACAAATGCATTAAACAATAATCTCATTATCAGCCATTCCCCTGTTCTACCTATAGCACCTTTAAACCTATCTAATTTCAGACAAACATTCTGTTCAAGCCTATCTAACTTCAAGCATACATTCTTTCCAACATAACTAGCCACAACACCATCTTATATCACTTTATTCATTCCACTACTTTGTCCACCTGAATGCCTCTATCCCCTTACTTCATTCATGTTTCTCGGCACACACCAACCTAAAACCCTACATTTGTTGTCAACACAACAATAATACAACTTATTTGGATTATTTTCTAACCCAAAAAACTTAATGATAGCATGACACCCACATTTACCCCATGTGTTTTCAAAGCGTTGCCTTTCAACTTTTGATTGATTCAAGCTGCTCATGGACATTTGACATAAATTATAAGTTCTCAAAACATTGTATTCCAAACATAAACCAACATAAACCCCAACTTTTACCAAAATCCCTAAATACACCACTTTTCTAATCAAACTATAATGTTCATAAACCACAGAATCGGAATGAATAATACCTAATTATGCAATTGGAGACAAATTTTTGGTACTTTCCCTATTTTTCAGCATGCTTGTTTTGCACCTGCACTTGCTGATTTCAACTCTTTCATACCCCATCAAAGGACATGAACTGAGGAAGTTGAAAAATGAGTTTGAAGTTGGTTTTAAATCCTTAATTCAGGCCCACCCAATCCCAGTTCATTAGCCACATCAAATTTCTGTCAAACACAAACGGTTTCAATAGATGACAAGACAAATAAGCAACATTTAGATTGTTTTGGGACAATAGATGCAACTTTCGATAGGTTTGAGATGAATAACCAATAACTTAATTTGTTTCATTAAGATTATATCTTCAAATGGATTCAAATTCAAAAAATTTTCATAATTAAAATTTTGAATAAAGTAAGTATATCTTAAAAAAAAAACATTTGGAAGCTTGCTTGCCATAATTAAAAAAATTAATAGAAGTAAATATATCTCATAATTATCCAATCAAATCCTTAATCCAACATACATGATTTTTCATTTTCATTCAAAAGAAATGGAACCTCTCTCCCTCTTTAACAGCATCAACTAAGTGTCAGTGGTGGGCAGTAGGCTGACTAAGCTTGGGACCGACCTATCCTAGGCTTCAATTGGCTAGGCCCGAAGATGGCCTGGGAAAATGTAGGTTGGTCCAAACCTGTATCGAGCTTTTAAAAAAAAATTATTTAATTAACTTTGAATTACTAAGTTGTATTTGTCTTCCAAAACTGGTGGCTGCACCGAAACACAAATTAGTTTGGTGATTTCTCATATGATGTTTGAACATTCTGGTGTCAAAATACTCCCAACTCATGCAATTAACCTTGAGGATTTACCTTTTGTTTGTGGATCCTCGGCTTTATAGTGATGGCTTGTCCGCATCGGTTGGATCCCGTCCTTTCCATCTAGATTCTCGACTAGGGTGGTCTTCACCTCTTTAATGTCATCATCAAATAGTTGATTGCCAAGCCCTAAATCATAATTTGTCATGTTGATTTGATCATCATCTTCCATATCTTAGATATGGACCCTTAGGTCTACCTGCTGGGATCAGTGAAGGAACAAGCCTCTTATGCCAATAGTGCGAAATAAGGTACTATCACCACCCTTGTTGGCAGCCTTACCCTTTCTTCTTAATGCCATTAGTGAAAGAATAATAGTGGAGATGAAGAAGTGATGTAAAAGAGATTAGAAAAAGATTAACAAAAGATTAGTAAAAATGCTTAAGAACTTGAACAAACTAATAGAGAATGTAGGAGGGGAAGAAGAAAGATTGCAATTGTTGGTGTAAAGAAGTGTGGGAAATGTGACTTTATTTATAGGGGAACTCATATTTTTTTAGACCAAAAAGCTCTCAAAAACTAGTTATTACTTGTTGTTGGAATAAACAAAATGAGAGTTTTAGGTGAAAATGTAAGCTAGAGCCTTAGGGGGCCAAGAGGATAATTTTGCTAATTTTTTTAAATTTTAAAAAAGAGGGCTGTTAGAGGGAGTAACATAGCTAACTCGGCCCAGCTTGGGACTGACGTACCTTGGCCAGAGCCTTGACATGGGTTGGCTCATGCTGGGCCCATCTGTCACATCCCTTTCCTTTGGCTTATGAATAGCCCAACAAATCCCATGCCTCCCTCCAGGTTGAGCTGAGTAGTGCCTTGACCAGGGTGGGCTAAGTTTGACCCCAAGCCGGGCCCAAGCTGGGCTAAGTCGATATGGCCTAGTGACTACCTTTACTAGGTGTATAAGCACCTAAGTGTACCTTAGACTTTTGCATCATGTCCGGTGGTCTCCTTCATTTTTAGCCTGTAACTATAGGGACACCTATTACAATTTTAGAAAGAAGGTAAAGGAGAAGGGTGGATACCAATCCTTAGCCTTGGAAAATTATACAACTCGAGAATTTTTTCGGGAAGTTGTGGCTGATCTTTTTGCTAATAAAGGAGCTACGTTAGTGGGCTTTTGCTGAGGAATGAGCCATATATGTTTGTGGAGAGCATGAAGCAGTATTTTTTGAGTTAGCAAATTCCAAGATTGAAATGGTATGAAAAAAATCCTCAAGTGGATTGAGTCTTTTCTCGCTTATATTTTTTTATATTTTCTAGATGTTAAAATTACATATACAAAATTATAATTGTCTCTACCATTTTAGATATATGGTCATACATTCATAAATAATTGTTCATAGAAATAGATATTTTTTTCAATGCCACTTATATGTTACTATACGATTTGTCCATGTTCGTAATAATACAAAAATTCGATCACAGCATTATATATAAATGTTCATACATACAGATATAGTTGCAAGTGTGAATAAACATGTAATTTAGCTAATTTATTTTAATTTAAATTAATTTAATCTAAAATGCGATGAAAGTCTAAACGACGATTATAAAAAAGAAAAAAGGCATCCCTACCTACTTATTCATTATTGAATTAGGCTGGGCGCTACATGAAACGAGGCCCACGAGAGATTATTTCGGTGTTCTTTTTTTTTTTGGGGGGGTCTGTATGGCTCGCTAAGCCTACTGTCCCATATGCCTTTTAAAAGCTGCTCGAGTAGCGGCCCAGATCTAAATAATTTGCTCACTGGCTGAATATTAGACAGTTGCTCGACCACATCTACATCAACAAAGAAGAGAAAAAAAACGAAGACAGTTTTTCAACTGCCACAGATCCATCACAAAAAATGTTGAAACCAAATTCTATTTCTTATTCAATATTATGTCTATTTGATTTGGAATGGTTAGGCTAGTTTTGAATTCTTGACCTGTTAGTTGCAGTTGAAGAGTAGCACCTAGCTACTAACCACTTGGATAGTGGCGGAGCCAATAGGGGGGCTGGGGGTGCCCCCAACTTTTTTACAAATTATATATATATATATATATATATATATCTGTGTGTGTGTGTGTGTGTGTGTGTGTGTAAAAATAATGATAAAAAAATTATAAAACATAACAATAATTTTTAAGAAGTATATATATATATAATGGTAATAATTTTCTCCATCTCACTAAAATTATACATAAATGCATGTGGTTGATTTGTGTGAGAAATGTAGGAAAAGTCCAATATCAAACAATTAATTTTACTCTTTTAATAAAAAATAATTAATTATATTCTAAAAGGTTAGAAATGTAAAAGTACAACTTTTTTACTTCTTTTGTAAATTTTTTCATTAACTAAGATATGTTTTATGAGAAATAGAGGAAGTACTTTAGCAAACAGATGATGAGCTTCTTTTTTTTTTTGTGTTGTTTTGGATCCCAGAAATTCTTATAAGTCCTTTAATATTAAGAACATATGTAGATTGGCCGACAATTTTTATCTTTCAGATTTCATTGAATAAGAAAAGATTCATTTGAAATATTAGCTACAGCATTATGAGTTTGATGTGCCTAACCATCCATAATTGAAAAAATGTATCTACAATTACTGATTGTATAGAGGACTAAATGAAATAAGAAAGTAAGAAATTTATCCTTGGGTGGATAGATTGATTCGTTTTATATTGATTCTTCCTGTTTTGACTACAAAAACAAAACGAGCATTTTCAGTAATGAAAATTGTGAAAATAAGACTTCATAATAGCATGAGTGATATTTTTCTCAATAATCACTTGATTGTTTATATTGAAAGAGAGATTGTTGGGATCTTTTTAATAGACAAGAAAATAGATGATTTTTATGCATTTAAAGAAAGACGTGGCCACTTCAAGATGCACAAGGTATTATGTTTTTATTTGCTATGTGATATTAATTGAACATGTGTGCATGTATAATAACATAACTAATTTTTCATTTAGAGGAAAACGCGTGATTTGATATGGATTTGAAGCTTACAATCACCTATTTATTATATGGATGAAAACTGAGATTTAGTAAATTTTACTTGCTATTTTGAAAGTTTATAACCTATAAATATAGCATTTTAATATATTTTAAGTTATTTTATTTTTTACATTGTAGAAATACATCTAATTCTTAATTCTATAACATTTTCAAAATAAAATCCGGCTCCCTTCAACTTAAAATCCTGGCTCCGCCCCTGCACTTGGAGACCAAGTTGAAGGGTTGGGTTTCCTTTTGGGTATATTGAGTAAGTGAAAAAGCTATGCGAATTCAAGAGGTAATTAATTGGTAATACTCATATATATTTTGTATAGTATAGAATTGAGGTAGATCTTGCTTGTATTGATCAGTTGAGCCATCAGTAATTATAGGTAGTTGATTTTGAACTGCTCCGTTTATGAGCTTTTGGTCCATAATCTCAATTAATTTAAGGTACTCAATGATGGAGAATATATATATATATATATATGGAAAAAGTTTGCATGCAGATGGGCTAATTAATTAATGGGTATATTTGAAGAAAATTTGATGGGGGTTATGGGAATTTAGACTAGTTTGAAAGGGTCCAGTGTAGCCTCAGGATTTCCAGCAACAGACATGAAATTGAGCAGAAAATCCCGGTAGTGAAATGTTGTGTAGAGTGGGGGATGGGCGGCGTCCACCACCTGCTTGGCCGGCTCTATCACGCTATCATCACAAGGATTGAAGAAGAAAGCAGCTGTTGTTCGTGCAAGGCTTGCGTTTGTCACCACCCGGTGCATGGCGCTTCTCACCTTGTTGTTACTAATTACCTGTCAAATTATCAGATTATTGCGCGCGATAACTTTTTATGCAAGTCATTGCTGGTTATATATATGAAAGAACCGAACCGAGTCAAAATCCCAGACTATAATATTTAAAGTTAATGACCTGCAATTGGTGGCCAATGTTAATAACAAAGGCGTTGGGAAGAGGGTCAACGCCAATCCATTCTCCATCCTTGAGGACTTGAAGCCCATACACGTCTCCTTGATGCAGAATGGTGATGGTATTCGGGTCGCAGTGCCGGGCCAGTCCAAGGGTCAATGTCGGATCCGGGCATGGTGGGTAGTGGTTTACCGACAGGTTTACAACTTCACTTAGTTTCCCACCAAGGTAGTCACTTTCAAGGCCTAACCCTTCACAAATCAGCTCCAAAATTCTCGAACCCAACTTTTTTACTTCTACAGCATATGCCGCAATAACCTCCCTGCATGGACGCGGTCAAAAGAACAATATTTATCTTTTTCTGTAAGCTCGAGCGGATTAATTACTTACTTTTTGAAGTCTTAATTAATTAGATTAAACTTCCACAAGTTTTGCAAGAAACTTTTGTTTTATAATCCATCTTAAGACATGTTTATTTAGTTTATATAGTTCTCATGAAAATATATTAAAAAACACAATCATGTAATTTCGCTATATATCAACCGGGCTTGCTGGCTGGGTACAACCACAATTAGCCCATGCATAAACTAGTCACTGATATATATGATATTAACTGTCAATTATATATGTGACTGTTGTTTATTGTTTATTGTAAATTTCAATATCTCCAAGATTAAATCACTTTACCCTAGCCTAGGTAAAGGTTTCTTTCATTTGAAATAATATATACTGACAAAACGCAGTTTATCTCTTTCTTGACATTTCAACTAAATGATTGACTTTTTTTGTAGATGGAGTACTTTTCTCCTTTTTTAAATCATACGCTGATCAAATCACGTGATTGATAGGAGATAAAATTACAAGGCTAGGAAATACAAGTGTAAAATATTGAAGTTGAGTGAGACAATGGAGAGAAGTGAAAAATTAAGTAGAAGTAGAAACCCACTTGGAAACAGATTTGAAATTAAAAGTCTAGTGATCAGCAGCTTATATATATATATATATATATATATATATATATATATAGCAATAAATTGATTGATAATAGGATAGGTCATAGGAGGTAGCTAGGTAGGTATATATTATGCACAAGTGGGATTGGAGTTAATTAATTACCGATATCTGGCAGGCTTTTGGGGCCAGTGCTCGATGCAATCCTCTAAATTAGGAAGACAAGGATGCTTCAAATTATCACGCCAGAAATGAAACTCTTCCTTGTCGTAATTGTAAGAGCTGGTATAAAGCTTGCAGCTCCTAATTTTGGGGTCCTCAGAATTGCACAACCTTGCCTTGTCCTCCTCCCCCATCTCGAACACCTCTCTCAACACCTTCCCACTCTCCCTCACTAATTCCTCCGCAATCCCATGATTCACAACCTGGAAAAATCCCAGCTCACGGCTAGCTTCCATCATCTGTTCCACCGTCGCAGCTCCATCTCCCGACAGATCGATGACCGGAACCACCGCCAACACAGGCGCGAAGGCGCTCTTCCCGGGTCTCATGTCCGGCGGGAATATGTAGGAGTCGGGCAAGGATTTGTTGTTGAACCAGCTTGAGACCAGCTTCTCCATATGTTTGTTCCAGTTCAACAAGGTGGGGTAGGCCGGGGTTGGGGCTGGGGGCTAGACTCTAGTTATTGGTCTGCTTCATTCACGAATCGCTTATAACTTGCTTGGTTAATTACTTTTCTGAAGATGGAAGATATATACTTAATTAGAGGATGGGCTGGCCGGTGACGAATTTTAGAGGCAACGTTGGCACCCAACTCGACAGAGTTGACGACAGCGTTTTTATATCAAAAAATTAAATGAACCCATATCCATCTATCGATCTTATGACAACTAGTCAAATGGTTGAATAAATAAGAGTATATTTTATATGCGCGCATTTATACAGTTGGAAAAATTAAAAATACAGCTGGCATCCAAGTCATAAATAAAACAAAATAAACAACGGGCGGATCATATAAATAAAATTTCATATTCAAGATCTGAGACTTAGGGAGTAAGTCTCAGAACAACGGACTGTTTCGTCCCTTTCCTAATCTAAATGCAGCTTTGCAAGTATTATTGTAATCTCAATACCAAATGCCAATTGGGTCCAATTAAAATCAAGTTCATTATGTTACATCGTTGGTTAGGGTTCATTTCTACAAAGATTTCTTTTATTTGTAGCCAGTGAATAAGTGTACGTTAGGTTATAAAATATTTAAGTTATCTAATAAAAAATATTTTAATTTATCTATAGTTGTAAAGTCATGTATGTAAAGTTATAAGATTCTATAAATAGAAAAAAAAATTTCTGAAAAACACTTGATAAGGTTATAACCATAAAAACATAAATTATTGTCAACTTAATTCAAATATGCTGGACTATACATGTTCAGATCGTTTAACATTAATAAAGTACGATTGATACAAAATGCTTATTTTCCGTTTTTATGATTTTTATGTATGAAATCAATACCATTAATTTGAAAAATAATGCTACTCCGGTAAAATAGTTCATCAATAAATATTAATTACTTTTTTATAATAAAATTAAAATTTTTAACCCAAATAAATAAAAAAATTCATAAAAATTTAAGAGTAGGTAATTGATCTGCGTGCACTTTATAAGAGGATGGCCTTCACACGCATCACAAGCTTGGGATAGTTATTCGGTGGCAGCCCTCCATTGGAATTCGGAAAGGACGCTATGTGTATACACATACATCTAACTTCTTCAATATTTTATTTATCTTTACTGGATACATACTTACCGCAGTAATTAAATCACTCCATATGTGGCAAGGATCTCTCCCTCTCTTTCTCCAGTAATACGTAAGATACAGGGTTGTTATATGGTGGGACGGGGCACACGTCATACACCCAGACATAATTCTTAATTTCAATTATTTATAAACTGTAATCCTACCTCAATTTTCCGTAAATTAATGATATCACCTAGTGGCAGCTGCAAGAATTTATTTTTATAAAGAGACAAAGTTAGTACTATAATTTTTATATTATCCATCAATACAATACACCAACTACTAAGCATAATACATCACCAGTTGATAGGGTCTAAAATCGTTGGTTATAACAATGACCGGTCAAGCTTGGACAGACATCGAAAAATGGAGGGAGGCAACTATCACTAATATTAAGGTTACTCGATTCTCATCTCATAGTTGATGTGTTTTACTACAAGAGAAATGTGAAAAATCAACCGATCAATCGGTCATCAGTTGGCCAGTATTTTATCGTTTGTGACCAAACTATTGATCGCCAAAATCCTGGTCGCCCGTGTACATCCTAGTGACCGAGATAGTGACCAATTCTAGTCACTAGTGGGTCGCTAACTACCTTTTTAGTGACCACCTTACAACTGGGTTGCGATTGAAAATTCAGTCAATTTTTCATGTTTATCTCGTAGTGTTTCTTCCACTCTCATAATCTTTTACTATATTTGTCATGTGGTGTCTAATTAGGAAATAGGAATTGGGATTGGTATTTAGAGATTATGAATGAAAGACTCAAGAGAGTGAGATTACAAATGAGAGACTCAAGAAAAGGTGGGAAGTGGGTTAATTATAAGTCTATCCTTATGCTTTTATTTATTTTTTTAATCGGCAAGCAACAAATATATTAAATGACCAGGAAGAAGCTGAAAGTGATTCAAGGCCACAGAGAAGAAAAGAGAGTGACAAGGCTGAGCTAGGCAATGCACCTGATCCAGTTTGGTAAAACCTTCTTAGCAAAACTACACACAACAAAGGGGTTTAAACACCAGAGAGTTCAAAGAGTTTTAAAAATGTAAAGAGTTTGTAGGGCATTTGTAGGTAGAAATAATAAACAAGGACATATTTTTTTACGATATGTACATAGGTAGCCAAATGTTTACAAACTCTCAGTGGAGACAATGGGGGCACTGTGGAGCCGCCACTGATATCACCACCATATCACAACTCCCTATTATAAGTTGCACCATAATTTCCTATAAATTATGATAATACAACCATACAATATTTACTGCTATGATATTGTTCCATTATTGATTATATTTTGTTCAATGGCAATATATACTTGTTCTCTTTGTGATTTAATAGCTCACTATTTCTTACTTTTTTCTTGCTCATATTCCCAAATATATTCTTATTGATCTTATCCTGATGCCTGTTCGTATTCCTATTTTCTTACTATTATTCCTATAGTTTCTTGTCCCTTTAATGATTTAATAGCTTATGTTTTCTCACTGTATATAGTATGCGTCTTCTGATTACCCCAACTCATAACCAAAGTAAAAAGGTTGGGAAATTCACTTAATCATGTCAGTGTGTTATGTATTAACAGTTTAAAATTGATAATAACATCCCTACATAACGTCAACATCTATATAATACATTAAAGGGGAAGGGGTGAAGGTGCTTGTGATACATGGCTGTGTGTTTGGGGGATAATGATATATGTGGTCCTTAGGGGAGGGGGCTGGTTGCAGATTGCCAGGTGTTTGGAAAAAGGTTTCGGTTGGGTCTTCATTGGGAAGGAGACACACATGCACATGTTGTTAGGCTAATTCAGCAAAGAGTCTTATGTTTCTTGAAGCCTTACATTTCTATCCTTAATTACTCCATGTTAGCAGTAGAAGTCCTATGATTAATTATTATTCTTTGAAATTGTCTTCGGCATTCTCCTCCTTTTATGTCTTGCTCGGTGGTTATATATATTGGAGACTGAGACTTTTTGTTCTTTGCTGGTTCGTCATTATTACATCGTTGCTGTCTTATTTGATATGGTTGTATTTGTAACAAGGAGAACTAAGGGGAGTGTTTCGATTTTGGAAGCATCTTTATTGGGATAACGGAAATCGAGGTATTTATAAGTTTATCTTTTTACAGTTTAATTAGGCTCCCAGTTGCAAAAAGTGTGTAGTTTAGCAAACTGGAGCTTCTGGGTCATGCGTCGCCAGTGAAGAGGTGATTAGTAATTCATAATATTACTTTGAGGGCATAATGATTTCACGTTTATCATAGACTCATTGCGTTGTGGACATCACGTTTATAATAGACTCTTAAATTCTTCCTCCCATAAATTCAAATAATAAATCAAAGATATAATTCCTTTAAAACCTATCAGAATTTGGGGAAATAACTTTACTATATATACACCCTCCGAAATATCTTTGATTACATCCAATTAAGAAAAACGGGGGGATTGGCAACATAATATCGAAGTTGATAGTTACCTCTAATTTATTTTTCTTTTACCACCTTTAAAGATATCCAGTTAATAACACTTTTCCCTTTTAACATAGACAATCCGAGATTTACTTGCTGTGGAAAATTGGGAATAAAAGGCAAAATTCACCAAAACCAAATTACAATTAACTCAAGTGTCATCCTCTTTATTGAGAACATCTTTACTAATTATTTACATTTGTAATATATATTTCAAATGTTCCACTATTTAATTCCCCTTTTTCGCTTTGGATGACTGCAAACAGGAACTCATAATCCACATCATCCTAGGGTGTGTGTGTGTGTATAAATTAGTTTGTTTATTCCCATTCAAGAGTTCATGTGAACAGAATACAACTTTTTACCACTATCAAGATTTTATTATTCTTCCATTCATATGTGTGTGTATATATATAAACGCATAATTGTAAAATAGATTCCCCATTCTATCGAGGAGTTTATAAGGCCAAAATATAACTGCTTCTAATTAGCAAAACTTTTTAATCTGCCATTTGTATACAAAACATTAATATATCTCATCTTTATTTAACTTACTTACACACATATGTGCACATATACATATCATATACCGTAAAAACTAATTAATACAGACAGAAATAAGTTCTACACAATTCCATCTTCTTACGAAAAATCTTCAGTGACTATATAATACCCTGATATAATTTATATATATATGTACTTATATATATACAAATAAAATTTCATAAGACAAAACATACATATCACTCTCTTCAATTTCTTTACCCAACCCCCAATACAAACATCATTTCCCGGTCTGTAGTGCAGGCAATATATCTAGTTATACTAAATAGTAGTATATAATTAGGCCTTAAAATCTTTTATGAATTATATATTCGTGTTAATTTTTATGCTAACGGGGAAATCTTTAGCATCTTCGCTTGATAATTATATTTAATCCAGCCGTTAACAGCTGTCACGATAAGTAACAAACTATACTCATAAATTTTGATCGGCTTAAAGGGTTTATGCACAATGTTCACATTACTAAATAGTTAATCTAACAGGTAATTCCCGTACGTATAAGATTTTATTCTTTTTCTTTTTCTTTTTCCTTTTAACAAAAAATATAATGAACTAGTTGAGTATATCTGTAATATCCTCCATCCAAGAGAGAGACTAGATTACCAATAGTAAAGACCCCTTTTCCATACCCAAAGCCCTAGCTAGATCAAGTCACGTGACTGTAAGATTGTAATCAAGGCTTAAATACTCATTTGGTCCCTTAACTTTGTCAACTCTAACGAGTTAATCTCTTATCTTTGGCTCAGTGAGAGTTGGTCCCTCGAGTTTACAAAATCTTTGGCTCAGTGTTTGTCCAATTATTGATGGAAGGTATACAGAGTTAAATTCGTTGCTGATGTGGAGTGGTACATCTGTGCCACGAGGCTGAGATTGGGTAAAAAAATAATGCTCCGAAGAGAGAGGGCGAGACAGCTACTAGCACTAAACACCCCCTCCGTTTTGGGTTTCTGATCAGACGCAGCGTCCCCGGTACGAAGGCGAACCCAGAGACCAAAACTGGCAAACCAAGAGTCACACAACCGCAATCAATCAAAACAATCTAAGAAACTATAGAAATAAAGCAGGGGCATACAGAGACAAGTATTAGTACCAGATTTATGAAATTTGAACAGAAATCTCAGGTATCTCGCATGCGAGCCGGTCAGAAAACAGCAATTGCTCTTCGATGTTCATTGTTGTGTTGAATTTTGGAAAGGGGAAGGTCCGTAAGGATGTATGTTGGGAAGACACACAACAATGCGCTGGTTAAGGCTGCTTCCGGCTAAAGCCAATCGATCCTCCCATCTCAACGGCTATCCCCGGTTCCCATCAGTGTCTGCCTCGATTTCGTGCGAGCCTCATTTGGCCCCGATTTCCGTCCGCCATGATTTCACAATGCCGATGAATGTGGGTCGATCGACTAGAGAAACCATTCGACATCCGTCCGGCAACTGTTCGCGATCTGATTTTGACCTCTGAGCCGAATCGAACTTGGAAGACGCCGCAGCCATCATGGATAGTCAAATCGAACTTGGAAGCCGCCGCAGCCGTCATGGATAGTTTAGTTCCACCGGCTGGCGGTCAGAATCAATCATCAGAACTCCAGCATTCTCCGTTTCCCTTGGTTGGCAAATCTGATTTGTCAGTTTCCCTTGGCCATCATGCATGGGCTAGTCTCTTCGAGCGTTGTAATCCTTAATCGCAACGCTCATCTGCCCTAAGCCGCCGGTTGAAATCCAACACGATGAGTGCTTGGCCAGCATTTTCCAGCCCCTCAGCTCAGGCGACAAGAAGCGGTGCTCCCTCGTCTCCCTCATCTTGACGAGAACCAACCCCACTTTTAATCCCTGTCAGCAGCTCCTAAACGTCGTCAGGGTCACGTGCACACTTTCTGTCTTACAATGGACTAAGCCACTTAATTTAACAAAGTTGAAGGACGAAGTCACTTAATTAAGTAAAATTTGGAGACTAAGATACACAGAGTTAAAGTTAGGACTCGTGCGAGTTTGCGAAGTTAATTAACCAAATAATAATATGCATTTAGGCCTAAAATCAAAGGATCAATTTTACATGAGCTCTGCTATATATAGACACGGAAAGAGGTGTTAAAAATAACATGGTAGTAGCATTTAAATATGAATTGACTCTCTTCCGGAGTATTATAGTAATTTTGCAGTAAACAGTAATCTTTCAACACTCGATTGGTTGTGATTTTATTAATTGATGCCAGCTAGCGAGCTGATTTTATTGTATTGCATAGAGGCGCCGGTGACAAATAGAATAAGGCTGATCCTAACGAAGAAATTACACGCAATGACAATAAAAAAATGCGCACTCATATTATAATTCGTATATTGCGTGACGTACTTATACTCGTAGCTAGCTAGCTAGCTATTGACCTTTTCAATATGATATCTATGCTTACGTGACGTATATCTATCTACTTATTTTTATGCCCAACGCAAAATCATCCTGCCTTGTCATTGGTAACGCCTTTTTCATTCCCACTAACCCTATTGTTGGGTATTTTACGCTTACCTTTGATCTTACTTAGTTTTGGAATTATTTCATTTACAATGTTCAAATTTAGAATTCTACCTTTTTTATGTTTTTTAATATTATGTGATAATTATTTTTGAAATTAACTGTTAGCTTTTTCTTAGGCAAAACAGTCTTTTAAAATTTAACCAACGGTTGAATTAAAAGTGCAATTTCTGGAATCGTAGGATGAAAATGTAATTTCGACATATATACCCTTAGCGAGGAAAGTGTAATTTTCATAATGTATTAAAATTTTTATTTTTTGTGGCTTACGGCTTACCGTCAATCTTTTTCTTAATGACTTGCACTGACCAAAACGTAAAAAGTATGCGTTTACTTATATTCTCCACAAGTTTGGGGCTATTTACGTACACTTTCATCCCTTAAGTTTAGAAACCCACAAGTTTATACTCTTTGCTTTTCAACACTAGTAACTAGTAAGGAAACAGGTTGTTTAACATCTAGTTAGAGGCGAAAAAAAGGAAAAAGAAATTTTATATTTTTCATCACCCGTCAGACTATAATTAGACAGTTTGGATCTACTTTAGGAAAAGAAAGTAGAGGGAAAATTATAGATTTCTAAACATAGGGGGTAAAAGTACAAACACTACCGAAGATGAGGGTGATATTGTAAATTAAATATGCCATTGACGTGATAGGTGGAAGTCTGGCAGCATCGATGGGGAAACGTGGATGTTGGTGGAAGAGTTGAACGTAGTGCGGAAAAGCCTTGCAAGAGTTCTTGCATGCGGTGTAAGATTGACAAGATGAGAGTTGTGGAGTTGGCTTGGCGTGGCTAAAACAAGGAAACATTTGTGGGGAATGCCTTGACAAGTTTAGCGTAGCTCTTCGTTTTGCCCGCCGGTATGGCATGCTATGGTTGGCCGATTGATCCCAAGCATGCAATATCCAAACTACTTGTGTGTAGGACAATTCGAAGATGACGTGACAGGCACAAATCTAGATTGTTTATCTCCATGGACCTCACTAATTATAATTCTTGTATGTACTGTTAACACAAATTTCTTTCAAGTCAAGATTTGAACCTCGCTCAACAACTTGACATGATTTTTTTTATTGGCAATGAAAATTTATAAATAATAGAAAAAAGGTACAAGGTTCACATTTAAAGGAATCACATCATTCCCAACTTCTGAATAAACTTGTTATTTTTTCACAATCTCTTGTCCAGTGGTAGAATCGGACTCAACAACCAATTGAAGGTCCAAATGATCCTAAACACCATTGACCAAGATATTAGATGCTGCTGGTTCACGCCGAACTTCTGTTGATTAAAAAACAACCAATTGTAAGCTTGACCCTAAATCCAATGGTTCTGAATAAGCTTTAGAACCTACAACTTGAAATTAAGAATCGACATCAGCACCCTCATCACCCTCACGCACATCAACACTATCTAAAAAACCACCAATTTTATTGTTGTTTGCTAGATCTCCAACGCATTCCATGGGAATCAGAATAAAAATATCAGGATTACTAGGTTCAGTAGACAAAGCATGAAGCCCAACATCAAGTCCACTAAAATTATCAAGAAGATTTCGAAGAGAGAACAAACCTGGAGCCCTAATTTCATTTGGACCATTATCTTTGTCAACCCAGACTTTAACCCAAAATCCACAATTCTCCCATCAGAGGCCCGATCCCTTTAGACCCAATGCACTGTTTTCTCCTTCATTAAACTTGTCTTTGCCACCACAGTACTACATCTTTCAAATGAGCTTTTGATGGAAGACACCATTAGCTGCATCTTCGATTTACAACAAGGGCAAAATACTTGAACCACAGAGCCTCATTCTAACGGACTCAACCCTCCACTACTAGATACTAAAATGTCCAACCTTCCTAGAAATGCCTTAGCCAGATTGGTCATAGCACACATGAGATTCAACCATCTTTTCACGCATCTTCCTTCTAGAACAATGACTCATCTTTTCCAAGCACCTCTTGAAACCATTGATTAAAGAAATTAACCTACTATATTCCTTCTTAACGCGTATTCCACCAATCCCTTCAGAGATTTAAATCTCTACTTCCATGGGCTTTCTCCATTTTCAAACAAGAATTTATCCAATACATCGATCCAACACTTGATTTATACTTCATGCAAAAGTACTGATGTCTTCTTTCTTCTCCCTATCTCAATAATTTGTAGCACATCCAGTCCCCCTTGCTTATTGATGTAGAGAGAAATCATTTTTTCTCAACAATAAAGCGACACACTTTACCTATATTCGAATCATCCCTAGACCCAGACAAAGATCAAAAGATGAATAACATGATTGATGAATACTCATAAGTGTATTGCTATTAAAGGTTTAAATCATTATTATACACTTTGAGTATGATTAATTTCTATTTTTTGAGCATTTTTCTACCTGGTTACTATTCACACGCATTTTTACTATTCAAAGTTATTATTCACCGACTTACTGTTCATACATGTATTTCACTATTTTATATGCGTAATTACTGTACATACACGGTTTTACTGTTCATTAATATTAAAAAATATATATATTAAATAATTATTTTTTTATGTAGGTAAAAATCATCACTTTGCTGCCTCTCACGAGAAAAATCATATATGGAGCTATAGGCATCGAAACTGAGTGATTTCAAATTCATCTAAAAGCCAACATATAGATCTTCAACTCTGCTTTATTTCATGAGCTAGTTTGATCATTTTCATTGCCAAAATCTGATTATAGATGAGACCATTCATTCTTTCGTGTGCTGAAAAGCAGTTTCAGTAGAAAAATCATAACTTAAGCTATAGATGTCCGATTTGAATGATCAAGCTATCGATTAAAAGCTAAAGAAGAGATCTACAGGTTCTATGCTTTGAGGAATTGCTGATTCGATGTCTACAATGGTTGAAAAATTAAAATAAGTTGCAGCCCACCTTTGTTGATTTGTATTTACCTGTATTTTACTATTTTACCATTTCACCCACCCCAAAAACTCTATAAATAAGCATCTTGGGGGGGGGGGGGAGGACGAATTCATGCCATTTCTTAGGCCTCCTTTATGTTCTTGTATCATCTTTAGATTTTCTTCTTTGTTTTTGTTTTTGTTTTTGCTTTCAATACCGAAACTCTATCCAAGTGTTTTTTCGTTTTTCTTCTTGTTCTTTCTTTGATATTTCAATCTATGTTCACTTCATATTTCTACATGTTATTTAATTTTATCATGACTAACTAATCTTCTTTTTGCTAAGGTGAAAGGGTGAAGTTTTTGGTATAGAGGTTATGATTGATCTGAATGGATCACAACGTTAACGGTATTTTCTTCCTTAATCTATTTAACTTCCCTCCTTGTTAAGTGGGAGTCTTGATTCATCATAGTCAATCATTGGCACAAAAGCTGCTTGATTCCCTTTGTAGAACATAGCTCTGCAGGCTATATTGGAATCTTGAGTTATTGTCGACAAAGGTTGGCATGATGGATACTTGAACCCATTAGCAAGCGTTAGTGTTTTAAGATCAATGAAAGTTAATACTAACTAAATTCCCCGATTAGGATCTCCTTTATGTGTGGATACCAATTAAGTTGTAAGATGGACTAAAATTAATCATAACCAATATACTAAAAGTGAATCCCCTAACCTTAGCTATTTTAATTGAATTTTAATTTTAATTTACACCAGTTCACACCTTGCACCAAGATCTTTCCTTATTAACAAATTTGTAATTTGTATTTCTTAATTCACTTCCCTGTGGTTCGATATTCGAACTCCCGAGATTTTATTACTTGCGACAACCTACATTTGAGTTACAACTACTAAAGTGCAGCAACAATCAGTGGTTTGGCTGAAAATTGAACCGAAGCCAGATCTAGCTAGAGGTAGATGGATCGTTAGGGTTTCAAAGAAAAAAGAATTTGAATTTGTTATAGAGAAGCTAAAATTTCTCTCACTAGGAAACAAAAAGCCAGTTTTTTTTATGCAATGATAGACACAACTTGACATGATAAAATACATATCATTACGTATCTAGGAGGCGGTAAGAGAGGACTTGGCCCCTAAGTACTGCCGTAATAAAATTACATTTTTAGTCATTAAAAAATGCATTCTCATCATTCTTAAAATTGGTCAAAAAGCCTTTATAATAATTAAAGTTTAAAGAAAACATATTTTCTGTCCCTTGCTTTCCAATAAAGCTGGGTCTAGCCATATGAATAATAAGCCAGTTTAAAAAAAAAAAGGAATTAAAAATCTTAATTTCTACCATATTAGCTCTAAACCAAAAGATTCTAGCATAGATTCAAATACCGAGGGTATGTGGTAGACAATACATACTTTTTGCATTTTTATCTGCCACGTGGTATACTACATTATACCATAGTATTTTTCAGTATTATATTTATTGATTTTGTTTGTGTATTTTTTTACGATTTATAGCGGTAATCCACTGTTCATGGGTTAAAGGAAAAAATGATCCTTTTTCTTATTTCATTTTAAATCATATACATCAATGTATCATATATGCATATATAAAATGATAAAATATGTTTGATGCACACATTTTAACAAAATATTTATTCTATTCTTTTTTTTTAATAATAAACTTCAATTCATAAATGTTAACGTGATTAAGATTTGGAAATTATTATGATTCTTTTGTTTTATTTTTATCATTCATTTCTTGACCAAAAACCAAAGTGTCACGACATGAAATGAGTATGGTACTTTTACGAAACAAGCTAAGATGGAAGTATCAAACTTTGATTCAACTAAGAACTCAGTGTGATATTAGAAAATGTACTATTATTATTAAATTATCATTTCCTTTTTCTTATGCATCAATAAATTATTTTTTGCTAAATAATATTTATTTTATTATATATATACCATTTTATATATTTATTCATACAAAACATATTTTGTTTTATATATATTTTATTTATATTAGGAAATTCATGTTGAAAATAATTAGAATACATGTAAAAAACTACAAGAAAATTATATTTAATATTTTTCGTGTAACGGCTCTCCAAAACCTATGGCAAGATCACAAAGGTAAGTATGAATTTTCATGCGTAAAAAATCAATTTTCCACACTAAGTAATGATTTTAGTAGGTTGATGTAGCATAAAATAAGTAATGTGACCATTTGAGCAAATTTAGCTTTAAAGGGTAAAATGGTAATTTTTCCAAGAAACCCCAAATTTTATAGCATAAATGAGATTTAACTAAGGAATTAAAGATTTTAAAATGTTTTAATAATTTCTAGTTCAACACATTTGTGAAGTGTGGAATAAAAACTATTGTGAGACTTGTGGGCCATTTTGTGCACAAATGAGGAATTAAGGGACCAAAGGGTAAAAAGGGAGGAGAAAAGAGATAAAAAGCTTAAGTCCCCTTCCCCAACCTGTCACCCACGCCATTTTTGCCCCAAAGGAGCTCTTTAACCAGTCTTAATCCATTCTTAGCCAAGTAAAGCTCCAAATTGATGATTCATGGTTCAAATTGGAGAATAGAGCTTGAAAAAATTGGTAAACATGTTTTCTTCCTTGATAAGCTCTTATTTTTTGCTGTGGCTTGATTATGATGGTTGGTTTGAGGTGATTAAGGCTTGGGTAAGTTAGAAGATTAGCCTTTAACCTTGAATCTTGCTTTTGAAGTGTGAATTGCAAGTTTGATTAACTTATTTATACAAGTGATCCAGAAAGAAGAGTTTTGCGTCTCACAAAAGGGGTAAGGGTTGATAGCTATGCTTAAAATTTTTTATGCTCAAATTTTTATGCTTAAACTTTGGTTATACTACATATTCTTAATGCATTTGCAATGGATTTGCTATGATAGAACAAGAAATACTACATTGATTTCCAAAGGAGATGCAAATGTGCATATGTGCTTTGGTGTTTCAAGTGTGTGATCTTCACTTAGGTAAGGGATTTTTATTATTTCAAGTATTTAATGGATCGTTTTACATGTTATTTATCTAGTGGAAGAGGTTAAAAGTGGTTTAGAAATGGCTTGGGGCAAGACAAGAGAAGTGCAAGAAAGAAGCAAGAAGCACAAAGCAGGGTACTTGGTGTGATCACATTGGTGCTGCGGCACCAAGAGGTCAAGATAGGACCGAAAGGTTAGGGTGTTGGCACTGCGCTTGACACCACCGTGCTAGCCTCTTAAACCTAACATTTGGGACCTCTTATGGGTTTTCCGATGCTTCGATTAGCTTCCACGAACCTTTCTAAGACGTATAAGACCTTTAAATAGGTCTAAGAACCCCTTCTAAAGTAAGATTAAAGCTTCTACTAGAAGGAAAGTTAAGAGGTGGACAAAGAAAAGACTTAAGGCCCAAGTAAGAAAAAAGGACCTTAATTAAGATTTTTAGTGCTAAGTAAGTAAGAGAGGTTTTAAGCTTCAAAAGCACTTTAAGTAAGCTATCCAACTTAATAAGTTGAGCCACCGAGTGTAAGAACTCATGTACAATAGGAAAAGGGGTAAAAAAGAAGTGTGAAGTCACCATGCTTGCTAAGGCAAGAACAAAGTTTTTACAAGGAAGTAGGACTAAGTTGAGGTAGGTTCATACAACAAAACCTCTTCTAGTGGCCATTAGATAAGACATCAGCGTGTATGAATTATGAGTTTGCACTAGATTGCATTATACATTGTTATATAAGCATTGTCCTAATATTTTCTTTGCAAGTTATATATCTTTTACTGAGAATCAATTGATTCTCAACCCTTAACTTTCCATGTTGTGCAGATTGTGCTTAATGGGTCTAATACTAGAGAATGGGTGTTACGTCATAGTTTATTACATGTATTACATATTCTAAATCATTAGTGATTCTAAGTGTCGGGTTAGACATTTTATATATGCTAACTAAGTTATTTGCATAGTTTAAACAATTGTAAGCCAAGGAATGCACAAGGATAACTATAAGCTTTCATCATAGGAGCTTGAGCTTAGGTGGGAACTAGTTTATAATCTCATATTAAGTATATGAATTGATAAGTTATGCCGCTAGTACAAAAAAAATGTGTAGACTTTTATAGTGTAATCAAACATTGTGGTTGCTCTTGGAATGTACATTAAGTTCTTTGGTTATGAAATATAGCGAGTTAGTACTTAAAGTAGCATGGACTTATTTTTATGACTTCGGTTGAATTTTCAAATTTGTTTTACAATTTTATGGCCAGGGGTTTTAAATGTTTATTTTGTTTACTTGAAATCAAAGTTTAGCTTGCGTGCATCATGTTTAGGGTGATCAACTAATTGTATGAATTGCTTTAATGAATTACAAGTATTGATTTAGCCAGTTGCAATTAAATGTGGGACCACAATATCTCAATTAAGTAAAGATTCTAGGAATGCTCTAAACCGAAGTAAGGTCAAGGGCCCTTACATGTCATCTTAAAATTATACACACGCACACATAAAATTGTTAATTAACAATACACATGCGTCTCAGTATATCTATGATTTACAGGATGTGGTTAACTAAGGATAAGGGTATTGATATAATAAAACCTACAAAGAATTTATTCCCAAATTTGGAGAATTAAAATCTGCAATAGCCTCCTAGAAATTAATGCGCCGGTTGCGTCTTCCCGACATGGTCCTATACTCCTAGACACCGTCATGTTTCTGAGTACAAAAATGTCAAAGTCTCCTAGTAAAATTAAGCCTTACTGCAAAACGTAGTAGTTGGCGTGACAAAATAATTTGTCAGCAAACAAAAGTGAAGTTCCATTTCTAGATGATTCGTATATCTTCTGGGCATTTGTTTCCTTCATTAATTTGGGGGCAAAAAAAAAACGTAGAAAATGCGGGGCATCATAATTCACCATAATTCTTGCACCAGAACATCAATTTCTGGGGACCTACATACTCCTCCAACAGGGTGACCTTATGATCACAGAAATATTCTAAGTTTAAAGCAATACCAATTCCAGATTATTTCTCTACAAACACATATTATAAGGCAGTTAAATGTGACTTTTAAGTTTCATCCCGTATGAATTCTCCTAAAACTTGTGTCTCTGCTTGTAGTTCAGTTCTGTCACTCCTTGTTCTATAGTCTCCTCGTAAACTTCGCACAACTTTTTAATTTTAGAACCCTTCCTTATGGTTATGGCAGCAAAAGAGAAGCAGCCGATTTACCAAGTGGGACTTGAAGCTCCACCAACCTCCCAATCGGCAGACCCAGCATTTCCCTTGACAGCCATAGCTGCTTTAAGCATCGTGTGCGCAGCTTTCTTGCTACTCGGCTACTACTTGTTTGTGACCAAATGCTGCTCCAACTGGCTGAGACAAATATCTTCGCCGCAAGCAAGACAGGAAGAAGATCCCTTCATAGCCTTCTCGCCCACAATGTGGAGCCGTGGGCTGGATGACTCGGTAATTCGTGAGATCCCCACTCTCCAATTCAGAAGAGAAGTTGATCAGGAGAGGAGGAACATGTATGGTTTGTGTATGGTTTGCTTGAATGAGTTCCAGGAGCGGGACATGTTGAGGATGCTTCCTAGATGCTCCCACACTTTCCACCTGGACTGCATCGACATCTGGCTTCAAGAAAACATGAATTGCCCTCTCTGCAGAACAAGCATTTCGGGAACGACTGGTCGGTGCCCAGTTGATCGCATCACAGCGCCAAGCTCCTCGCCTCAGGGTTCCTCCCAGCTCAGCCTCTTTGGGGGCGACGAGGACTTTGTTGTGATAGAATTGTGGGGAGAGGATGGAAATGGTTTCTTGTCACAGAAGCAACCAGAAGTGGGTAGTCCAAGTGGAGCAGTACCGGTTCTGGGTGGGATCAAGTCACCAAAGAAGATGGAGCAGAAGCTTAGATTCCTGGGAGACGAGTGTATCAATGTTCGGGAGAAGGACGACCAGTTCCCGATCCAGCCGATGAGGAGATCTTTCTCACTAGATTCTGCAGGCGATCAACGGCTTTTCCTGTCTGTTCAAGGCATTCTTCAGCAGAAGCAGCGGTGCAGGGAAACCACTGTTGGTGCTGGTGAAGGATGTAGCAGTAGCGCTAACAGAGTTCTGAAGTCTCTGTTTCCAGTAGGACAAGGCAGAGGCTCTAGAAATGCTGTTCTTCCTGTTGATTTTGATTTCTGAGTAGATAGAACCTGTCTGAATTTCGTTCATTTTGATTTCCTTTTTTGTATTTCTTTTCCCAGTTATCTGATATTAAAGTCGGTGGCGTACAAAGTTTCCAAGGGGTGCCAACAGGGATTTCTCTGTAAAGAGCGAGAACAACGTCCAACTCTCTGTCTTATTTCTAGTAGTTTCTTTATGCTAGAACAGGAAGAAAGAATCATTGAGGCCCAACGCGTGCTGGAAAATACTAACCATGTCCAAAGCTTTTTATAAAAGTAATTTACATTAAAGCTCGAGTAAAAAATTGTCCCTGTCTTTTGTTATATTAGCGCCTCATGTCCATGGAGACGACAAACACAAGTTCATATTGAACAAAGACTTGCGCTAAACATACCAAATTTTCTTATAAAAATGTTAAGAATCCTTACATGACACGAAATGATTTCAAGTTGAAAAAGCAAGTAGGGGTTGCTAACTTTTCACGAAGATCTTAACATTGTCCGCCATTGTAGTACAGCCAACAATCTAGTGCATAACTAAATTGGTGCACGATTTAAGCTAAAGTGAGTTAGACATACAATCCTGCTTCAAGCACGCTTCATCAGATGACTCTAAAATTCGTTGGCATAAAAATTGAAAGACTTCCGAGAAAATGACAAGGGCACGAAGAGAGGGACCCGATAATAAGTGTAGCTGAAGAAACCTGAGAGACTACTTTGGGGACAATCACCATTTCTCTTTCTCTGGCGATGATGGTGCTGCTGCTCAAGTCATGATTTCCCACATTCCCGAGCTTAGCTAAAGCCATTGTCCTTGGTTTACACAAGCAGGGGTTCTTTGTTACTTGTTACTTTCCGATTTATTACAAAGACATTTGAGAAAGGAAACACAGGCAGAAAGATACGAGAGTCCACAACCAGCGTATCAAACATGTAGGGGACTTTTTTCTTTTTTCTTTTTTCTTTTTCGTTTGGTAAGATCCTCTATTATTATAAGCTGAGTGTGTGGTAATATTAACCCAAGGGAAACTTTAATAACTGAGGAGGAGAGAGTAGAGAAACAAAAATCTCGCATATCTTTACGGCATGTATTATTAAGAACCTTGGTTTTTCCACTTAAATGACCACCTACAGCTACATTCGTTAATAAGAGGGGTGAAAATCCAGAACTAGCTCACTGTTTGCTGGCTGGTAGGAACATCAGCTGGTAACCTTCTTGAAGCAAGGGTAGTCTGGGGCATAGGCAGAGCCTTCATAGGAAATTCATCTCTTGATGCACCCTGGGCCTTTTTCTTAAGTTCCTCCAGAACTCGTTGAGCTTCCTTGAGTTCATCCTCCGCAGATGCTCCATGGCTATCCCACGCATCAATTGCTTGCTGCTGAAACTCAATTGCAAGGGCATAGCTGCAAGATCTAATATATTACTTACAGCCCATATTTTCTCCAAACAGATGAAATGCAAAATTTATCCAAGTATTCTACGTCATTAGTACCCTATATCAGTTGAATATCATGAATAGTTTGTTAATTGCAACAGGAAACAAGAATATATGTCCCTAATGACCATTATTGAATAATGTGAAATTTCGGGCCACCAGGATGCTCAGTAATCTTTGTCAGAGAAAGCTAAGAGCACAGCCATGCCGTGTCTCATATGTACAATCCTAACAGTTATGTATTTTTATTTTGCAGAGAAGCACCTTGAAACTTCTGACATTATAAGCAATGACCTCTACGACATCAAATCTCCAGGTTTGGTGGACAATCACAGCATGTATACATCACTGCAAAAGCTTTCTATTTCAACCAATATAAAATAGAAATGAAATACTTACATAGGTGTACCAAAACATTCTTGCTATAAAGATGAAAGAAACTTCCTGCTGCAGGTGAGTATTATTTTTCACTCAAAAATTAAAAAAAAAATGTGATATTGATTGGTCAGAGATATAGTTGAACCAATATATGCCAACGTCTACAACTGGCCAAATAATTCCGAGGTGCCGCCATAAAAAAAATGGTGTAGCATTGGTCAGAGACTGTAGTTTGAAGGGTTTTCCCCAAAGAAAAGAAAATCAATACTAGTACTGCAGCACCCAAGTTAAACATGCATGTGCAGGCAAACACATGCTTCTCTTGTAGATGGAATTGAAATAACAGCCAAAAGCAAATAGATGTATCATGATATACAAACTAGAATGACTAAAAACAAACCTAGCTTGATGTTTAAGTTTTGATTTTTTTACTAATGACTAAAAACAAACCAAGCTTAATGATTACGTTTTGATTTTTCACTTAGTCACATAGAATCCATCTCATTTCCTTCTGGTAAAACAGAGGTAGTAGAACTTCACCCAACTCGATTGGTTTGAAACTAAAACCTACCTAACCTAGTTGATCAAGAAAGTCAACACCCTGAAACTTGACTAACACAACCCAAGTAACTCATCAATGTGGCATTCAGACATAAGCAACAGATGCATAATTGGGATGCAATTCCAACACAATGTAAAATTTTTATGTGCTTCAATTGAGTGAAACAGAAAGTACATATCTCATATATACCTTCTCATGGCACTGTATGCTTTTGAAAGGTTCTGGCATGCTTCAATTGAATCTGTGTGATGTGGACCAAGAGAGACATCCATGATATCCTTTGCAACAGCAAACATCTGTGCTGCTGATTCAGGTCTATCTAATTCCAAATATGCTGCCCCTAAATTATTGTAAATATATCCAACACCAAAATGTTTGGAACCAAAGCTTTCTTTCAATTTCTCTGCCCCATTCTCCAGGTAAGGAATTGCCTGCTCCACCTTGCCAGTCAACAGGAGTAGCCACCCTAGTCTAGCTGATACGCTGCCCTCTGAGTGCTGCTCCTGAGGTTGTCTTTCCAGCAAAGCTAAGGTTCTCTTTAACAAGGAAATAGCAGTCTCAAACTCATTCATAGATTCATATTGCATTGATATATCTGTGTAAGCTTCACAAATTTCAATTGGTGATAGTGTTTCTCTCTTCTCAAGAATACCACAAGCAATCTCGAAACACCTCTTTGAATCTGTGAATTTCTCCATGTTACAAAGTGCCTTTCCCATTGAAAGAAACACCAGCCCTCTATTCTCACTATCTTTCTCTGTCTGCTGGACTATGCTCTTCAAAGTATTAATTGCCTCATCATACTTGCCCAGCGCAATCTGCATATTTGCAGCATCAATCTCCGCCCGAAGCAATTCAGAACCAAGGCCCCAGTTCTTCAAAACCTTCCTTGACAACTCATTCTGCTCCAGCGCTTTCTCATGCATCTCCATGCCACTATAAATGACTCCAAGAATCCTCCTATCATGTGCAACCTCCACTGAGTTATGCCCTAAAACCTTTCTGTGTACCTCCAATGCCTTATGGGCAAATGGTAAGGCCTCTTTAAAATTTAAAACTGCACAGTAAGCCTCAGCTAAATCTCTATAAGCCCCACCTAATTCCCGACTATCTTCGTCAAAAGTCATCTCCTTAATCTCCAGAGCCTTCCTAAGATTACCAAGAGCCTCCTCTCTCCTTCCCATCGCTGTCTTGACATTTGCCAACTCAAGCTGTACAGCATGTAGGACTGGTCTAAGATCCTCAGCACTAACACCCTCTTCCTCTAACCTACCCAGCAACCTATTAGCTCGATTCAGATACCCTAAGCTCTCATTAAACCTTTTCAAGCTATAATTGGCAGAACCCATCAACTGCAAAGCCATTGCAACGGGAAAAGAAGGTTTTTCATCTTTGTCCAAAGCTTTCAAAGCCCTATTGGCAAAAACCAGAGCTTTTTCAAGGTCCTCACCTTCTCGGTCAAGTTGCAGCCCGATTTTCAACGAAGCCAGCCCCAGCTCTTTCTCATCAAAGGAAGCTTCCATGTCTTTAAACGCCTTGAGCATTTCCTCTGTCTTCCTAGCAGACTCAAAGGCCTCTTCAAGATCCGATTTTGCTCTTAGTTTTCTCTGCCTAGAGGACATCTGAGCTGGTTTCTCCACGAGGGTGTCAAGGCTTCGAGATGGGTTTGTCTGGAAAGGGTGGATTCTGAGGATCAGACCAGTGCTTCTGTTGCAGGGCGACAGAAGCGGGGAAGGAGAAGATTGGGGATCGGAGGCGAAACTTCGAGACAGAATACGGGATAGCTTGGTTCGTCGCCGAACGAGGTTCCAGAACAACGCAACTCTGTTCATGGTTCGTAATTGAAACAATAGTTTCTACCTTTACAGCTTTAGAAGGTCGAGAGACTTCCGTTTTCGCTAAACCCCGGCTAAACCCTTTGCTACTTTAGGTTCTCTCCTTTTTTGGGTTTGTGACGACGGTGATCGAAATTGTGATTACGTGTTCGACGAGAATCTGGTACACGCCGTCGTTTCTTTGATTTTATTATCATACGATAAAAGTTCATTTGAGTAATTTAACTTATTTTTGTATCATAAATGGATTGCTGGTCTTTAGGGGTGAGCATAAATTGGATAAATCTGAATCTCAACACGAACCACTTTCATTAAATTGAGTTGGGTTAGGTAAAAATTAATCATGATTCACGTGTTAATTCAACATATAAGAGAATTGGTAGTTTTTTTGTTGATTTTGGTTTCATATGAAACCAAAACGAAGTTGAACCGAACCCAAGGTACATATATAATTATATAATAAAACATTATAGTATTACTAATATATCCATATATATGTGTGTATTTTTTTGAAGAATTATTATGATCATCTTATATTTTTATATTAAACCCTTAAACTGATGTCCTAAATTAAAATAATATGGAAGTTGTAGTATCACTCACGAAATTTCTCTATATTTACTTGAATCACTTTGCTTCTTAGATTGACTACTCTTGGGTCATTTTGCTTTGAATCTCTCTACTCTAGATCACTATTTACGACACAATCTACATGTTTTTTTTCATTTATGAGCCATGTGAAACTAGAAATTCATAACATCTAACATATTTCAGATTTTGATACTAAAGAATAAAGTATTAAAGACTCAACTTTCTATGTTGAATATCATACCAATGTTTAAATTACTAGAGGATAGTAAACTAGTTAAGATAGAAATTACTTGACAAGCAATTCTTTTAAACCATTTTGGTAACAACATATTAAACTCTTTTGAATGTATCTAAGTACATGTATTTAAATATTGATTTAATTATATATTATATTAAATATTTTTATAAACTGGTTATGAATGTAATTTTATTAAATTTTGGTATTGTTATAGATATATTGTTAAATATTTTCTATGTTATAGATATATGGTATAAATAGAAAAATCCAGAACCATAATTTTGGTTCTATTCGGTTCTTAGTTTTCAGGTTGAGTAGAAAAATTTTAAAATCAAAGCTATTTCGGATTGGTTTGGTTCTACCATAAACCAAACCAAACCAAATCAACTCGGACTATGCTTACCCCTGTTGACCTCAATAAAGACTTATTAAAATCTGTTATCTCTTATGTGTGTTCTAATGAAATATGTTGATGTGGAATAAAAAACGTTAAAATGAATCCTAAAATAACACTTTTAGTCCACTATGTTTTCCTATCAACAACCCTAATGTTTAAGATTCTAAATCTTAACTTTTCCCATCAACCACTACACATCTTCCTCCTCCTCCCTCTCCGTCCTCTCCCTAGCCTCCTTTACCCTCCTCCGCGACTCCCATAACCTCTCTCCAGTTCTCTTCACTCGTCAGCAACAACAGCCAGTTCAACTTAGAGGGTGGGTTCTTTCAATTTGAAACCCAGGCACCCAACGCATGAGAAATTTTGAAAAACAAAGCAAACATAATCCTCCGAGAAAATCCCTTACTTTCCTTTAATCCTAATTTTCTCTCTCACCACAGCCGCCAAGAAGGCTGACGACCAGGCCCTTACTTGCCTCATTTGCCTCGAGGATAACTGGCACGATGTTGATGCCATGGACCCTGATGACCATACCGTTCTTCTCTTCATCTCTGGCCTCGGCTTTAAGCCTTGCATATAACTCTTCGCCGACGCCGACACTAACCTAAACCAGAGAGATAATGCTAGCAGTTTAATCGCCCTCCACATGACGGTAAGCTACGTGAAGCCAGACATGGTGAAATTGCTTCTCGATCTCAATGTGGATCTAGAGGTGGAAAATGAGAGAGGGCTGACGTTGTTGGAATTGGCAAAGCAGATCATGTCGAAGAGAAAGACGCTGAAGCAGTTCTGGTGAAGTGGAAAGACAGCAGTGAGAACGAATGGGTCAAGGCGGCATTCGTGGCAGCGGATATTGAGGAATGGCTGGAATAAATTATTGTGACAGAGAGGGGGGAGGAGGACGAAGAGGCACAGGGGCAGGGCGAAGGTCGGCTGCCTATCTTTTTTTTTTTTTTTTTTTGTGGGTTATGGCTTCTGATGTCGATTGTTGATGTTTGTTTTCTGGGAAATGGAAAGAGGAATTTGTTTCCTAGATTCTTATTTGTCGGGAAATCTTTCGAAAAGGGAAAGGATTTTTCGCGGTCAGATTGTTGAAGTTTGTTTTCAGGGAAATGGAAGGAAAGATCTTCCTCTTGGATTTGTTTTCCTTGAGAAATTTAGGGCACTGGATCTATTTGTTTGAGTGGAAGTTTGAATCCTTTTTAAAGTCCAGTGTGATTGAATCGAAGCTTGCGAACATTTGATTTTTTTTAGGTAAAGTTGTCTTTTGCTGCTTCTCTGTCTATCTCTCTGCCTCTATTGGTCTCTTGATCTATTAGGATTTTTAAGAGTTTAAATAATAGATTTAAAAATTTAAAGTTTAAAATTGTTGAAGGAAAAAGTTGAGGACGCCAAAATTATTATTTTAGATTTATTTTAGTATTACCTAACATCATATCAGTGATTTTTGTTAGATTTAATATTACAATTGATAGAAACTACCAAATTAGAGCACATAATAAAAGATAAAATGTTTCAATAAATCAATCTTAAGATCAGGTATCTATTTAATACACGAAAATGAGTTACATGATTTCATGAACTTTTACCTTATTATCATACAGGTAAATTGCATCGTTGGTCCCAAATTTTTATAGATTGTTTCAAATAAGTGCCTAATCTCCATTTCATCACTTTATAGTCCAAAAGTTTATTATAGTGTTGCTTTTTTTTTTTTTATTTGGCTGTAAGGGTAAACTAATAATCTACGATGACCATTAGTCATCGCGAATCACTGATCAAGTAGTGAAATCCCTTAAATCATATGAACGCTAAACCAATTTATGGTCCTTAGCAAGTGACTAACCGTTATTACTCCCTCATTTGAGTTCTTTACGGTACTCACTATTTAATAATTAATTTTTATTTTTATTTTTAACATTTTAGTGTATAGGTGAAAAAATTTTATAGATAAATGATAAATAAAGATCTATAATTTCTAAATATATTTTTTAAAATTCTTTCTAACAAATAATAATATGAATAAATTCAAGTCAAAGTATTTAAAAAAAATTAAATATTTCAAAGAGTATAAGATGAAGGAAATATTATTATTTTTGGAGAGGGTGGCAAAAATTAGCTCAATTTTTATTATATTCACATACATGCATGTATACATAAGTAAAAAAGAGAATTCTCCGAAAAAAGGTTGGCTAATAGGCTAGGCAAGGCCCAAAACTGGTCTACCTTATTAGGCCGGGTAAAATCCAAATTTGGTCCCTTAACTATTCAGTTTGTCTTAAACGGGTCCCTTAACTCTAAAAGTGCCTATTGAAATCCCTTAACTCAAGTGGCGTGTCTAATTTAAGTCCCATCCGTCAATTGAGCCGTTATTTTGGATGAAACTTGCCTATGTGGCACCCATAATGACATGTGGCACTCATAATGCCACGTGGCTTCCTCTTTAATTGAAATAGGTGATTATTTTGTATAGAAATGAAAAAATTTGAGTTAAAATTGATACAAATAAATAACCATAAGACTTCAAATGTAAATAGCCCAACATTTTCGCTGGTGGATCTCTTTCCTCTCTTTCTCTCACCGGTGGTTCTTTCCATCGCCGATTCCGTCTCCGTCACCATTGTAATTTAGTTCACCGTCTTCATCACTGTCGCGATTTAGTTCATCGTCTCCGTCTTCCATCGCGATTTCCTCCTCTGTCACCATCTTCGTCGCGATTCGTCTTCCATCGCGATTTCCTCTTCCGTCACCATCTCCGTCACGATTCGTCTTCCATCGCGATTTCCTCTTCCGTCACCATCTCCGTCGCGATTCATCTTCCTTTGCGATTTCCTCCTTCGTCACGATGCGTCTTCCATCATGATTTCCTCCTCCGTCGCGATTCGTCTTCCTTTGCGATTTCCTCCTCCGTCGCGATTCGTCTTCCGTCGCGATTTCCTCCTCTGTCGCCATCTCCGTCCCGATTTCGTCTCTGTTCACCATCTCCAATGGGCCGCCTCCGTCCCGTCCATCTTCGTCTCCGTTCACCATCTCCGTCCATCTTCCTTTGCCGTCAAATCCAACACCATCGTCTACGGCGAGTTAATCTAACAATTGGGGCTAATCCATGTTTTAAGCCCCACGATTTTGTATTTGTGTCAGTTTAGGTTTAATTTTTTTCATTTTTATACAAAATAATCACCTATTTCAATTAAAGAGGAAGCCACGTGGCATTATGAGTGCCACATGGCATTATGGGTGCCACATAGGCAAGTTTCATCCAAAATAACGGCTCAATTGACGGATGGAACTTAAATTGGACACGCCACTTGAGTTAAGGGACCTCAATAGGCACTTTTAGAGTTAAGGGACCCGTTTAGGACAAACTGAATAGTTAAGGGACCAAATTTGGATTTTACCCTTATTAGGCCTATCATTGGCCCAAAAAGTGGAGAGCTCAACATGATTGACTGTAATATATACTCTATTCATCCCACTTCCTATGACTCATTGATTTTTTAACACAATTTTAGGTAATTTTTAATTTTTTAATACCTTTTAAACTTTATCCTCATAAAATGTTTACTACATATCAAACATCAACTTTTTTAGTAAAATATCAAAATTGAATGATTATTTATTGATTCTTTAGGAAAATTGTTAGTCATTTGGGGTATCCCAAAATATAAAGTAACTCATATAATTTGAGACAAAGAGAGGATTACCTTGGGTTCAAATTTTTTTGAAACATTTGAGTTTGATATAGAGATTAAAAAATATTAAAGAGCTTGTGTTTGGTTTCCACTTTTTTCCTTCACTTTTTACATATAAATCAAGAAAAGTCAAAATAATAAATATTAAAATAATAATTTGAATGATAATATGATAAAATAATTTGCTAAATATGAAAAATTTATAAAGATTTTAAGACAGCAAAAAATAGTAAATGTTGCAAAGAATGTAAAAGAGGGATGAAGTATATATTTCCTTTGTTATACTCACAACAGAATCATAATATTTCGAGATTTATGAGAGAATATAATACTTCATTCATCTCAAATTATTTGTAACATATTTTACTTTTAGTCATCCTAAATCTTCACAATATTTTCACAATTAGTGGATTACTTAACCATATTACCCTTCAAACTATTATTTTAATTTTTTTTTTCATCTTTATTGATTTACATGCAAAAACTTAAGTTTAACAGTAAAAACAATATATAAATTTTTTTTATCATAATCTTTGTGTCAAATTCAAAAGCTTCAACCATTTTGGGACAGAGAATGTAGTTTAGAATAAGCTTGATAAGAAAAAAAAAAAAAAGGCCTTAAACTTAAGCTTTAAGCTTTCTTTATGTTTTTTATACACAGAACTATCTTTACAAGTTTATAAGGTAGAGGAGTATTTATATTATAAAGGAATGAGAAATATTTGCTTCTTCAGAAGCTGAAGGTACCCAAACTAGCACTAGTGACATTTTTTTGGAGATTTGGTAAAAGTTGGATCTGAACTAAAGCTTAGGCTTACTTCATTCGCAACTATGTCAAACTTCAGGTGCAAAATTGGCTGTGGTTGAAAACTAGTGGAAACTAAAGTGGGAAAATAAATGCAGTCAGACCGTTCTTGTGATAAAGTCCAATAAATATCTACCAACATTTACGTTGAATGGAATGGAACTTGATCAAAGGTTTCAAAGGTTTCTAAATGGGTTATTATACACTTTGTGAAGGCTTACGACCAACTAATTGAAGCCCACACAACCTTCCCAATGGGACTAAAGCTAGCTGAGAATGAATCTATATACAACAAAGAATAGAGTTCCCATCCGTGTAGTAGAACTGATATAACTTCCGCCATGGAAACCAATTTGCATTCCATTTACACGAGACAAGCAACTTATTCACCCGATCAATTACCCAATGCTTGGTGGCCTTAAGCTTACGTTAGGTGTTTCTGGGCAACCGCTGTAAATATCATCAAAATGCAGATTGACATCCCGATCTCCAGCTTCAAGGTCATCCAAGTAAGAACTTCTCGATAGCCTTCGAGAACCCTTCCAATCAAGGAACCCTTCAACCTCTTCTTGATGTTCTGAGCTTCTCTCAGAGATCTTGTCATCATAATTCCTTGAACTGTAGAGGTTGAAATCCGGAGGCTCCAGGAAACTGGTGTGCTGTTGTGCACGACCAAAAGTTGGAGGCTCCAAAAAACTTGACTGCGGGTTTGTATTGTGTGGGTCACTTCTAGCCCACCAATGGCTCTTTGTAGGGCGTCCAAACCAATTTGTATCATGCTGCTGTAGCACACTTTCACGGAAGAAGGGAGCTGAGGTAGAAGCTTCCAGATGTGATTGTGATCTGTCATCGTAATTGGGTGGCCAGAATTCCTCGTATCTTGAGCTGTCTTTTCTCAAATCCATGGGCGTCCAATAACCTCCAGGCTGCTGCTCAGACCCCACAAATGGCATCCCAGGAGTATTGCTTGTAGAACTAGTCTGATTGTGAGGTCCGGACACATAATACCAGTCCAGGAGATATGGGTGATTCTTCTGATCAGCCTCAATTAGCCACAACGAACCCACATGATGACCAATTCCAGGATTGTTCCATGGCATATTCCTTGAGAACGGACTGTTTCTTTCCCCGTGAACTCTGAATGGGCTATCTCGCTGCCACATTGAAGGATACCCATTTCTAGTAGTCTGTCCTAACTTTTGTTCTCTGAAAGTTCGAAGATTTAGTAGGAATTGCTTTCCCAGGGCATCTGGTTCCCACGAAGGGTAACTGGTCTGGAAACTGCATGCAGTAACAAAATGATTAAAAACAATGGTTGAACAATCACAAGGCTGACTATGTAGGAGATCACATCAAGTAATGGAGAATTAAATAACAAAGAAAACAGTTTAACATGCACAATAATTTCCATAATTTGCAAAAATGTGGTTGAGGTGAATCTCAAAACATGTTCATGGTCACACGGCTAAATCATACCTCAAAAATGATTTCTCCATTTTTCCCTGAGAACTTCTCTGTGCACGTGGTGCGTTGGATGGTGACCCATAATTGCTGTTGCCATGATTTCGAAAATCAAAGGCACTGAAACTGTAAATTTGAATGGGATATAGTAAGAAAATGTAATAACTAGATGCTGCACCGGCACAAGTCTTGAACACAAAAATTGAAAGAAAAAGAGCTCATTACCTGCAAACATGACCAACACCTTCAATATCCACTGTACAATCAGCAATGAACTGTAAAATATCATCCACACGCTAAGGGGAGAAGAGAGAGAGAGAGAGAGAGAGGAAGAAGAAGAAGAAGAAGACGAAGAAGGAGAAGAAGAAGTTTTAGTTCCAAAACTACCATATGGTGTCAAATGAATTCAAATTATAAAGATACTATATCCAACCTTTGGAACAACAAAGAGAAGCAAGAAAGGAGTGAGGAAAATTGAAGCCATTTCTTCGAGTAGCATCATTCCAGTGTACTGCATCAAAAAGGGAAAAAAAAAAGTAATAAAAATAAGAATAAGAAAGCCAATTCTGATACCGAAAAATTAAACAACACTAGATTCAACAGACAATTGAACACTCCTAATCTAAAGTTAACACCTGAAATAGGGTTTCAAATTCTATTCGAACTGTTTCTGTATTTTCTTTGCCACGCCATCTCTTTGGCATATAGTGTGTGTGCTGAACAATCATAGACATTGCTCCTTCTGGATCAAGGACCAGAAGCTCATCTGTAACTGCAGCGCGGCTAATAGCTGTTATGGTTCCAAAAACAGCAGCATACCAAAACAAGTTCCGACCAAATATCTGCAAAGTTAAGGTAGCACATATTTTAATTAACACAAATACATAGAAGAAACTAATGAAATGATCTCTACTTGCTATATTCAAGTCCCAAACAAAAGATAATTTAGAGGGCAGGTGTCTGAAACACCATATAACATGACAGAAATACAAATCAGGAGTCAAGGTTAACATGGTAAAGATGAGAAGACATTACATGGCCCTCAAGAAGAGATTCCTCCAGAAATGCTATAATGATCAAGATAGCAGCAAATCCACCAGATACAAAAGAGATGAACTTGGCAACAATAGAAATTATTGGTGAGGGAAATTGCTTTAGATAATCGTATGCATGAAGTACACTGCTATTGATCCTGTGCTTGAATAAGTGGTCGACCTAATACAATGATGATAGTTGTTAGTGACTAAATAATGACAAAAAAAGCAAAAAAAGCATTTTGAATGATAAGATGAATAGTGCACTTATGATGGTAAATAATTGATATGATGTCTATCAAACTCGACTACCAGAATGATTCTTATCCCAAATTACTAGACAGAAATTCTAGGCAAAATTTGATGCATTCAGTTGTTGCAACATGAAGAAACAAATAATTAAGCGCATAAACAAATAAGAAAGAACAGTAATTGAATTTTATTACCTCATTGAACTCCCTAAACATCCATTTTGACAAATTTGACCATCTTTGGGATGATGCTGTGCTTGGATGATTATAAAACTGTTCAGCATGCCTTAGGAAAAGGAAAACCAGCATAAATATAACAAGAAATGGAGAAAGAAGAAGCATTGCCAACCCAACAACCATAAGCCTCTTCTTTAATGTCCTCGGATTGGAGATGAAGTCCCTTTTGACACAGAAATTACTGTCAAGGACACATTCAACGAGAAATTTATCACCATTCCTAAGATTGACCAACCATCGACTGCAGACAACAGATCACAAAACAAAGACAGAAAAAGTTTACATACCGATCAAACATGCTCTGCAGAACACACCAATTTAAGGTCCACTCGAGGGTCTTCGTCAATATTAACCTATGTTGTTTCCCATGTGGGTCAACTTTGACAGTGGGACCAGCACCAGGGACCCACTGTGAGATGGGAAAGGCAAGCACACCTTTGTTGAGCATTCCAATCAAATAGTTCTCCTTCCGCATCAATCGCATAACAACCTCATGAGCAGAAAGATCCTTAACCACACAAAGTTGTTGCGAACTTTGTATCTGGACAACCTTTTCAACTATTGTGGCCCATGGCATAGTTTGAATTTCATTATCAGTGACATAAAGACTGCAAAAAGATCGTTTAACTTGTATAACATACTAATAACAGAAAACTCTGAGGGGCAAAATGAATAAAAAAGAAAGAAAGAAAATAGAAGTTTCCAGGGTGAACCCACTGCATTTGGACTTACCTGTTATAATAGAAGTGACGAACTGCCAGGGTATCCTTTAACTGAGCGAAAAATCTCAAGAAACAGAATACCCAATAGATTGAAAATAACCCCAAATACCCAACAATGACAGACCTTGAAAGTGTCAGTGGAGTTAATGGGTGCTGATGGAGGGCTTCCTTTGCAAGATCACATGGCTTCATCCCAGATTCTACAGCATCCATTCCACATTTTGCATTCCGGAGACCATTCCAGTCAACAAACAGCAAGAAAAAACCCGAGAAACATATAGTGAAACCAAGACTCAAAATCTCAACAATCCACTTTATAATTATACACCAAAGTCCTTTCTCACAATAATAGCTGTAAAGCCGCTCAAAGAAGAGGTCTAAATCTGCAATAGGTTCCACATTCAAGCTCTCTCCATTAAGGAGGCCTGAAGGGCTTTCACTACCAGGACTTGGCACCCTCCTATAATCAGACAACTCAATCTCAGGAGGCACATCTAGCAAGCCTGTAGATAAAGATGATTCATCCCGCCATTTCCAGTTGAATATGCCAAGAGAATTTTTGGCCTTTCGACCCATGAACATCATTCACAACAACTAACTGAAGGGGAGAAAAACAGCCAGTCCATTCCCTATCACACACAAATATTTACTGCAAAATCCTGCCAAGATAAGAAAAATAGCTGTACAGAAAAAATAAAATATGAGAAGTATATGGAGCCCGACTCTGAATTCACAACAACTGACATCAGCTCACAAGTTTAAGCAAAAAATGGACGTAAGATAAAACTGATTTATGCCATTTATCCTAAAACAAAATCAAAATAAGAAGCAGGTGTGCAAATTGTTACTATAAAGATTACATCAAGAGAAAATCAAAAGAAAATCTTCTTTTATTTTTAAAACCTTTAGCATTAAGTTGAATTAATCCACACAGTTTCATTTTTATGGCTTTTTTGTCCGTAACCAATGTCATTTGAAAGCTAATACTATATATGTATAATAAGCCATTGAATAACCTTTTCTACAATGTAATTAAATTTTTATTAATTTTTCTTTTTCTTTTTTTACTTTGAGTAAGTAAAGTTCATGAAAATTTTACTACAGTATAAAAGAAATTTATTCAATAGATTACTATATCTAGATAGTATTTAGCTTTCAAATAACAAAGGCTCCCTACAGAAAAACAACCATAAAAATGAAAAAACAGTCATTTTGGATTAATCCAACTTAATGTTAAATGAACAACACGTTAAAAAAGCTTAATCACAACAGAAGCAAAACAAAGACGCATACAATATGCATGCTGTTAAAGTCAATTTTTTACCATCCATTGTCAACAAAACTAAATTGAAATCTACAACTTAAATATTTTATCCTGGAATCTATTATGACTAAAAAAACTGCATAATTTAACTATTCCAATAACTACCTTGGCATTCTCCAACGATCCCTACTCAAAAAGTTCAGATTGACTCCCACAATAAAATTTGCGCATTCCTCCAATACCCTGAACATATAAACTACAACCATTTAACAGACATTCTGTAAACAAAATCCAGGTAAATTATTATGCGGCATTCATACAGCTGCTTTTCAGCAATCTAAGAAGGCAATTCCTTATATAATTTATCCCACGAGGAACTCCTTACACAGGAAAACACGCTAAACAAAAAAAAGAAGTCCAACTAAGATTAACCAGGTGCCATTAATAACCAGGACTCCAGAAAGAGTAAAAGCAGTGCAGAGATTATACAGTGTTCGAATTTCAGTCGAAGAATAAGTACTAAAACGGGTTGAACTTGGTTCTCATAAAGTGGCAACTCAATTACGGCTAATGCTAAAGGAATTGTAGTCAATGGCAAACACAACATACTTGCAAAGTACTGTAAACAGAAACAACTATGCTTGTTTAGATGCATACAAGGTATAACCAACAGCAGAGAATGGAAATAAAATGAGCAAATTTTGACGAATTTCAGATGCGCATTGATGAAAAGTTCACCTAGACCAGAAAAAACCAAACCTAGGCAGAAATATCTTTCCTTTGAATCATTGAATGGAAGCAGAAATCCATAATAAAACATAAACCTCGCACAATCAATCCACAAATAGCAAGAAAAAGTATAAAATATCAGGAAAAGCAGAACGCACCAGCAACCCACGAACAAATAGCTTCAAAAGAGCATAAAGCAATGGAAACAAAGCGAATTTAGTCGACACCCAGCTGGAGAGTTGGAGCTTTGAAGCAATAAACCCAAAAGAACACCCACCGCAGTCGGCCGAAAACGATACAAAATATTGGGGCACGATCAGCGGCGGGCAACAGAAGTCCAAAACGAAAAAAAAGTTCGATTCTTGCTTGGTCAAGGAGAAAAATTAGAAGAGATGGATAGAGAAAAGAGAGGGTTTTCTTTTCGGTTTCGTAGACGAAAAATAAATGCGGTAGAATTTGGTCCAACAAAAATAAAATTGGTTAATTAGGGATTAAAGCGGAGGCTTTTGGGCTTGTTCTCCGAAGCTTATACGGACGGATGTAAGGTTGAGTAATTCCTCTTCCTTCCTCCGCTTTGGTTTTCTGAGCAGACACACGCATGCGTTGTTTTTGCGTCGTCCCAAAAATAAAATACTCCTTTATGCCCCAAGATTGTCATCTATCTGTTGTGTTCCGATGCCCAGATTGTTTTCCATCAGCCTTTCCAAATTTTGACGACATAACTTACTGGGCTATTGACGCCTGGAAATATTATTGGGTTGGGCCCAGACACTTTCTATTTTATCGTCTGTTTCTTGGCCCGAATTAAATTATCTTTCTAACAAATAGTATTCAATCGGTCAAATAATCATTTATGATAGTATATTTGTAAATAAAATAATAAATTATTTACATTTTTTCTCATTCCCAGGTTATAAAAAATTAATAGAAAAAAATTTAATTATTTTTTTATAAAAATGTTATTGATATTGTGGTGGGTTTCGGCCCACATTTTAAAAAAAATTCATAAGAGATTTACTCATGGATTCGGTTCATTTTGGAGGAGCTTATTGGAGCATTGCTCATGAGTTATGAATAACAAGTTGACTGTTATTAGATTGGCTTGAATTAAGGAGGTGATCACGGTATCCACTACACAATAAGGAGAATTTCCTTCATAACTACCACATCTCTAGTCCTATACCACATTTTCTCCATGGGATTGTATACATTCTACATTCAAAACAAGTATGGGTGTTCACAGGACGAGTTTGATCAGATTCACCTTAAACTTGAATCACCTCGTATAAATGACCAGGTTGCACAACATAAAATCAAACTGCACCATATACCACAAAATCCGATAAAAACTCAAACCACATAAAATGCGGTTCAAGTTAGTTCAATTTGGCTGATTTATCTTTTCTATACTATAAAACAATTTAGGTTGCTTCACAACATTTATTTTAATGTTAATGCATTGTCCTCAAACCTAAATAGTTTTACGGACTATCAACAATTCTGTACTTTAGAATATCATAAGCACAAAGTAGCCTTAATGTTACAAAATATAAAGCTAGTATTTGAAGTCCAAAGCTTCTGCCACTTTGAAATTCCTCAACTTCTCATACATAATTTTTTCTTGTCACACAAGATTGTCAAAACTATCCCCATAGTTTCACTATACCACTATTAGATTCTTTGTTAGCCCGAGATAAGACAATATTTTTTACGATATATTTTAGAATTACAAAATGTAAACTCATTCAAACCTGCAAAACTAGTAGAAAGTGGCTAAGCTTAACTTTCTCATTGATTAGCAAAGGTTGTAGTTCGGTTTGATTCATTTTTACCAATTTTAAAATTAAAACCCGAACTGCACCACATATACATTATTTTATTTTATTTTTTTAGAACTCAAACCACACCGTAACCTGCATAAACTCACATAGCCACCGGGTTAGTTCGGTTTAGTCCATATGGTTTCGCGGATTAAGCAGATTAGATGAACACCCCTAAAAATAAGAGTTCTCTGAAACCTTCCTACACTCTTTTTGAACCCATACTGACTTAAGTATTGGATAGTCTTACATGAATATACAACTCCAGAGCCCATAACCCTGTTTTTAACTATAGGTTTAGTCGTCTCTAGGGTCATAGGCAACCTGCTCAACCTCTTTTAGGTATCAATTCAGCATCACCTATGGGAAACCAATCATGGTTAAGACTAGAAAATCGCATTTGAACAACGAAAGCTATCGAGAAGAGGCTAGACATGACAATCGGGCAAATTGTACTCGACCCATCATTTGTGCCTATGGTTTTTTTATGCCCTCTACTTTGCAGATATCTACACTTATAACCCGCAGGTAATCTATACCAGCGGGCAACCCTTGTTTTTAAATTTCATAAAAATAAAACATAAAACATTCATATTAAGGTCATTATCCACATCTAATACAACAAAGTCATAGAAGTACACGTGTCATTGTTCACATTCAATAAAACAGATAACATTAATTTGCCAGCCGTTATGGGTTAGTAAGTCATAAAATGTCGCACTAATTGATATGATGTTGACCATGACACTGTCCAACAAGTCAATAGATAAGAGGATAACACCTATTTGCCTGCCATTTTGGTTTAAGTCTCAATAAAGCACAAAATTCAGTAAATTGATACATTGCTTATCTTCATTTTCTCATCGGCAATTAAGCAGAAGTGCAAGTGGCAGTGGCAATGAGATCTGGGTACAAGTGCAAGGAATGTGAGCATTGGGGATTGAACGATCTTCTATTCAAACTGAAACTCCTCTAGTTAATTCTATCAAGAAACGTATCAGACAAGACTATGTCTAGGTTAGCTACTGACGCTCTATAGGTGATCGAAATGATGTACTGAAACAAAAAAAGAAATCTAGAAGTGGAATACCACAATGAAGATCCGGCCCATTCAATGCAGAAAACTTAAATCACGAAATGGGAACTCATCGGCCTTAAGCAGATGTATTACATGCAAAACTCCCTCTACATACCGGTTTGAAACCATAGTCTTTAGCCATTCAAGTAGGGTTACCTAAGAAGTGAATCACATACATCAGGAAGTAGATCTCAACAGACGCAAATCATATAATTGATTGAAGCATACAAACCCCGCGGGCAGGACGGTTGTAATCCACAGGATTCCTACCATAAATTAGTTCCGTAATTAGAATGCCAAAGCCATACTTGCTCTTGCTGCGAATTGAAGAGACAATGATCAGTTGGAGCAAACCTAGCGATACTTTGGGGGAAAGACTGGTGTTAATACTTGTTGGGACTTGGGAGCGAACCAAAGATCCTACTTGCTGGAATTGATGAGCGAGCGATACTTGCTGCAATCGTGTCATATGGGCGGTGGAGATGTGAGAAGAGATGAGACTGGACTGTGAGTAGAGACGAGTCGGAAGGCCGAAGTGTATAGCACCTAGCGATGACTATACAGATCAAGCCCTCAGCTCGGGCTGACTCTCTGCACCTTAAGCCATACAGATCCAGGTTTGCTGGCTATAATCTACCTGCATGAAGTTGGTGGCCTGCATATTTTCTGCGAGAACAATCTCAATCAGGTTGACACCACCGTGTGCAGAACCCTCGTCGTATGCATGTCCAATATGTTGCAGCTTGGTCATGAGCCAAACCTGGCCTCTGAGTTCATTCTGTCAGGGAATCATTCTCTCTGCTTCTGTTTTTTAATCTCCCCTCTACCACACTGATGTTTATACCCCCTTTTCCTGTCCACATGCATCAGAATAACCATGACTTGTTTGACCAAAATACTACTATAACCAGAGCATCAACACTGCATAGTTTCATTCTTGGTGGAACCTTTCATGGCTGAAAAATCTTTGGAGTTCAGATTACACTACTGAAGGACGCACTTCCTAATGCAGTTAAAGAAGCCTAAATCGCTTAAAAAATAAACTATTTTTAAGGTTTTGTTCTCGCCAACTTGCTACTAAATCATGCCAGAGAGGACTCTTTCCATTTCAATCTATAACGTTTTTCTTTGTTGATGAGGACGGTTCTCCTACAAGTCGAATGACACAAACTAGCCTTCCCAGAAGGCTGGCTGTGTGAACTTAACAGTTAACAAGATGTTTCTCCAGATAAGGTGTTAAGAGGAACAAACATAACTCCCAAAAAAAACAACAAACCAAGATAGAGACTCAATAATCATACCAACACATCCTCAAAACAGAGAAAAATAAAGGAAATACTGACATAAACAAAAGCTGTAGCAACCTTGTTCTATTTGCCTTTCCACACCTGAAAATATGAAAATTTTATTTCACAAGGAGAAACATACGGACAACATACAATGTATAAGCTAGGCACACCTTGTTGGTCTTGTTCATCAAGTAATAAAATCTTAATACGCCTACGGTTATGTCAACTAATAAAATGTGGTATTACCACCCGACAGCCATTCATCTGTTAACAGTTAAGTTCCACAAAGAAAATCAAACATCCTTAGACAAGATAGAAATTTTGCAATTTACGTCCATAGATCAGCTGAAACAAAACAAATGGGTCACTTTTATTTTCACTCACAAGCCACATAAATAATGCATTCTATCTGTCTGGGGAAGTCGAATAAAGGAAGCAAATTGCATCTAACAAATACAAAGCAACGACCGGATCCATGCGCTGGAGCCTTCATCTATACCCAAAAAGCAATCTATCAAAGAAAAAAAAAACTAAAGGAAAAAAATTGAAAATAATAAGAGAATGATCAGATAGAGCTAATACAAATCAATATGCCATCATTTCGGCAATCATAATCGATATAGTTATCCTCATTTCATTCTCCAGCAGCGAAAAAAAGAACACCCTGCATTTGTTTCCAGAAAATTTCACTGCACTGTCTCGGTTAAAGCATAATTATCAATTTCACCCGGTTCGTTGAGGACAATAAAAGAAACCGATAGAGAATGATCAGATAGAGCTAATACATGATAGGCGCCATCATTGAGGCGATCAAATTAATTGAAAAACTATCATCATATCATTCTCAAACAGCTATTAGAACCAAAATTCTGAAGCTAAGACACCTCCGCCTGTTTCTTCTCGGCCGCTCTTATCTAGGCCCCCATTGCACCGCTCTTCTACCGACGGTTATCCGCAGAGAGAGTAGGAGTGACTCACAGAGCCACGAGGCAGAAACCCTAAAGAGCGGCTGAGAAGGAGGCCCGAGGGTTTTGGAAGGGTTTAGCCTATAAGAATTAGTAGTACTATAATGGGCGAATTTCAAAAAACCCCCTGAGGTTTAGTGAATACTTCACTTACCCCCTTCTGTTTGGAAATTCTCCCCTTTACTCCCTTAGGTTTAGGGAGAATTTCAAAAAAACCCCTGAGGTTTAGTAAATACTTCACTTACCCCCTCCTGTTTGAAAATTCTCCACTTTACCCCCTTAAGTTTAATAGATCCTTCACTTACCCCCTTCCATAATATTGTAAATAATTTTAATTTACTTACAATGCTCAATTATTATTTAATTAAAATTATAGTCTTTACAGAATTGTAGATTTTTATAGTAATAAAACATGTAAATATTAAAATGAATACTTAAAAAAATAAAATCTATTTATATGAACTTTTACATACTGGTATATGAACAATAATGCCCTTGTCAAATGTGGATACTGTATTTACTTAATATAATTTCCCAATAATTATTGTATAATTACTAGAAAATTTTCTATTATTGATGAACATTTCACCTAGGTGAAATTTCTTGTCAAATGTGGATACTGTATTTACTTAATATAATTTCCCAATAATTATTGTATAATTACTAGAAAATTTAAATTTTCTATTATTGATGAACATTTCACCTAGGTGAAATTTTAAAAAGGTGACAATTGTGATAAAAAGAAAGTGTAGAAACCTTACTAAGCATTTAAGGGCGAGATTATTTTGCATTAGTTTTAATGTATTGTTGTACATTATTCTTATATAAAACTATTATTTACTTTATTTCAAAAAAATTATTATTTAATGAAAATTTTAATTTACTGAGCTTTACATTTTAAAAAGTCTAAAACCTACCTGGAGAGTCATAAAAATATTCTAAAATTATTTTTTAAACATATTAAAGTGTAAAATTTTAATAGATTAATAATTTTAGACAAATAATCACTCTATATAATATGATGCAAAAATGATACTTTTACTTATTGCAACATATAATTGATAGTTTTATATATTAATTTAGATACTTTTACTTATTACATCATACATTTTTATTTTTTAAGGAAGTTTTGCATGTCTATAATATAATAATTATTTCGATTATATGTATATAAAATGAACAATAGGTAAGTTAATTAAAGTAAATCTTAGAATTAGATCATTTTTTCATCATTCTTATATAAAGTGATTATTTTGCTAAAAATATTAATTTATTAAAACCCTACACTTTAATACGTTTAAAAAATAATTTTAAAATATTTATGTGACTTTCCAGGCAGTTTTGGACTTCTTAAAATGTAAATCACGGTAAATAGGTAATTTGAGTAAATAATAATTTCTTTTTGAAATAAAGTAAATAATAATTTTATATAAGAATAATGAACAACAATACATTAAAACTACTGCAAAATAATCTTGCCCTTAAATACTTAGTAAGGTTTCTACACCTTCTTTCTATCATAATTGTCAACTTTTTAAAATTTCACCTAAGTGAAATGTTCATCAATAATAGAAAAAAGAATTTCTTTCTTTAAGTAAAGAAAAATTAATAATTTAAATTTTAGACTAATTATACAATAATTATTGGGCAATTAGACTAAGTAAATGCAGCATCCATACTTGACAAGAGCATTAATGTTCATATACCAGTATATAAATGTTCATATAAATAGATTTTATTTTTATTTTAAGTATTCATTTTAGTATTTATGTGATTTATTACTATAAAAATTTATTTTTATTTTAAGTATTCATTTTAGTATTTATGTGATTTATTACTATAAAAATTTACAATTCTAGAAAGACTATAATTTTAATTAAATAATAATTGAGCATTGTAAGTAAATTAAAATTATTTACAATATTATGGAAGGGGGTAAGTGAAGGATCTATTAAACTTAAAGGGGTAAAGTGGAGAATTTCCAAACAGGAGGGGGTAAGTGAAGTATTCACTAAACCTCAGGGGGTTTTTTGAAATTCGACCTAAACCTAAGGGAGTAAAGGTGAGAATTTCCAAACAGGAGGGGGTAAGTGAAGTATTCACTAAACCTCAGGGGGTTTTTTGAAATTCTCCCTACTATAATCATATAGATAATAAACGAAGATATAAGCCCTCGCTTTTGTACTATCAACGAAATGGAACCCTCGAACAATTTTTTTACGACGATTAAACCATCAGTGGATGGCAAATTAACGCTGTTTCCTTGGTTAATGAGGGGCATCGCATTAGCATCAACAGAATGTGTTACAGCAGACAACCCCAATAGAATGGCTTCTGTTTTCATATAATAACTAGTTCACATACTCAGAATTACCATAAAATTTCAAGTTGAATTGAGTTTAAAAAATGTGTATATGTGTGTGTCCATACACACACACACATATAATTGTTATAGAAGTATTATTTCAAAAGTAAAAGTAATTTTATCATTTATGAAGAAAAAATAATGTGTCACTCAATTAGGCTATGATAATTGGGGTAATTGCATCATACACTACATTTTTTTTCATGCAACTTCACTTGAACTCATCGACTATGTATGTAACCAAACTAATGGAGGTGAAATTTGAAACCACATTCATGCAAAATGGGGGATAAAATTATTTTTATAATCAGTGAAATGGGTTTGATAAAGATCCTACATTTCCTACAATTAAAGAAAATGAATATGAGCATAGGTAATAATAATCAATTATGATAATTTTAATTCAAATTCAAACATATAAGATGGAGATGATTGAAGAAAAATCTTATATATTCAAACTAAAAAAATTATGAGCCTATACAAAGACATAAACATTACCTTATTATTTTAGAAGTGGAGCATTGATGAAATCATACAAAAAAAATTACACAAAATAAAATGAATAGGTGCAATAAATGGAAGGTGTGATATGGTGGTGGAATGCCAAAATAAAAAAAAAAAAAAAAAAAAAAAAAGAAAAGGGGAAAGGATGTTATATTTTTGTAGAGTTCTACGATGATGAAATGTTTATGTATACAAATAGAGAAAAAATTAAAAAGAAAAAATATTAGTTTCTTAAATACATTAAACATAGTATGACATAACATGGGTATTTAAAAGATTTGCTACACATAGAAGTCAGATTTCCTTTTTTGCATAATATTTTTTTGTACATATATAGGGTTAAAATATTTCTATCCAAATTAATGTAATAACGAAATTAATACGCCATATACACTTTTCATACTTATTTAATAGGATAATCAATGATAAAAATTGGCTATATTTTTAGTTTTAGTTACATATAGACGTTATAATTTTTCCTAATATTTTTGAAAATATATATGGTTAGAAGACCAAATTTTTTAAATTAGTTACAATTTTCAATAAATGTAGAAAAATGGCAGTAATAATGTGGCTAGAATGCATTCCTTTGAGTTTTGTAAAACATACTACCGCCATCTCAACTTTTTGCACTATTTTAGTTTTTTTTAACTTAAGTTTAACTTAAATTTTTATATTGATATTTGTTAAAAAAATTTTAAAAAATTATCTTTAAAAAGTATAGGTCTCATAGTTTATAAATATCTTTTTTAAAAAATATATAGTAAATATTAATATAAATAAATTTTGAGTCAAACTTAAATTAAAAAACTGAAATAGTGCAAAAAATTTTGAGACAGTTGAGTAATCTATTAAGTTAAAAATAAACATTTTGGATTCAACAATTCATTAGGCTAGAGATCAATAATTTACAAGGTCAACTCAGTCAACTCACTTTCTAGCCCCTTAAAAACAATCTTTATTGAAATCGAGTCATGAGTTCCATTTGGAAGCAAAACTATCAGTTTTTTATTTCATTTTTTTCAGCTGAATAAGGTAACCTATAAAGGTTAGGACAATATCCCGAAGGAGCCATTTTCAACAAATAATAAAAAAAATGCATTTGGATTAGGATAAATTAGAAATTAGCTATTATATTTTTCACTCACCAAAGTAGTTGATTGAATTTAAAATATTACATATATGAGCTCTGAATTGAGCCTAAAAAAATAAAAAAAAAAACTATATAAATAATAGATGATTAAATAGAGATAATAATTTAAAACATAAGAACAAAATAACTAAATAAATAAACAATAAATTAAATAAATAAAAGTGCTGAATTAACAACATAAATAATCAATAAGAAAGTTCAATCAAGAATACAAAAATAAATTGGAGAATTGGAAAACGTAAAAAAGCAAAAGAACTATAGAAATGAAGAGACAACTTACATTGGTGTCGTTCTGTGAGATTGAGATATATATAGAGAAAAATCTACAAGAAAATTTATTCATTTTTTTGAAATATAAAAAGTATAATAGGGGTAATAAAATAAATAAATTTCCTATATATATATATATATATATATATATTAACTTTATGTTCATGTAGATAATAGTTAGGTGGTTGGCTTTTTTAAATTAAATAGAGATAATAATTTCTGTTTAAGTTCTTCTATATAGGGAAAGTAAAAATTGCCAAATTTGAAATGATATATTTTCAAAATTTTAGAGTGTTGAAAATGAATTAATTCATTTTATTTCAGAATCAAATGCTAATTTATGCTAATTTCTCTTATGATGAATGATTAAATAGAAGATTTGCTAAAAATAAACCGGCCTATTTCCCTTCATCCAGCACTAAAAAAAACTAAATTTTTTATTCCAAAAAACTTATTATTTTTTTTACATGACACAAGAATACTGGCAGGGTGAATTTTTTATTTTAATTATTTGATTTTTCACAAAAAAAAAAGGCTCGAATTAGATTAGAAAATTAGGGTTGTTGAATTAGCTGCAATTATGGTTCCTTTCCTTTTATTTTTTTTTCTTATAGGAAATACCGAATTCCCTTTTTTCTGGATGAATTAATGCTACATAAACACATTTTTTGGGGCCTTCCTTATTCAAATGCAAAATTAGTGTAATTTACTAAGTCAATTTGTATTAATGTTTGCATTAATAACTCACAATTGAAAATGATGATTTGAGCGTTTTCTTCCTAAGCTTAAATTTTTAAATTTGAAGTCGTTTTTAACCCACTGAATTGAGTCATGGCCATTATTGGAATATTGGCATAAATAATACTCCCTCCGTCCGGATTTCTTTGATCCATTTGATTTTTTTGGCTAGTTTGACTTGAATTTTTTATATTATTATTTGTTCAAAAAAAATTAAAAAAAATATATTTAGAAACTATAAGTCTTGATTTATCATTTACATATAAATTTTTTTATTCATATGCTAAAATGTTTAAAATAAAAAATCATAGGTTAATTACTGAAAAGTGAATGGTGCAAAGAATTTGAGACAGAGGGAGTATTACATTTCTTTTCTACTTTGACAAAATTACGTCATCATCTAGTTGCCTCTATTAAGTAAAAAGCCAATTTAATCCTAAAATGTATCATGCTTCATACATACATACATACATACATACATACATACATACATACATACATACATATTTAGGAGCATTTAAGGTTGGGATTTGATTTTTTTCCCCCCATAATTAATGAAAGCCGGATATGAATTGAAATGGGATCTAAATTGAATTGATCAGTAAATAAATGCTAATTGTCTCACTTTTATTACATTCCAGTGTTGGACTAAATTATAATGGAAAGTGAAAAGTTTAAAATTTGCGTAGTTAAAAAATTCTTTAATAGTACCTTATTTCCTTTTTAAAAATAAATTCTTAATTTTCAACTTTATTACATTCCAATATTGGACTAAGGTATAACCATAAGTTTTTGTTTTAAAATTTCTTTTGTTCTTAATTTTTTCAAAAATAAATTGTTTCGTTTTTATACAAAAATGATAATTGTTGGATTTTTTGATTTTTTGAAGCAAATGCTAATTCAACTCATTCATTGGGTAGTACATGTTTCCTATTACCTAAAATGATGTAAATCTTTTTCTTAAATTACACTTTTTTCCTGAATTTCAGTAATAAATACATATGTATTTATTAATAGAAAATAAAATGTATAAGCTTCATCTTAGAGGAAAAAGGATGAAAAAACAAGCCAAATTATAGCACCCTAACCCAAGCCTCCGGCTCCTACGAATGAACCTCGAATAGCTTAAGTAAAAAAAACAAAATAACACCACCTCTAAACCCAAAAAACAGCACACACAAAACCCCACTGGGTCTATTAAAAATAGCCCCAATCAACCCTATCTTGGAAGAAAATAAAATATTGGCATGTCCTCAATATTTCTTTTCACCCATGGACCCTACAAATGAACGGGCTAGTTTTTAACCAATTGAATTTGAGTCGAGCTTGAGGTATTTGCTTAGATGAAAAAGAAAAAATTAAAATCAAGCCGAGTTGAATAATAAGTAAATTGAGTTTTATTTGAATTGTGTATCAAATTTTAAATTTTTTTCAGGCTAAGCTTAATATCAATTTGAACGAGTTACAAACAATCGTTAATCCTAGCCAAGCTTAAGCTATTTGTTCATTTTTTCACCACTAATTATAAAAGACAAACTAGTGGCTTGTGTACAATGTTATCGTCAAAGAAGTAATAACTCAAGCAATTTTTAGCTAGAAGTATCAAATATGAACTATAAACCAGAGTTTATTATATATGAAGTACGTTAATTCATCATTTCTCTGACATGCTAGAATTTAATTTGTCTCAAACGATTTCCTCTATGGTTCATCCTTTGGTATTGAAATGACATCCTCCACCTTCTCACCAAAATGAGCCTCGTGGGTTTTGCAGTAAGCTTGATCTCTCTCCTTGCCCCAGAGCAGCAAATACAGACCACATTAACAACCACTCCTCCCATTATACTGCACAGTAAGATCCAAAAAGTTACCGTGGTTGAATTTTCAATAGACTTCTAATGCAGAAATTTCGTATCTTTTTACCTGCCCATGTAGAGTTTTTCTCCAAAGATGAAGTATGCAAATATTGCTACCATAACGGTTGACAAAGGAGCAAACATGGTCACAAAGACGGGCCCTTTTTGTTTCATGCACCATAGCTGAGCCCAAAGCATCAAACTAGAGCAGACAATTCCCTGCAAGCATCACGCACATGTAACTAACAAATATATGGATTCTTCTTTTGTGGTTCCCTCAGAATCAACATATTAGGATTTGCCTGGCTGCCAGGAGACTACTTACTGCATATAAGATACACCAGAACCTAAGACTCAGGAATTCAATTGACCATGCCACAGGTTTGTGCTCTACAAATGCTGCGAAGACCGCAGATTGTGCTCCTCCAATGCTGATCATCCATGCAGTTAGCGAAATTGGTGCAGGATAGTTCTTCAGTGCTTTTGCCTGCGACATTATATGAATTTACAGAAAAAGAAAGTGAGCCTTATATTAATGGAATATGATACTGTTCTTAAGATCATGATTTGTCCTTAAGAGAATATATTCTTGGCAATGTTCAATCACTGGTTGCAATCAAGAGGGATTTTTCGTCTGCCCTGCTTGCCTACAATGAACTTTTCAAATGTTGCATCCATCCCATGGAAAATGACAGCAGAAAGAAAAGGGGAAAAAAGTTCTCCAGAACAAGTTCTTTGGGTATTTCTGATGATTCCAGCAGGACAATCTCATTCTTTTAATCTTTTCATGATATTTTTTGGGTAATATGAGGTCAGAAATTAAGGAGACATTTACTATGTACTTATATGGCCGTTCAATAAAAATCTTCTGCATGTAAGTTACTTACCTGCATGATAAACCATATGGACCAAGTGATACAGCTAACAACCAGAAGAATGGAACCTTTGAGCCATTTCTCATGATAAGATCTTGTAATGACAATTAAAGTCCCCTCTTGTCTCTGCTCTACAGTTCCTTTGTACAAAGTCATGATCAAGATCCCGGCAAAGGATACCACAGTTCCTAAGATTTTAGCTATCCCACGTGAGTTCTTGACATCAACAACCTCCATCCTGGATCAATAAGATTTAAGACTTCCTATGAAATCTGTTTAGAAGTATGCAGCACTAAATTTATAAAGCAGAATCAACAAACATCATATTAGAAGCTTTTAATCCTTTACCGGAATATGATTGCCGCAACGAAAGTCATTGAAGAAATGGTGTTAGTCATTGCTGTCACTAAGGCTGGAGAAGTGTACTTCAAGCTGGCAAAGTGCATGTTAATGGTTATGCCTACACTGTTCTCCGACATGTAACAAGGAAAAACCCAAGGAGAAGGCGGTTATTTCTTTCTATTAAACAAGTAATCTTGCTTTTGATTGTGCAGAGATGGGACATCAGTCATTGAGCTTACCCTACAAGTGAAACCAAAAATATCTCCAAGGACAATGCTAATGTCAGTTTCGGCTGTATTTGTCTGCAAGAAATTAGTTGCTTCAGCAGTTTCCTATAGCATAGAAAATATTCATGTAGGCGAATCTTTCTTGTGCGTAATATAAAAGTTACCGTTCAATAAAGTAGGCAATAGGAAACATGACCAAACCGCCGACCAGATACCGGTAAGTGACGAATATATGAGGGTTGAGGCCTTGGTTGAAGGCAGCTTCAACAATGAAATAGAGAAACGCATAACTAATCTGAGCAGAAACCATGAGAAGATGGGGAACATACTTTACAAACAGGATTTTCATGGCGTGTGCCATATCAGTAACCAACAGTCTCCTTCTGGTGCTCTCTGTTCACAATTATAGCAGAACCAAAAGCAAAGCATATTTTCAGGTAAACATCTGAAATGAAGCATTTTTTGGCACATTTTCTACTTTTCCATGTGGCAAGAATCATGTGCTCTTCCAGATCCGGTGTCAGATACTGGCAGCATAACTGTAACTGGGATGTGACAGGGAGTGGAAGTGAAGTACTTGTATGGTATTTCTGTTGGAATGGCTAGTGTGCCCATTTTTGCTACTTATCTGAAATCACTCTTTCATCCTAAAGGCACCTTTTTCATATTGGTCAGTGGTTCCAAATCATAATTCTTCAATGCAACATTTGCAGGATTTTGTTTTTTTAAAAAAAGAAGTTAACATCCCATCTCTACTTAGCATGTAGGTCTAATGGCGCATTTACTTGATTGCATTGTGTTGAATTGCGATTTCTTGATAATTTGTTCGAAACTAAGGATCTGCACATAAATCCAAATAGAGTCAAGTAATAGACCCATTAATAGAAGTGCTTGGCCTAGCCTATGCAACTTGTTTGTGTGCAAGCTCTCTACAACAGTCCCTAACTAGAGTCCTTGTTCTGATCTTGACAATTAAAAAATGTGCTAATTGATCTTGTTCTAATGGTTCGTCAAATCTAGCAAAAGAGAACCATTCATTTCTCTTAACAGTATAACAAAATTTCAGAACTTTATGAAACAAGAGGCTCTTGTCAAGAATTTAAAACATTTTCTCTAGGCACATACTCTGATAAGTAATTAACAAAACTAGTGGCTTATATAAACGGATGCTTGTTAGTGGAGACATGGTGGTGTGACTAGGATTTCATATATTGGATTAATAACTTGTATATGTAATTCCACTAGGAGGTCCGGTGGGGGTTTTCAGTTTGGTAACATATTTATCACATATTTTTTTTTATTAATACATCATGTAGAAAGGTGCAAGAAACAGAATGTTGTATGTTGTCTTCATTGATCAGCAGGGTCACAAAGTCTCCAAGAATAATACATTGGCTACTCAGAAATTGGTGTTTTCTGTGACAGCTGTTTGTATGAAAGACCTCATTGGTCCTTTTTGTGAGTTTTGTCCTTGTTTGTTGCTCCTTTGAGGTTAGGAAAGGTAACGTGGGAGACAGTTTTGAGACCAACAATTGGCCCAGGTGATTCAACCTACAAGGCAACCGGTATTTTGTATATTCCAAACAGTTGCAGCTTTTTGTTTGTTAACAGCAATGGACATTTGTAACTTCCAGCTTTAATACTTGAAAACCCCGCCACCTTTTTGTCTCTAATACCCATCTTGCATTCTCAACAATCAAGATAAGATCAAGCTCACCTGAAGACGTAAAAGGATCATACATGCTAATATTTGATCTTGGAGAACTCCTTAGCCTTGTTGGAAATCCACTTCCTTTTAAAGTCTTAAGTACTTACAAATCTTTTGATGCAATTAACTAACATAGTGAAGCAGAAATGTTTATTTGGGGAGGAAAGAAAAGAATGTTGCAGAGAGAAGCCACGGAATTTACTACTCCCCAACATCCATCCTTGGACCCAAACAACCAGCGAATGTGGCAGAGAGAGGTTCCAGTATTTAGAACTCCACAGCATCCATCTTCCGGCACAAACAAGTGGGGAACGAGACAGAAAGAGCCACTGGAATTCAGAACTCCGCAGCACCCCTCTTCTGGCACAAGCAACAGATTAATTAGGCTGATAGGAATACCAGAATTTAGAACTCTGAAGCATCAATCTTCTCGCACAAGCAACCGGACAATGAGCCAGGGTCAGCTAGTGGAATTTAGAACTCCCCAGCACCCATCTTTGGGCACAATCAACAGGGGAATGAGGCTAAGGCAGCTACTGGAATTTAGAACTCCCCAGCATCCATCTTCGGGCACAAACAACTGGGGTGGTTCTTCTCCCTTATTGGCTAGGGACATCCCCAAGGAGTCACTTGAACAAAGGTACCGCAGACTGAATGGGTTTCACATTCATGATGAGATCTTTTTTGATCATGAAGATGTGTCCATGGACATTTCTCAAGGTTACACTACCCCAAACCCAAAGCATCAGAATGGTGCCAAACAAAGCCGCAGCAAAAGCAGATTCTCATTGAGACTGATACTTCCGAGAAAACAAAAAGCTGAATTAGGTTCAGGTTCAAAGAAAAAGAAATGGTTTCCAAGATGGGATCCCCAGAATAGATGGCCTCAGGGCTGGGGCTGATTTGGCTATGAACCATATTAATTAATGTTTGTGTCCTATCTAGTTGATTTTGGGTCTGCAATGCTGGAGTAATTTCGTTTGGGCTCTCTAAACGTTCAGGTTGCTGGTTGCATCCTTCTGTGTTCTGTTAGGAAATCGCTTTTCATTCGTCTTATGCACCAGGAACAATCAGAATCCTTTCATTACTTACAGAGTGTTTTTGTCTTTATCTGAAATCCTTATCAGTTCAATAAAAGATTATTTTCGCAGCCCTAAGCGGCTTGCCTTTGTGCTTCTGTGGAACAATTATGTCAGCATGTGAATGCTAGCAAATCTGAGAAAAAAAAAAAAAAGGCATCCTGAGAATTGTAGCAACTACAGTGTCATCAGTAGAATGGAGAAGCTCATCTCAAGCAAGTGTGACATCAAAATCGTGCCAAAATCATACGTTTTCCCATCAAAAACTAGACCTGGGAAGCTGCCCATTCCAATATGTGACACAATTCCATCCAGTTGTTGATCTTGGAGGAGGAAATGACGCTGCCAGAGAAACTACAGTGCCGCAAGTAATCAAGGCCAGTCAAGAATTCGGAGTCTTCCAGGTAAGTTGATCCAGATACCCTGAAAGTCTTTTTACATCCAAGGATGAGCAGGTTTTAATGAAGACGTTCTGATTGATGCAAAATTTAAGCAGTTGGTTAATCATGGAGTTCCTGACAAGTTATCGAGTGAAGTGTTACGTGTGGCTGAAGAAATCTTCAGCCTGCCAGCAGCGGACAAAACTGAACTATATTCAGATGACCCCAGGCAAAGTTGCAGACTCTATACAAGCATTGATTGTGATAACGAGAAGGTGCATTACTTGGGAGACAATTTGAGGCTTCCCTGCCATCCTCTGGAGGAACACATTCAATCCTGGCCCAAAAAGCCTACTCAGTACCGGTACGCTTGGTCCAACATCCAGTCACTGCAATTGGTCCGGAACTTTTAACGTGATGATAGCGCTTCCATGATCTCTCCTTTTTCTTCTCTCTCTCTCTCTTTTTTTTATTCTTTTGGTTCTTTAAATTGAGATTCTTACAGAGAGGTAATTGGAGACTTCACACGAGAAGGAAGGAAGCTGAGTTTGTGGCTGCTTGATTTGATCTGTGAAGGATTAGGACTTAAACACGGGTACCTAGGCAATTAAGTAACCAAGGTTCAACTGATGGTCATAAATCACTATCCTCCTTGCCCGGATCCTAGTTTAACCTTGGGTTTACCAAAGCATAGCGACATAAACCTCATCAACATTCTTCTGCAAGGAGAAGTTCCCCAGCTCCAAGTTCTCAAGGATGAGAAATGGCTGGCGGTTAAGCCTGTGCCTGGTGCCTTTGTGGTTAACATTGGTCACATGTAGAAGGTCTTCCCTTGATTCCCCTCTCTACCTACCACTGATGTTTTAGTCCCACAAAATAGAAGTCCATTTCCGTCTACTAAGGCATATTTGCCGGTACTTGCACATTAGCAATAGTAGTCCCTGTGTGAACGTATGCACCTTTTCAATTCTCATTCTGCATTATTTGTTGTCCTATAAAGAGCACGTGAAACAGGGCACCCTTCCCTACATACCCTACCCTTCTGAAAATGGTGAGCCCCATAAACTAGAGGCACAGTAGTCTACTAGGAATGAAATGAACTGAAACCATCAGTAAATCAAATACGAAACCGTTTCAGGTAATGTTCCTTGAGGAGAAATGTGATCCATAAATATAATCATGTGAGACTAGAACAGTAACAGGAGCAGTACAGGAGTAGGGTAGGTGTGCAGGAATTCAAATGTGAACTCATAGTGGCATTACTTTGTAACAATTATGGCAGGCTAAAGAGTGCAGACCACAGAGCCGTAACCAATGAAAGGGTTGCGCGAACCACGGTAGGTAGCTTCATCCATCCTTGCTCTACCTGCGACATCAATCCTGCAGAAGCACTGATCAAGAAGAACAACCCTCAACGCTACAAGGCCTTTGTGTACAAAGATTTCCTTAGTGCCTATGTACCACATACACGGGATGGAAAATCACCAATTCATCTCTTAGAGCGTCATACTAAATCTTGACAAACTATCATGAACTCAGTTGATCAAATACGTTTCTTATATTGTATTAGTATATAGTTCATATGATGAAATCTTTCAAAAAAAGATTAAAAAAAACAAACATCGCAGTTCCTGAAAGGAAGATTAAGACAACTCGTTGTTGATCAATTATTTGAGGGAGAAGGTCAAAATAAGTTCTATAACTTTTACAACTTTTCTCATTTAGTCCTACAACTTCACAGGAGTTTTTATTTGAGTCCTGTATGTTTAAAAACGTTAGCAATGTTAATCTTATATTGGACAAGTTTGACAGAAATCTTATGTGGCACTTCACGGCTGTTAACTCTTGGCAAGTTGTCTGGGGCTGTTCTTTACCCAGTTAGAACATATAGGTAGACTTAACTGTAAAAGGAAAAAAAATTTAAAAATATTTTACAAACACAAAATTATAGATACTTAAGACCTAGTTAGAGACAAAAGACATGTTTTCTCTTCTCCCTCCTCCCCGTGGCAATCTGCTTTCTATTGGGAGCACTACAACAGACATGCTAACACGTAATCTTAAGGCGACGTAGAAACTTGAAACTAACAACACCTGCTATAATTATGCACTATTTGTTATAATTTATAGTGCCAAGTTCTGCAGTGAAAGTAACAAAAACTGCAGCCAGACCAACAACTGAAGTTTATCTGTGCAAAAACAAAACCATCCAAGTTAACTATTCAAAATTCTAAGAGACTACCGTAAGCAGCCAAGAATACCTCCTCATCACTTCACAACCCGTGTTCCATGTTCTCAGGGGAGTCTTCACCATCGAGACTGCAATAACCTAAGGTACGCAAATTTTCTTGAGGGCAAGATGTTCGGTTTTCCCCCTCATTTCCATTCGCTGCAAAAAGATAAGGACTAAATGAACAAAATAAGTAAGAAAACACGGACAATCTTCTCAGAGACGAGTAATTCCCAGAACAACCATTCTCTGAGACCAAAGGGACCGGATTCATCGCCTGAGCTTCAAGAATAGCCAATAATTCTTGGCATCTGTCGTCACCAAACTCTAACCTTTTCCCTGTGCTTTTCACCATTCAAAACCTTCGAATTCCCTGATTCTGAGTCATTCATACCAAAATGGACAACAAAACAGAAGGATCCGCTGCATTTTTTGTGCACTTTCGGTCATCGGATATGATTTTAAGCAAATAGAGCACTGCCCATTTGTTACCAACGCTCCCAAGAACCGTTTTGGACGCGAATTTGGTGTCAAGATCATAAAAAGTAAGGGCGTCGGAGGAATTACCTTGAGTAGCGAGGCGACCCCTGATGGAATCGGGAATTGCGTCGGCGTCAGCGGGCTAGAGAGAATGCGGAAGGCCTAGCAAAGAGATTGATGGAAGTGAGGGGAAGCCGGGTCGGGACTATTAGGGTTTTTTCGGCTCTGGGAGAGCAAGCGGTGAACCACTTCCATGACCAGATGTGTGAGCTTGCGTTGATCTTCAATTTTCAGAATTTTCAGAAGCAGAAACACTCGGCGAGGAAGGAGAAGGGAAAACATTATTTTTGTCTCCAGTACTTATAATTTTGTGTTTGTAAAATTTTCTATGAAACTTTCATTTTTTTCGCAATTAAGTCCACCTATACATGCCAATTGGGCAAGAGAACAACACCACTTTTGCCAACTGGGCAAGAGTTAATGACTGTCAAGTGCCACATAGAATTTCCATCAAGTCCATCCAATATATGACTAAAGTTGCTAACATTTTGAAATATATGGGACTCAAATAAAAACTTGTGAAGTTATAGAACTAAATGAGTAAAGTTGAAAAAGTTAAAGGACTAATTTTAACCTACTCAATTATTTGAAGTTGCTTGTTTGACTTCCCCAGATGTTGTATAAATGTTTACGTACTCTGGCAACTACTGTTTACGTACTCTGGCAACTACTGCAGATTACTTCAAGTCCCCATCGATTTTGCAGTTCAATTGATGTGGATATATACAACCTGGCCGTGAAAACAAAAGAGAAACTGAGATATATCGGGATCTAAACCTACAAGATTTATAGAGACAAAACCCCAAAAACAAAGAGAAAACTAGTAAACAACTAAAGTAACACCCAGTCCAACTAAAATTAACACAAAAAAAAAAAAAAAGTCAGAAATTTGAGCGAATATAGTGTCATCAAGAAAATGGAGAAACTCAATTCAAGCAAGCGTGACTTCAAAATAATGCCAGAATCATATATTTAACGCCAGAAACTAGACCTTAGAAGTTGACCATTTCAATATGTGACATAATTCCAGTTGTTTAACATTGGCATCGCCTAAGCATAAGGGCGTAATCCTCATCACTGTTCTTCTACAAGGAGAAGTTCCAGCGCTCCAAGTTCTCAAGGATAAGAAATGGCCGGCAGTTAAGCTTTGTGCTTGATGCTTTTGTGGTCAAACATTGTTCAGGTGTTAAAAGATCTCTCCTTTATTCCCTTCTCTACTAACACCTACTTTTGTCTAGCGATATGAAAATTCATTTCCCTACCTAAGGCTTATCTCGTGTGATTCAAGATGTAGTACAATGTTTCTCTTGGTATGAATTAGGAGCTCGATCGCCAGGAAGACAAAAAAAAAACATATACAAACGGTAAGGAAAAAAAAAAGGAAAGAAAAAGACATGAGGAAGGAGAAATTGGTCGCTCATCATAGTTTTCTTACGAACTTTTTCAGGAAAATAAGATCTACAGGCACGTAAAAGTGACGAAAATTTCCAAGAGCTTCAAAAGTATGCAAAATTATACCGCATTTGTTAGTGAAAAATTTTGTATAATGTTTGCAAACGTAACAGTGCATAAATTCGGAATGAACAAAACCGTGAAACCACTAAAAACCTTATCTACAAGTACATAAATTATTGGATTAAGCACTTCAACCCTACCAGAATTACTACCAGTGGTCAGAAAACCTCTTGTACCTTCCATGGTGGGTAGGAATTAATCACTTTCTCAATCTCCCTACAAATTTCATTTAGCCCTTCTAGAGGTATTATTTGATTAATATTTTCCTTGTTAGAATTATCTAATATTCCACCCGTTTTGGTATTATTTACTCAATTTCCAAATTTTTTACTTTTACATGTAAATTAATAAATAAGAAAAAAAAATTAATATTGAAATTGCAGTTTTAGAAATAAAATGAGAAAATAATTTACTAAATATGAAAATAGAGCAATGATTTGATATGATTCATAATAGAAAATATTACAAAGAAAATATTAATTATGAAATTAAATTCCACCTTTGCCAATGTTTGTTGCTAAGGTAATACCTTTTGAACTTGTAAATATTTATTTTTATTTTTTATTTTTTATTTTTTTTCTCTTTCAATGAAAATTACTGACGATCACATGATGTTGATACCTCATGGCCAACAATCTGAAAGATGAATTGCCTGCCTCGGATGCTTGATCTGCTAATCCTTATAACAATTTTAAAACGTTCGTTGGGTCCTTGGATTAGGCTCCATGTAGACAAGTAATTAATCCTTGTGGGCTTGGACCGGAGATTGTCTTGTTAGGTAATAGTAGCAATATAGATAGGCATTAATTATTTTTTTTTTCCCTTGTTGGTTTGAGTAATTAGTTTGTTTATGGAGTTAAAAATATAATTATGATGGGTTCTTGTCGCTAATCTCCTTATTATTACAACGTGACTTGGCTGGCAAAATTGTGTTCAATCAAATTAATGATGGAGCTGTGGATAAAGCAAACACAGTAATCCTAAAAGTAGATCTGGTTTACAAATGCTAAGCATCATTAGATTCCTTAGCCGTAGATTTGGTAGGTCCACCGAGTTCAGTGAGTTGAGACTTGAAAGCCGTCCGTAGTAGACAGGAGCCTACCCCTGCCTGCCGCTGCCTTGGTTCGTCTTAGTTTTAAAGGTTTTGGTTTGCTCCCGATCCGAATGAGAATTCGGTGTACCCAGTTGACTTTTGGGCTTACTTCCACTTTATTCCTCTGCTTTTAGATGTATCCTCTTTCCATATAATTAAAATCATGTTCCTTAACGTTTCAGTGTGTTTTTCCTAATTCATCCTAATCACTACGAATTCACACTACTTGAACCAATCACCGATTACTTCTATGGATAATTTGTAGCTAGGCTAGGAATTCTCTGGCGTACATCCTCACAGATATATCCATGATTCATTTAGGTTCTTGTACTTTGAGAGAGGTTTAAGAATATAATTAAATCTAGACATAGATGATATATATTTATTATAAAGATGAAAGACCGACTTTTCAGTTTAATAACATATACGTAACCAATTATTCGTCTAAATTGAATGATCACGTTATAAAAACTAATCTACATATATATAAAACTTAAACTATATACAGAAAAACTTACATGGTGCATTATATGCCATATATTTTGTATATAATTGATTTGCAGTGTGATTTCATTTAGATTTTACGTAAAAGTTCAAAGTACATGAATATATATATCTCAAAACTTGCCTTTTTTTTCTAATTGAAAATGAGTTGGGTTTAAGTGTTTGGTGTAATTAACTAATTCAGTAGTGTAAATTTAGTTAGTTGATTAATTAGGGCATGATTAATACTAGTTTAGTCCAAGGGAGAATAATAAATGGATGAGATAATGGGCATTAGTGTCACAGACACATCATCTCGATTTCACGCCCATCTAGCTTGACTTGTTGGAGCAAGTTCAAACCAATAGTCATGATTTTGCATACCAAATAGCCATCCTCCAAGATCAAATGTTTTTCTTCTTTATGTGGGAGGCAGCAAGGAAAAAAAAAAAGTACCTTTATTTTCATCCCCCAGCTGGATCAATACAGTTTCTTTTCTCTTTTCTGTTTTTCTGAACCATGAAAACCTTTATTCGTGAGGCTGCACGTCGCCAGCACCGGATAAGTACTAAAATCAAGCAGAGTCCTGGTGAAAGCCTCTTTGGCATCCATATTTACAATTCGTATCCCAATTCATTAATTAATGGTGTCTACACACACACCCATTAATTAATTATTTTTTAGTCTGAGTTTTTAGTCTGGTTGATTATACATTGTATTTTATAGGCAAGTCAAAGTTTAAAAGGAAATAGTTGATTTGTTTCAGCTATCTTTTATACATTCGGTATCAAACGGACGTCCTTAGCAGCCTATTGACTGATTTATTATGTTCTTCAATAATATTATGTCGTTGGTTAATGAAACATTTTCTCAAAAAAATATAAGAAATGAATATTAATGTCTTTTTTATACACAGAAACGTCTTCACATATATACAGGATATGCGATATTTTATAGCATAAAGGAAAAAGTAAGGATTAAGTATCAAATTTATCACTGTAAACTAGTCAAATGATCAATTTTACCATCAAACTTTCAAGTGTACTAAATTTACTATTGAACTTACCATTGGAATCAAATTTTCCACATATATTACAAAAAGTTGCAAATTTGCCACAAATCCATTAAATGACTGTCAAATGAATGGGGAAAATAATAGTTATGGTCCTTAGCTCTTCACATTCCTTTTACTAGTATCCTAACTTTGCCCATCTGGTGATCATATCACCTCATTCACCATTTGCTCACCCTAACCTTCACTTTTCTGATAAGAATGACAGTTGGGTGAGTGAAATTTATAATCCGCAGATATCCGCCATGGTGGATAGGTAAACTGGTAAAAATACCTGTGATGAGGTAGACATGGATAGCAAATCATACTCGCCTGGCCGGTACAGGCAAGTGGTAGGTAGAAGGTATCTGTAATGGGTAAACCCGCCTTGCTTAGCTGCAAAATCCGTAAGTGTAAATTTTCTAATTAATAATTATAATGAGATGCAATATTTATACTTAACTAATACTTTATACTAATTCTCATTGACTATTTTCTTGTATGTATGTTATGATTTTGTTGTATTATATGTGAACAATAACTTTGTATGTATTTTTCATATTTTATTTTTATGCAATTAAAAAAATACAGTTTAAACCTTGGGTTATCCACGAAGATGGATTACCACGGGTCATGGGTGAATGTGAAATTTTTCATCCGCTTGCAGATACTCACGAAGCCTCAGGTACTAAAAAAACTGCGAGCACAAATGACAGATAAGAAATATTCACACCTAATCGGCCCTATTGTCATCCCTACTTTTCAGTTAGCTGCGCCCATTTTAGAGACCATTCTCTATTGAGTTTGCCCATATTGAGTTTGCCCTCAGGCCCCAATGTGGCCATCAACCACACCTCACGAAGAGGCGCAACTCTTGTTAGCACTAACGGAAGACGGAACGGCTCTTCTTCTTCAATTTCTTTAGGGGACAGGAGAGAGCGGTGTTGAGGATGGAAAGGGTTGAGTGATTGACGGTCCATCAGCCACGCCTCACGCCATTGTATTTTGAAGAAGATGGCATGGTCATCAAATGGGCAATGTTAAGGCACTAGTAGAAGAAGCATAAAAAACCAATGACCAAAACTATTATTTTTCCCCTTCATTTGATGGTCACTTAACAGACGAGTGGCAAATTTATAACTTTTTATAACATTAGTGGTAAATCTGGTCCCGATAGTAAAGTTCAGCGGCAAATTTGGTACACTTGAAAATTTAATGATAAAATTAGTTCTTTGACTAATTTATAGTGATAAATTTGATACTCAATCCAAAAAATGATATTTAACTTTTCTACAGAGATCAACTAAACCAGCATTAATCAGTAGTGGAAGGTGGATGAGTATTCTTAACCACTTATTTCAAGTGGTTGGGCCGAATACTAATGTCTTAATGAGGATATTATTTAAATTAACTGCACACATGTTCGTAAAAGAAAGACATTAGCAATAAATATGTATTTTAGCTAGAATTACGTAGCAAAAGTTAAATCTGAAGGGCGAAAGGAGAATAGCATAACTAAGTAATTAGTCGATCAGTAAAGAAGTGATTTAATAATGAAGAAACAAGCAAACAGGATGGTTCAATCAAGCAGTAAAAGAGTTTTGATATGCGCAGTGGAATGTCGATGTTTGATTGAATGCTTGCTGTCCAAAAGGCTGAAAAGACATCAATTCCACTTGTCTCACTACATTCATAAATCCATTATTTTTTTTCACTGTTGTCCATACTTTAGAGGAAAATGACTTATCATACTTGGATTTGCCTAATTCATGCATAAGCAGAGCTAGCTTTAAGTTAACCCTGTTGGTAATTAAGATAAGCTTTAAGTTTAATTATCTACTTCTTAGTGAAGTTTATTAATAACCATCCAAATTGTATATTTAATTAATTAATGAAGCACTAGCCCTTATCATGTTGCTAATTAAAACTCATAAGAGGATTAATGGTCAAATATTTGCATGATGATCAAGATCAGCTCATGATTTGACCAAGCACTTTTAGATTGCAGTTACGGGGCAAAATAGACAACTGTATAGTGTCAATTTGTTTCAACTTAATTCAAAATGACTTATTTTTATTTTTATACTTTTTTACCCAAAATTAATTTTATTTAAATGTCAATATTATGTAAGTGCAATAATACATTAAAAATATAATTTTTATAATCTTATTAATTTTTTTCAAAATTTTCTAGCTTTGGGCATTAAAAAAGAAATTTTCATAAAAATTTAATAATATCATGAAAATTTACTTTCAAATGGATTATTATGGATTATTGTATCTACATAATATTGACTTGCAATTGAAATTGTTCGAGGCAAAAACAAATGTAAAAATAAAAATTAGCCATTTTGAATTAAGTTGATTTAAGTTAAATGAATTTGCTTATTTTTAATAACACTTAAATTCACATTTCACCCCCAAACTCGGACACATAATCCTTCTAACTATAACTCAGTATTACTCAATCCTCAAACTTTGTAAACTAGGACATAAAAGTCCCCACAACCAACAAAAATATTACTTTTACTTATTTTATAACCCAAATAGAAATGAGAGTAAACATAAACGACCTAGGTGGTGTTCTAACATAATAATGCATAAGAGGGGGTTGAGAGTTCTGCACATGGCTAAAACCATGCTAGTCTAATTCTCCATTTCCTCTTGCAACCTAGTAATGGCTATTGGAGATGATATTGGGAGCACAGGCCCTTGATGATTTCTCCATTTCTAGGTCCATCTCTCATGGAGATTTTTAATTTGACATTTGTGTTGAATTTTGCATAGTAAAATATACATATTTATGTTAACATTCACAAAAGAATGAAACAACATCAATTAAATTAAAATATATGTAACAATTATATATATTTTTTTTCATTTTATGTGTATGTATAGTACATTGATATATATGATTTAAGATGAAATAAAAAACATTTGTTCCTAACCTACGATGAGTAATCTCCATAAAAAAACAGAGCTTGAATTAGGTTAGGTTTCTTTACCTAATTAAATGAATATTGATTATCAAATGAATATGGGTAGGTTATGAGTTTGGTTTCCAAAAAACCCATTAGATATGGGTAAGATAGACTTCATGATCTACCATCCCTATGTCATAGCCGAATATAAATATCATTTAAAAAATTTTAATTTTGAGACTTTTTAAAATTATTAATATACACCAAAATTCTTGCCCATTCATTTCTAAAAGAAAAAAATTGCCCTAATCACCTTGGCTTGATGGCAGCAAGGATGCAAACCCATGTAGCTTTGAATATCCCACTTGCACAATACAAATATATGCAAAATATGGCTCTTCACTCTTTTGGTTCTAAGAAACATGTAAGTGACCCCATACTCTTGATTTATCATCTTAGATATCCTCTCTTAAATATATTTAAAAAATGTTTCTAAGTACAAAAAAAAAAAGAAATAAAAATATTTGATTTCTCTTATTTGGAAACACATTTTCCTCCCAACCTACAAGCTCATGCTTTTTTACTATTTTTCACATACTTCACCTTGAATTATTTGTCTATTATAAAATATCAAAATTTGCATCGATCAAATAAGTAGTTGTGTTTTACTTGATAATACCCTTCTGAAAACAGGTAAGATATGGATATTAAGAGTTTACACTCGACAAGTAACATATTAGATATAGGTAAGGAATCCAACATGATAGATATGATGTATGAATAATATTATTTCACCAACATCTGACCTATTGATATCTCTAGGTGTTAGAAAGCAATAGAGAATAAATAAGGAAACTTAGATTGGATTTCAAACTTTTGAGTTAATTAAAACTTGTTTTTGAAAAGTTTATTATTAAATGCATTTTTGGATTTTTTGTTAAAAATTAGCATCAATTATCCGTTTTTTGTTGATGATTGTCTAAACTTCCTTAAACTAAATCTTGAAACAATTCATAACCTCAAGCAAACTTTATTCATATACCAAGAGGCAGTAGGGCAAGAAGTTAACTATCATAAATCTGAATGGGTGTTTAGCCGAAATGTCCCTTTTGATCTTGTCAGTACATTTTGTCAAATGCTTCATTTCCAGGTTAGTGAGGATGTGACTAAATATTTATGGGGTGCCTTTTGATAGCAGTATGTCAAAAAATGCATCATTTGAATTCTTGAGTTTCAAGATTGAAGCCAAGTTGTCCTTTTGGAAGTGGAAGCTCCTGAATCCCCCTAGTAAGTTTACTCTCATTCAAGCTTGTATGTCATCTTTGTTGATTTATATCATTTCCTTGTTTCATGTTTTGGTAACGACAAACAATGATCTCTTAAAATCTATGGCGAAATTTTGGTGGCATGGGTTTAACCAATACCAAGGTATCCACTTTCATAATAGATTCTTTTTGTCCTTTCCCAATAGGCCATGGCGGATTGGGAATCTGAGACATAAGAATCTTCAATCAAGCCTTGCTTGCTAAATCATTTTGGAGAATTATGCACAAGGTTTCTAGTGTGCCTAGTGCTTTAAGCAAAATATGGTGAGATGGATTCTCTTTAGAAAGTTGTCTTAGTTTTGAACCCTAAATTGGTTTGGAGAAGCCTACTTCTTGGCCGAGATTTTTTCAAGCCAAACTTGTGCTAAAAAATTGATGATTGTAGTTTGGTGGATGTATGGCGGAATTACTAGATACCTAGATTCCCTCTAGATAGGTTAGCTCATTACATAAATGGTTTCGTTGACCATGCATCTTTGTCAGGTAGAGTAAGTAAAGTCAATAACTTGTTATCTCCTAGCTCACACTCATGGAACCTACCCTTTATATGCAATATCTTCAATAATGAGGTGATAGAGGCTATATGTTGTCGAACTAGGAGACAACTTATGTACTCAGGGGATTAGCCAGTTTGGGAAGGAGCCAACAATGGTGTGTATTATACAAAGAAAGACTACGAACTGTCCATGGTTAGGAGAATAATTCAGATTCCAAACTTTCTTGATCTCATTGCCAATCATAAATTCTTAAAGCAGCTGTGGGCTTCTAACATCCCGCTTAAATATAAGACATTCATATGGAAATGTTGCCATAATGCACTTCTGACTAGATCCGAGCTTGTTAAGATGGGTATTACAAACTTTGCCTGTTGTTCTCTTATGGCTTTTTCAATGAAGACCTTTCTCATTTATTCCTACACTATCCGAATCAATAAGGGTTTGGGAAGAGATCTCAAGAAGTGTAAAACCCAATTCAAATGAAGACTTTCTTTCATGGCTAAATCGATGCCTTATTGACCATTCCTCTTGGTAATCGGAGGTCAAAAGCCAAATCATCTTCTCTATCTGGAGTATATGGATTGCCTAAAACTCAAAAGTGTTTCAAAACATGGTGATTGATACTACTTAGATCATTCAAAATAGGGACACTTTCATCTGGGAATTCAGGATGGCAACCCATAAAGAAGATCAAATTATAAGATTGTGTCTTCCAAGCCCTTCCCCTCGGTTTAAATGTTGGGCAAATAACTATCCTACTTTTATCCTTGTCGTATTCCAAGTTGATGGTGCATGGAATCCTACATCTAGTAAAAAAATAGTGGTCTGGTTTTTCAATGATCCCTAATTTGGCCAATCTTAGGAATTCTTTGCTCTTATTGGGGTAAGTTCGTTTATTCTAAGCACAAAGAGAAGGGCAATTTTCACGGCGATGAAATAAGCTAATTCAACTAGCATGGATAATGTTATGATACTCATAGACCGTTTCCTAGGGTTTTTGCAAATTGCATACTATAATCTTGTCCATCTAGATACCGAGAATGATGTCAATTAAATTCGTTGGTTAGCCAGCTAGTTCAAGAGACTTTCTATGCTCATAGTTCATCACTCAGTCGCCAATCAAGCTTATCATCTAGCCACCAATGGCATTTTGCCTCGACCATCTCCACCATGGCCCTTAGACTTTCTTCTTCTTAGCCTCATTTTTCTTTATCATTCTGCTTACGGAAAAAAAACATTCATAATTTTTTTAAAAACTAAAAATTGACAAATATTTTACTATACGGGAAGCATTATAAATTTGAGGAAGCTATTTTAGCCATTAATTATAAATTATTTCCATTTTTGATATTATACAAATGTACTATTTCTGAACAATGTCAAATAATTAATTATAAAAAACTATGCCTTTCATTCTTTTATATTTTTTTTATCACATTCTAATTTTTTTCTATCTTCCACAATGTCTTGTTTTTTCATTTATGCATATTATTCAAACAAATCAGTTTCATAATGCATTATTTTTAAAAGTTTAATGCTTTCTGTGATAATTATTAAATGATGGTATTGGATAAATATGTTTAATATTCTTATGTGCCGTAATATGCAAACAATTTGAAAAATGAATAAAAATTACAAACATTATAGCACACTTAATATTCATAACTAAAGGGCTGCTCGCACAAGCACTTAATTACAGGTTTTGTTAGACATATATTAGTGTTAATTTGGAGTATATTTATGTTGGAATATTCATCAATCACTTGACGAATCATTGAAGGTCCTGACGATAACAGAGTAGTAATAATGAATAAGTAGAACACAATTATTTCAAAACATAATAAAAAGTTCATTTTAAGAATATTTTAATAATTTTTTTCATATAGAGTATTTATGAATCTTAATTCTGAACTAAGAAAATTTGATACCATTAATTGGAAACTAAAACCTAAAAACGCCATCAAATTTAAAAAAATTCATTTTTTTTAACTTTTGTTATTTTTTTACTCAAAACAAATGCAATTTGAAACTAACACTCATCTACCTAAAAATCAGTTCAATAATTTTTTTTTGAGAAATTAATTAATTTTCTATGATTTTTTTTCATACCCAACTTAAAAAATTAAATTTGATAAAAAAAAGTAATTGAATTTTTTAAAAAATAAATATTCTAACATATTTTTTTCAAGTTTTAATTGATATACAAGTTAAGTGAAAACAAATCAACAAAATTGAGAATAATACAATAAATAAATTATTATTTAATCTTTGCTAAATACAACATAAATAAGAGGTTTTAAAAAAAAATTAAGTCATGTAGAAATCTTGATTCTTAGTTAATGGTATCTTATACCCTAAATTGGACTAAGATTCATAAATACTTCACTACAAGAAAAAAGAATTATTGAGGCAGTTTTTAGTATCTCATAGAAATGGTTCTGACTATTTCAAATAAAACATAAACAGTTTCCGACCGCTTCACACAACCACTTCTATAGATACTTGCCTCACAAATCCATATAAGAGTTTTAAAATTGGGAATTAAGAATTGTAAATATTTTAAAATTTAAAAAATTTGTATAACTTAATTTCTAATTTAGCTCCATCTTCTTCATTTGCCATCAGCGAAACAAAATCAAAGAATATAAAAATTAAAGGTACATGTGCTTGAAACGGAGGCCTGGACAGAGAAGTTTGGGGGATAAAATGGGAGAAATAAAATATTTATGAAGTAAAAGAGGGATTTCACGGGAAAATGCCAAAAAAAAGTAAAAAAAAAAAAAACAAAACAAAACGGCCCTTTTATGTATAGTAAGAATTTGGATTTTGTAAGAGTAACCATTGATTGATTTGTTGTTATTAGATAACGGTCCTCCCAAGGATAATTTGGCATTATGATTTATGATAATGGAAATCTAAACAAAAACCAAACTCGATGCTTAATGCTAATCACTCTGACCACCCAACAACAAACAGAAGAATATGCAAACGGACAAAACTTTGCATTATGAGTACCAAAAAAAAAAAAAGAAAGAAAACTCAGCATTATTATGCTTGTTGCAGCGGGCAATGGTAACATATTGACTTCTGTTTATTTTATTTTTGGGAGATCAATGAGTTCTGTTATTGTCTTTTTTTTGGGGGGGGGGGGGAGAATAATTAAGGATGTCGACAGAGAATTTGGGGTGACTTTAGTAATCTTTGGATCACACGGACTGAAGAGCTCCACCAATATTGGTGTTATCTCATTTTCACCTGTTGTACGTACACTCATTAATGAAACCTTTATAGATAATAATAATTATAAAGAAAAGTATTTTAGAGCTAGATATGCAATTAAAGAGAAAGAAATATATCTAAAATCTAAGCAATATGATTTCAATTATAGACGGATGCATCATCTGTTTTTATTGTTTCTTTTGCGTTTTAATGAAGGTTCTTTATTTTATAAATAAAAAAAGCAATATTCATGCATGCATCTCAAAACTAGGCATACAATGAAAATGAAACAAATACATTTCAAACCTAGATAAGATGATCTCAGTTCTAGACAAACACATATAAGAATTAAAAAAATGTATATTAAAACTGAAATATAATCACAATGAAATAAATATATCTCAAATGTAGATAACATGATCTAAATCTTAGACAATTGCATACCAAAAGTACACAAATGCCTCTCAAAGTAAACATATAATCGAAATGTTTTTAAATATATCTGAAATGTAAACAAGATAATTACAATCATAGACAATTACATGCGAGGAGTAGACAAATGCATCAATAACTAAAAGTATCACTCATAAAAGTTTAAGGGCTTAAAATACAAGAATCTAAAAGTTTAAGACAAAGTGGTAAAAAAAATGCTAACTTCCAAAGTTTGAACTAGGAGACGCCACCAAGCAATTGAATAATTTACCATTTTTCGGCTATATAATAATAATAATAATAATAATAATAATAATAATAATAATAATAATAATAATAATAATAATAATAATCGAACCAAGTGGTAAAGATGCATTTTTTCAAAGTTTGAAGACCATAAGACATTATCATAGACAATTAGAGGACCGTAAAACCTAATACTGTAGTGGGCATTCTTCTGAAACTCATTATTTATAGCAAAAACACCAGCAACCGTATTAATTAGAACTCATCCATAGTCAGGATCCTATTTTTGATCGATTTCTTTGTAAATCCCCTTCCTTAATAATTAACTTTTTTATTAATAGGAGTATATAAAAAAGAGGAAATCGAGAAGAAAATGATTAGCAAAAAATAAATGACAATAAATCGTAGAATATCCCATTGATTTTTTTTTTCAAAAAAAGAAAAGGTAAATGGTAATCGGGGAAAATGATACTGAGGAGGTCTGGTGCACACAAGAAAACAATAAACATGTCACGGGCAGGCAGGTAAAGGCAGCCATATATGTATTTATGCATCAACATTTTTACACTAGTACTGTTAGAGTTCAAAATTGAGGCCTTCACATAATTAGTCTAAGACATCACGCAATTATCACTACTTGCTAGTTTATCTGTCCGATCTATCACCCTTTTGAAATCTAGGTAAGAGTTGACAAAAATAAACTTTCACTCAGTTAAGTTAATTAAAGAAATGATTCACTCGCTGAAACTCCACGTTTCTCATTGTCTTAAAGTAGCAGTTAAATAAGTGCTCTTATAGTATCACACATTGTTATGGTCTATGATAAATTTGAGCTATTAAATATGTATGACCCGCATAACTATCTTTAATATTTATGACAATACATTCATGAAATTTTTTTATGTACATATTTTTAGAGTTTGAAAGTTAACCACTTAATTGGTTATCTGAATCACTCTCTCTCCAAACACAATGTTAAGTACTAGTTTACTTGTAAATCATATTTTCTCTTAACAAGGAACACCAACCAAAGGAAAAGAAAACCTCAAAACCAATGGTAAACATGAAGGGTGACACAGGCAATTCGGAGGTGGAGGTGTCTCAACTTTTTCGGCTATACATGATTTTGAAAAAGAAAAATGTCATTAAAGAGGTAAGCTCATTGGGGAGCATAAAAAATAAGTTACTAAAATCAAAGAAAGGAAGAAAAGGAAATGAAAATTCAGAGAAAAAGATAAGAAGAAGCAAATTTCTCTCTTACGTTATGATTCTGTTTGCCATAAATTCACACCAATTGGAAAGTGCACTCAATTACCCCCTTCCCTTGCAAATTCATAAATTCATGCATTTCCTCCAAAAATGTTTCACAACTTCTCCCTCTCTCTCCCTCACCTCAGTCTCAGTGCCTCACACTAACATGAGGAAAGTCCCTATGGTGCGCCGTGTGCGTAGGATAGAGCGCAATGGGGGTGCGCAGGTTATAATAGTTACTGTGCTGTGCGTGTGTTTTCGTCAAAAAAGCTTCTGATGTTATAAAAATCAAAAGGTGACCCAGAAAAAAAAAAAAAAGCACATAGGCGTTTTCGTTTTCTTTTTTCCTGCTCCAGAAAAGAGCACCTCACTTCGCTCGGAGCTGCCATTGTTTTGTTTGTTGCTTTCTGTACTCGTTTCTCCGATTTCTGAATCTCTGCGCTCTCCAAATCGAAAGCTTGTATTTTGGTCTCTCGCCAATTTTTCCAGTTTTCACGAGCTCAGAGATCGATGTCGTCCGATATCAGCTAGATTTTCAGCTACCGCGAGAACTGTTTTTCGATTACCGAACCCGATTTCTTCGCCTGCGAAAGTTTCGATGGAGAAATGCAGCAACTGTAGCCGAGTGAACTGCGACAAGAGCATAGTGATGGATCTCGGGATCTTGACTCTGTAATCTCTTCGCAGCTGAGTTCAGATTGTTTAGGGTTTTGGAGTTTTTTTTTCTTTTTAATTTTCATTCCTTTTCCCTGGGTTAGAGGGATGGGAGCAGATAGTCTGTTACTGGCAACGGTAGGTCCACCCATAAAGCCGCGTGCAGGGTTGAGGAGGAAGCAGGCTGGGAGAGGCTCTTACAGAGGAAGCTAGGGGCTGGGGACTGGATTTGATTGCAACGATTTAGGTGACTGCTCTGGGTTTTTGACTGATTTAGCTCTTTGGGGGGAGCGGGGTTGGAGAAATTTTTCATTTTCGTTGAGAATGGGTTCCATTGGGTTGCATCGGATTCTGAAAGACCTCTGTATCAATTCTGGATGGAAGTACGCGGTCTTTTGGAGGGTCAAGCATCGAGCCCGCATGTAAGTACTTGAAACTTTATTTTCCAAGCTCCTTGTTTACTTTTACTATTTGCATGTCGAAGCTGTCGTAGCATTAATTGTATATAATTTATCCAGTGAATGAACAAGTATTGATGGCTTCAATGACGGGGTATTTTTTATGCATGAGCTCTCTTGGACTTTACTAGTTACTACTTACTAATACTTTGTCCTTGTTTCTTTTCCAAGTTACTGTTTTTTTGTTTTTTCCCCCACAAGCATTTTAAGCCAGATTGATCCAAGGGATGCTGCTTTTAAATTTGAAAGTGCAATGGACAACCCAATTATGAATTAAGAAGCTTCGGTGTTTCTAATAATCACGCGCTTCTGATATTAAATTGCTCATTTTCTGTTCAAATTTTCATTTTTAATATGTTTTGAATGGCAGTTCTTGGTTCCGCAATGCACAGAAACGTAATTATAGGTTAAATTGAAAGCCAATTTGATTGGTTATATTCCTGATAATGAATTATTGTGACGGACCATTCATGTCACTGGTTGCACTTTGGATAGACTTTGGCAATAAGAAGGGGATGCCTTTGCTTGAAATTTACTGGATTTTACACTTTTTTGCAGGGTGCTGACTTGGGAGGACGCATACTACGAGAGTTTCGAGCAACATGATGCGTCACTAGGGAAGTGCTTTGCTGAGACACTTGATAACATGCATGGTGGATTTTATTCGCATGACCCCCTTGGGTTGGCTGTGGCAAAGATGTCGTATCATGTATATTCTCTAGGGGAAGGGTATGTTCAGTTTCTGTTATGAATATGTTCTTTCTGGGATTTGTATGCTGAATTCCCAATAGTCTAAGAAAGGGGTTTTCTGTGACTTGGTATTATGGTCAGGCTGCCTAACATGAATTAGTTTCAGGTAGAATGCTTAGACATGATATTAGAGCCTATAGTCTACATTTTAACTTTATCAGAAAAGTTAACTTGTTTGAAGTTCAAAAGAAATAATTATGCTATATAAACTTCCTTGCATTTTTCTTCTGCAGGATTATCGGACAGGTGGCAGTTTCTGGCAAGCATAAATGGATTTTTGCAGATAGTTATATTAGCAGTTCCGTTTCATCATTTGAGGTGAGGAGGCTTTCTTAAACATATTATGAAGTAATATCATCGCGGAGGTTGATTCTCTTTCTTGTAGACTTATGGTTTTTACCTTTTCTTTTTTGTGCTGGATACAATGTCAGTTATTTGATGGGTGGCAAAGCCAGTTTGAAGCTGGGATCAAGGTAAACCTGCTTTTCGATTGCAAAGTCAAGTATAATGCTGATAGTTATATGTGTTTTATGTCATTTCATGTTAGTCTAAGTATAATGATTTTGGAAACATGTTTCAATATGTAGACAATTGCTGTTGTTGCTGTTGTCCCTTATGGAGTTGTACAACTGGGCTCGACCAATAAAGTGAGATGAATTCTATCTCCTAACTTTAAAAACTATGTTTTGTTTGGCTTTGATATGTAAAGGCATGATCTGGAAGTTTCCACTGATTGCTTCTCTGAGTTTTTTCATAGCATCTTCTGGCTTTGGCTATAGTTTAAGCAAAATTTCTGTTTACCTGTGAAAGGACATGCTACCTTCTAGAAATCAGACAAAAAGGAAGTATGAATGATCTATGTTGTGACGGTTCTTTTTTTTTTTTCAAGGTCTCTAAGTTTGATTTTTGAGTGATTATGTTTGATATGCATGGGTAGAAGTGTAATTTTTCCTGCATGGAGTAGTATCTATGCTTTTGAATCAATAAGTGATAGCCTTCTGTGCTTAATGATTTGTGTGATAGTATTTCCTCCCATTACCTTTGCTCACTAGTTCTTAACATTTTTCATTTTCTATGAGTTGGCTCTCTTTGATCTACATGAGTAGAATTGTAATTTTCCCTGCATGCACTAGTATCTATGCTTTTCAATCAATAAGTGATAGCCTTCTGTGCTTAATGATTTGCGTGATAGTATTTCCTCCCATTACTTTTGCTCACAAGTTCTTAACATTTTTCATCTTCTATGAATTGGCTCTCTTGATGAGGTGTCTTGTCATTTGGTGCTTTCAGAGTGTTAATTGGTTTGTGTTGGAATTTTTGATGTAATTTGTTCAATACTACTTTGGCTGTTGAAATCTTGAGATCGAGGGTTTACAGTCCATACATGCATGAACCCTGATTATGTGATTAGTGACCTCCCTTCTACTTGGCTTAGTTTGACAGTACTTTACTGGAGCAGGTAATTGAGGACATGAAGATGGTTGGTCACATCAGAAATGTCTTCTCCGCCCTTCAAGATGCTTCAATGGGGCATATTTGTGGCCCATTGCGAAGTTCTATGGAGATTCCTTTCCACCAGGTATTGCTCTCTCTGCATTCCTATGCCCCCCACCTTTCTTGCTTGATGTTTTAACACACAAATGCACCCAATTTATTTGTAATCACATTTCATGCGCCTTTTTCAGCCTAATATACTTGCAAAATCTACGGCTTCAGAAGTCATGGGCTTGAATAAGGCCGGACGAAGAGAAATGCCAAATGACTTATCCCCTGAAAACTCAAAAAGGGATGGGGGCAGTTCGCATGTGTTACCTATGTCCAGTTTCCACCTGAGAAAGGAAGTTGATGAGGTGAATAAGCAGGAAGGGCTTGAATTAGCAGATGTGGGGAGTGATTGTGATGCAAATTTACTAAGATCAAATGGTTCTAGCTTGGAGCTGCAGAATGAAGTAGAGATGAATTCAATAAGTCAAATGATGCGTGAAAGTGAGATTAATGATTTGAAAAATATTACGGTGGGATTGGAGCATGATACTTATGCGAACAAAATTATTATGGGTAGCTTAGGTTTATCTATTGTTGGACTTCCAGCTGAAGTTGGAGTTGGTCATACAAACTTATCACCCAACCCCATCTCTTCTGTCGACAGGCTTCAGATGAATCACATGCAACTGTACCAAAATGAGGTGTTTAAGGTGTGTGAATCTTCAGACATGAAAGGTCAAAATACCTTGGAGAATTTAGGAAGTCATAATGATTTGAGTCACTTGGACTCACTGAATGGCTCGTCAAAGTTCTCTGCTGGCTATGAGCTCTATGAAGCTCTTGGACCTGCCTTTCTGAAAAAGAGTTCTTGCTCTGGTTGGCAAGCAGAGAATATTGAATCTAAAGCAGATACTGATATGGAAGAGGGTATGAGCAGCAGCCAGTTGACATTTGACTCTGGCTCAGAAAATCTACTGGAAGCTGTTATAGCAAATGTTTGCAATAGTGTCAGTGATATCAAAAGTGAGCGATCTTTCTGCAGAACAACACCATCACTGTTGACCACTGATAATATGCCAACACTGTCTAACCAAACGAGGCATACCTCTAATTCAGGGGTTTATTCAATAAATCAAAACTCTCTCCTGGAAGAGCACAATCATTCCCATGTAGGCTCTCCATTATCTAGCGAGTTGTCGTCGAAAGGTTTTTCATCAACTCCTCCTAGTACATGCAGCGAAAAACTGGAGAGATCTTTAGAGGCAACTAAGAGTGGCAAGAAGAGGGCGAAACCTGGTGAAAGCTGCAGGCCTAGGCCGAGAGACAGACAACTTATACAAGACCGAATTAAGGAGCTGAGGGAGCTTGTACCAAATGGAGCAAAGGTAGATTTCTTGCTTTCCAATCTCATTGCTAACTTCTTGTAGATGAAATTTCTGTGCATCGAGGTGCTGAAAGTTCATATGCATTCTACAGTGCAGTATTGATTCGTTGTTGGAGCGTACAATCAAGCATATGCTCTTCCTCCAAAGCATTACAAAACATGCTGACAAGCTCAACAAATGTGCTGAGCTGAAGGTGATGGCCCACTAGGTTTCAATCATAGAGTCTTGTAGGTTCTGGCCCTTAATAAATAACAGAGGGAATTGATTTTTTATTTGTATGCTGGAGATTCAATTATTCGATCTGAATTCAAGGGGAGTTTGCATGCAAAACTGTTATTAATTGGTAAAATAAGCTGTTTACGACTTGAAGATGTGGAGCTGTTATTCTTTACTTCATCCCCATTTACCTTTTGGCATGGCCTCCTGATTGTTTTAATCACCAGGACACTATTACTTTTGTTGTTTCACTAGCTTAGCATGGGCTTTTTTCTGAAGTTGATAATTTTCTAGGATTTACTCTTTTTTGTGCAAACCTGCAGACAAGCCAAAAGCGGGAGGGCACTCTAGGCCCATCCAATCACGAACAAGGATCTAGCTGGGCTGTGGAAGTTGGGAGCCATCTGAAAGTTTGTTCAATTGTCGTAGAGAATCTGAACAAGAGTGGGCAGATGCTTGTAGAGGTATGTAATCGTTGAATGAATGTGTTGTAGTATAACCTAATTGTATGCTATCATTATTCAAGTGGCAGGATCAGTTTTTTTAGTAGTTTGTGTTAATCCTGATTTTGTAGGAAGGAAATATGCAAATCTAATGACACATTTTAGTTTCCATTTATCAAAGCGTCCTCCATTTCACTCTTTACTTTTAGTTTGTTCTCATGTTGCAAGTGCTCTGGTCTATTTTGCAGATGCTGTGCGAGGAATGTAGTCATTTTCTTGAGATTGCAGAGGCCATCAGAAGCCTGGGCCTAGCAATTTTAAAAGGGATAACAGAAGCACATGGTGATAAGACGTGGATTTGCTTTGTGGTTGAGGTGGTATCCGATCTCCATTATCATTTGTTATTGTCATGGATTAATGGTTAACATACACATTCATTTTCTGGCTCGTGTGGCGGATGATACAGGCGTTCTTTTTTATGGTTTAAGAGACGGGTTTTCCAATAATAGACATTTAGGCTTCAATGATGCATCCTCAACCTGAATAGCCTGGATGATAGAAATGCCAGCCTCCACACTGATGAAAGGGGGAAAACACATTGCATTCTATTCTGTTTAGCTCCTTTCTGTAGATGAAGTGGGGTTTTGCATTTAGATTTGGTGAAAGCCAGCATTCAAGTTCCCATTTCAGCCTTTTTGTTTACGGAAACAGTTAACAGATTTGTCTTATGGCCAATTTCAGGGGCAGAACAACAGAGTTATGCACAGAATGGATATCTTATGGTCACTTGTGCAAGTACTGCAACAGAATGGCAGCGGTTAGCACCTATAGCTCGCCAACCCTCTCTAGGGATTATGTATTTTGGTCTTGTGTACAATATTGCGAGTTTGAGATTTTGGTTTGCTATATCATTCGCCTCTTCCTTTTCCCTAGTCCTTTTCCTCATCCCTCTATTTCAGCGTCAGAGGAAGGGTGTGGGAAAAGAGAACGGCAGACAGAATTCGTTGGTGACTGGCTTTGCTTGTCTTTTTTGTTTTTTAGGAGTGAAGAATGAAAATTCCATCTGTTTTGGTTTCCCTATTCTGATTTCTGACTTGTATCAGTATCATGATACGGATTCTCCAGCTTCCCAAAAGGATAATGCAGCGGCAGCAATACTGAAAACATAAGAAAAATGAAGAACCCTAACACTCCACAAATCCAAACACGAGGCAGCTGAGAATCAGTACAGCTCCAAACACCTGAGGAAACACCTAAATTCATTAGATTGCCTTTTCCTGTTCTGGTAACACAAGACATTCATCCAACCCGGATGATTGAGGCAAGAGACATCTTCAGTATCAATGTCACAAAATATGCATATGCTGAACAAATACCAATAACTCATAGGTGAGACAAGCATCCAAAATGATACACCCACCATCGTAGCATAATAGAAATTACAACAAAGGTCTAACGCCAACCAAAAATGCATCTGGACAAGGCTTTGACTCAGAGATGTTGCAACCAAATGATTCCCATCTTCCCTAATTTGTTTTGGCCTTTGAACCCCTCTTGGGCACTCTTCTTGGCATAGAGTTCTTCATTCCGATGTAATACAGCAGAGCCCCAAAAAGAGCCATATTCTGCAACCACATGTATACAACAAATATTAAAAAACCAAATGCATACACACACACACACACCCGAATACAGACCCTACCTCGAACAAAATCGACTATCTTGTTACCTGGGTGAATTTGACGAATAGTCTATTGAACTCTTTCTCCTCACCATCATAATTGTAGAAATCATACATGATTGGAGTTGCAATCATCTGATAAAGGACCTGCTGATTCAAAAGACATTAAGTACCAACGCATCATTTTCAAAAGATGATAGAACATTCCTTTTCCTTTGATTTGCAGAAGATGGTACGAGAAAATTATGGGAATGTAGAGCAACAATATCCTTTGAGCACAGACCAGGAGATAGGCTCCCACAGAATTGCCAACTATGAAAAGAAGACCTCCAATTCCCTTTAGAGCTATCCCTGCTGCGACCAGATGTTTTATCTGCAAAAAAGGTAAGCAATAATAAGTGACAGGATATGTAAGGGAACCATGAAAATTTGTTTCTTACAGATATATGTTTTGAGTTTTTTTTCATCTGCTGAACAAAGGAATTGAGGTAACCAGCTGCTGAAACGTGTAAGTTGTTGTCAATTAAACCACAGTTTCCAAATAAAGAAAGCATAAGATTTGTTCTCAAATTGCTCCTCCATCAAAGATCGTTCCTTGGACTATTTTATTTTTTCATTTTATGGTATGAGACTGGATAGAAGATTCAGAGAGAGAGAGAGAGAGAGAGAGAGAGAGATCCCACTTCAACTTCTGGCATTTGAAAGCCTGTGTTAGAATGCACACGGCTCACAAAGGCATCAAACTTGGGTCTAAGAGCTTTCCTTGTTGGCCCACCATCAACTCCAAATTCAATGAATCTGTTACAAGGAAAAACATATCATAACTTCATGAAAATAAGAAGAGTCTAAGAATTACGTCAAGTGCAGTATCTGTAGCTAAGGAGGGCCTTTTCAATTCACTAAGTTCTGCTTGATACTTAAACTCAGTCACTTGGATAATAACCCAGAAACCTTCCAAGTGCACTAAAACTAACCATCAAATGTTGATTTCTATTAAGCTACTGCAATAACACATGAATCATCTGATCAGAAAAAAATAACAACTTATTTGGCATCTTTTGCATCATAAAAAAGAATAAATAGTAGCATTGACATCATTTATCTTATTCAGAAGAATCAGAACCAATGACGGTTTTATTATTGATCTATTGACTTAGAAGCTCAGCAAGACTTGATACATGGTTCTGCAACCATTCTCACCGAAGTTAGAACGGCCAGTTCTGGTAATCAAAATTCAGAAAAAAAAATGCTACTGCTAGCTAGGGCATGCAGAAGTCTTTCTTCCACCAAATATACAAAAAATATGACAGTTTCTCAATTTCATATAGTAAGGATAATACTTCATATGCCAAGTTTGGCTATAAACAGGTTGAGGTGATATAATTGCCTTAAATCTTGTGCCTATCATAAAAAAATAGAATATTTAAAATAATAGTACAATTCCTTCCTTCTCAAACAAACTTTCAGTATCTTCTATCACCATACAGCCAAAGAAATCACTTAACTGGAGAAAGTACATACTGCAAAGCACTCTACAAATTAAGTTCATAAACTGAAAAATGCTTCAGAACCAAACAGCGGATCTACGTGAATGTTCTGATACCAGACAAGTGAAGGAACAAGTAATTACCCAGAAGTTAAAAGAAGGCAGATCGAGGCATTCTACGAGAATCTCCAAATTTGGACACGCAAAAGAAAGTAAATCGAAAAGAGAGTACCAGGAAAATGAAATCTTTGAACAAAAGACTCACTCTTGATACGCGGAGAGTAAGAAAATGGATGCGAAGAGGACCCTCCCAAGAAACGAAGTGAAAGCCATAACTCTGTTTTTTTTTTTTTCCGCTCTTGTTCTTCTGTCTTGTTCGTTTTCTTGCGAGAGTGAGTAAATCTAGGAGATTTGAAATAAAAGGAGGAAACTGGTCTTTTTTATAGTAATAAAATCTCAACCAGTGGGAGTAGGAGAGAAAATATTAAACTAAGGCGGCTTGCCTTGATGCTTTTCTCAGGGGCATGGGAGCATCAAAAGTCTTCCTTAGGAAATGCCCTTCGATTTGTATATATTTACATGGTGACCATTGGATTTCAACTTGCACTTTGAGATCGATTGGATTTGGGGTCAGTGGACAGGGGACAGAAAGGGAAATTTTCCTGGAACTTAATGGTACGCTGGAAGCATTCACCTTTATGCATTTTTCATTTTTCTCTTTCTTTATATATTCTGATCTTAGCTAGGGACAAGACAAGATCAAACCAAGCGAGGGAATCAAACTCAGGGTAACATGTTCTTGATTGGTGAGGAACTGAGGACTTCCAAACCTCCCGGTCTTCAACTTAAACCCCCATGGCATCAATTATCCCGCTTCCATATCAACGCTACAATATCATATCTAGGCTCGAAAACCTTCGATGTGGCAATCGAGCAATTTAAGTTTCATATCTAATTATTTAATTATTATATATAGGAAAAATATCAAATTTTCCACTATAGTTTGACTTCTAGATCAAATTACCCGCTATAGTTTTCCTGATAATGATATAACCACTAATGTTTTAGAACCAGATTGGCCACTATAGTTGTTGATTTTAAAATCTTTGTATACTAATAGAACTTTTAACAAATTTTAGGAATTTTGTATTATTTTTTATTTTCATTTTTTTGTAGCTAGCCATTATATTGATCACCACTAGATTAGTCACTGGGCGATGGAAGTGATGCCAAAAGAGGTAGCATTGGACATTAGTAGTTGTAACAAAACAATTGACATACTTGAAATATGGTGATCATAAACACATCAATATTGTATGGATGAATTTTATTTATTATAATTCGGGTTATTAGTAGCATCTAAATATAGTGACTAATTTGAAATATCATTTCTATAGGGACCTGTGGTAGCTTTGGTGATAGATGACGGTGGCTGGTACACAAAAAAATCAAAATGATAAATTACATAAAATTTCTAAAGTTTGTTAAAAGTTGCATAAGTACCTCAAGACTTCAAAACCAACAATTATTCGCATTTACCGTTAGGTTTTTAACTATTGTGGAATATTCGATCCCAAATTTTAACATTATGGGTCAATCTGGTCCCAAACTATAACTTTAGTGGCCATATTAGAACTAGAGAAAACTATAATAGTCCAAGAGCTAAATTATAGTGAGAAAATTGGTGTTTTTACCGTTCTATATAAGTATGCAATGTGGGCAAGTTTTCCTGGTGCCGGTATGGCCAATAATGTTATAGTTTGAGATCATATTGGCCACCACCACTAAAAACCTAAAAATAAACGCAAGAAGTTGTTCATTTTGAAATCTTAGGATAGTAATGCAACTTTTAACAAATTTCAGAAACTTTGTGTAGTTTACCATTTTCATTTTTTTTGTACAAGCTATTATATTAGTCACTTTCAAATGAGACACTGGGTGATAAAGGTGATGTCAAATGAGGTAGTGTTAAATATCACTATTTGTAAAAGAACAACTGGCATACTTGGAAGTCAATGATAAAAAATAGTACATCAATATTGAATGAGTGAGTTTTACTTGATCATAATTCGGGTTATTTGTAACATTAGAATATGATGACTAAATTGAAATATCATTTCTAGAGGGATTAGTGGCAAATCTAATGACGGATGGTGATGGTTGTCAAACAAAAAAATAAAAATGATAGATTACACAAAGTTTTTAAAGTTTGTTAAAAGTTACATAAGTGCTTCAAGATTTTAAAACCAACAACTGCCCACATTTATTGTTAAGTTTTTAACTATTAATGGTATATTCAGTCTCAAATTGTAATATTAGTGGTTAATCTGGTCTCAAATTATAACTTTAATGGCTATATCAAAACTAGAGAAAATTATAGTAAATAATCCAGTCCAAGAGTTAAACTGTCGTAAAAAATTTAATACTTTTCCCATTCTATATAAGTCTAGAATGGGGTTATGTTTACAGAGTTAGAATTTATAAAAAAAAATTGTAGTATTTTCTTACATCAATAATAAAAATAGTTCTTTTGGTATAAAAATAACAATTATAGCAGCAACAAGGTTTTTTTTGTAACTTTAAAACTAAGTAAACTCACGTGTTTAAATTAAACATTTTTCATTACCAATTTATTGTTTTTATATATAACAATTATTTACTCAAGCTAAATACTAATAGAAACCTATTTGTATTCAATCAGAAATAACAAAATCAGATAAGGTAAGAAAGAGTGGAAGATACCAAGTCATGAGCCTCTAAGAACAATAATGATGGATAAATGAATTATGATACCAGTAAAACGTAGAATGACAGCCATGGTCTCTTATGTCCCCAAGCTAGTTGTGTTTGTTGACGTGATCTTGTAGGACAATTGTACATAATCAATGAGTGTAGCAACTGATTGCAAATAGAGGTTGGTTGAACATCAGAGATAGCTATTAGTTCAGCCATCAGGGCAGATGGGCAAGTTTAAAGAAGATGTCTTTGTTATTTGATTGGAAGACCATCACTAGCCAACCATAACCAAGCAACAACACTTAATCTTGAGCGCGAATGCCAAGTGTCATCAACAGCAAAAACTACTGGTGCATATGTAAAAAAAAACGGAAGCCCATGTATGACACATAAGTTCTGGGGATGAATGGAATGGAAGAAAGAACAATAGTTTCTCTCATAGCACCTTGCTGAATGAAAACGATGCCTTAATTCATCTCTAGCATATACAATCTGCTCATGACAAGGTGTATCACTATTAAACACAACATCATTCTGATTAAGCTAAATATACCACAGAGATGTTATCAGTAGGTCAATTAAATCTTTCTCCCATAATTTTGGTTGCTAGAGGATGTTTGTGAGTAGAAGCTTGTTCCCAAGGTGGGGAAGGAAACCAAAAGAGTTGTTTGTGTCACAGCACAGAGCTTGGGCTACCCCACACTTTACACACATAGGTTCAACATAATTTTCTTTAGGAGCTAAATTAGACATCACATGTAAGGCATTATAAGGGCACTTTCATACAAAAAATTAAAATTTGTAAAGAATGTTATATACTAAAATTTGATGAGCTCAATAAATAGGCTAAAAACTCAACTTGGAAAGACTTAGGCTCAACTCAAATTATGAAACTTGATTTGAGCTCAATTTAGGTTTGTTAGATTCAATAAGAGTTTAAGCCAAATAGTACCAAATGCAAACTCAATTCATTATGAATTCAAACATAAAATGCAACCTGAGTTTGGGCTCGAAACTTGTTAAATTTGGATTAATAACAAAAAAAATAAGATCAAGTTTGAATTGTTCGATAAGAATTTGACTTGTCTTTAATCATACTCGGACAAAGACATGAGTTCCAAGTGGATGCCTGAGTATGAATTCTTTTAAATACTTGTGGTAAAAAAATGTAAAAACACAAATGGCTCGACTTTCTTTAACGGCTTGTTCGGCCAAAGTTAACACTTCAACGTAACATATTATATGTAATAAGTTAACTTATTTGCCCCTAAAACTTAGCATTATTACTGGCATCTCCTCCTTAATTGTTACCATGTAAATAAATCCTAATTTTTTCCGGCAGTGATGACAGTAGGCATGTGGTAGCCTATGATCTGAGAACCACCGAGCCTATTAGCTTTTGACAGTGGGCTGAGACTGAGCATCGCTATTTTGATGTCTGGCCTTCTCAATGTTGACGCATTGTTCACCTTGTTTGCTTTCTTCAATGCTGGCATAGATCTTGTTCTCTCTTATGCCTTTTCACGATCTCGTATTGTGCTTTTATGAACCCAAGATTTGAGGCTTTAATCAATTTCAGAAACCTTAATGATTATTTCATTTTCTATATGTTTGTGTTTGATTTTACTTGGAAAAACTTCAGCGAAACCATCATGCGATGGGCTCAATTTAGGAATTGAATGAAAGGCAGTAGATCCTTCAGGTTCTTAGTAGCACTCGGCAGATGCTGCCATGAAGGTGACATAATTTTGAAATAGTGGTTGTTTTCATGAATCCAAACGTGTTCAGAAGGTGCACAAAAGACCGCATTTGGGACTGCTTAATATAAGAAAGAAGAAGAGATTTTTGTTTCTCATCTGTTCTCTTAGTCCTCCAAGGACCGATCGGTCAACCCTCAAATTTCTAAGTTTTAGGCCAAATGATGAAGTTCAAGTGGCATTGGAGTAGTGTTGGCAGGGCTCGCCGGATCTAGTCTGGGACTTAGGGTGACATTCTAGGGCTAATTTTGTCTTTTCATCAAATCACAAAGCATAAAAATAAGTTAACTAGTTGTGTTAATGTTAAACGAATTAGGCCTAAATTTTAAAAAATATGTAAATAAATCTTATGTTTCACAAATTTTCACAAAATACTACTCTTTTCGTTTTACATTAATTGATCAGTTTACTTTTTTCATTAAAGTTTGACTTGAACATATTTATATTAATATGTATTGAAAAAAATTCTTAAAAATGATATTTTGAAACTATAATCTTTAAAGTTTCATTTCATATAAAATATTTTATATTTTTATAATAAATTTTAAAAGAAATAAAACCATAAATTAATTGTTGTAAATAGTAAAATGACCCTTTTTTGTGAAATAGATGAAGTATTCAATTTTCGACATAGAGAAAAAAAAAGAGTTGGGGACAAGAAACGAAAGAAAAATGGTAAAAATATCAAACTTACCACTAATGTTTTTGGTGTAGAGCAGACATGCTACTATAATTTTTTTTCCTAAACTCATACTAATGTTTTAAAATGGGCTGAATATGTCACTGAAGTTTCAAATTAAGAGTGGATATACCACTGGTCATTAAAAATCTAATGAAAAATATTAAAAAGCTAACAAAAAGTGTTAAAAATAACAAGTTTTGAATTTTTTGGGTGATAATGTAAGTTTTAACAAATTTTAAATTCTTTTTGTAATTAGACTCACACTTTCTATCTCTTTCGAATACAAGCGAGAATATTAGGCAATAGAGACAGAGAGAGGGCGGTGATGGGGCTAAGGCGATGGTAACGGAGACAGCAATAGAGCTGAAACATTGATGGCAGAGATCAGACCTTTTTCGGCAAAAATCTCAAAGGTCTTGATATTTTTTTTAAAGATATATAATAACTCCAAGATTTCAAAACCTGATATTTTTACCATTTTCCGTTATTTTCTAACCGACAGTGTCATATTCAGCCCATTTTAAAACATTCATGGGAGATTGGGCAAAAAAAAAAATTATAGTGACATATCCACTTCCTACCCAAAACATTAGTGTTATATTTGATATTTCTGCGAAAAAAAAAAAAACACAATGATCAAAGGTTTCACAACCTACGCGCAATGCAGCCGCCACGGCACGCGGGGAACCTCTCACCGCTGAGGCCCTGGTCCTTCTCCTTGATTCGAGAGTCGTAATACCGTCGAAAATTCAAAACAAAGAAAAAAAAAGGAAGAAGGAGCAGACTGCAAGGAAGATCTCTCACTCCCTCGCGCTTTCTATTTGATGGCATGGTCTCTCAGTGTCTGAAGCGCTTCCCCACCAGCCTGCGTACGAATTAAGATAAAATAAATTTTACGCGTCCACATTTTTATTTGCATCATATCAATCAACAGTCGGTCGACGAAGCACTGATGTTCGGCTCTTTTTCCCTGCTATTTTTTCCCATGAGTTCGTGCAGAATGTGTCGAAACACTGTTTCGGAGGAAAGAGTCCCGCAGTAGGTTCGTCCATGGCGTTTTCAGCCGGTTTCAGTCTCAGAAAGAAGAAAAAGCAGAAGCTTTGCTAGAAAAGGAATGTCCTCGAGTTAATTTGAAGCCAGAAGAGAAAAAAGAGGCATATTTCTACCGTCAAGTCGGACCCAAGTCCAGAAAGTGGACTCTAGAGCTTGCATGGCTGACAAAAGCTCTAGAGTTGTGTAGAAAAGCTCTCCCATCAGGTCTGTTCTCGTTCAATCACTTTTCGTTATGTTCACCTTATATCATTGGTTCTTATGCTAGTATTACATCAAGAATTCGATGAACTTGTAGCCATAATGTATGGTGCTGAGTTAATTGTTGCATTTCATTTTGGGTGCGATGTCAGTGCATTGTTTTTTCAGTTTTTGCCATTGAGTGTACAGTAAGGGCTGCGTTGATATTCAATTGCTACAGGTGATGGGATTGGAAATAAGCCCCCACCCAGCACTCGGTCTGTGTCAGAAATCCTTGCCAGCATTCAGAGGAGTAGGAACGGGATTCAAGGTTGGAGCTTGAGTGATCTCACAGTAGGCCTGTATCTTATCTACCTTCGTCAGGCGTCATTGGATCCATCTGAGGATGTTAAAGGCCTTAAGATTACTTCAGATAGAACTGTAATCACTAAATTCATATTTTGAGAACGTTTGTGTAGTATTGTTAGGCAACCATATTTCAAAGCCTTTATCTCAAACATCTTTTTCTTTCTTGTCGTTTCATTTTCACTTCCTTTGACTTAGGTCCAAGATCTCATCTATCATATTGAACTGGCTAAAGCGTGCTATAAGGATAGTCCATCAATCATTGCAAAGACCTGTATGCTCCGTGAAAGTAATATATTAAAATTTGTGAAAGATTCCAGCGTGATGAGGCCAGCGTACTATATAGGCATTGATCCTTGCAGAAGGCTTGTAATTCTGGGAATACGTGGAACTCATACAGTTTATGACCTTATTACAAATATTGTTTCTTCAAGTAATGAAGAGGTTTCATTTGAAGGTTATTCATCTCATTTTGGCACAGCTGAAGCTGCTAGGTGGTTTCTTAGCCATGAGATAGACACAATCAGAAAGTGTCTGGAGAGATATGAGGTGAAGATGGCCATGACCTGATTATATGGATGTTCTACTTTAAAGTGATATATATGTAAGGCTAATTCATCTACAGGGATTTAAGTTACGGCTGGTGGGGCACTCTCTTGGGGCTGCTGCTGCTTCTTTACTGGCAATAATGCTTCGTAAAAAGACGCATGAGGAACTTGGGTTTCCTCCAGAACTTGTTTCTGCTGTTGGTTTTGCAACTCCACCTTGCGTTTCAAAAGAACTTGCTGAAAGTTGCTCTGATTTCATTACAACTGTTGTCATGCAGGTAGAGATTTAATTCACACACACAATGCTATCTCTGTAAACAATGTTCTATAGACTTATGTCGCAAATTTGTGGTTTCTCACACTATTTTTGTTTATGTGGTCATGTTTGACTCAGGATGATATTGTACCTAGACTAAGTACAGCTTCTATAACAAGGCTGAGGAATGAAATTCTCCAAACTGATTGGTAAGCAAGGAAGGGATAACTGGCCTAACAAAATTTCATTTCCAGAGATTCATTTACTGTTGATTCTTTGCCCACAGTTCCACTGATGATAAAGATAGTTACTATTGTGACTTAAGGCCACTTGGAAAAGTTGGTAATGATTATTAAACTTCCAATATCCTATGCGTGGAACTTTAATTTCTCTTATCCCTTGCCTTTGTTTGTTTGTTTGTTTTTTTTTTGTAAAAAAGGGATCTTTTATCTTTTCCATAGTTTTCAAGTTCCTTTTGAATTTTTCAATTTTCCCTTACTGTTTCGGTTTGTCTTTAGTCTTTTCTTATCTTAGGTTTTTGTTCTCTTTTGTTTAAAATTTTACATTGTCTTTTTCATTTTATTTTTCTGTGTTGTCATCTCAGTTTGATCTAATCTATCAAATTGTTCTCTTCAAGGCAGATTTGTCATATGAAGACATTAGATTTGGGTGCCTATCCCCAGAATTGAGTAATCAGTTGAATGATTATCTCACTAGACTTGCACATGTATGCTAGATTGCTATTGCATCAAAATACTGTTTCTGATAGTACATTTGGGTTTCAAACAGACTACCAAAAGCAGTTGAATGCAATGTGGTCAAGTAAACATGGCCTTATTATGGATATAGAAAAACTAGTTGAGGATATGCAAGTAGATCCTCTGCTTTTATGAGTGGGATCATAAGGTATATTGCATGTTTTCATTTTTCTGCAGCTTGTGCTGCTGTGTTCCAGTTGTCTGCGTTTGAATTTTGTTCAGTTGATTATTATACATAAAGCATGTGAAGAAGGATTAGTTTAGAATCAAATGGAGAGGAGTCGAGGAGGAGGAGGAACAGAGTGATTATGACCGAGGAAATAGACAGATGTACCTGTGCTTGTGGAAGATTTTATTCTCCCTTTAATTTTTTGGCCTTGAGAATTGGAAGGAGGGAAGAATCGGCTTTGATGGCTGGAAAGTAACACACTTGTTTTGTTTTGTTTTGTTTTTTTGTATTTTATTTTGACGTGTTACACATTCAATCAATCATCACTGTTTGTGAGCCTGTGCTGAATCTCACTGTCTCTGGTTATATTTCCCAATTAGTGCAAGTTTATTAACAATGAAATGGTAGGTACACTAATCTTACATTGACGATTTTTGGCTGCCACTGTTGTCTTGTTTAAAGTGGTTAAGAAAGAGATCAAATGTGCTTTACTTTCAAGAACGACTTTTTCATGGGTAAGGAGGTTCACTAACTGACATAAGAGTGATGCTTCTTACAGGATGAGTATCATTGAAAAGCAAGACTGGAAAAGTATGGTAGATTTGGTAACAAATGCTAAGCAAGTAGTGTCTTCTGTCCAGGAAACAGCCCGGAAGCTTGTTGAGTTTGCAAAGTTCAGGAGCAAGAGTAGTGCTTCTGGTACGATAAGATTCATATGCCCTGGAAGTATTTAGGCTGATTCACCTTTTAGCGTATTTTACTTTTCAGTCCAAAGTCTTTCTCCTGCTTTATGTATTTGGTTGTTTGAAAAATTAAACCTGTTATCACGTTGATAAGTAAAATTTTTAACATCTGAATCTTTAATCGAGTGAATCTTTCAAGCATGCATTGTTTTGTGCATTGCTAAAACATATCTCTTAGTTCAAACATGTTAAGGTTATGGTTAGCGCTGATAAGCAAAATAAATTATGGTGTGTTATTAATGTTCCATTTCGATGTTCTGAACAGGTTGGGCAATCAGGGACGAATCACCTGTAACTCCCCCAGCTGCTTCAGCAGCTAGTTTGGGAACGGGGAATGGTTCTATCACCCTTGAGAAGGAAGAAGCTCCTCCTCGGAGTAAGGTGCCAGAAGAATTATTTGTTCCAGGTACCCTCTACTATCTGAAGAGAAATGTAGGCCATGGTGACCAGGAGGAGGGAAAGGGCAGACAGTATTTCACACTGTGGAGGAGAAATCCAGGTGAGCATTTCCAGAGGATATTGCTCTCCAGTAACATAATCTCAGACCACAGATGTGACAGCCATATTTATGCTTTGCGAGATGTTCTCAAAGGCTTGCCTTTGTCCCATCAGGAAGGTATTTTCCCATGTGAAGATGACCATCTTTAAGTACTGTCTAGTTTTCCATATTATAGGAGCAGTGCTTATACGTCAACCTTGTCTCTGATCCTATTTGATCATTTTGAGCTGTTATTTTCTCTTTTATCGGATCGTCTTAGAAGTGGTTTTTTTTTTTCTTTCAAGAATTACATGAAGATAGTGAGTTATATTTATATGAGAAGTTTTAACATTTAATCTATCCTATATACCCCATTTCATTCTACTTAAGCTTATTGTTTAACTGTTAAGAGGAAAAAGTAATATTAGTCGTACCTTAAAAGTTGTATAACAAATAAAATCAGTCCAAAAATATGAAAAAGTTGGGGTTAAAATGAACATAAAGGAAGAGAAGAAGAGGTGATTAATTTAATGCGTGGGACTAGAGAAGGGTTGCCACCATTATTACGTGCCTACCCCACGCTAAAGCAATGGCTTAACCGTGTTTGGCGGTTGCACTCCCTACGCCGCCCCTAGCTAAGCTACCCCGAAATCTAATCACCCCTATATACATAGCATCCTAAGCTTTAGTGGAAAACAAACAACAGCCCAATCCAATTATCCAGTCAGGTGTTTTAATTGTGAATCACGTTCTCTCTCTATCTTTTTTTTTTTCTTTCCACAAAAAAAAAAATTCTTAAGAATATTATATGCCGGGTTTCATTCATTGAATCATTTATAAGGTCTCGTGCATCTACGTTGTCATACAACCCTTTACACTTAAATGGGCAAAATCTGGACAAATTAGTAATAATTATTATACTATGTATGTATGTCTAATCCACTATTAACTTTCTATATATAAGCCACTTTTATAAAAAAAAGTTTACAAAATTACCTCTTACTAAAACTTTCTTTCTCCCTTTAAAATCCTAAGATCAATCTCACTACTATTGAGATTGCCACCATCAATGACATCGCTAGATCTTCTGTCATTACTTACATTTGTATAAATGTTAAAGATAAAAGTGTGAAATACCTAAAGAAATTGGGAAAAGTGTTTTGAATAAGTAAATATAAATGTCTGACATAATATGCACATTATTTGTTCTTTTCAATAACATGAAAACCATTTGTTCTTTACCGAAATAATATCTAAAAGTGTCTGAAGTAATGAGCAAATGTATCTAAAAATAATATATAAAAATGTCTAATGTAGTATTTCAAAGTGTCTAAAACAATTTAGGAAGAATTTATTATTATCAAAAAATAAGAAGTGTGCAAAGCAATAAGAAAGTGTTTGATTGAATATTGAAAAGTGTCTAATGAAAAATTTAAAAGTGTCTGAGTCAATTTGTAAACAATTTATTCTCTTTAAAAATAACTATCTAAAACAATAAAAAAAATATGAATAAATGTGTAAAGTGTCTAAAGAAAAATTTAAAAATGTCTGAAGCAAATATACAAATAAGTTGTTTCATTAATAAATAAATTTATAGGAAAATAATAAAAAAAATGTATGAAGTGATAAACGAAACTATTTGGACAAATACAAAAAAACGTTTATTTCAAAATATAAAAATAAAAATAATAATATGTAAAAAAAAAAATTTACCTTCAAATTTAAAATTGTTTGAAAAAACAAATCAAAATGTCTAAAAAAATATATAAAACTGTCATAGCAAATATTCTTTTAGTAGTATTAAGCAAACCAACACACAAATCACCATAACCATTTTGACTTAATCGCCCAGTGCACTTTCAGCCTGTTCGATGGCGGAGACAACTAGAAATAGGCAGAGCTCAACAGTAAATGGGAAGATGGAAGAGAAATGGGTGATCGATGAGCCGATTTGGAGATCAGAGTGATGATGTGAATTTGAGAACGGATTGACGACGTGATTTAGTGATTCGGAGAATTGGAGATCAGATCAATGGTAGGATTCAAAGATTCGCAGCTAAACAGGCCGCGCGACGTGATTGTGAGATCGACGGAACAAAATTGTGATTGCTGGAATGAGATTGCAATATCATCGGAACGAGAATGACGATCGCGGAAATGAGATTGTGAGATTACAACGAGATTGCGAACGACAAGCGACGTAACAAGGTCAATGGATCGCAAACAAGATCGCCAGAATGTGAACGACAACCAACAGAATCAGAACAATGATTGCCGGATTGCGAATGATAATCGACGGAACAAAAACGCGATCATGAAATTGTTGGATTAAGGGTAGAAGACTGGTTGCGATGGTGACGATGAATGAGAAAGATAACATTTGGAAAAGAAAATTTTAGCGGTAAAATTATAAAATAACAATTATATCTAATTAGACATATATTCATAATATCCATTCTCAATTAGCAATGCCTATCACTTGCCAAACGGGAGCAAGACAAAAATAAATAAATAAATACAAAGGAATTATTTTAGTGCTATCAGGTGAACAAAAAAACTTACTCCCCTATCCCATATTCTTTAAACCATATTCTTTTTTTTACTATCCCAAATTCTTCACAACATTTTACTTTTTAGTAAGTTTTACCGTTTAACTTTACCATCATACCTGTTATTTCTCACCACTCAATTTCTTTGTTCCTTATTCCACCTACTACTCAATCAGACAATAGCGTCAACAATCTATGTGACAACCAAATGGATAGAGATACGGATGAAACAGATGTGAAATGAGGGTGTGATCGAAGGCTAGTGAGATCAAAATGAGATGCGAGATTAGAGTGAAAGGCAAGATCAAAGTGAGAGGCCAAGATCAACACAACGAGGTTACAAGGCAATCGACAGAGGTGACAAGGACAAAAGTGAGGAGATCAAAGGCAACAATCAACACGTTGGGGATGGAATCGACGTGTCTGGGACGAAAATCGTCGAGATGCCAAAATGAACGATTGTTGGTCAATAGGGTACAGGGGCAACAAAAGAAGGTGGTTGGTCGGCAAGATACAGGGGCTGCGAATTGTCTGGCATTGCAAAAGGGTAAAATTGGCTCAAAAGTGCAAAATTGTTACTTACTTAAAAAACTGTGCAAAGGCAAATGGTACGGCCAATGTAAGATGGACGGAGTATTACAAAAAAAAAAAAAATTACAAATTGATCTACATCTATTCAAGTAAGTGAACGTTTGATGTCTAACTAGCTTTGTCACGTAATCATATCTAGTATCATTATATGTTATATCAATGTGTCTAGGATCATGGTTGTTGCTTCGGTTATTAGTTTGACATTTTAAAAAGGTGATTTTATTTTAATTTATATTTTTTTTAAAAAACTAATGCCATTACATAGCAAGTATTTTACCTTATTTTCAATTTTTTTTTGAAACATTTAAGTTTTGTGTAGGGATTAAGAAAGAAAAAAATATATTTGTATGTTGTTTCGATTTTTATTGTTCACTTCTTGCACATAAATAAAAAAAGTAGAGAATTTGAATATTAGAATGATGATTTGAATATTAATATGATAAACTAATATACTAAATATTGAAATGTTGCAAAAATTGGGACATCCAAAATGGTAAGTGTTGCAAATGATATGGGGTGAATGGAGTATTTATTTAACTTGAATAACATATGTAGGAAAAAATTAATTTTTTATAGATATTTTTCCATCACATGTTTATTAAAAGAAAAAATAATAAAAGAAACAAGTATTTCCACAAAAATACTTTGAGTTAACAAATTTCATCAAATACTTTGAGTTAACAAATTTCATCAAATACTTTGAGTTAACAAATTTCATCAAATTGGGATCAAAATAAAACATTTTCAATAGATTTAGGACTAAAGCAAAACATTTTAATAGATTTAGAACTAAAACAGAACATTCAATAGGCCGAACAAGCCGTTAAAGAAAGTCGAGCCATTTGTGTTAAGGACCCTACATGAAATTTACTCATAGTAAAATAATTTATTAAATATGAAAATGTTGCAAAAATTTGATATTGCCCAAAATAAAATATCTTGCGATAGTTTTGGGATGGAAGAAGAACATATAACGGTATCTTTGGATCCATTAGGGTGCAAACTTGGCTACAAGTAAAATATGCAACTAGGGATGAAAGTTTCAGGTTTTGGGTTGGAACTTGAAATAAATGAATTCTTTCATAATCCATAAATGACAACCAAAACCGAGCCGATATGTAGAGAAAACCCAAACCGACCTTAACCCGAAAATATAAAGTTAGGATCAGATTGGGTTAGGTTTACCCCATTGCGGGCAACCACTTCCTCCACCACGAAGGGTGACAGATAGATGATGGTGCAAAGGGCGATGATGCGATGAACGAGCGGCACAAATGATGGACGATGACTCGATGGATGGATGATGAAGCGAAGGACAACGAGGATGACATGATGGATGACAAAGCGAAGAGCGGCGCAACGGACAGATGACAGCGCGAAGGTTGCGGCAGAGAAGGTTGCAACGGACGACGAAGCAATAGATGGATGAACGACAGTGTGAAGGTTACGGCAAATGTAGAGCCCCAAAGAAGGTTGCAGTCAGTAGTTATAGGTTTGGGAAGGGATTAGTGCTAGGCGGCTAACAACTTAGGGTTAAGGATAAATATTTAGTGGGTTTTGGGCTGGGCTTAAGTAATAGGGACAAGCAATAGAAAAAAATACTTAGCGGGTTTTGGGCTGAGCTTAAGTAATAAGGATAATACTTAGTGGGTTGGGCTAGGATAATATTTATTTTCGGGTTAATTCGGGTGATTTCGAATCCCAATTTTAGCTTCTCTAAATTAGGTCATTTTCGGGTTGACCCGAATCCCACATATTATCTACACCAACCTGATCCTGACTCGAGAAATAGGATCGAGTTTTGGGTTAAAGTCAATTACTTTCACCTCTATATGCAACAGATGTTTTCTAGGAATTGAGTATGATGAATGTGTACAATAGTTTACGTCCTCTTTTACCTTAAAATGATGATTCGGACTTAAAAAAAAAAACAAAAAAAAAAAAAAAACAAAACAAATACACACTCCTGGATTTGTGCATATGCTTGGTGAATTGTTGACTCCAATTTTGGAGCTCTTCACTTGTGCATGGATTTAAAGTACATCGACATCACTCTCACTCCGTTAAATTAGACTTTCACGGTTTCACCTTCCAGAAAATGATACTTTTTCATTATTCTCTCGTATTCATGTACCCAAAACAATTACCTAAGCTAGTCCTTCTACTATATATATTTTCTATCGTTTTCAGATCTCTACATTGCTCCAGAGGACAGCAATTTTTCATACCTGCTCAAACATTAATGTATTATATATTCAACACTTTGCTGCTTGATTTAGGAACAGAACGACGACACACACACACACACACACATATATATATTGATCAGCTTCGATCTTTTATCCTTTTTTAGTTTTACTTAATTGGAAACCAGTTCATCCTCTTGTGCCCTAAAGAGAGTTGTTTTTCCCTTTTTCTTCATTGTTTCTCAAACAAAATATCATGTGGATCGTGGGGTTCTTAAGTTTCCTCCTCACCATCCTATACATGCTCGTTTATCATCCGGACTCAGACCGCATCTGACGCGACATATTCTTGTCTTCTTGTTCTCAAATAAGATTACTTTTACGTTAAGTTATAGCCTTACTTAATTTGTAGTTCTATCTTTTTATTACATATTTGATTATTCCTTGCAACTTTTTTTTTTAAAAAAATGATTATTTTGCTTGTTCTTGTTGAATTTTTTTATACGTGGGTTATATTAATTGTGTTGCTTTTACTTAATCAGATTAAGAATTAAAATTGGTCGAATAAAACTTATAAAGCCTATAAAGTAATTGATTTAAGATAGAATAATGACTCTAATTATAACAAAATGTATGTGTTAATTTAAGTATAGGCCAATAGAGGCCATATAACTAATAATAGATAGATCCATAAACTTCTATATAAATAAAAAGTTAGGTCCTTCCTTAGCCAAATTATTAGGGTAAAATTTTCTTTGTTGGTGAAAATAGTTTTCCACCATTGGAAATACCACCAACTGGAATAAGATGTACAACCTTATGTTCATTGATCTTGTTTCCGGTCATTAATTGATAAAGTCTCAATCAAGTCAGATTTTATGTTGATTTCAATTAAACTTGTGTATTCTATACTCCCACATACAACCTTGATAGGTTAGAAGATTTAACAGTTCTGTCTAGATGTTTTTATCCATTGTGTAAATGCGTGACAACTTTCAAAAAACTTTTCTGATGCATAATTAAGCACCAGAACAATATGTGTTATCTAGCTAGGGTTTCAGATATACCGACCCAAAAAGGTATAAGATGATTAGTCGGGAAAATATACAATTAATTGAGATAATTTAGTGCTAATCCGCTATACTATTCCTTGAACCTTACGGGGTACTTTGTCCTGGAGGTACCTTTCTTTCCGCTTGTATTTAAGTATTAAGACCGAATATTGGATCAACTTTTGGTCATAAAAGCTAGAAATTAAACATCTCCCTAATTGCCAGACAAAGGATGAGCAGACACTCGTGTGGATATTAAAAGAACCAGGAAACTAACCAGACAGATGTATTGGAACCAGTTCTCGAAGACCACCACTTTTGGGCACATTGCCAGACCATTGTATATATTCCAACTATATATATATTTCGACCAAATTCAAACTTGTTATTATATATCTCACTATATATACTTAATTAATTGCTGATTGATTGGCAAGAAAGCTGTTCTATGATTGAAAATCTATTTTATTAATTAGCTTGTTGTACACTTAATTATACTATTTGAAACGCTAAAGTACCAAGACACACACACACACACATATGCTGAAGAATTTAATTCAGAAGAATTTTCCACAGATTTTTGGGGCCTATGCGCTACCTAGGTGGGGTTGGGACTCATCAATTGCATGTTCTAATTCATCGCAAGCGGTCAAGCCCCAAAGAATTAGAATTCTTGGTCTTGAAGAAATTAATTAACCCATTCTTTGCACTCTAAGTTCAAATTAAATGGACTAATTATGGACTTCAAGACAAATTTGTAGGACCATATCACCAAATTAATCGTTACAGGTAATTACTCCTTTCTGGTCAAATTGGTCCTCCTGCAGGCGAGTTAAGTTAACTTGCGTTTTTGGACGACTCTAATCACTTACTTATATTAGATTCTCAAAGGTTGCGTTTTCGGCACCGAATTAGCTTAGTTAATTAATTTCTAATTGATTAATCAGTTGTGTAGCTAGTAAAATCAATCAATTAATTAATGTCGGTCCAAGTCATTAGAAACTAAGAACAAAACAAGGAATACAAAATTGACCATCTTTCTCAATTCATAACTTCGCATCTCTCTGATGTTAAAGGCTTAAATCATTGTCGTTAAGATTTCTCCTAACCCTATTTTATGGTTAGACTTTGAAAGTGTGCTCCCAGTTCAAAGAACATGTGAGCCTCCATTAAACTTAGGTAGCTTAATTATATTACACCTAATATTTGTACGATTATCATTTTCAATTGTAAGCTCAAATTTAGTGTAGACATTTTGTTTTTGGTGGGCCGAGAGTATCCCTATTCTTATTCTCATACATTTTTTTAGTTTGAAATCAATATGATTTGAAAGTTAATACTCAATTGAATAAATTTTGTTTAGCAACTATAAGGTACACCTGATACAACTCGCTTCTCTTTGCTTCCACATTATTTACAAAAATATCACCGTATCTTGAATAATACATTTGTCTAAATGAAACATTACTGTACAGAACAACACTTTTATCTAAAGAAAATAGTACATTTATTTGAAGAGAACAACATTTCACAGCACAACACATTTGTCTAAAAAGAACAATATTTCTTATTAAATAAAATAATACTTATAAATATATTTTTTTCAAAATTAACAATATTTTACAAAACATCACATTTGCAAAAATGAAACAATACTTTTTACTAAACAGAACAATATCATTTACGAACAACACATATTATAAAAAAAACAATATATTATAGAACAACACATTTATTTGAATGAAACAATATTTCTTATTGAATCAACCAACATTATTTATGAACAAATTTTTTTTGAAATTAAGAATATTTTACAGATCATTACATTTGTAAGAATATAACAGCATTTCTTTCTGAAAGGAATAATACTTAATGACTAAAAAGGAACAACACTTATAACTAAAAGAAACAATACTTATTACTGAACGGAACAACACTTATCACGAACAACACATTTTATAAAATAAACAACATATTACTGAGCAACATATTTGTATGAATGACATAACACTTGTTACTGAAGGGAAGAACATTTATTATTGGATAGAGCAACACTTATTATAAATAGCACATATTACAAAATGAATAAAATATTATAGAATAAAATATTTGTATGACTGAAACAACATTTATTATTGATTGGAACAACAATTACTACTAAATAGAACAAAACTTATTACAAACAGTACATCTTATGAAATGAATAACATATCACAGAACAACATATTTATATAAATGGAACAATACTTATTATTTTATGAATAACATTTATTAAAAACAGTACATCTTATGAAATGAACAACATATTATAAAACAGCACATTTGTTTGAATGGAACATCACTACGGAATAAAACTATATTTGGCTCTAAATAAAATTTGAGTTCTTCAGCACTAGGATCAACGTACTTCTTTAACCAATTTTTATTGAATCAAACACCATAATTTATAAACAGTAAATCTTACAAAATGAACAGCATATTACAAAATAACACTTATTATTGGACGAAACAACACCAAATACTGAATGGAATAACATTTATTACGAATAACACATTTTATGAAATAAAAGCATATTATAGAATAACACATTAATGAAGGGAATAACACTTATCATTGAACGGAACAGTAATACAAAATAAAACTATATTTGGCTCTAAATAAAAGCTTAGTCCTTCAACATTACTATCAACATTCTCCTTCAACCAATTCTTATTAAATCAAACACCATAATTTATAAATAACAAATCTTACAAAATGAATAGTATATTACAGAATAATACATTTGTAAGAATAGAACAACATTTCTTACTGAACAGAACACCGTAATTTATGAACAACACATCCTATGAAATGAATATCATATTATAGAACAATATATTTGTATGAATAGAGCAATACTTCTTACTAAACAAAACACCATTATTTACGGATGTTACATCTTACAAAATGAATAACATATTAGATAACATTACATTTGTATGAAAAAAGTAACACTTATTACTGAACAGAATACTACAGTTTACGAATAATACATCTTACAAAATAAGCAGCATATTACATAACATCATAATTATATGAATAAAACAACACTTTTTGATAAATAGAATATCATAATTTATGAACAACACATTTTTTGAAATGAGCAGGATACTATAGAACATCACATTTATAGGAATAGAATAACAATTCTTATTGAACAGGACACCATAATTTATAAATAGTACATCTTACAAAATGAATATCATATTACAAAACAACATATTTATATGAGTAGAATAACATTTTTTACTAAACAAAACATTATAATTTACAAAGAACATATCTTACATAATGAACATTATATTATAGAACAACATATTTGTATGAATGAAACAGTACTTCTTACTAGACGTAACAGTAAAACAGTCATTCTAAAAAAAGTGTATAATTTCTCTCTTATTTTCTTCTTTCTTGTTAAAATATATTAACACATCTGATAAAATATTAAAGAACAACACATTTTTATGAATGAAATAACACTTCTTACTAAATGTGACAATACAATAATCATTCTTAAAATAATTGGTACAATTTTTCTCTTATTTTCTTCCTTATTTTTGCATACTAATAATTTAATTGTGTGTGATGTTTAATCACATAGACCAAGCTTAAAGGATGAAAATAAAATAATCTTTTACATTCACATTATTTACAAAAATGCCATTGTGTCCTAAATAGCACATCTTACAAAGTAAACATCACATTTTACAAAATTATCATCGCATTTTAAACAGCATATCTCATGAAATAAATAACATTTTATATAACACATTTATATAAATAGAACAACACTTCTTATTGAAATAAACAACATATCTTACAAACAAAACAACACCTTATAGAATAACATATTTGTTGAAATAAAATAATATTTATTATTAAATCAAATAACATTAATTATGAATAGTATTTCTTATGAAATAAAAAATATTTTACAGAACAACATATTTGTAATAATGAAACAACATTTTTTTCTGAAAGGAACAATATTTTTTATGAAACATTTTTTTTTCATATTTTACAGAACAACACAATTGTATGAATGAAATAATACTTCTTACTAAACAGAATAACATTAATTACGCATAGCACATCTTATGAAATGAACAGTATATTACAAAACAATATATTTGTATGAATGGAACAATAACATTTATAAATAGTATATTTTATAAAATGAATAACATATCACAGAACAATACATTTATATGAATGAAACAATTTCTTACTGAAAAAGAACAACATTATTTAAGAAGAGTAATGTCTACGGAGTAATTGATTCTTTGGAGTAATGTGGTGCACTAGAGAATAATATTTCTATCCTCAAAATTGTAAATTGCATAGATTGCCTATAGGTTGTTTAAATGTGAACTTTAGAGACCAGGGAGATTGCACATTCCTAAAATCAAAGGACCGGGTTCATAATTGGAATTGTGAAGGATTTAGGTGCAGGTTAATCCTGGTTTGGTCCTTAATTAGTCTTTATAGTGCATTACAAGAAATGTCCCAATGTACTGGAAAGTACAATTAGGGCATTGGGTACGTGGCATGTGCAAGTTGAGCCACAAATTAGTGGAGGCTGGTTCATCTAATTTAGTCTCCTTTGCAAAAATAAAAAGAAATTAGTGATTTAAATCTAGAAATGCCAGAAACCCACAAAAGAGAAACTCTATTTTTTTTTTCCTAGTAGAAAAACCAGAAATTAATTAATTAAGCATTTAAAATAAAAAAATCACTTTATTTGTCATGACACTAGTAAGGACCATGTATTACATACTAGGGCTGATCAAGGTACTGGTTGGGTCTGTTTTAGTGTGGAACCGAACTAACCCAAAAAAATATCGGTTCCACAAATTTCCTATCCAACTTAAGAACTGAGAATTGAATAGAACCAAAATCATGGTTCTGCGTTTTTTTGGCTCTAATTCTCATGTTTTTTGGTTTATATACATACAATTTAACAACACCAAAATTCATTGAAATTTGCCCACAACTAGTTTATAAAGTATTCAACATAATACATAATTAAATTCACATCAAAATGAACATGTACTTGGTAAAATTCAAAAGAGTTACACATATTCTTTCAGTTTTTTAACCTTCATTTCACCTATATACGATTTCAGTAATACATCTACAAACTTTGAATAATCACTTGAGAGAGAGCAGAAGTAGAATATTTCATATTTTTCAAAAATAGTATTTATGTAAACTTATAAATTTTATAATATATAAGAATCTACTTCGGTTCTGTTCTTTATTGGGTTGGTTCCATATGGAACCAGAATCAACCTAAAACCTGATGGTTTTTTCAAAGATAGAACCAACCTGCGAAACATGGTCAATTTTTACTCAACTCAACCCACCCTAATTGGAGTGAGTAAACCTATGGTTCTACCTAACTTATGCTCACCCCTTTTACAAATCCAATCAATTTTTAGAAAATATTCTACAAAAGATATAGAACAAAAAAACAAAGCAGAAGCCAACTAAACGAAAAGGTTATGGAAATCGAGTTGGAGCTGGAGCTGGAGCTCAAAGAAAACAGATCGAAGCTTCAGGCATGGTCTAGATTTTGCATGGCCATCGTATACAGCTTTTCGCTCACTCCTGTGATTCTCTGTACAGTCATCACCTTCAGGCTGCCATTTCGTCGAACATGATAAGAATATTCTCCTACCCGTTTTAGTACGGGATGGACGAGAACTAGGATCGGAACACAGAAGTATGGGTGGAGTGATCTTTGTATCAAGTCAGAGCTGAGAAATAGAAGAATGGCAAAACTGCAAATAAATGTGAAGTATGAGTGTAGAGCATAGTATAGGTGTATTATATCCTTATCCCTTTGTTTTTTAATGTAACTAAATTTTATGAAAACTTTACACTTACTTAACCTAAAAAGATTAATAAAAATTAAATTAAATTTTTAAAAAACTTACACCTATATAGTATCAAATTTTAAATGACATTGATTTCAAACAAAAAAATATTATAAAAGTTAAGATAAGTCATTTTAGATTAATCTAACCTAAAGCCAATTAGGTTCAAATTAACGCAAGGTGCGATATTTCTTATTGGGTTGGGTTGGATTGGACATTTTGGTTAGATGTTATCCACTTTTCAACCCCTTCAAAAGGCCACCATAGTCGATGGTATAGCCTTGCTCACTCAAAACCTACACTATTCTTACTGTTGTTATTGCGAACTTCAGGAGCCATTATGATTTACTTGAAATTGGGTCATGCACGAATAACTTGCTTGACCCGACCCACTAAAAAAAAAAAGGCTTTAATACTGCCTACTAATCCCACATGAACTGCATTTTTAATGTTAACCGAATTGCACCTAAACTTCCTTAGATGCGGATTACTTCAACTCTCTTATAATTTTTACCATACACAATATTCTAAGCTGAATACGGTACTTAATTAAACAACTAATCGTGTATTGGTTAGTTTTGTGTATATAGACAATGCTCGTGAGGGTTTAGATATGTTAATTAATCGACCTTCTGATCACATTTCTCAATCATGAAGCAACAACGATTTCGTCGCCACTCGAAATGTTTTGGAGAGAAGTTGATGTTTGAACGTCTGGACCAAGTCGAAATATTTCTTTCATTTTTTTTTCACGTCTAATTAAACTTCATTAATTTGGTTCGTGTCTGCCTGGAATTCATTGAACATATAAATAAGCATGTTTTTGTCTTCTTTCGGACTTTTAAATTAGATTGCATCATCTTCTAGGAGGATGAAGCCAAATTTTCAGACTATAGCATCAAAATTTCGTGTGGGAGTTTTTGTTTCCCTAATAATGGTCGTATATATTTTCGACATTTCAAAGCCTATTTTATTTATTTATTTATTTATTATGCTCAGAATTCTTTGCTACTACAAATAAAAGATTTGAGAAGTAAGATAATGAAAATTGTGTCATGAGCCGGAATCATTGCTGTGGCAAGCTGAGGGTGCGACTGTGCGAGGACTTATTATTATTATTTTTTTTTGAATGAAAAGAAAACAACTTCATGTATGTAGTATTCATGGAGATAATAAAGTTTAGATTACTAATTTATCATAAGACATTTGGCCCCGTGGCTAAAAAGTCTGAGGGGTATAGCAGATATTAAAGATTCATACATCAACGCGGCTAATCTGACTTCAATTACACGTAAATTGATGTAGATAAACGCGTCTACATATACAAACATATACATATTGGTACAATTAAATTAATTAAGCTTTGAATTAATTAAAGGAGAGGAAGAATTAGGAGCAAAGTGATGGAGGGGCACACGTGCGAAGGCCCCATATGCAAGCTGGGTGTCCCCTTGACCGGTCTTACAATAAAGAAAAAGGTTCCATCATTTTCCAGCAGCGTCTTTGTCACTTAAACAACCCAATGTATAGCATAGCCCGGTCTTGGTTTTTTTGGCTACGGAGCTCAGCCGACGATCGCTTTGTCTTCTATTTTCTACGTCCCCGCTTCGGCCCGTCGGTTTATGTATTCTTCTTCTTCCTCTTCTTCCAAGTGGTTTCAATTTTGTCACTTTCTCAGACCGGCCTCTAGCTCAATAATTTCCAGTTCTTTTATGAGAAAGTTACAATTAGTCCTGAGATTTAGTTTAACCTATAATTTGTCTCTTTTATTTTTAAAAATCTACACTTTACTCTTAGTTGTGTTATACCTTTTAATAATGACTTTTGAAATTATAATTTAAACTGTATGATTATCATCTTTCAGTAATTTCGGTCTCTCCAATATTTTTTATACTTAATATACATTTTAAATTATCAGTTTTTCCTTTTGTTAAATGCATTTTTATTCTTGTAAATGCATATAAGTATTTTTTAAAGGTCGATTAGTTATAAAAAAATATCAAAAATTTTAAAATTACTGGAATATGGTTATCAGATAGTTTAATTTAGTATTTCAGAAGTTGTTGTTAGACACTATAAATAAAGTAGAGGATAAAGTGTAGGTTTTTAAAATAAAGGGTAAAATGTAAGTTGGATCAAACTATAGGAAGGGCTTTTTTAATTTATCCTTTTTTATACATACAGTTTATATCTATATATATTGTCAGCTTTTTCATAGTGGTGGGAAAGAAGTAGCTAGAAGAGGTGTTGCTATATTATACTGCACCAAAGTAAATCTATATATCTATATATAAAGGAGAAACATCTCCATTCATCTAATTCACTTCTATTAATATTAATTTCTCTCCATTCATCTTAATCACTTCTTATTAGCATTAGTTTGATAGTTCATTTGTAGTATTTGTACATAGGTATAAAAAATAATATAATTTAATAGCTGAGTAATAATTTTTTCACACCCTTATATGTCTTACTTTACATTTCTCTTACTTTCATCTAATCTTATACACATGAGTCGTGACCTTTTATATAAAGGAAAAACCTTAGTAATATTCTTGAAGATATTTATTTCTAACACATTAGTAATTTTTCAAACTTATATCCCAAATGAATTAGGTAAAGTAGTTTGTTACTTTTAATTTCTTATCTTGCTAATGATAGCGTTGCAATATAAAGCCTTAATTTAATACAATGACCTATATTAATGAACTTGAAAGGAATAGATGAATTCAAATGTTAAAAACAACGAAATCATTTTACATCACGCATTCAATTTTTTGTTACTGACAAATTAATTCAAACTAATGTAACTTATGAATAAATTATAACCTACACTAATGTAATTTATTATATTTAACCATTTTAATACTATATATCAATTAAAAATGGGAAAACTTACAATTACCCCATTGAGGTATACCCTAACATACAATTTGCCCCTTTATTTTTAAAAACCTACACTTTGCCACTTGTGTTTTTTACATTATCCGATAATAACTTTTGAAACTGTATTTAAATTATATTATAGTCATCTTTTAATAGTTTTAGTCTCTCTAATATTTTTTATAGTTAATAGGTATTTTAAATTATCAGTTTTTTCTGTAAATATATTTTAATTTTTAAAGTCGGTTGGTTATGAAAAAATATTAAAATTTTTGAAATTACTGTAACATGATTATCAGAGAATTTAAATTAAGGTTTCAGAAGTTATTGTTGGACACTGTAAAGGAAATAAGGGGTAAATTGTAGGTTTTTTAAAATAGATTGAGCAAAATATAGGTTTGATCAAACCACAGTAGGGGGGGTTTTGTAATTTTCCTGTTAAAAGTGACATAACCTCAAAAAAAAAAAAATTAAGACCAATTATAACTTATAAGTTTAATTGCAATTTCAAATTACTTTCTTTTCTTTCCCAATTAAATCTCATTAAATTTCATCTTGCAACTATTTTATTGCTCAAGCTTCTATATATATGTATGTTTTACTTAGTTAATTCTTATTCAAGTCAAGTCATGCCTAGACAACTAACCTAATCAAAATTAGTTTTTGCCAATTTTGACAAAAATTACACTTTACAAAGATGGTCTTGAAGGACTCTAGAAAAGAGCTTCTAGTCCAACATCCTTGTTGACCCACTCCTATTGGCTCTCAATAAACCAACTTAGCAGTACAAATGTATCCATTATTGTATTAGCCAAAATGCTACATCATCTCAACATTGTTTAGACACTGTTGTTGCGGCTCACAATTTATAGGTCAAGCAAAAGGGCGAGATGAGATCTACACCAAGTTTTCTCTCTTTGGGTAACAAACTATAATGAATTTGAGTACAAAACGATAAAGCGACTGATGGTAGTCAATGATACTCTAGAATTTTAAGGTCAATGAATCAAAACATAACTTATTTGATTTCATCACAAAAAGAAGATGAAGTTGTGATCTTTTTTCATGCACAACATTGTTTTAGTGATCTTTTTTTTTGTTATTATTGTTTTAGGTCACCCTCATTTTTTATTTTTTATTTTTTATTTGAAGTCTTTCTCCATATTTATTTTGTTGTTCTTTAGTATTGTTTGAGACTTTTTTAAAAGCTATAAAAACAGACGACAGCAAACTTCAAAACATGAATCAACAATATAAGTCAAGCTAATAATTTTTCCAATGGTCAATTACATTTTCACTCTTGAAATTTAATTTTAATTACTTTTTACCCCAATCTTAGGGTCTTATTCTTACCCAAGTTTAGTTTAAATATAAATTTTTCAAAATAAATATATTCTTTTATAATTAAAAATGTATAAATTAATTAGTCTGTACATCCCACGGAAAAAAAACCCCACTAGTTTAACATAATGAAGAGGCCCGAAACCCGATAAATTGAAACTTAATTGCACTCATATTGCGTCATATAAATCTTATAAAATTGGACAAGGCGTGGATACATACAGATCACATTATCACTTCTATATACAAGTCATTAGACTTCTATCCTCAAATTCATCGCAATTTGCACTTCCAATTGATCATCGCACTCCTTGAGCCTCCATAACCTCAAATTCCGCTTCAAAACCATCATACCATTTGGTAAATTATGTTTCAAATTCTAACTTATATAATTTTGAGATTTATTACCTTTAGAAAGAAACCCAGTAGGTGAGATGATCCCTAAATTAGGTGTCACTATATGTAATTACTCTTGTACCCTCATTGTTATAATATATATTAATGAGAAAAAATGAGAAAGGTTGAGAACTTCAAATTAATGGTACATTCCAACAACTTCAGACAGGGCGCAGCGGCAGGGGGGAACACTCAACACAAAAAACACAAGGAAAATCTAGCCACAGAACCATGATTGAATCTCTGTATATGATCTTAACGGGAGACGATCGAACTTAACCCACCAAACAAAAACAACACAACTAGGAGGCCCATCACCTCACCTCAGCCACTCAATCGTCACTAATCTCAGCCAGCTATAGGATGTCGAATAAATAAAATTAAGCCAGATGGAAAACAATGTAGTCAATAAATAATTATATATTGTTTACCGATTTATATATATATATATATATATATATATATATATATAAAATCCCGTAGTAGAATATATTATCTTACAGATCTATATAACATGATATATCATGCTAGCCTATGTCTAATTTTTTGCATTGATCAAGTAATACTTCTTATATATGTCTAATTTTTGGAAGAAAAGGAACAAGCTCAAAACCAATATCCATACTACTTTATTTTATTGGATAATTACAATTTAACTCCTTTAGGTTTATAAGAAATTACACTTTTCCTCTCTTTCTTAATTATACAGTTCAAAAGTAACTTTTGAAATCTTAATTTAGACATTATAATAGTCATATTTTAGTAATTTCAATTTATATAATATATTTTTTACAATTAATAGATATTTTAAATTATCAATTTTTTGTTTCATTTTTTAAAACAGTATTTTTTAAATATCAAATAATTATAAAAAATTACTATACAGATTAAAATTACTTGAAGATAATTACCATATAACCTAAATTACGATTTCAAAAATTGTTGTTGAACTATATAAAAAGAATAAAAAGTAAAATATTTATTTTTAAAATAAAAAGAAATAAAGTGTAATTTTACCTAAACTTAGGAATAAATTGTGATGAACCATTATTTTATTATTGGATTCCTAGAAGAGTTCCGGCCGGGAAGAGCTAAAGGAAATTAAAACAATACGTAATGACGTGTCTTCTATGAACATACATCGCCACTGCATCTGCACTCGTGTGACGCGTCAACGTCAGAGATCAAGCTGCTATGTTTTTCTTTTCTTTTTTTTTTTCTTTTTTCTTTTTTTAAAAAACCTACAATAACTTTAACTTCTTCTCATTTAACTTAACCTAGAATTTGTATCTATTATTTTTAAAAATTTACATTTTAACCCTTCTTTCTTTTACATTGTACATAGTCATTTTCAAATAATTTTTATTTTTTTGTATTTTTTAATAATAATATATGTTTTAAATTATTAATTTTTCTTATATGTAAATATATTTTCTGCTTTGTAAATATAAATTAATGTTTTTAAATATAAATTAATTATTAAAAATAATAAAATTTTTTAAATTATTAAAAAATAGCTACTAAAAGTTTAAATTAAAGTTTGAGAAGTTATGTGAGACATTGTAACCCAACCGGCAAAAGAAGGAAAAGAACAAAACGCTTCGTTTAATTATTGTGCACGTGGTCCGCAATCCCTTACTCCATTCCACTTCATATTTTCTTATTGGTCACCAATTAATTTATCATTTGGTTTCTTCTTTTCCCGTCCTTTTGTTTCTCAATCCGAGGTGGCTAAACAATGATCCATTGTTTGAGTTCATCCCGGGTAAAGACGATGAACTGCAGATGGTATATCAGTCGAGTGAAGCATTTCACGAGGAACTAAGCAATCATTCATTTTATCTAATTACAAACGCGCACATGCGAATAATTGAAATGAAAAAAAAAAAGATAGTAAAAAAAAAAAAGAATATTAATAAACACATCAACAAATATTAATAAAGCATATATGTAGTGATAAATTATGCGCATCCTATAGCAAGGTTAACATAATTTCATATATATGATGAAATTTGAATATGAAAAACTAAATGAGTACCACAACTTCAATTCTAACCATGTGGTCGAAATCTTTAGCACACCAACATGGGACAATCTATACACAGTGCATGAACTCGTGAAGAACATACGATTCGAACATATATTAAATATTAATTTTTACATACGTTCTTATCTCACTCTTTAGAATTTTTAGGTTGGAGGGTTGGATTTCGGAAATAAAAAATGCTAATTCCTTTGTTCTATATTCTTTGCACCATTTTTTTTTTGTTGTCCTAAATTCTTTATACAATTTTCTTATTCAGTAAGTTTTTAACACCTGAAATACCATAATACTATTGAGATGACAAGAGCTTTAAACTTGTAACCCCTACCCCCCACAAGCGTACGGTGTCGTCGTGTGCAAAGACAAATATGAGTATTGTCCCAAGAGATAGTGTGATTCCACCAAGATTTGAATGCTAACTACTCAAACTACCTAAATTACTATGGAAAAGAAAGCTATTGAAACAAATAAGATTTAGGATTGATTGTGTGGATGTGTATTAGAAGAGTGTTGAGCTAGAGTGAATAAGGTTACTAACTAACTAATGCAATGTAAGATGTTAAGCTAAATAAATGCATGAATTACTAAAAAAGATTAGACTAAGGTGCTCTAAATGTGAAGACCATCTTTCTAGGATTTCACTCCCTTACTTGCTATTCACATTAATTAAAGCCCTAGGATATTGACCCCTTGTATGGTGTAGAGGTTCAAAGTTTAAAAACCCCTTTTCTCAAGACAAGTTTTTGCTCACCCAAGCACTACTAAAAAAACCAACTTTTCCAACTGCTAATTTACCAACGGCGTAGCCGTTGGTATTTACCAACGCGTAGAACCGTTGGTAAATTTTTTCCAACGTGCACACGTTGGTGATGGATTCAAAAAATTTTAACAGTGTTTTTTTTCTTTTTCCAACGTGCAAACCGTTGGTAATTACCAACGGCCTTAGCCGTTGGTAAAATTCCAACTTCCCAGCAGTTGGTAAAATTTTTTTTTTTTTTTAAAAAGGGTGATTTACCAACGGCTAGCCGTTGGTAAATATTTGCCAATGTGCACGCGTTGGTAAGTGCTAAAAAAAAAATTGACATTTTTTTTTTCCAACGTGCAAACCGTTGGTAATTACCAACGGCCTTAGCCGTTGGTAAAATTCCAACTTCCAGCAGTTGGTGAGGTTTTTTTTTTTTTTTTTGATTTTTTTTTTTTTGCTTTAGTTAAACGGTGCGTTTTGATTAATTTTTTTTAAAACCCCCCCCCCCCCCCCCCCCCCACCCCCCCCACCCCCCCCCCAGCGTCGCGGCTCGCGAACTTCTTCTTCTTCTCCTCTGGTTCGTCTCTCTCTCTCTCTCTCTCTCTCTCTCCTGTATCTCTCTCCTCCGTTCCAAGCTCACACATCACACACATTCACTTGTTTGCGTCGATTGGGACCGGAAACTTTTTCTTTGAGGTCGGAGATTCGTCGATCTGGTGGCGTTTTTTTAGATCCGAAGGTTAATTATTTTTTTCAGCACTTTTCAAATTTTTTTTTTTTTATGTTTTTCTCCCTATTTGAGCTTCTTGGTTTATAATGGGTTGAAGATGTTGGTTTTTATTGCAGGATTGAAGCGATTTGGAGGTGTTTGAAGGAAGTTAGTATTTTTTTTTGAGGTAACGCGTTTATTTCGGAATTTTTAATTTTTTTCCTTAATAATTACGTATTTTCGGATTATATTGTGTTAATTTGGTTTGAAATATGTGCAATATTTGTTATTTTGTGTTGCATTTGGTTGGAGATTTATTTTTTAGGTTACCCATTACAATTGTTTTTTTATGTGCATTTTTTTACAATTTTTTGTTATTTTCGGGATTAATTAGAATTTATGAAAAAATTAGATTTAAGTGATTTGTTTAGGTAGTATATTGACATTTTCCAATGACAAAATATTGTAGAATATTTATTTTTTTTTCATATGGTGACAAATAATTTTTAAAATAAAAATTAGATTTGCTAATTTCTTTATAAAAAAAATGATACTTCTATTTATGAAGTAATTGAAAAATAAATAAAATGTTAAACAAGTTAATATTAATATTGCAACAAGCATTAAGTATTGGTTTATAAATATTAAAATCCATTATAGATATAGAAATTATTAGTAAATTGAGAAAAATATAAATTATTTAGATAGATAAAGTTTATTATAAGTAAATGCGTTTAATGTATTTAACATATTATTAATATTTGTTTATGTAAATATTATAAGCATTTTTTTGGTACTGTGTCTGAGAATCACAATTAGTGGATGCTACTATGTTTATTCTTAAAAAACCCTTTTTTATGGCAACTCTTTATGATTCATTTTTAAAATGATGAACTAACAAACTAAAATACTTAAAAATGAAGAAAAATTAAAATGAAACTCGATCCCTTTTTAAAATACCCAAAGGAATATAGTCAACTACTTTTAATTATGGAATGTTCACTTGAACCATATACTATTGCATTAGAACTTTTAATAACTCATTTCTGAAATAAAAAACTATCGAACAGATTATATGGTAGAATACCAACTTTAGTTTCAAAGAATGATCTCACAAGTTAAACAAAGTTGATATTAATAAGCGATTAAAAAAAGCCAGTTCCAAAAACTCAAACTCATTTAATAAGCCCCAGTTCCATATATATATATATATATATATATGGTCAAATTCTATACTCAACGATGGAAACTAGGTATGTACAAAATATGTGTTGGCCTTATCTGAAATTTAAAAAAAAAAATGTCTCAATTTAAAACAATATACATAAGTTAAAATAAATGATGCGTTAAGAGAGAAAAGATAATGACATGACGGTTATACATAACTATAATGAAACAAATAATAATCTCCGTACCGTATTTTGTTTAAATTGATCGTGTACATTAATGATACTTAGTTTCATTTGAAGAAATTTCTTATATTACCAGTATATTAAGTTATTTCCCCCCTTTTTTCAGTTCCTCCATACATCTGTCTAGCGTGAAGAAGTACCCATTGTTTCTCCTGTCGTTCGAGGTTAGTTTATAATTCTTTTCGTGTATATTTGAGAACAAGATGATTTTAAGGGAAATTGTTTTAATTACTAATATTGGTAATAAAACGGAAATACTTCTCACTATGGTTTGAACACTGTGGCTTTAGATTTGAATATGCAATTTATGTTAATTATTTGTTATCTGTGCATATTTTTTCTTCTGTATTATAGTCAATATGTAATTTTTTTGTGCGTTGTGTATATTATTTTATGGCATGATTATTTAAATAAGTTCATGGTAATAGGTGTAGTTATGGTTTAGTTGGAGTGCTTTAGTGTAAATGGTTATATTATGTCATAAGGTGTATTGATAATAAAAATTTATTCATTATAATAAAACCATGTTTTAATAATATGACAATAATAATGCAGAAAAAATACCTCGTAAAGGAATTTGGAGACCAATAGAGAAAATATTAAAACAAATAAATTAGGACCACTGAAGAGGAGGAGTCACTGTCATTCGAAGAAATCCAGGTAGCCTGATTGTACCAAACATGACTTTAATGCAAACTTCTTCCTAACCCTAACCTTTACCTTAGACCATACATCTACACTTAAACCTAACACAATATACCTAAACTTGTAAACCCTAAATACGACAAAATCTAACCTAAACTATAAGTCTATAATCGTAGCAGTATGAACCCTATACCTAAGTTTAAACTCTAATAGACATAAACTTAGACCCTAATCTTAACACTAATTTGTACTTTACCATAAACGCTATACAATAAATCTGAACCGAAATAATCCCCATCTTGTCAAAACTCTAGACTTAACCTGTACCTTAATTATAAGCTCGTAATTCAAATCATAAACCCTCAAACTATAACCTTAAAAGTCTCAACGAGTAAGGGAATAATCAGGACAGTTACCATCCCTTAAGGTAAACATTAACTTTCTTTATTAATTACCTTTTGTAGTTAGTAAATCCTATATGTAATAAAATATCCTTTAAAAATTATGAATTTAAGTACTAAGAACAATGACAGTAATGACTACAATAACGAACAATAATGATGACCGTAGGGAAATCATAACAACAACTAGATTGAAATTAAACTTTGGCTATCTAAAAATACTGTAAACTTGAGTACGTAAACATTGAAGCATACTTCTGTTATTTTTACACATACGTGAAACCATAAACTTGAGTACGTATATCATTTAATAGATTGAGGTGTTTATGATTACGAACAGATTCTGTGTGTAATGGAATCCGCCCGTAGTTGGATGTACAGTAACCGTTTCTTGCCTCGCCAATCTGGTTACACACAACAGTGGGAGACTGGGGTGGAAGAATTTATATCATTTGCTGTATCCCACCCTGAAACTATGAGCGGGTCATGCATTCGCTGTCCTTATCGGAAGTGTAAGAATTTGCGGTTTAATCAGGCTGATGAGGTCAGAGTTCATCTGTACAAATGGGGGTTTGTACCTTTTTACTTGAATTGGACCGCTCATGGTGAGCCATTTAATGAAGCATCAGATACGGCTCCAGCTGTGGGTGGGTTTAGGGAGTTTGAGCCGGGGTGTTCGACGAATCCATATGAAAGGATGGTATTAGATGCCGTTGGCCCTAGTTACAATCAATTTCCGGAAGACAATGTTGTGGAGCCAAATGAAAGTGCTCAAAATTTTTTTAATCTTTTGAATTCAGCATCAACTCCTTTATGGGATGGGTGCGAAAGTCATTCTGAGTTATCGGCTGCTGTCCGCCTTCTCAACCTTAAGTCTGAGTATCACATGTCACGAGGATGCTTTAATGGCATTGCCCAACTAATGAAGGAGACCCAACCAACAGATAGTAAGATGCCATCAAATTGGTATGAAACTAAGAAATTAGTTTCCCAGTTGGGTCTGTCTCACGAGAAGATTGACGTCTGTGTGAATGATTGTATGTTGTTCTGGAAAGATGACAGTACCAATCGTATTTGTAAGTACTGTGGGTCTGAGAGATATAAGCCAAAAAAGGGAGGTCGTGGTAAAGATCGACCGAGGAAAACCATGCATTATTTACCACTAAGCCCTCGTCTGCAACGCTTATTTGCGTCATTGGCAACAGCTGAGCAGATGAGGTGGCATAAGGAGCAAACACAGGTCCCAGGTGTGTGTAAAACATCCATCAGATGGTGAAGCTTGGAAACATTTTGATCAGACCTACCCATGGTTTGCTTCGGAACCACGAAATGTCAGATTGGGGTTGTGTGCCGATGGATTTACACCTTTTGGACCATCTGGGAAACAATACTCTTGTTGGCCTGTGATCGTTACTCCGTATAATTTGCCCCCTTGGATGTGCATGAAAAAACCCTATATGTTCCTTTCGTTGCTGATTCCAGGTCCACGTAGCCCAAATCATAAGATTGATGTTTATCTACAACCTCTAATAGACGAGCTACGACATCTGTGGTTTGATGGCGTTGAAACATGGGATGTGTCATTGAAACAAAATTTTATTCTGCGAGCAGCATTAATGTGGACCATAAATGACTTTCCGGCTTATGGCATGCTATCAGGGTGGATGACACATGGGCGATTGTCTTGCCCTATTTGTATGGGTGAAAGTAAGGCATTCCAACTTAAGTATGGCGGGAAAATTTCATTTTTTCGACTGTCATCGGCAATTCCTCCCCCGGAACCACCCATATAGAAGGAATTGTACTTGCTTTAAGAAAGGGAAATCAGAAAAGTCATTGCCTCCTCCGCGCTTATCAGGTGAAGATATATTTGAAAGAATCTCATGGATACCATCAGTTGGTAACGATGGTCCACAAAATCGACCGTGTGATTATGGGAAATCACATAATTGGACGAAGCGAAGCATTTTCTGGGAGTTACCATATTGGGCCACGAACTTAATACGACATAATCTTGATGTTATGCATATTGAGAAGAACGTGTTTGAGAATATATGAAATACTGTGATGGATGTTAAAGAACAAAACGAAAGATAATGTGAAAGCACGGAAGGACTTGGAAATTTATTGTAATCGGCAGGAGTTAAACATGGTTCCACTTGATGATGGTCGTTCGTTCAAACCAAAGGCGAGGTTCACATTGGATGTTAACCAAAGGCAAGATGTGATCACCTGAGTAAAATCATTACGACTCCCTGATGGATATGCCTCAAATCTTGGGAGATGTGTTGATACAGTTGGTTGCAATATGTATGGTATGAAGAGTCATGATTGCCACGTTATGATGCAAAGGCTTTTCCCCATTGCCCTCGAAGCGCTACCCGACAATATTTGGAAGCCATTAACGGAGTTAAGCCTATTCTTTAGAGACTTGTGCTCTCCAGAGTTGCATGAAAATCACTTGTTTGCGTTGGAGGAAAATATTCCAATTATAATTTGTAAGCTTGAGAGAATTTTCCCTCCAGGGTTTTTTGATGTCATGGAGCATCTCCCAGTTCACTTGCCCTTTGAAGCAAGGGTTGGAGGACCTGTTCAGTACCGATGGATGTATAAATTTGAGCGGTGCATGCATGACCTAAAAATGAAGGTTTCTAATACTGCTCATGTTGAGGGATCGATATGTGAAGCATACCTTATAGAGGAGACTTCCATCTTTTGCTCTCATTACTTTGAGTCCCATGTTCCCTCAATGATGAACCGTGTACCAAGAAATGACGATGGTGGTCCTGTCTAATGTAATGGTGACTTGTGGTCCACATTCACTTTTCAAGGACGACCATATGGTGCATGCCGATATAGATTCCTCACGGACAATGAACTCAGACTTGCAATCACATACGTTCTTCTAAACTGTCCTCAGATCAGGCCATACCTAAAGTAAGTCATTTGATTCCTCACGGACGATGAACTCAGACTTGCAACCACATACGTTCTTCTAAACTGTGCTCAGATCAGGCCATACCTAAAGTAAGTTGTCATTCATGTGAAGCCATTCCAACTGTGATTATGTTGAAATTCAGTACTACTCATCAAACAAAACTAACAAATTTTTATTGTTTCTGTTATTGGCGACAGTATGTTTGTGGACATGGTCAGGGAAACTGCACCCGAGATAACAATGTCCGAGATGGACATACACATTGAAAACAATTTCTCAGCCTGCTCCGACAATATGTACGTGTGCTTTTAGGACAGAATGTATTGTAATATGTTAAGTTATAAAAGTCTCCATATATATTGTCCTAAATTGAAATATGTTTTACATAGGTTGATGACCCAGGTAACAATATTGTCGATAACATCTTGTGGGATGTTGCATGTGGGCCCTCGCGGAGAGTTCAGACATGGCCGGTGTATTTCACAAATGGGTACAAGTTTCACATCAGTGAATGGGGGAAGGACAAATCAACATTTAATAGTGGAGTCTGCATACGTAGCACAGATGCAAGTGAAGTTGAATGTGATTTTTATGGTATATTAGAAGAAGTCATTCAACTCGAATATCCCGGCTTTTCGCATAAGAATGTTGTCTTGTTTAGGTGCAACTGGTTTGACCCAACACCTGAACGTGGAACTCGAATGCATAAACAGTTTGGGTTAGTTGAGATCCGAAATAGCCGCAGATATCAGAAGTTTGATCCTTTCATTCTAGCATCACAGGCTGACCAAGTTTACTACACACAATATCCGAGTAAGTCACGTGAAAGAAACGGGTGGTCAGCTGTTATGAAGATAAAACCTCGATGGATAATACAGGCTGCAATTCTGGACACGAGTGACGTGTATCAAGACAGTGGATCCGTTAATTGTCAAAGAATTAAAGATGACCCAATTGAGGAGTTAGCTGACCCGGGTGTCGGTGATGATATTGAAGAAGATGTACTTGAGGAGGGGGGATCTAATGGCGAGACAGAGGATGATGAGGAGTTTATATCCGATGACAGTGACTTTGAAGAGTCCGAGGAGTTTGAGTCGAATGACAGCAGTGGGTCGAATGAATGATTAGATAACATGTACTAGGAATAACGATAACTTGTAATTTCTAAGTAATGTGTACCAATTTGTTTTGAGTACATTTATGTACCCCTAATACTGCACAATATATGTTAGTAAATATATGTTATGTTTAATTTACCAACTTACCTAAAAATAAATGCAGATGCCTCGTAAAGGGGATAATACCTATAAACGCCGATCTGGGAAAGGACCATTTGCGCAGTTTAAGGAGGTAATGGAGCCAATACTTAATGAACGACATAGGATGGGTTCTTCATCCCGGGCACAGGAGGATGTCGGTGTAGAGACGCAGGGAACAACAGTGCCACCCACGCAGGTCCCCTCACATGAGCACCGATCTGACGGCGGTGGAGGCACGCCATCTGGACATGGATCTGGTGCGCGCCACTTGAGGCACCCCATAGTGACGACTCATCCCTCAGATGATGATATACATATTGATAACATCCCATCATCGATGTCACAGACAGCAGGCCGACCGCGGATGAGGATATCCCCACATGGTAACACGTAAGTGATAAATACCAGACACACGTATTAATATTAGTAAGAGTAAATACTTTACATGGAATCATTCTTTGAAACTTAAGTCATAAATTTTAATGTCACAGATTCATTCCAGCTGCGGCGACACTGCTAATGACACCATGTTTCACCACACATTTCAAACCATATTCTGATTGGTCCTCTGTCTCTCCATCAGACCTGCAGCAATGGTGGCGTGTTTTTTAGGTATGACAATAATATTACTATGTTAATGATGTAATAATGTTATAAGATATAGAAATGTATTTTCCCATGCTAATAGTTTAAACATATTAACCTGTACAGAGGAGCTGTGAGTGGGATCCCATACACCATAATGAGGTGTATCGGGTGTGGAATATATTGGGAGCACAGCATTACAGAAGCATGATGTCAGAAATTCGGCGTGTGAAAGATCCGGTTAAACGTCGAGCGAAGGCAAACTTTATGTCAGATGCTGCATATGCGGAAATGGAGGCATATTGGGCGAGTCCGGAGTTCATTCAGAAGTCCGCTAAGTTCAAGGCAATGCGAGCAACAATGACTGACGAGGATTCACAGTCTGGCTCTTGCAGCGCGACATATGCTGGGGGATCTATCTCGATGTCTGCACATCGAGAGCAAATGGTATGTATCTCGCTAATGTTCTTTCAAACAACAGTTCAGATACTAATGAAATTAAATTACATATTAATGTTACGTTTCATTCAATTAGAGAGAGAGAGATCCTGAGAAGAAGGACCCTGGCTTGTTTAAAGTCCTTCAGGCGACACATAAAATGAAGAATGGGAAATATGTTAGTAAGCGCTGTGAAGAAGTTGCTGTAAGTAGTAAAACTGTTTGGTCGCAGAATATTCTTAAGTTAATTACTATGTTTTACAAATTATGACATGACTAAATGTATTTTATGACGTTTCTGTAGACTCGTATCAGTGCAGAGATTGAGGAGCAAACACAGCAAGAGGATGGAATAGAGGCCATTGATGAACTAGCAATCATTAGTACTGCATCTGGCGGTAGAAGGAGAGGCCGTGTATTTGGATTAGGATCTGAGCAGTGTGTTATACCGGGACGCCGACAGCCAGGTCCCATCCCGCCTATCGACATCACACAGACACCGCAATTCAACGAGCAAGTACAGAAGATGATGGCGGAGGAGAATGCGCGAAGGGATGCGGAGTACGAGAGGAAGCTCGAGAGAATTAAGAGGAGACAGAGAGCAGAGATGGAGGCTCAGAGAGCCGCATTGGAAGCAAACCGGGCTCAGTTAGAGATTATTTGTCGTTCGCTAAACCTTCCGTGCCCGCCGGCACAACCAGTTCCACATTATCCTGATGACTCGGACTCAGAGGATGAGGAGATAGTCGGGACTCCGTGATGGGCGTCATCAACAGGTTAGCGCATTTCCAAAGTTCTTGTGTTAGAGCCCTAGACATAATAATTTTTAGACCTAAATCAGACTGACTTGATATTTCTGAAATGTGTAAGATGTTGAATGTTGAATGCTTTCTTTCAGACATATCTGTTATTGTTTTAATTATGCTGTATTTGAGAATATTTTATTTTAATAACGTTGGCATAGCTGTGTAATGTTTATTGCTGAGTAAAGCCGGGCGTACTTTTGAATTGGTATTTTAATTTTGAATGTGGATTGAAACGGGGAAAAATACGAAACAACCGAAACCTGGAACGTTTAATATACATTACCAACGCGCAAATGGGGAACTTACCAACTTGCGCGCGTTGGTAATTACCAACGGCTTCATAACAGCACCCTTACCAACTTCATAACAATTACCAACTTACCAACTTCCGGCAGTTGGTACCAACTGCCAAGTTACCAACTGTAAGTTGGTAATTACCAACGGCTTACCAACTACGCGTTGGTAAACCAACAGTTGGTAATTACCAACGTGTATTTTACAACGTCTACACGTTGGTAATTACCAACGTGTTATTACCAACTGTACCAACTGGTAAGTTGGTAATTACCAACGCGGTTGGTAATTTACCAACTGCAGGCAGTTGGTAATTACCAACTGGTCTTACCAACAGTTGGTAAAGCAACTACCAGCAGTTGGTAACTACCAACTGTTTACCAACTGGTTGGTAAGTTACCAACTGCCAGGCAGTTGGTAACTACAACTACGCGATGGAAACCAAGTCCTTTTCATGACCGTTGGTAATTACCAACGTGTATTTTACCAACGTGTACACGTTGGAATTTACCAACGTGTTATTAGTTGCGCGTTGGTAAAAACTTTTCCAACGTATCGAATACGAACTGCCATTTACCAACGTGCAGCAGTTGGTAAATTTTAGTTACCAACTGCTGCACGTTGGTAAATGGCAATTGGTAAAGTCCGTGATTTTAGTAGTGAAGATTAAACAAGGCATTTCTCAAGCTCATATTTTAATTTAAGATGGATTAAGCTTTAACCCATTTCCAAACACCTAATGAATTCATAGATTACCTCTAATCTAAAAAAAACCATTATGTTCTATTCTTCATTTCCATCCCCCTTCTTTCCCTCTAAAACACAAAGTGGGATTATGTTTTGTATGAGGTAGCTATTCAACACACAAGCATTTGACATAAGAATAAGCAACACAAAGTGATCAATATATATGAAAAGAACCTCAAATAAACATTAGATAGTCAATAACAAAAGTTTCACCCTAAGGAGATAGATGGAACTACTCCATATCCATTTTAACAACAAGCTTCAAACTCAAATCCAACAATCCATGAAAAAGTACAAGAAACAAAATAAGGGAAGAAGAAACCCAAGATGAATCCTAGATGCCTAGATCTCCTTGGCTATTAGTCTCTGCCTTGGCACCTTCTACAAGCTCCTAGCTTTCCTCCAATGATGGCACCCAAGAGATGAAAAGGAGAAGAGCATGGAATCTAGAATGTGGCTACCACCCTTGATTGAATTTATCCTTAAAATCCTATTTTTCTCTTGTCTTTTGTTCCATATCCCTTAAAGGATAAAATCCCCTACCCCTTGGGTAGCTTGCATTATGGGAAGAAGTGGGACAATCAAAATACAAGAAATGAACGAAATAGGGGAATTTACAGCGATGTGTTGCCAATGATGCAAAAATTGGCACAGTGTTCATAGAGTATTCATAACACTGGCGATGTATAGCCAGTGTTGGCGATGTGTCACCAATGCTTTTTCTTCAGCTTGATCCTTTTATGCCTAATTTTTGTTTTGCTTGATCCCGCTTCATCCTGACGCGTCTGCAATGCAATCCTACCTATAGGAAGGTGAAACAAAACAAGAAAAACTGAGAGAGGTGGGATGAAATTATAGAAATTGACGACCAAAGTTTTCAAAAAGTCAACAACTTTGACCGTTACATTATGCATTTATCAAATACTCCTCTTGTAACTCTATTGCAAAAAAGCTAAAAGTTAAGTTTCTTTCTCGTCTCTCTCACTTTCTTCATCTGCAGCAAAGAAATAGAGCTCAGCTTTGTCAATTTGCTCCGATGATGATGATTTCCGGTCATGGGAAGCTTTGATTTTGTAGATCAAGATGGTTTTGGACATTGGCCAGCAGAAAATCGGGTTGACAGGTAAGCAGCCTTGTCAGATAACTAGTAGGAGATCGGGTTGGTAGCCTTGTCTGAGAAGGTCAAGGCGAACAAGGAGAAATCGAAGCACAATTGAAGGAGATCGACACGATAGGACCAATCAATCGATAGGTCCCGAGGCTAAGGAGTGGCGGAGATTATCAGGCAATTGAGGCAATGGAGGCAAAATAGGCAGTGAGGAGTGGCAAAGATCAAGGTGCTAGAAGCATCGCAGGATTTGTAGGCTGCGACGCTGAATCGATCAATGATGAGGAGGTAAAGGTAGATCTGCGATTCACGTGATGGGTTCCCTTGCTAGTTACTCCAATCAGCGACTATCCTTGTTGGTTCTCAAGTTGGTTGCTCCAATCAACAATTAGCGCTGTGTGGGTTCATTGAGCGGAGGAAAAAAAAGAGGATGGAGGCGATGAATCAAGGCAGAGATGGAGGTGGCAAGGGGCAATGATAAAGGTGGAGGCTGGGAGGTGAAAGCCGAGATAGGTGCTTAGGAGAAAGACGGACCAAACGCCAGATGGATTTCAGGGGTAAAATGGGAAGAAAATGAAAAAAAAAAAAGCTTCTAAAACTTTGTGCCAAAATGAAATGAAGCAAATAAATTAGGATGGATGAAGTAAATATTTATCTCAGTCAATTTATTTGTTGATTTATGAGCAAGACTATATGTATGTATGCACACACACACACACACACACACACACACACACACACACACAAGTATGTATATTCAAGAGCGGAGTGAGGATTCTTGAGTCGAGAGGGCTAAACTTAATTAGGAATTAAAAATACTAAACATTTATCTTAATCAATTTGTTTATTGGTTTATGAGCAAGAGTACCAACAACCCAAATAAAAATAATTAAAGTAAGAGAAAATTATAATTTTGGCATAAAATTCTTAGAAATCAAGAACAAAAAATAGAAAAAGAAAGAAATAATATTAAAAAATAAAAAAGAAACTCAAAGTAATTGAAGAGTAGGTGCCTTGAAGATTGAAGAAGTTGCAAACAATTGCAGCTTCCAACATGCAAAAATTGTTGTGATGGACTTGCAGTCACAAGGTGGTTGTTAATTTTTAGGATGGGGGAGGCAATATAGAAATTTTGACATGGAAATGAAAATCAAGAGTGAGAGACTGTGACGTTTAATAGTAATTTTTAATATACATTTTTAGACTCTTTTGATATGCATAAAGGTATAAATTTTTTAGGGACAAAAGTTAAAAATAATATATTTTTTTCACTTTTGTTATTCATTATGTTGTTATACACACACTCTTTAATTTTCTAAAATATATATATTATATATATAATTATGAAAAGTATTAGGGTATCTTCGCCCCTAAATATATTTTGATTTTGCTGCAGAGTCATCGTACTATTATTAATCAATCATTATAACGAAAAGCTTGTAATATCGTACGGCAAGCTAGGTGAAGGATCATGGCAAGCATTTGGAGCAATCATATATGTGTATATATCTGGGAGATATATATGAACAAATTCAGTAGAGCGGAGTTGTTCCTAGGAATTGAATAGGGTATATACCTGTTAATTTACTGCTGGATTAATGCTGTTGTTGTGTGTGTATTAATCAATAATTGCTGGATGAATTAATTAATAAATCTTTTGGCACTTATTAAAAAAAGAACCTGTATCACCAACTAGCTGCATAAACTCTTTTTGCGTGTACTTGAACATTCACGCATATATTCAGATAATTGATCTTCAGCTAGTTTCCTGCAGGCTAATTAATTAGTTCTGACACCCGGCCCCAATTATTGGAATTATATATATTGGTAATAATATATACTCGATCGATACAACAAATTATAATATGATATATATATATAAATGCTAGCCTGCGGGAATGATTAGATAAGTATATATGAGGCATATATATGAAATATAACATTTGTTGCCTAAAGCGTCTTGAAAAGGTGAATGAAAGTGAGAGCGAAAACAATAATTAAGAGTTGGAGTGCCACTCAAAATAAAAGAATTATACATCTCAAGATATAACTGTAAAATCTAACCTATTCTATCAATAACTTGGATTTAGCATCAAAAGGAATAAAATTGCGCCGTAAAACTACAATTAATATATAGCTCCTCTGTGGCATAGTAAAAATTCAGTAACAACGAATTTGATTTAGAAATTGATTCGTCAGAATAGCGATTTCTATTATTTAAATTGAGCAGATTGATCATATATATACAAAAATCTTAAAATATGTTAAATATACATATAGAACATCAAATTAATGCTACTATATATAATTTAAAAGAACAAATATTGATGCTACTATAATTTATACAAAATTTTTTGTAAGCATATATATGTTACCTTAATGTAAGATTTTATAAAATTTTAGCACAAAATTTTTAGTACCATATGTAATAATATTACAAAAAATATCGTTTGCCCTTTTCATGGCTAGCTAACACACTTTTTTGGTGTTGGAGTGGCGAACAAGCACACATGACCAAAAGGCATATATCTCTAGACCCAGCGGTGGGATAATGTCTACCAGCAAAGTAAAGCCATGCACAAAACCAAAATTTGTTTCTACGTCCATAACTGTGCCTTAATCTGTTCATCCCAGAATAATTAATTATATATAGCTACACTTACTGATGAATTCTAGCTACTTAATTACTTACGATCCATTATTTACAATGATGAGAGGTTGGCTAGCTCTAGGGTTCCATATTTCTCTTGACTCCTATTTGAATTTCTTGCGCCAAGACCATAACCAGTATTAATTGATGTTTGGCTTGGCTCCCAACTCTTGAACAGAAATCGTCCAGTACTACTAAAAGTAGTTTAATTCGTTTCTGATGTTTTAAGAAATTGACAATGGACTAGTACTTAAAGTTTCCATCTATCATCAAAAGAGTAGCCAGCATCAAAATTCTTCTCTCAACTCATCCACATATTTGAGTTCCCCCTACCTCGTTTTGACTGCTGCGAGAAAACCAATTAATAAAATGTAATTTAATTCATCAAAATTTCACAGACTCTTAATTGTTTCTATAATCAGTCCATAGTAAGGGTTGAGATATAAGTTTGTTAAGTTTGAACGTCATTATTATGGTTTTATAGTGGGACCCTATAAGCACAAACGGGTTAGGTCTACATGTTGGTGCCTATATGTGACAGAGGATGGTGATTGAAAGTGATTAATCATTATATTTAAGATCAGTTAATCATAACAATAGTATTTGGCTGGACAAGTCGTGACCTGCTGCCCCTAAATTAATCACTCATTAAAAAGAGGAATAAGAAAAGCTTCTTGTTAAGATAGGTGTATCCCTCGGCCCTCCCATTCGTGCTGCCCTTTGTCAAGTACCGTTCCTTTCTATCGTGTCATTATCTTTTGTTTCATTCGTTTTTGGAATATGCCTTGCCTTCTTTTTCTTCTACTTTCTTAATTTCTTCCCCTCATTACACTGTGTCTGCTTAATCAGTATTAAGACACAAACCCACCATTTAATATCAAAAGACTCTAAACTTTTTCCTATTAATATTTGCCCATAACCAGCAATTATTTGCGTAATTGAGCATCTACAAACGCGCACACACGTATTTAAGCTTTCTCCCTTTTTTTTTTTGGAACAATTTGCGTCTACAATGATAAGCTAGGAACTAGATATCCTTACTTTCATGTTTACTGTTATAGACATATTAGAAAAAAAAAATGCATAAGATTCACACTTACTAAAACTTTTCTTTTTATATAGATAGTAACATTACTCATAAACTATACTCCCTTAGTCTTAGTTTGGTTGAAATATTGGTGGCGCACAAAAATTAAGATGTATAAATGTTTCTTTTTTCATTTTACGTATTTTTACGCACATGAAAATGTTAGTGACAAGAGGCTGTTATTTTTCAAACTCGAATAAAAATTTTAACAAAGTTGAAGGGTTGCTTTGTACGTAATATAAAAACTAAAGTACGACCACACTATATATAGTTTTTAGAAAAAATTGAAGATTATTGTAATTTTGATGAGAAAGTTAAAAGGAAACTTATAATTACCCCTGTGGCTTGCGATAACACACATTTTACCCCTATTGTTTTTAAAACCTTATACTTTGCCCTTTATTTCTTTTTCATTCTCAGATAACAATTTCTGAAACTCTAATTTAAACAACACAATAATCATCTTCCAATAATTTTGATATTCTCAATATTTTTCTACAATTAATAGATTTCACCATGTAAAATGTATTTCCCTCCTACTAAATGCATAACAATATTTTTTAAAAATTGGTTGGCCATGAAAAAAAATATCAAAAATTTTGATATCTCTAAAATACAGTTACCAGATAGTTTAAATTAGAGTTTCAGAAAGATGTAATTGAACATTATAAATATAATAAGAGATAAAGTGTGAATTTTTTAAAATAGATGAAACAAAGTGTAAAGTTAAACCACATATCATAATTTTCCTAATGTTAAAATGAGTGTGAAAATTGACCTTAAAAAGGAATTAAAAAAAAAACAGAAAGGTTAAAATAATTTTAGGTCCGAAACATTAATAATTGGTGCAATGAATATAGGAATGATGAGTAGTAGCATAAATGTAATTCTGGTTCTCTTTACTCTGGTTTTAGCCTAGAAAGACTAAATCCACTTGAGGGGCATGATGATATATAGCCATAGGCAATAAGGCAGGGGACCACCCTCCCTATGTAAACCATATACTAGATTACAATCATATCTAGGAGGAGGTAAATATATATATAGCGGCAGTAGCATTAGTGTACCTAGGGATCGAGGGACCTCACCTCAGGCTCAGGCTCAGGCTCAGGTATGTATGTGACGATTCAACGCTAATAGACGTCCAAGCCCTATTAATTTTCAGTCCAGTGCAGAGATGAATTCGTTTCTGGAGAGAAATCATATATATACACACGGATTGGGACTGGGGCCAGTACCAGCTAACTAATAAGCAAAAGCCCATGAGCATGCGCAGGCTAGCTAATTTCCCACCTGACCATGTGGAATCAGATCTCCCTTTGTCGGAAGATTCATCACTTTAGCCTTTTATTTTTTTTACTATTGATCGTTTCTACATATAGAGGATTTTTTACTTAAATTCTACACAAATTAAAATCCCACATTTTAAAAAGCCTTAGAAAACTCTTATTTAGGTGTTCCTCATACTGTCTGTTAACCATGATTCATGAACTTTGAGTAAAACAAAACTCTGAGTTTGAGCACTTAATTAATTGACTTTTCTAGTTGAAGACTCATAGCTAATTAAAGGCACAAATTAATTTCTGGGGCATTCAGAAAAAAATCAGATAAATATAATTAAAAAAATTTTAGTTTATAGTTTAATTACATGCCCAAATTAACTGTCCTAATTAACCTGGACCAATTAAATTATACTGTGGTCAAGTAATTTATCTGAATTCACGCACATGATAAGTTCTCTACTATATATATACAATGCTACCCCATTCTCTAATTAAAACACTTAAAAATAAAAATTTGACAGCTTGTGTTGAATTTTCCTGTGGTAAGTGTACGTCCGGCCACTCCCATCTTGAATATTCAAAGGAAAGCAACAGACAAAATAGAACAAAATTATTAGCACCCAAGAACTTAATTAATTTAAAGTTTAAACTGCCAAGAGTTATGATTAATTAAATACTCCAATTTCATATCCTATATATATATATATATATATATAGTAGCAGATTTTAATTGGTGAAGCAAGTAAACACTAGTAATCCATATTACATGTGGTTCTTAAGGTAAATTAACAGCCATATCCCAACAAGACCATAAAATTGAGCAAAATTGTACTATATCAAACCAATCACCGGCCAGCAAACAGAAATGGGTTTGGTTTATGCTAAGCTCTTTTTGTCGTATAAGAAATGCTAATTAAATGGAATCTCATATGGCGTATAAACATTACAAGAAATTAGAAGAGCGAAGAAGCAACAGGGGTTTTTAAACCTGAAAAACTAATGGACACTGTAGCCCATTTAGGGGACCAAATGGAATTAACAATTCATTCTAATATCATCCACCTCCCCTCCCTTTGCTGTTTATAAGCCCCTTAATTTAGTGCTAAACATTGCTCAATCTAATTAATACCAAAATTAAAACCACTACCCAAAAACACCCTTAAACCGCAACTAGTACACCATCATCATCATCATCATCAATATGACTGGCACAGGCTCTCCCTGTGGTGCTTGCAAGTTCTTGAGGAGGAAATGTGTGAGAGGCTGTGTTTTTGCTCCTTACTTTGCCCATGAACAGGGTGCAACACACTTTGCAGCCATCCACAAAGTTTTTGGCGCAAGCAATGTCTCAAAGCTGCTTGCTCACCTTCCGGTGAGTGACCGGTGTGAGGCTGCTGTCACCATCTCTTACGAGGCTCAGGCTAGGCTCCAAGACCCCATCTATGGCTGTGTCTCACACATTTTTGCCCTCCAACAACAGGTTCTTTAATTTGTTCTATCTATGACTTTTGATTTTCTTTTGTTCACTAATTTGGCTTTTGAAACCCTAATTTTGGTTTACAATAGATCAAAGCAAATTATTGATCTGCTTTTCACCTTTTTGTGTCAATTTTACAGGTTGTCAATCTACAAGCACAGCTAGCCTCTCTCAAGGAACAAGCAGCTCAGAGCATATTAAAATGCTCTGTGACCACCACAAACCCTAATGAGAAACTCTATGGACCACCACAAGATGGGCAATGCTTCTTCCACCAGGACAACTTTAGCATGCCAACCCAGTATGTCCCGAGCAGTAGCCTCTCCAAGCACTCATCGGTTTCTTACAGTGGAAAAGAGTTCATAAATCATCAAAACAATATCGGGAACTATGAAAATTCAGTCATCTCAGGAGATCAAGATGTTTCCTTTTCCTCCTTCGGAGAGCCCTCTCATTGTTTTGAGATGCAAGCTGACTACGGCAGGCAATGGTTCCAGGATGCTGATGATCTTCAGTCAGTTGCCTTCGGTGGCTACACCCAGTATTCGTCATGAGAACGGTGAAGAAGACCTTCTCAGTTTTGCTTTTATGATGAATACTTCTGGAAGCATGCACTCCTGTTGCCATAAATAAAAATAATTATTAGGAACCTCAAGATGGTAATGTCTATAGATTCAGAAAAACCCTAAAATCCAGGCCTCTTAGTTGTTTATTTCTTTATCTAGTGTGACCCCTAATTATATATATATTGGTAGAATAATAGCATGTTTCTCAGGCAAAACGAGATTTCCGGTTTGTCTGAGCTAAATTACTTTGTCCCTGGACCTGATTTTTTGACCCAAGAAATGGAATGAAAGGAGTCAATCTATTCTACTCATATTAGTTTCTTAAGTGATGTGATTTCCCTTCAGTTACTTTTGAAAGGAGAAGTATATACTCCGATTGATCTAATAATTAAGAAGAAAATTCAAGAATATTGTATCACATGATAATAACTTTATAAGCTTATTCTTATAGCATTGACAAGAGTTTAATTTTACATCGGATTGATCTCAAGTACAATAGTGATTAATATACACTGATTTTACCATGAACTTACATAAATCATCTATTGATTAGCTGCAGTTGTTTTATGTATATATATATATATAAGAATGGTTGTGAAACTGTATGCAATATTCTATATGCCTCATACCATCAGATATATATATATATATATATATATATATATATATATATGCAGAACACTGAGCATCAGAGATTGATGGCCAACTAAAGTTGACAACAAGTTAATTAAACTTGTAGTCTAATTATATATGATTAGTCCCTGATTGGTGTTCTTTGCATACAAGTTTCAGTTATCTTGCAGCTGATGAAGAATTAATGTAGGTCAGGAATTAAATTAGGAAAGACTTATATATTCGTTCAGGAGTTGTAGTTTAATATCTCTCCTTGCGTTTGGATTATGAACATGAGGAATATCTAATTCTATTAATATTCTTCATGTTGGTGATCCCAACAAATTTTAAAATGTGCTTTCTGTTGTTTAATTTATTGAATTTTGTCAGGAAAATGAGGAGACCTAACTTGGTCTTGTGCCACACATGCAGGTTGTTTCTCTTTTGGCTCTCAACCCATGCCATGCCCCCATCAGTTTTTCAATGCTATCAATTGTTTGACTTCAGCTTATTCTTATATATAGAAACTCAAGATACATAGAATTCATGGAGCGCCAAAAGATATATAAACATAAATTAGAAAAGCTCACTTTATATATTCTAATGAGATGGTATCTTTTGAATCTATCCTTTATATATATATATATATATCTAAATTAATAAGACACCCACACAAGCAAAAATCAGTAAGACATATATATGCTTTATGGAAGTTGTAGTTAAGCTGTATGTTTTGTTAATTGATTCAACTACGATCTCAGATTCTGTAAGGATTTCTGAATTGATCTGAAACCCTAATTTGTTGATATATATATTTCTAGCTAGTATGCACAAGAATATATACAACATGTGCAAATAATAGAAGAATCTACATTAATATAATACAATTACAAGGCTACGTGGGCTATTTTAGTATATATATTACCATCCACCAAATCATTGATTTCTTGTTGAGTAAGAATGCAGATTTGAGACTAAGGAGATAAGAATGTCAAAAGTTATTAGTGGTGCTGGAATGTTGGAGGAGCATAGTTATAAAGCTGAAAAAAGCTCTAGAGATTTTTGTGAAGAGAACAAGTGAACAAATTAACGCTCTTGTTTCCGGTGTTTACTTAGGAATTAAGGATTATTCCAACATTTCATATAACATCATATCTATCACAGATATATATTGCTTGATGAAGCAATCATAAACTCAACTTACATATCTGAAAAAAAAAAATGCAAGAGCATTAATGCTACGTGAAGAATAAGAGTAGAAGTATACATCCTAACTTCTTTGTCTACTCTGATGCCTTCTTAGGTACACTAAGCTCCCAAGAAGCATTAATTAATTTCAGGGAAACATGAGCTACCGATAGCATTCAGTTGGTGAAGTAATAAGAACAATTGACATTACTACGAGATGAATTAGAAGAAAGGTGAAAAAATAACAAAACTAGGAACTTACAAGCCATCGGGTTCGACCCGATCCTATCCGGTCACTAGCTCGTTAATGAAATTGGAAACTTGCAGCCTCCGGGTCGAGCGCGAGCGATCCCCTTTTTTCACTTCCAGGAGGCACAAGAACTCTGTGACGCCGTTCGGAAACCGGGCCAACTGTTTTGAGCCTATTCCCCGAAAGGGTGCGTTTGAAGCCCAATTAATTAAACGGGCGTTCTTTTCAAGGTCCAGTCCAAACGCTCCATGTTCTTTCTTTTTTGTTTTTTCAAATTCCATTCCGTATCTAAAATAATGCTGTACTATAAAATATTGAAGAAAAAAAAAAAAGGCTATAAGATCTAATCAAGGTGAAAAATGGCGTATCCAAACCTGAAGTTGGAGCGACAAGGATTTTGGCCTACCACATCGCCAACCAAAGCTCGAGATACCTCTTCCCTTTCATTAAAAACCCTAACTAAAGTACAAAAAAATTCTGTGTAGAGAAAAAAAAAATTGGTGGGAATTAGGGAATAATTTTGTCCAGGCTCCATCAAATACCGGCAGCCTTCGAAACAACTCCTATGCTATTCATAAGTTAATGTGCAGCAGGCCTAGGCCCACAAATATCTCGACAACGAAACTCAGGCCCATTTATGGAATTGCCTCTGGAAGCCCAATCAAGAAACTGGCATTGTCCAGTTGTCCGTCCCCTCATTAAGCACGAGTTTTAATAAGACAAGGTGTTCACTGACTCGTTGATATTCCCGAACTCCAGCCCAGCAGGTTATAGGAATATTCGTCCCATTTTGAGACCCTTCATCCAATTTTTGTAGTGAAATTAAAATATTAAATGTGGCTCATAATCTTCCAGATTTCCAGCAACATTCAAGTTTTTTTTTATAAGATTTACTAACTATATATTCTTTGGAAACTTATAGAAACCTTTTTATGATTTGGTCTAACTTACACTTTGCTTTCTTTGTTTCTAAAAATCTACACTTTATCTCATGCTTCATTTACAATATCCGACAATAATTTCTCAAACCCTAATTTAAACCATCTGATGAATATGTTTTAGTAATTTTAAAATTTTTTATATTTCTTTTACAATTCATTGACTTTTTAAAAAAAATACTAATATACATTTAAAGCTAGGAAAACACATTAACAAAGAAGAAAAATTGATAATTTATACTATCTACTAACTATAAAAAAATATTAGAGGGATGAAAACTACTAGAAGATAAAAATCATACAGTTTAAATTAGAGTTTCAGAAGTTGTTATCAGATAATATAAAGAAAAAGTGTAGATTATGAAAAAATTTAGATAAATAATTATAAGTTTTCCTATTTTTTTTTCCCTTGCATAACTTGTACTTATTTCCAATTATTAAAAAGATCTCACTGACGAGTTTAAAAGGTTGACCATGAAGGAGCACCGTCTAAGGTAAAATGTTCACATCAGTTTAAAAGGTCTCACACGCACAAAAGCTCATTTTTTGTACATGTCGGCACGTCCTTTAAGTATTCACAAAAACAAATAAATCGAAATGCATAAAAGAAAAATGTCCATGATCATAAGCATCTAAATAGTTTGTACCATGATCTATAGGACTATGGACAGATAAGACTTACTATGTCGCATAAAAGATACTATTAAAAGTAATATACAATCATCCCGAACGTATTAATTTAATGGTTAAAGCATAAGATATATTAGGTAGAGGTAAGGGTTTTGAATCTCACCTCACTTACTTTCTATCTAAATAACGCATATATTGATTCTGTTGCCTTTCAGATCTTGAAAAAGCAAGTATCCTCTTCAATTTATACAATGAGTTATTCCGTCAATTTTTGCTTTAATATGAAAGTTAGGGTTTAATTGGAAGAGACAAAAACCTATGACATCTGCGATCAGACTTAAGTCCAGAAACTATTAATTCTGGATAATTACAATGCAACCCCTGGCTTTTGTGTCCTTTACAATTAGTCCTTCAACGTTTGAAATTTACAAAATAGTCTCTAAAAAAATGAACACTTAGTCTCTGAATTTTTTAAAAATTTGTAAATTTATTATTTAGTATCTGAACATTTGGAAAATTTACAAATACACAACTAAATCTTAAAAATTAATATTTTAGTCATTATACTGAAAGCTAAATTAACAAAACCAAATATGGAAAACATGCTTTCTTCATTTTCTAAAATGCAAATGAACTGGGCATTATAATTAATACATCTTATCACTTCCATAAGTTAAGAAAAACCTTATTTCTTCGATTGCTTCTTTAAGAAATTCGGATATTATTGTAAGTTATTTTCCACTGGTTTTCACTTTGCGTATTTAATAATGTATGATTATGCCGTTTTTGTTGAGGTCGATCGGTGGTTATGACTAAAAGCTGGCATTGGTGAAGCTGTGCTGGAAATTGTTGCTACATGCCATAGAGAAAATTATGATGGAGGAGAGTATACATACGAGAAGGGAAAACGCCATACTGCGTCCCATTCCTTATTTTTTTGTAATCCCAATCGAGTCACGTATTTTCACTTTGTCATAATGGATCCCTTACTTCATATGGCATGATCCAATTGAGTTCTTTCTGTCGATTGTGATATTAACTTTGATGGAATCTCATTGAAAAATGGCAATTTCAATCCTTAGAGTCTCTTCCTCCTACTACTAGCACCATAAAGCTTCAGTCTAGTGTCTCACCGTTTTCTTTGATAGCCCCTACCTCGTCAACCTCTTGAGCAACTACTCCAAAGCTCATTGTGTTTCTACTGGAGCTAGATGCCCTGACCCAGATGGGTGTCAGGGATGTCACCAGTTCTCCAAGAAAGGGTGTAAATTTATTACTGACTTTTTGGTCATAGAGCAATTTTGTCATCAATTTTTTTTATCTCAAATTTGCCATTCATATTTTCTGTTTGAACAATTTTACCACTAAAGTAATACTTTGAAGCAAAGTACCCATGTCATCAACTAACAGTGAAAATATTCCATGGGATGAGAGAATATTATGTCAAAAGTGGAATTTCGTGATATATGATACCTAAAACGACAGACAACTTATTGAAATGCAAAACACGTTGAAAATTTAAAGATGAGAAAATGTGCAAATTTACAACTATCATTTTGGTCATAGAACAACTTTTCCTTCAATATTTTTTTTTGGTCAAACATTTGCCATTGATGTTTTATGTTGGGAGTAAATTTAGAAATCAAGGGTCTGGGAAGAATGAATTGGGGGTTAGGGATTTAGATGTCGTATGAACTTTAAATTGGCACTACGTTTCATGAATTGATAGGAGATTCATGACCGGAGATGAGTTCATTGGAGAATTCGATGGTCAATGATGTTTTGCTCCACTCATGGTCCGAAATTGGATGTTATGAGTTTGGACAATTGGTAATGATGGTAAAAATTTTTAGAAATTCCCCACCAGAAAGAATGCAACTCACATCCACTTTAAGTCAATCATCGGTTTCAGAAGCCTTGTTGTTTTTGCAGCCCAACTTGATGTTGAGTAGCTCATACATATCATTATCCATGTCTTCAAGTTCATGCCAGTTATGATTAATTGAGCAAGAGAAACCTCAAGCCGCATTCATCAGGAAATACTCAAAAAGAAGTGACTTTAATAAGGAAGATCAGTTCATAGCTGAAATCCATGGTGATTCAGCTCAGGATTTTGGTGCTTTTTCTTTTTCTCTCTATAAATTGGGGAACAATTGGCTAAAGTCTCAAATCCACATAATTCCTCATAATCAACATTCTCTTTGCCACATCACACTTTCTGTTAGCCACTTTGGCATTTTTAACGAATAGTGGTAAAATTCTCCAACAAAAAAAATGGATAATTAATTTAAGATGAAAAAAAGTTTAATGGAAAAATTGCTTTATGGCTAATATGTTAGTAGTAAATTTATACCTTTTTCCTAATTCTCCCTTCTCCGTAAAGGAAAACCCAACCTTATGAAGCTACATTATTTGATTAGCAATCCTTAAATTCTTCAATCAGAGCCTTGTTGTATGATTATGAATCAAATACTTGAAATAGATTCCTAAGAACATACAAATGAAATCTCAACAAAATACTATTCAGACGATTAGCCAAGAGAAAAATTTTCTCTACAGAATCCAAATTGAAGTACTCTGCAATGATTGAAAGCTTTATATTTTTTTGGAAGGGGCAAGCTACAAGTCTGCAATAGAGAAAGTTTCACTTCTAGTCATATTGAAAACTTCTCCTAACTAAATTAGAGAAAATGGGATAAAATCTTCACAAATCTGAAGCCATTCATTTACTTGAGTCTTAAGGTAGATGAGAAGTTGCTTTGGTCATGTGATCTCATAAAACTCAAGGAATTCTCCGTCTTGGCCCAACGATTTGACTCTTTGTTTGAAGTCCTTACAAAGATCCTTGTCGTTGTTTGAGATCCTCCTTGTTGTCAAGGAACACATATACGATTAATGTTACATGCCACAAGTCAATTACTGATTAACCTAACAAAAACAGTAGCACAAGTCACTTCGATTGCTTTCCATTTTGTCCCCTATGCCTGCATCATCCATTATAAAAACGCTGGCTACCTTAGTCCGTAATCAATGGAAACCCCATATTTTAGTTGTCATCTCTAGTTGCCTAGTTGCTCTCATCACCACTAGTTGCCACCTTGTGCTCGTCATTCTTTGCCAAGGATTGTCCAAGCCTCACAGCCTAATTTTGCCACCAACTAGTGTGAATCAAAGGAAAGAATATGTGGGCCAAGCATGGAAGGCCCTAGAGAATGAAAAATGGGACTTGGGGGTTGGGATGGCGACGAAGGTGAAAGGAGGAAAAGGCGAGCTCGAGAAAAATTGGATATTTTTTTGAAATTTTTTTAAATCTATTAGATTTTGTTTGTGGTAGCCATTTTGGTTGATGTCGAGGAATGATGGACAGAATCAATGGCAATAATCTTCTTTTTTTTTTTTGGTACTTTTTATTTTGTACTACTTTGTAATTTATGAATATATTTCTAATCAAATTATGAGAATTTGAATTTCTAAATCATTCTTTTCTTAGATAATCAGGTGTGCAGGAAGAAAAAGAGAAAATGGTGTTTGGTGTGAAAAAGAAATGAGGTTAAAGTGTTAGATTTATATGGCTTAAGGTGCTAGAAGCAACAGGAAGAAAATCTATGGATTGAAGTTTTCATTTTCTAGCAAGATTCCATCAAAATTAACAATGTAACTAACATAAAAGAGCCCAATTGGGCTGCGTATATGAGTTATGGGACCTCGCTAGGATAAAATAAATGTAGGTGACCCAGTTATGATAAAAAAAAAAAAAGAGAGGGGGGGGGGGGATGAGACCCAATATAGAATTTACTCTACATGATAATCACTTGGTCCTTTGTGTTCATTCTCTCTTTCATTTGAGCCCTAAATGCACAAAAACCTCTCTAAGTGATTGATCTAGACTGATTTAATAACATTTACAATTTATTTAACCGAAAAAATGTCAATGACTAATTTGAATTGACTCAAAAACACTAAAAATTTATATGTTATTTTTACCACAAAACTACTATAGGATTTTTGTGTTTATGAAAATTAATCTCATTTTTTATACTTAATGCCCTTTGTTTGTCGTGCATTGATGACACATTATAAATTATTTTTTTTAGAGAAAATGATAACACATTATAAATTAAGAACACTATCCCCATCTCATAAAGGATGCATTTCTTTAGGTATGAAGATTAATTTGTGTGTAGTTTATGATATATTTTTTTTATTTTTTTCTTGAAAATAAAAGTAAAAAAATTATTCTTTTTTCGATTATGTGTAGTGAGAGTTTAAATAATAATTGAAAAATCATTTTAATTGATCGTGTAACTAAAGTTTCAATGAAAATTAAAAAATAAAGAATTCTTTTGGGGTTTTATTTAGTAATAATTTAAATGACAGTAGTAAGATCAATACGATGTTAACAAATTTTTAAAAAAAACACCTCAACCTTTTTAAAATGATTAAAAAATGAATACATTTCATATTTTTTGGACGGAGAGTAAAACATATGCATACATACAAATTCACATAGCCATGTATATATTGAGATTGATCCCAAAAGAATTATAAAGAAAGATACAAGATGCTTTAAATCAAGAATAATTTTAAAGGAAACCAAGAGAGTGAGCTTAGTTTGGTTTGATAAGAGTTGCTTAAGCAAAGCCGAGTCATTATATTAGGCAGCCTAATGTATATGTATTCAATCAAGGGGACACCTTGTCTTCCAATGTGAGTACAAATGATTTGACATTTGCGTTAACAAATGTTTGGTGAAGCCTACCAAATTAAATTTAAAACACAAACCGTGGGGAGAATTAAAAGTGGGTTCCCAGGAAAGTATACTTGCCCCCACGAGCTTCCGCTCGATACGTGTTCTCCGATCCCGATAAAGTAATGCCTCACTCACGTTTGTTGGCTTAACTCAATAATGACCATTGGACTTTTACTGATGTGCCTGTTACTTAGTCCTATCACTGGACACTTGGTCTGATGAGGATTTAATTGCATCCGACTGGGTGGATCAATTTTTCTTTTCTACAATTAAATGGATTTAGTTTAGAGATGTGTTGTTTTCATCTGTCAAGTTCGGGTATGATATAAGTTTGAGATTTACCCGGCTCACATCTGCATATACAAACACATATACAGGTGATTGTGAAGGGAAACCTCTTTTTTTCAGTCAGGGTGCGAGTTGGGTTCGAGGAAGGGTAGGTCATTAATCTCAAACTCTCTTGGTACATCTACAAAACTTACTAAAATCTGACATAAATCCGCACAGTTGCAAAAAGATACCTACTGTCAGATAGGGTATAGTAAGTTACCCACAAATCCAGATTGAAATTGGTATCCCTATAATAAAGAGGTTTTACTTAACCCAATCTATCTAAAAATGGGTATAATATGAATATGAAAATTATCTAGCTGACAGATAATGAATAAGGTATGGGTAGGGCATCCAACATAGCAAGTTGAATATGAGAATGCCTTTATCCATACTATTACTCCATCAAACTTTTATTAATCCTAATGCCCCAGTGAACTCTTAAAATAGTTCTTATCAGGCAATTGAATGTCTTAACCAAAAAAATTTGAGATTTTTTCTGTTATCCTTTGAATTTTAGGTGATATTATACTTGCCCCATACTTTTTTAATGTTGTTAATCAGCCATTAGTTAAAATTACAGTAAATCACTTTAAATTTAGTTTGGTTTATAATTATTCCCGAAACTTTAGAAATCTACAATTTTCCAAAATTGACTATCCCATCCTCATCTCTCCACGTCCATTCTCCTCCGCCTCTACATCGACCCATCCATCTCCATCCCTCCTTGCCTCCTTTTGTGACTTCTCCTTCTGCTCCAACAGCCCTTCCTTTTACCCCCTTGTCAGCGCTCCTCAGACCTTCAACAGCGACCTTGTAGTTATTGTACTGAAACTTGCTCAAACCAAGGTCACTAAATCAAGGTCCCACATCTCCATTCTCTTCACCAGTGCCACCTACACCATCGATCGTAGGATGCTCCAAACATGTCAAGATTGCAATATTTATGTCACCTTACAGCTTTTGGCCACCCAACAATGAGTTTAACTCCAATTCTTATCCTACCGTCATAAAGGATGTTAATGAGGCAGCCAATGCCACCTAAAAATGCAAATATGAAGCCCAGAGGTTGGCTTTGGTTGAGCTCAACTCTACCTTCTTTAAGCTTTATAAAATTTGCGTTGTTTCTGTCAAGTTTTTTTGTCTCAAAAATATGAATTCGCTCTTTGACTTGGAGCTATATAAGTCATCTATGTAAGTGTTACTAGGAAAGATATATGTTTATATATAAAAGTAATAAAACAAATATGTAATGGTGATATCAATATAAAAAATTGTAAAGTTCGTCAAATTATCTAGTAGTTTGCAAAACACTCCTACCCATATTAGTGAAAAGTACAATATGAGCCTCTAATTATTTGAATTTAATTATTAGAGATAAATTTTTTATTTCTCCAATCATTTTCTAACTATTAACAATATAATTTTTTGTTCCAATTATTTACCTCCAATTTTGAATAGTGTTTATGGAGTCAAATATTTTATTTGTTTCCAATGTATATTAATTAGTGACAAATATAGTATATGCTTCTAAGTTTTTGCCTCAAATTTTGAATAGGGATTGGAGATAAATGGGCTATTTGCCCCATTATATTTGTCTCTCAAAAGCTAGTTCCTCATGTAGTGAATTTAAAGTAAAATAAGAAGAAAAAGTTAAAATGAGAAATGTTAAAAAATAATTTATTTTGAAAATACAAGGTAAAACAACATTACTACATGTTTAATGATGATTCTAAAAAATGAGTTATTAATAATTACTTTAATATATAGAGATTATTCACTCAACTTGAATAACATCGATTGAAACTTTACATTTAAAAAGGTTGAAAAGGTATTTTTTTTAACACTTTTTGGAAAATTTTTGTACTTTCTCTTAATTTTTCTTTTTCTTAGTTGGCTACAAAAATATTTTTTTTTAGAAACATTATTCAAGTGATTATTAATTAGATATTTAAATGATATAATTTTAGATTAAAAAATCAATTGAAACAACTGGAGGCTTTGAAGTATTTACATTCCTCTTTTCTTTTTTTATTTGCATTGATCCATGGAAGACATGTGAGGTGAATTTAAGTGAGTCTAAATGGGTTGAGGAGAGGAGGACAAGTGATTTTGGGGACGAGGTCAAGGAAGGGGGCAATGGAGCAAGAAGGCAGGGTTGGATAAGGAGACAAGGAGGTAGGGAGGTGGCGAAGATGGATGAGGTAGAAGTAGCAGTAGCGATGAATAAAAATAAAGAAACAAGAGGAGGAAGGCCAATTTTGAAAAATTATAGATATCAAAAGTTTTGGGTATAATTATAAACTAGACTAAATTCAAGGTGGCTAGCTGTAATTTTGACTGACGGCTAACTGAAGGTGTTAAAAAAGAAGGAGTAAGTGTAGATTTTAAAACCTCAGAAGTAAGTGTAATATTACCTAAAGTTTAGAGGTAACCGTAAAAAACCCAAAAATTTTTTATATTACGGAGCAACAGTATAGTCTTTTCAAATCTAAAAGTTTATGGAGGGAGCTCAACAAAATTAAGATTGCTCCTCTTTTTGTTCCCCCCATTAAGATACCAGCCTCGATCTGGTTAGACTAGTATAAGATCTTATGATTTCAATGGACAATCTGAATCACCGTATTTTGATAGCTATCCCTCACAAGCGTGTATTTTTTTGCTCACCTTTATGCAATCTCTCTACGCCCTCATTCTCCTACTTAATTTTTTTAGTTTTGATTACAAAAAAAAAAATTAATGGATTGACGGAGGCTTTTCCTAATACGAAATCTTTAATTGGTACATAAAATAAATTTAAAAATTCTGATCAGATGAGATGAGATAATCCATTCAAGATAAAATTTTTATAATGTTATTAAATTAATAGGATTTTTTTTAATGACTAAAAAAATAAAAATTCATAAAAATTTTACAATAATGAATTATTACACCTAAATAGTATTAGTCTTCAAATGAAATTAGTTTCAAGTAAACAAAATATAAAAATAAAAATAAACCATTTTAAATTAAATTAACTTAAATTAAAATAAATTTGCTCTTAATTCTTTACTTCAAGTAAAGGACACCATAGAGTTCAAATTTGTAAATATGCGGTGCCTACCATAGATTTCAAGGAAAACTTACAATTGCCCCAGTGAGATTTGCCTTAACCTATACTTTGCCCCATATTTTTAAAAATCTACACTTTGACCCTTACTTCTTTTACACTGTCCAATAACAACCTTTAAAATTGTAATTTAAATTATATGATATTTATCTTCTAGTAATTTTGATCTCTCTATTATAATTTTTTATAGTTAACAGATATTTTAAATTATCAATTTTTTCTTTCTGTAAATATATTTTCCTCTTTATAAATACATATAAGTATTTTTTAAAGGTCAGTTGTCTATAAAAAAAATATAAAAAATTTAAAATTATTGGAACATGGTTATCAGAAAATTTAAATTTGAGTTTCAGAAGTTGTTGTCGAACACTGTAAAGAAAATATGGGACAAAGTGTAGGTTTTTTTAAAATAGAGAGGGCAAAATGTAGGTTACAATAAACTATATGGGGGGCTTTTCTAATTTTCCCTAGATTTCAATATTGTGCAAATGTACATTGTCCTTATCATAGAATTAAATACTGCGGTATACTGCTTACTGCGGATAAGTGGCATGCGGTATAAATATTTTCACATTTTATTAATTTTTTGCATGAAATATAATGGCATACCGTGGTATTTTGCAGCATTTCGCATACTGATAACTTTTTATGTATATTTTATCAAACAGCTGTAATATATTACAAATACCATGAGGTATGTACTATGATATTCAATTTTCATGGACATATGTGAGATTTTTTTTTATCATTTTACATCAAAATATTATACATAAATATATAAAATAGTAAAATATTATTATCATAAATATTTACTTTCATCCTTTGGATACATTTTCTTTTACTTTTAATTTTTTTTTTATATATTAGAAAATGTATTGTTATTGTTAAATTATTATTTTTTTTCTCTTGTATCAATAAATTAGTTTTTTTTTACTAAGTAATATTTATTTTGCTCTATATATATAATATTTTTTTTTACTTTTTTTTGTATAAAAATATCTTCCATCATATACATTTTATTTATATTTAACAAATTATGATGAAAAAAATTAGAATACATATAAAAATGTACATAAAAATTTTTATTTAATTTATTTTATCTTAAAATAATATTCTAACTTTTATTTTTTATTTTTAAAAACGGCAATAATATGTAACGCGGTAAACCGTGCGGTATACCTAGTGGTAATGGTATTTAACACTCTGGTTGTTCTTTTATTTTTTGTTGAGAAAAAGAAAGAAAAAGAGCTCAATTTGGCTATCTAGTTGATTTGGGAACCAGGGGACTATCCAGTTCGGGTTCCAGCTAATATTTAATTGAATCAAAACCGTATAGAACTGTCAAAAACTACTCAAACCGTTCAAGCCAAATCATTTAGAGAATCGCAGTTTTTCTAATCTGATGCAATTTTCTTGTCACCTGCTAGTTTTGTTGGGAAAGAAGTGAAAGATGGAATGAAACTATAAAAAAAACAATGAAAAAATGAAGATTTCCAAATCTAAGCATGTATTAGTCAATGAAAGAGGGCACAAAATCAAAGTTGTCAATATTGAGATCCTACCCATAATCATTTTTTGCTGTACAAGGTCGGGATCATATATTATAAGATTATACCAAAAGCCTAAAATTTCTTGTCAAAATAATATAATTTATATAAAAGATCAATCATATTAAAAACTCAAGTAAAATTTAAGTGTTATAGCAATAGTTCAATATAATTATTGATACAATACAAGTTCAAACTTTAATACAGTATACATCAACATAATCAATAAAATAATCAACACAAGTCTGAAAAAAAAATTTATGAATAAACACATTATTGATGAATAAAATAGAGTACAATGTCATAATTTTAATATTTAGTAATTGACTTCCAATAAATTTAAAATGTAGAATAATTTTTTTATAGTAAAATAAATAATTTAAAATTAAGAGTTTTTTTCTTCCTGAATAAAATAAATTCAACTTATAAAGAGGAAAAATTGGTAATTTGAATGTCCATTAACTATAAAAAGTATTACTCCCTCTGTCCCAGTTTTGTTGAAACATTTCCTTGGGCACGGAGATTAAGATGTATGTAATTTGTGTTAATTTTTTATGTAGTAAAAGTTTAAATAATGATTAAAAAAAAGATTTTTTTTTGGGTTTTATGGAGTGAGAGATTGAGTGGATATTAAAAAAAAGTTTTTATTGGGTTTTGTGTAAAAAGATTATTTAATTGTTTAAACTTTTCCAAAAGAAGAAATGTTTTAACCTTTTAGGACATCCCAAAAAGAAATATGTTTCAAGTAAACTGGGACGGAGGAAGTATTATTATATATATTAAATTTACAGTAAAACAGTTACCGAATAATTTAAATTATATTCTAAAACATTATTATTAGACAATTACATTGAGTTAACAAATTTCTTTGAATTAGGAACCAAATTGAAGTGTTTTTAATGGATTTAGAACCAAAATAAAATGTTTTTAATAGGTTTAGGATCTAAATAGAACATTTAATAAACTATAAATGAAAACAAAATGATAATTAAATGTTACGAAACATCCATGCAATTTACCCCCAATAAAAATCAATACCTAGATATATGGGATCGATAGGATTCTTTGATCCTACGATCTTAATATCGATCCTACCATATCCTCAATCCTATAATATTTTCACAAGGTTTTCTATATTAGAATCATATGATCATATAGATCCTATGATCAGAATCGCAACTTTAACGACCTTGCATAAAATGTAAAGGAACCAAGCAATCTGTTGAAAAACAAATGCGATTAATTAGGCTATGGATTATTTTCATGAAAGAAAGAACAAAGTGTTAAATACCATCACCGCTGTACTGCACCTAAAATTTTTAAGGTATACCACGCCGCATACCATTACTGTTTTCGTTAAAAATAAATGTTAAAATATTATTTTAAGATGACACAAATTCAACAATTTTTTTTCACATTTTATATGTATTCTAAGTTTCCCATCATAATTTTTCAAATATAAATAAAATATATATGATAGAAGATATTTTTTTAATACAGAAAACATAAAAAAATCTTATATATATAGAGCAAAATAAATACTCCATCTGTCACAATTTACTTTAAACGTATTTCTTTTTTGGAAGTCCCAAAAGGTTGAAACGTTTGCTCTTTTGGAAAAATTTAAACAATTAAATTATCATTTTACACGAAACCCAATAAAGATTCTTTTTTTAATCTCCACTCAATCCCTCACTGCATAAAACCCAAAAAAGAATCTTTTCTTTTTTAATCATTATTTAAACTTTTACTACATAAAAAAATAACACAAATTACATAAACCTTAATCTCCGTGCCCAGACAAATGTTTCAACTAAAATGGGACGGAGGTAGTAATACTTAAAAAGAAACTAATTTATTGATATAAGAGAAAAAAAATAATATTTTAATAATAACAATACATTTTCTAATACCATATTGAGTTTTTAAGTGGCTCAAAGTAACCATTAAATTTTTATGTTAACTAAGAAAAATAACCAAAAGAATAAAAGTAAATATTTATTTTATGATATGCATATAAATTATATTTTAATGCTTTATATATTCATGATGTTTGATGTAAAATGAAAAAAAATATATCTCATATGCATCTGTGAAAAATAAAACACTGCGGCATGTACTTCCTGATATTTGTGATATGCTGCAGTTTTCGAATAAAAAGTACACAAAAAGTGAACGATATGTAAAATACCACAAAATATCTCGGTATACCGTAGTATACTGTGCAATAAAATGACACAATGTGAAAACATTTGTACCACATATCGTTTATCCACGATAAACGGTATACATTGCGGTATACCACAGTATTTAACTCCATGAGAGAGCAAAAGTGAGGAGGAGAGAAAAGTTGAGAATCGGCGAAACTCAAAAGCTAAAAGGATGCAAGAGGCTGGAAAATGGAGACATATGAGAGAAGTTGGTGGCAGGCTAGAGAGTGGAGAGAGAAAAGAGAAGTTGATGGCAGTTGAAATTTAGGGTTGTGGGTAGGGCTGAAAATGGGCCGGGCTTTATTCGGGTAGTTCGAGCTCAAGCTCGAGTAAAAGATTTTCAAGTTGGGTATTTTTGAGCTTGAGCCGAAAATTGGGCTCGAGTTATTTTCAAACCGAGCTCGAGCCCCACACATATTCGGCCCTTTAGGCCCTCGAGCTTACCAGGCTCGTTATTTATATTATTGGGCCTTCCCTTAGTCCTAGCCCAGTAAGCCCACTCCCCTTCGGCTTCGGCCCTTCCCTTAGTCCCCAGTTCCCCCCCCCCCCCACTCCTTCTCGGCCTCTCGCTCTCGCAGCCGCAGACTCCAGTGGCTAGGCTTCGTCGCTTTGAGTCTTCGACCCAGACAAACACGATCACACCACCCAGTCTCTTGACTCTCGAGTCTCAACTCTCTCTGTCGCGGTGTCGCCTGTTGGAATTGGATTCATCAGCATCACCTTCCCCCGTCAAATTCATTCAGATCAGCTTCAGATCTTCAGTCTCCTGTCTCCCCGAAGGATTCATCAGCGTTGTTGGATTCCTATCCCTCGCGGCCTCACCTTCGCACTTCGCAGTGGGTTCCGATTCCTTCTCGTCTCTGACGGACTGATGCTTCCACTCTGCGACGCCGACGCTTCAGAATCGGTTGTGGTCTGCTCCGGCTCGTCGCACCTGATATTTAATTTTTGTTTATGATTTTTGTATCTAAATTTTTTGTTCTTAATTGTTCAATTTCTACTTTTACAATGTTTCAGTGTTAATGTTTATTATTAATTTTGGAGCAATGTTCTTTAGGAGCTTGGAATGCAATGTTCTTTAGAAGCAATGTAAAGCCAGATACTAGATTATGTTAGGGAAATCTATTGCAAGAGAACTCGAATTTCAGATTGTTTTTTAAATTCGTATTTGTACTCGAGCCTCCAGCACTTTCGAGTCGAGCTCAAGCCTAAAAAAAACGGGCTCGAGCAGTGCCAAATTCCCAGGCTCGAGCTCGGCCCGACCCATTTTCAGCCCTAATTGTGAGTAAAACATGTTTTAATTGTAACTAACCCTTATATTATTTGATATTTTCTCATATAATCCTATCACTTTTTAAAGTTATAATAAGGTCACCCATTGTAGCTAAAAAATAAGAAAAGAAGTTTGACACGAACGGTTTACTACAAGAAAAAGGTGCTTTAGCAACGGCCATTAACAACGGCTTGTCGTTGCTAAACAAGACCTAGCGACGGCACACCGTCGCTAAATGGTCAGTTGCTAATTTACTCGCCGCTAATTTTTTAGCGACGGCTACCGTCGCTACCCAGACCGTCACTAATTTTCTGGTAGCTCATAACCGTCGCTAGTTAGTGATGCATAGCCGTCGCTAGTTAGTAACACATAGCCGTCGCTAATTAGTGACGCATAACCGTCGCTAATTAGTGACGTCTTGCCGTCGCTAACTTGTGTTGTTAGTGACTAATGTACGTCGCTAGTTAGTGACTCACGTATGTCGCTAGTGAGTGACATTTGCCGTCCCCAAATACTGCATACAACTTTATTCCGTAAACCTCTACCATACTTGTCCATTCTATCCAATCAAAACACAAAACTTATTCGTCGTTAGTGACGCTAGTGACGTGTGGCCGTCGCTAATTAGTGACGTGTGGCCGTCGCTAATTAGTGACGTGTGACCGTCGCTAACTAGTGACGGATAGCCGTCGCTAACGAGTGACGTATAACCGTCGCTAATTAGTAACGCATAGCCGTCGCTAGTTAGTGACGTGTGGCCGTCGCTAGTTAGTGATAGTTAGTGACGTGTGACCGTCGCTAGTTAGTGATGCTTGGTTGTCGCTAATTAGTGACGCGTTGCCGTCGCTAGTTGCTGGAAAAAAATTTAACCACCAATCCTCTCCTATTTACGTATCCATTCAATACCACGCAGACTCAAAACTTTCTCCCAGACATACAATGCTATGTGAAAAACGTCCAAAATTCATCAACGTGGCAATTCATATTTAGAAGACATATAGTATAACAAGTTACAGATGGCATCTCTACAATGTTAATAATTATAGTCAAACAAGTTAATGGGATATAATTCAACCCTAATGACAACCAGTGACACTTACAAACAGTACCTAAGCATCAGACTCTGGAGCAACTGGCGGTTTCTTCCCAATTGCTTTCCAGATGGATGTCATCTGATCCTGGTGTCTTCGCTCCATCTGTGCTAATTGATCCTGATACTGACTCTCCATCTGTGCAGTACGTCTATCCATGTCCTCGTGTACTTGTGATTGCAATTGGCTCATTCTTTGGGAGACTCTCTCCTCCACCCGACGGTCAACCTCATTCTTGAATTGGGATGTCTGAGTGAATGATATTGGTGCACTAGACCCATCACCGTAGTATGAATGATGACGATGACCAGGCACCAAATGACTCTCAGAACCCATTCCTGTGATGCGGCCCTTATTTTTCCCCCAGCAATCTCAGCAAACAGCAATGCCTCATCGAACTCAACGTCACCATCTGACTGCTGTGTTATTTCCTCTACCTCTGCAAGATATTGAGCCTGTATAATGCTCCATGTTAATCAAGTAAGCAACAGTAGTATATGGTTAATATTTTTTTAAGCACTATCTAATATGTCGTTCATACTGACCTCCAAATTTTATATTCAATTATATTTAACATAAACAATAAGTAAAATAAAATATGAAAAATTGGAGGTCACATTATAATGATTAAATAATCGACAAGTAATAAAGGCTATTAATACATAAATTATTAGCGACTGCTAACAGTTGGTAAATTACCGTGGTCAAACCTTCACGGATAATTATAAGTAAATTACCAATGTCAGGCAGCTAAACTTTAATTCGACTTAGATATCAACAAAATAATAACTTACCCACCACTCATTTCCCAAAATAATTTTTATGACTAATATCATAAAGTAGTTTATCATCTTGAATATGTCAGGTAGCGGCCCATAACCATCTACTAAACTTTTATCTGAGTTTAAGGTCCACAAATCAACAAAAGTACAAATATTTAAAAAAAATATATGTTTATGTTAAAGGAGATGACGATTGAGAATAAAAAAAAACTAACACATGAGAATTATTACTATTTTATGATGATATTGTTAAATTTAGCGATTGCTAAAAGTCTCTAAATTAGTGATGGTAACATGTCTTAAATTTAGTGAGGTATAACCGTCACTAATATTAGTGACGCATAACCGTCACTAATTTTAGCGACGCATAACCGTCACTAATATTAGCGACGAATAACCGTCACTAATATTAGCGACGCATACACGTCACTAAATTAGCGACTATAAGGCGTCACTAAAATTTAGTGACGCATAAACGTCACTAAATTAGCGAAGGCAAACCGTCACTAATTTTAGCAACGCATAACCGTCACTAATATTAACGACGAATAATCGTCACTAAATTAGCAACGGTAACCCGTCACTAATATTAGCGACGTATAACCGTCATTAAATTAGCGACGTTAAGGCGTTACTAAAATTTAGTGACGCATAACCGTCATTAAATTAGGGATTTTAACTATCACTTATTTAGCGAAGATAACCAAACACAAACGTTAGCAATATTTAACAGCTAGTAAATTTTCAACAGTAAATTATCACGTAAAGCCCGGTGAAACTTTTGCGACGGATATATTCGTTGTGTATTAATATTTTTGTTTTATTATTCTGTTTATTTAAACAAGATTGTTTGTCGTAATGCTAAAGATACAACAACTTGTTGGATAGAAGGATCTCAATAACGTAAATAAAATTCATATAATCTTAATTAAAATTGTTTTGTGAGGAAAAAAATATCTACAATCTAAATACCTTTGTATTATATCAACTTAAATAATTTATGTTCTGTGAGAATTTGAGACGTCACACAATTTTTAGCTATAATATTTTCATTTTTCTGGTAGTGTATTCAAAAGTAATTATTTATGTTCAATCACATAACAATTTATCATAAAAAATGACAGTCACATGAGAACCCAAACTTTTATTTTTTTTATTTTTATTAGTTTAGTGATGGCCAACCGTCACTAATTAGAGACGGGAAGCCGTCGCTAAGTTTAGCGACATGTAACCGTCACTAATTAGCGACAGTTTGAGCGACGCATAACCGTCACTAATTAGCGACAGCTTGAGCGACGCGTAACCGTCACTAGCCGTCTCTAAATTTTAGCGACAGTAAGCCGTCGCTAAATTTTAGCGACTACCAGCCGTCGCTAAATTCTCACCAGAATATTACCGACTATCGCTAATTAAGCCGTCACTAAATTCGATAATAGTTCTATGCACTATGAACTAGACTCCATAATAGTTCTATGCACGGTCCGGTTCTAACAACACTGCCTATGGGGAGAACATTAGGATGAAAAACTTGTATATGCACATATGTGCATAATAGATTTTCTACATATATCATTGCCCCTACGAGAAGCTAAAGAATTCAAGAGGATCTTAATCCAAAGTTACGGGAGTATTTACTAACAAGATAATGTGTCATATAGTCGTTGTCTCGGTCCCCAAATGGTTCTCGCCCTTTTTTTTCTCTGCCTTTTAAAAATATTAAGTGTTTTTATACAATATTAAGTGCTTTATCAATGTAATATGTATGTTTTTATCATTATTACCCCGAACTAAATTACTTAATTACAATTAAATGTTGTTCTAAATGGAAATATAATTTATCAAAATGGATTGAATCAGGGAAAAAAATTGCTCATATTTTAATAATATTTTCATTCATTTTATTATATAACTTGAAAGTGTCAAATCATTATACAACAAAAATTGAAATGTCGTCTTCCCTTCTCAGCTATCTTTGCCAAAATTTGGATTTCGGTCCAGATCGAGCTTGTTTTTTTTATTGTTTGATTGACTATATTTACTATTATCTATCGAATTTTATGTGAATGCAATCTCCTTCTAGTTCTTGTATTCAAAAGTGATTTGAGACTCTTATAAGTATATCTTTAATTGGAGATTAGTAGTGTTAGATTTAGGTTTTCCCTTGGATTCACCAAAATCTTGGCTCTACTAAACCAGAATTTTGGCCCTATTAGGGTGTCTCGACACTTAGCAACAAATATGGAGCTAATTGCATAGAACAAAGTTAGTATTTATTTTTTAAGGTTTTATAGATAGTCGTTTTGCTTTTATAGATATCCTTTTTTAGGCTTTTAATAACTGGTTGGTTGTAGTAGTATATAACTATTGTCAGTTTGGTATGAGTTTTGTTCCAATTAGTTGTTAATTAGTTCTCTATTCCGGATTTATTCTGGTTTACATGGAAAGTTTTATTTGATCCGATGCTCTTCTTTTCATTCAGTGTTGTAGGAATTAATAGCCTTTTAGTGTCCAATTTTATATTCCTGTTGTCCCTTATGGTTTTATGTCATTATTGCTTTGTAAGATTCTATTTGACCCACTATTTATTGGAATAAAACTTCTTTTGTTGAAAAAAAAATGAAAAATAAACCAAACTACCCTGTAAACAAAGTTCCAAAACTAAGAGTTAATTCGTTTCAACTTAATCCAAAATGAATTATTTTTTTTTAATATTTTTTTATCCAAAACTAATTTTATTTAAAATTCAATATTATGTAGGGGGTAATAATCTATTGAAAATAAATTTTTTATAATCTTACTAAAATTTTATGAATTTTTCTAACTTTAGGCATTAAAAAGGAAAAATTCATAAAAAATTAATAATTTTATGAAATTTTACTTTCAAATAGATTATTGTATCTATATACTATTGGCTTTCAAATTATATTAGTTTAAGGTAAAAAATGTAAAAATAAAAATAAATCTTTTTAAATTAAGTTAACTTAAGTTGAAATGAATTGAGTGCAAATTACCGGCCAGCAATTAGCATGCAAACAAAGGTACTATGTACCTAGTAATGTCAAGCACCTAGGGATTTTTACATAAAATTGGGTAATTAATATGCATGATTTTTCTCATCTAGATAATGAAATATTTTTTGGTACATGAGTGAAAGATCAATGAGCGAGTAAGAGATGAACCAATAAACCTTGGACCTAATGAAAATAACCATAACTTTCAACCAGTAGGCTTTAAGACTTTGGTTGTTTTAGATACTAATATTAATTTGTATCCTATATATAATTTCTATGCAAAGCATCAATTAATCAGTTATTAATTAGAATTACACTTAAATGTTTATGGTTCAATGTCTACTTCAAAATGCACCAAGGTTGAAGCCTGTGTAAATGTAAAAAAAAAAAACTCACCCATTATTATTAGTTTGCCTCCGAGTGCGGCTTTTTTTTTAAAAAAATGTTAACCGAAGCCAATTTTGAAAAACTAATCAATTTTCAGTGTTGGATACTATAAATCGAATAGACAAAATTAGGTGTCAAAACCGAAAACATGAAAACTGAAATAAATCCAGTTTTCAGTTTTATAATTAATTTCAGTTCACCAAATTACTATTATCTACAATTATAATTCACCTTAACCCAAGTAACAAATTAAAGGCTAATTTTATTTTCACTCATTGAGTAGTAATAGATTTTCAAAACTCATTAACCTGCATACATCACTTGAGTCTTCGATGCAACTAAGCATGAAATAAGCTATATATTGTTAAATTCAGCTATTTTGGTAATCGATTTATTTTTCTCTCAAAACTGAAAACCGAATTGAAACCCGAAATATAAATTCGGTTTATAACCGTCTGGGGGCAGGCAAACACTAAGGTGGAATAAGCCCGCTAACAATATGCCCAATGCCCTTACTGCAATATGATGAGAGACTATTTTCTCCCCGAACAAATTAAAAGGATCAACTGAAACTAAAAACTAATCAAATTGTTAAAATTTGATAAATTGAAATAATTTAGTCTTCGGTTAATTGGTTAACACCGAATAGTTGATTACGTTAGTTGTCCAACATTAATTCCCCTCTCTGAACTATTATGATATATATCTTGTACTCTACTTTGAGTACTAAAAAATCAATTACTCGCTCAGTTCAGAAATAGTTGCCCAATAGACAAATACAACATTTTATTGGTCAACCTCAGTATTATACCAATCTTAACTCTTATATATTATTTGGCAAAAAAGGCAATTTTACCATTAAAATATAGGGTAGAGAGTAATTTTATCACTAAAATATTTTTTTGGAGAAATTTGTCATTAATGTTTTTGAAATAGGTATATTTGCTATCATTATTTTGGAATAAGAGAATATTTACCACTATGACAATTAACGGTGAAAATATTTCACTATCACAAAGAAAATTTCATCAGGGTGGGGGTGAGTTGGATATTCCACCAACTACGTTAGCCAATATGTGGCATATTTGTCATCAATGTTTTCTAGACAGACATATTTACCATCAATTTTTTGAAACAGATATATTTACCATCAAGTTTTGATGTCGGTGATAGTGGCAACATCCACAATGGGCGAACGAAGTGAGGGGTTGTTTAATGGCTACAGATTGTGCCTGAAACACATACGACAAGCAATGATTACCCAGTAATTACCGCCGCTGGAGTTGACTAAATTTATGGTTTTGAGTTGCTGGGGTTGGGGCTAAGGTTAGGGCTAGGATTGCGGAAGTTGTATGAGCGAGTTGAAGAGCAATTGCGGTAAAAAAATTTGTCGGAACACTTTTCTAACCTTCCATTTTCAATGGGTTAAGAAATACAAGTTAGAGATGAAAGATTAAAGTTAAAAATAAGAAAGAAATACAATTTGAGAGATTGTACAATAATTTTTTCTTTTTATTTTTTTAACCTGTGCCCCTACGTTGGCTCCATGTCGACAAAATACTACTACATCCATGGCAGCTCCAAAAATTATGTTATATGGGGGCAAATTTATTAATTTATTTGTTTGAAATTTTTAATATTTTAAACATAGTTGCTATTCATGTTGATTTTTTTCAATTTATATTTAACTAATATATAAATACATACTATATAAGTATTTTTTTATCACACAGATATTTTTTGCTTAAAAATGCATCAAATTGTTCTTTTTTTAGTTTTTTTCTCCAATTTCATTAGAATTTTTTTTTTTTGCATTTGAGATGTGTTTTAAAATATTGTATTTTATGAGATATTTATCAATTATTGACATATTGCAGTATAATATGAAAGCAATTAATCAATATCCTTTTTATTTTTTAAGAATAAGAGAAATAGAGAATTATATATCTATAACAAAAAAACAAAGGAATTGCATGACTTGTGACTTGATAATTATGAGAGAAACATGTTTTTTTAAAAAAAATAATTATGAAAATAATAAAAAAAATAGCAAATATATTAGGATTTGTGGATATTAGGTATAAGAGAGTTTTTTTCCCATGCAGTCAAAAGAATTAACTTAGATAGGATCAAGTGAGGTATACGGTAGATTTATAATATAATTTTTTTGAAACTATCCTTTTTAATATAATTTTCAAGAAAATGTATGAATGAATTGGCCAACATTAAAAGATTCAATACTATATAAAAATTAAATAAAAATAAAATTATAGCATATACAAAATAATACGTACAACTAATCTTTCAAAAAATATAAAACTAAAGTAATAACTATTAAGGGGTGAGATGAGGTAAGAAGACATGAAGTAAGTGAATTTGTAAAAAGCAAATAATTCGTTAATCAATAAATAATTGCAAAATCTATAGTCGAATTATAAGTAATGTCCTCAATTTGCTATATATTAGTCAATTATAAAATGATTAATTAATGTATACTAAGCACCCAAATTTAGTATATATTTGCGTGAGTGTCCTATGGTACATTCCAAAAAGTTCAAAGAATTAGAGATGGCAAATCATATGTAAAGACATATACATACCAACTACGAATATATATAACCTAAGGTTTTCAAGCATTCAGTGAGGGTAAGTGCCCCCCTCTTGCTCTTATTGTGGAGCTGCCTATGACTATATCATCGCTCTATTAGCATATCTTAACATATCATTAAAGGCAATTGCAAATATGCCAATTTAAAAAACGTTAATAGCAAATTTCTCAAAAAAATACTTTAATTGCAAAATCACTCTTTGCCCTATACTTTAATGAAAAAATTGCCCTTTTTACCAATATTATTTTGTTTCAACTTCTCCAATATAAGCATGTAAGGTTAAAGTATAAATTTGAGCTTTCTAATTATAGAAATGGACAATTAAATTAGGATAACTCCCTCAAAATGGAAATGCGAGCCACTGTTAGAATTGGAGGTAACTGGTGGTGGCTAGGTCATTAGAGTAACAAAATAAGTTCCGACTTTTGTTATCAATTAATTTGAGCTATAATTAAGTTTCTCATCTCATGAGTATCTACATTCATTATCATTTATTTGGCCAAGATTTATATGTCTGATCACCACCACAACCACCATCAAAATTAACACAAGCACCACGCACATCATGTTGCAATTGCAACCAACGTCAGAACTAATTAATAGACAAAAACTTTGCTTAATATCTGTTTTTTTTTTTTTTTGGGTCTCTTGTTGATATGGATAATGATCTAATAATTAGTTCCTCATCATTCTAAGGGCAAGTTCTTGAAGCTCACCCAGCTGCTGCAGGTCAGTGCTACTGCAATTATAATTATTAGGTCTCTTCTTAGAGCAATAAAGAGACTGGGAAGCTGAGAAATCTTCAGAATCCTGGGAGCTCTGTGGTGATGAGATAGGGTTCATGTAGGTTTGGTAGCAGCTTACTGCAGGATTAATATTCAGATGTGAGGCCTCCCCTGACCCTGAGTTGTTCCCTGATTGCCAGTAGCACTGTGTGTTGTTGTGATCATTCTGTGAGTTCATGATTACTGCCTGTGCCAGCTGACTCTTCACTTGCATCAATTGCGCTTGCAAATATGCCACCTACGATCCATATACATATCAATCACAATATAATTGTAGTAATTAATTGATTGCCAATAAATATTTAACTAATCATTGCAAACACAACCACATCATTCGTCATTGCACGCACACATGTATGTATGTAAGTATGTATGTATGTATATATTAATTCCGGCAAGTTCTGACAACTATAAATTATATATATATATATATATATATCATCATCTTCTTCTTCATACTATATATACCTTAATACATGCATATCCTCCAATTATTAAGATCAGTGACATCAAACTTGAAATGTCAGTTAACTTTTAAATTTAGAGACTTATGCCGGATGTCATTAATCTTGATGCAACCCTTTTCGCCTAAAACATATTATACCCTCAATTTCACTTTATCAGTTTGCATGTCTAAAAACATTACTAAGTACTTAAAAACAAACATTTGATTTTTTATTTATTGTGATGAAAATTTTAATCTTTTATTTTTAATAAATATGCATTTTTTTTTATAAAATTTAATTATTTCAAATAAAAGTGAGTTAAACAACATTTCACAAACAGAACATAATATAGGAACTTAAAAAACAATAGAAAATTCATGCTAACCACTTGGTAAAATGGCAAAAGAATGTGTGTAAGGATGTGGGTGGACGTTTGGAGTTCAATTCCGGCCTCACCATGTGTAATTTGAATAAAGGAGGATGTTAGTAATATATACTGAAGCTACCTGTTGTTGCAAAGCAAAAACATGGGCTACGCAGCCATAAACAGGATCCCGGATCCTGGCTTGAGCCTCATAAGCAATGGTGACGACGGCCTCGCAGCGGTCGTGGGCAGGTATGTTTTGGAGCAGCTTCGAAACGTTGCTCGCTCCAAACACCTTATGGATGGCCGCAAACCTCGCCGCTCCTTGTTCCGAGCAGAAATACGGCGCGAAGACGCAGTCCGTCGCACATTTCCGCCGAAGGAACTTGCACGCCCCGCACGGCGAACCCGAACATGACCCCAACCCCGACCCACTCCCTGATGCGCCGGCCATGGCAACAGTACTAGTACATATAAAAGTCTAATCACAACTAGTGGAGTTTTGTAATATTTCTTTTGGGGGCCGGGTGATTGATTGATGAAGCAAAGCACACGAGGAGACTAGGAAAATGGAGCTGGAAAATAAGTTTCCGGGGTAAGCAGTGGAACAGAACAGAGAGGGACACGAATGGGTGTTATAAGAAGTGGGAAAGGTGGACATGTTAGGGTCTGCGTGTAGGGTTTTAAGGGGACATTTGTTAATGGCTGATCCAATATTTTAGTTTCTTATTATTTATTTTTTATTTTTTAGTTTCTGGGTTTAAGTATTGGGTCTGGAATGACCAACTTATGTGATTTGTTTATGAAAAGTTGTGGAGTTTGATTTTTGGGGTTCGTCTTGTGTGAGTTGTAACAAATTAATAAGTTAATGGAGTAGCTGCGCTGCTTATTTAATAACATTGGAGGTTCAATTTTTCTAATTTCTCCGCCGAACGCCGCACCTGGGAGCTGCTGCACCTTCTAAAGCTTGTCGCTTTATGGCTGCGTGTACGCCACCTGCCTGTGAGGCTTCCTGCCCGCAACGATTCAAGTGCTTCAACTCAGTCTCAGCTGGGGAGAAGATTACGAGTGGAAATTAAAGTTGTTCTAATTAATTTTGACATAACCAAGCAATATATATATAGTAATTTGGTTAACAATTATAATATATGTTTCTTGTTCCTTGATATCCAAAACCGTGTTAAGAGCTCTATGACATTAAGATGATATGGTGTTTTGGAGAAAACTTAAAAGTATTTAGCAACCCTTTTTAATTTTAGTCTGATTCTTAAGCTGAATAACGTTACATATACACTTATAAATTTATCATCAATTAAACTATTTGTTTACCATATTCGAGTGCATCTATGTACTGTAACTGCAACTCCATAATTTCCGGCCAAAGAGGCGGAATGATTATCAATAAAAATTTTTTTATGATTATCTTTCTGTAAATTCAAATTATCCAATATCTTTTTTAGTTAAAGACATCAATTTTTTCTTCTTTGTAAATGTAAGATAATTTCTCTGGAGTTGAAAAAAGAAGGCTTCCAAGCTTGGACAATGGAAGTGCAATAATTAATATGAATTAATATTAACCAAAAAGTGTAATTGATTCACAATTTTATGGGCGGCGTTATGCATTAGGAAATGCTATATAAATATATATATATTCTAGATTGAATGTTCTTTAATTGGTGGAAGTGTGGCACATTTATAAGAGAGAATTGCATGTCCCATTTTTCATATTTCGAGAGATGATAGTTGATCCAAATTAAAGAAATATATAGTTTAAGAACAGTGTCTAAATTGACGAAGTTCAGAGGTGAAAAATGGATTCAGGGAAAAAACCAAATACCTGGCTAATTAATGCATGCTTTAATTGTTTCAAATTAAAATCTAATCCAACAAATATTGTGTAATTCCTCGTAATTATATATCTTTGAGTAATTTCATAGCAACAAAAATTACTAGAAATCAAATTAACATAGATATCCATACCAAATTAAACTTCTCTGTTGAATGAATGAGATAAGAGGAGGAAATGTCCCCGGCATGCCTAACTAGTTAGCCGAAAGTCCAAAAGGGCTAGCACAGATCTTGAATGAGAAGCTTGTAAACTAATACTAGTATTATAATTAAAGTAAGCAACAAATGAGAAGCCCTCGTGCGCACAAGAAATGAGACGAGACAGATAAAGAAAAGGAAGCAACCTAAAGTGGCAACAAGAAAACAATATTATTTACGTGGTAAAACTTTTTAAAGAGGTCGATCGATATCATCTTGTTTGCCTTGGCAGCATACATGTGTGAAACGGACGCGTTTGAATTTTGAACCCTGCAAATTAAAGCCTAATTAATTAATTAAGAGTGTTACTGTGTGTGTCTGTGTATATATATATATAATTAACCACGAGACAATCCCAATGATTATGTTGCGAGGGGACAACACCATTTCACATTCATTGCATGTATACATAATTTGTTACCTAATTACTGCTGCAATAATCCACTCTATCTATCCATAGCCACACACCCAATCGAAACTACTATTACTACTGCTACTTTTTCAATTCCGTGTCATCCCTCCTTTTTGTGCTGGTGCTGGATTTTTGCACAAGCTTCCTTCCTTCTTTTTTTTTTTTTTGTCCCCTCCTCTAATTGGTTCTGGAAGCCTTTCGATTTAATGCAACATCAACCAGGAGAAAATACTCATAAAAAACTTACAAAATCATAGACGGTGGTGTTTGATGTGTTCTGAGAAATTTAAAGTCATTTTACGAGCATTTTAGTACATGTAGCACTATTAAATAGTACAATTAGTACCACAAGAAACATTTTTTTTTCCATATATGATTGTTATGTTCTGGTATACATGAAAGTGAGACGGTGAAGTTTGAAGATGATCGTCATGGTTAACAGAGGAGAATGGCGGGTTGCAGCAGGAAGAGTACTTCTTTTTTTGGTTTTGTATCTTTATTATTTAGTGACATTAAATTGCAAATCCGTTCCCTTGAACTTATCATCATTTATTTTCGGACTTACAACTCACTGCGTCATCCATGCACATGGCAATCATGCAAGGTCACACCTCTCCTTCAAGCTATTAATTCTTTTTTTATTTTCCTTTTCTTTGGGGGGCTAAGTTTACTAATATGCCCACGAAGATGATCCAATGAGAGAATTCAAACTTTACATTGTTGCAAGCTAATTTAGCTGATCAAATCCCAGCTTGACTGAGTCAGGGGTAAATGAAACAAATCCAACTCCGTTCCGTTTTATATATACATATTTATACGCCCAAGGAGGAAAAGAATAAATAAAAAAGAAAGCCTTCATACGCGCATATCGTATAGGCAGCTTCGCCTTTCCAGAATATCACATGGGAGTTGAACAGGGCCTGTTGGAAGTAAACAAAAACGGCACATAAAAAAAATTGTACAAAAGGGTCACTCGCCTTACACATTTTCCTGTTATTTCTTCTCAAGGAAGTGATGAGATCGACCCAAATCTATAACAGCTTCAATAATGAAACCACAGCTTTTTGTTTACATGCATGACGTATAATATATGTAGCCTTACATTTGACTGTGCCCGTTGGCCGCAGTGAAAGCATCAGCTTACAAACAAGACTCCGAGGTCTCCAAAAACAGTTTTTCTCTATAATACATATATAGTTGCTCACGCAAATTATGATGCCTCTGCTGAAATTCTGTAATGTCCCCGATGCAGATGACCATTTTGTTCCTGTATCAAAACCTTACTTCAATAAGAATTGCATCTTAACCTGTTTCAAAAAGAAGAATTAGATTTTAGATTCCAAGAATATTGCAGTGTTGCTCCTTGCTACATCCCTAGAGCTTGAAAGTCAAAATACAAATGCAAACTTACTTGAGCTTTATTATACACCAGATTGATGGGACTGGTTTGCCACAAGGAACTATAACGTCATTCCTCCACTTCACATATTCAGACTCTTAGGGCACTTTCTTCCCTAGTCCTTTTGTTGAATGCTTTCCTTCAGGTGGTCTTTCCATGTACTGAACACGAATGACAACAGGAGAGGTGAATTACAACTTACAAGCCAACTTTTGATTGTAGAAGCGCACTACAGTATCCTACCTCACCTATTCACAAGCAAGCTCCCAACCACTTGTTGGGAAAAGAAAAGAGGGAAGAAAGTGTATGAGAGATAGGTGGCAAAAGTACCTTTGCCTTCTTGAGCTCATAAACCTCCTTCAAGGCGACCTCACTTAGCAGTACCAGGCCCACAGGATTCTTCTCATCAGTGAAACAATACTGAGCACTCTTACTGGCCAAATCAGCAAAATACCCGAACTGTAAATGGAACTGAACGTGCATTTCAAGTGCTCAAGTGCAATGTGAGGGAGGGAGAGAAACATATAACCCGATGCAGTAGCTTCTGGTGGAGCTACTCTAAGCTCCTGACTGAGTATTCCAACAAAATTTGTTAACTTAGAACCTGCATGAGATAAATTTCATGTAATCTTGTTATCTTTGCATGATTGACTGTGCTGTGCTTGGGGAAACAAACTGCATCTCCCAACTTATATTGATTAACTCCCACGCACCATGCAAGAGAAGCACTTTGTTTATAAGTTTTTTCCTCTAGGGAGCAAACTTATCCAATTCTCCTTGTCTTTCAATTGAAGATACACCTTCTAGTTCAAGGGTCCAATCCTGAGGACATACATAATACACAATTTGTTAAGATGGAAAAATATAAGAAAGTCACTTCCCTCTAGACAAAAGACAAGTTGTGGAAATGGGAAAGACCAGAAACAGAGAATCCACCCACCAGATAAATTGACTCATGAGAATCCAAACGACAAGAATGTAAGCGCACCATGTCATGAGTAGTAAGAAGATTTCTCAATTAGCTGATAATCTTCGCTCTCATGAGGCAGAGAGGTAATGCTGCAATGCAGCTTCTTGTATTTCTCACCAAGAGTTTCATTGTTGTAGCGCCAAAACCTACCAATCTTGAAGCTATCTCAATCTCCTGCAGAGCTTCCAACACTTTTACCTAATTCAAGCAGAAGAGGATCATCTCATTCATCACGAAGAGAACCCCATAAAGAAATTATGTGAAGTCATTTATAATTTAGATTTCATATCACACATTCACCTTGAATGAATTAATATGTTTAACCTTGCTTTAGTGCGTTCTGCATGACTAGATTAATGAAGCATAAGTTGACGCAAGACACAAGAATATAATCATAGAAACTCTTGTATACAATTAAACCATTAGGCGTTACACAACTCACGATCAATTAACAATATGAAGAGAGATCCTACCACAATACAAACTGATAGAACACCCCTTAGTTTGATCATGTGGAGAGACACTAGGGTTGAATCTAAATGTTCATGGAATGAAAAGACACATGTATTTATTGGACTTCTAACAGACTAGAAACTACCAACTAAATTTTCTAGAAGTTTAGAAAACCTTTTGTGGAAGTGAATTTTCAACTGGCCGTGGAATATGTGAAGTCTGTACCTTTGAATTAAAATTTTGTCTTTGTCCCATATAATATGTGAATTAATAGAAGGTATGACAGTAAAGAATCTATTTCTGGCATCAACAATCAAGCCTTCTTTGACACATGGATCATAAGCATCAGAAAGTAACAGATTCTGTATCCCTGTTAATGCCTCAAAACCTGTGACCAATTGACATGAGGTAGATTTAGGGTTTGCAAACCAAGTACGTGTTCCCTGTTAGCAAGGAATCAGAATATATTCATGACAATTCTCTAAAACAGAATACATAGAAACATCATAAATGGAAAGTAAACAGCAATGGAGATGCAATTTTGCAGGAATTACCTTTTTGGATATCACACTTTCTCAGTTTCCCAAGCAGCATCTCCAACATATAAATCTTAAACTCCATCATGACATCTCTGCATAAACAATTGTTCTGTCATACATATGCATCATCCCAACCAAAAAACAATCACTAAAAATTGTTTAACCGACATAAGGCAATAGAATCAAGTGACAAACTTGATCTTTATAGTAAAAGAATTGCACATTGCCTGTATGTTCCCAAGTCAAAGAGCAGCTTCATCAATTCTAATATTAGAGGAGCAAGTTTACTGTTGCCATCAGCATGCTCATCATGTGACACCCGTTTGCTAACTCCATAATCTTAAAACATTCCAACATGACAAAACGAGCCATAACATAGGAGAAAATAACACCCCAGCATCAAGTATGACTAATGAATTTCCGAAAGGAAGCAAAGAAAGAGAGAACAAGGAGTACAATTTCCAACGGGTAGAATCTTCCAGGCTGCTTCTGAAAACTTTGTTTTTTCCCCACACCTCCCATGTATTCCCAGTCTTTTCAAGAAATAATCTTTTGAATGTACAGATGGCTTTGCTTTTGACATATCTTCAAGTTTTGTTCCACCAATATTTCCATTCCCAACTCAGCCCCACTTGTGGTTATGGAACACATAACAGTATGGCCTTTTATCCTCTTCGAACAGAAGGATATAGTAACTTCTAATGGAGCATGAAGAAGCATTAGGCAGAATAAATCATATGAAAAATTCAAAAAAATAAAGATATGCAGAAACAAATGCAAATAAATTGCTCAGCCACCTGGAGTAGACACATTCAACAACAGACGAAAATCATTGACTACAAAGAAATGTAACAAGGTTAATCTCTTGTCTACTTACAAAAGTAGTAGAGAAAAAGTGAAGTTACAAAAGGCCATCAGCTTATCAATCAATTAACTAAAACCTAATCCCCACTAATTGGAGCAGGCTATATGAACCCTTTGATGTTAAGCAATTTCTTCTGTAAGCTCTAAAAAAGCAACACCCCAAAAAGAAGATGATCAATGTAAAACACTCTGAAAAAAGAGCATTAGTAGACCTACAAAATCAGCATATTTCCAGGAAATTCTATCATAGACTACCACATTCAGGGTGAAGCCCCAAGCAAAGAATAAAAGAAAAAGCACATCTGTATATCACATACTCACCCCAACCATTAAACTATACAAACCTTGTTTTTTCATTAGGTCAGATTCTCTAAATAAGTCCACCATCTTCAAGAATGTGACCTGAAGCTTCAAGCACTGCACTTTGTCCTTTTACCTTGACTGTGACCTTGTTATCACCCTCATCAATTGCCTGAACACATGGATCAAAGGGAAGCTTTTTTTAGCTTTTCAAGACAGTTGAAACAGGTAGACTTTGACAACAATTGGCAATTTTATCTTCCTGATGACAAAATCACCATTGTTCAGTTTAGAATATTCAGAAAAGAATTGGCACAGAATCCCAGATACAGAAGAAATGGAGGAAAAGGAAAACAAGGTATATTCAAGACAAGAACCATGAGGCAACTCTGCCTTGCCTTCCTCACAGCTCCCCACCCACGACAAAGCATTTGTTTCTGAAGCTTGACAATTTAGAACTGATAACAAAGAAACTTATGCACATGCATATTACATCACAACCAAATGGTCTAAAATATATACCTTTCTTGACCTTGGAACTCCACCTGCTGCATTGGTGTTGTGCCTCCACTCATCCTACAAAGAGAATTCTCTCATGATTTGTGCTTAGGTGATTGTGCATGATGACTGTCAATCATTGGGAACTGTCGATCAGTGTTGGCCCAAGTGATTCAGAGGGCCCACTACTTGATCGACGGTCATATTTTTCCTTCTCTCATAAAGCAACTAATATCAATTTAAATAGAATAATGCAAGATTAAACAAAAGCATGAGAATATAAATCCTAACAACAACAAGAGAGATAAAGATTAATACCATGGACTCCTTAGGTGATCTAGATATGGGAAAATTTGCATAGATAGTCCTTAATCTTTAATAATCATTCTATTTTAGTCACTAACCTATTGACTATTCTGTTTCGCCCCTAAATCTATTAAAAACATTTCGTTTTTGTCATAAACATATTAAAAATGTTTCGTTATGGTCCCTCATTGGATGAAATTTGTCAGCACAAACTAACTGTTTATAGCAACTTTTTAAATTGTAATTTAAACTGTTCAAAAATTGTCTTTCAATAAATTTAATATATACAAAAATTGTTTTACAGTTAATGGGCAATTCAAATCACCACTTTTTTCTCTCTGTAAATCTGATTTATTTCATTCAGGAAGAAAAGGCTACTAATTTAAATTGTCTACTGATTGTCAAAAAATTGTTACATAGTTTAAATTTATTGAAAGACGGTCATAGAATATTTTAAATTAGAATTTCAAAAGTTTATTCCAATGGTTACCCTGAGTTAATTTATTCCATCTGGTGAGGGACCAAACAAACCAATATTAATAGGTTTAGGACCAGACAGAACAGTTAATAGGTTAGAAACTAAAACAAAACGATAATTAAAGGTTAGAGACTGTTTTTGAAATTAATCTTCCAAATATGAAAACTTTCAAACCCAACCTTTTGCCCTTTAAAGGTTGAGATTGACCTATGGTGGCTTGACTTGAGCAAGCTTTGTTGATGATGGTAGAGGCATGATGCGAAAGGGGTGTCTTAACTTTTTGTAATGAAGACCACTGTAACAAAAGCAAGAATGCTTGAACTAGCAGTTGAGTGACCATATGGAGAGGGTGACTTTGCTAAATACCTTGATAAGATATTTGCTATTCGTTTCGTCAGGAATTTCCACTTCCCTTTCTTTTAGTTGTTTCAGTTCACCTGTTGAATATGAACACTTATTCCGTGCAGACAAGTAACCAACACAACGATATATTCCTCCAGAAAGGTGATGGGAAGTAGAACAAGCTATGCATTTGCTAAGTGCTCCAAACATTAGTTGATCAGCACTGGGCAAAAATATCAATAAACAAAAACATAAATTTTCAAAAAAAATGACAGGTAGAGAAAAAAGAAAAAAAAAATGTAACGAACAATTTAGTGAAAGTCTTTATGTAAGGAAGATAGTTCATTCACTAAGTTAAGTTGAAATATAATTTAATCAAATAAAAGAAAAATAAAGGGCACAGAAACAAACCCAACCCAGATATTAAGGTGGCACGTATATAACTCAACCCATGCTAGTTCAGTGCCAGAATTCATGAGAAAGAGGAAGGATTAAATGAAATCAACCAGCTTATTTGAATAACAGTAAATTCATTATTTTTTAGATATCTTGAAAATGGCCACAGGAAGAAAGTTAACCAATGATCACACAGATCAAGTTCAGACCCAGTTGCATCTTGATCACTGGCTTCAAGCATTTGACGCAACTCTGGTGTCGCAACATACTTCTTCAAATCAACCTTCAATGCTCAAAGTACATTAGTTTGAGAGTCTAGTTGACATTGTGTAATAGAAACATTGGGTTCCTTGTCCATTGAGTCATCAGAACCTATGAAGATATGTTCCCACTCCTTGACACATCTCTTTCAGCTTTTGTTGCTTTTGAATTCTGATCATCACTAAAATAAGCTTTATGTTTGCCACCAACTCTTGGGGCTAATTGCTGCAGAGGCCTATTATTTTGTTGCACCTCAAATCTGTTTCCTGTGAAGAAAATCCAGTCTCAAGAGATTCCAAGCATCTCAAATCCAGGGCTCTGTATGTGGGAGAAACCAATTTCTCATATGAATTTTATCTTACATGTCACTGATGCAATAACATCAAGTTCTTGCCTATTTATGTTTAACAAAGCACAGTTTCTTATTTTAGATAGCTAGCAAACAATTTCTTGGATCTCTTTTTGTTCTATAGGAAATTAGAAAAATTGGAAAACTATAGCAAAATGGCCACCTAAACCATCAGATGCCATTAAAAAGAGAATGTACAAGCCAAACACATACTGTTTTTGGCAGGAGAAGGGATGTACTTAATGATGGATAAAAAGTTGATTTCTTACTAGCCAAGAAACCATCCCAGCCAAATAACTTAACCATTTGAGCTGATGGAGCTAATTCCATGAAACATTTTGCATGATGCCACATCAATACCTAACTTAGTTCACTCGGCCCTGGAGGACACAGGAAACTACAATGAAATATGTGAGCAAAAACTATCAGCATGACAAGGTTGTATTTAAACACCTTTTAAGTATTTTAAAATACCAAGGGGCAAATATGCCAAAAAATATTTCTGAAACTGTTTTGAGTCTGAGTACAATTTCCTTTGGTGCTCATGCTCCTCTAAAAGGCTGAAACAAATGATGACACTAAAGTAGATACTAAATTAAAAGCAGAAGCCCCACCTCTGTTCATTATTTTCTTGTTGCAAGCCTGCAAGTAGCACAAGAAGTCCTCAAAACTTCAATGGCATATTCCGTAGCAGTAGTAACTTTTATATTTTCAGGTCCACCATCCGCATAGTTTCTATATTTTGCTGGTCTTCCCAGCTTAGTGATTCTATGCCTTTGACATCATCAATGCTCACAATGTATGATAAAAGCTAGCAAAATCATTCCGAATTTCATCCCTATTAGTACATAGAAAATAAAAAGAAAACCATGTAGTACTTACGCTTCACTTGTTTTGATTTTTAGCACACATTTGGCATCATTACACATCTGGTCCACAAGAAAGATATACATCACAGTTTATAGTGTCCTTCACAGAGAAAAACAAAAAGATACACAGCCAGGAAGGGCCAGACGGGCATCATTACCATAGAGTAGATACAAAATGGAGCATTTCACTCCTGCAACTTATAATAAGAAAGCCACTACTCTGCTGTGGAGGTGTCAGAACTAGATCGAAACACAAAAAAGCTTCTTAATGATTGCAAGCTGAAACCACTTAACATTCAAACAGTTATAAATTCAGTGTTCTAAAATTTATGCTCGCTTGCTAGTGTACTTTAAGCTAACCTGATGCTTAAACTCACATAGAGATCAAGTTTACCTAATCATATTGCATCACGTTGCAATTGAATTCTAACGCAACCTACTAAACGCAACCTTAGTTTTTCCTTCGTGTAAGTGCATCCTTGCGCCCAGTTTGTACGAATGGGACTTCTTCAAACGCAATTAAGAAACCAAACAGATATAACAACATAACCGTAAGCTGGAAATGCTAAGGAAAAGCTCGAACCAATTGCAGATCCAAGAATAAAGGGAAATGGAGAGAAGGAAACCTACGTGGATGAAACCGTTGAATTGGATGGCTTGGACCATTTTGGCGAGCCTGAGGCCCTGAGCTTTTCCTGGTCGATTGGGTGCTTGCAGGTTTTGCAATCGGAATGAGCGGACTTGGCGTACTCTGCCTTCCACAGCTTGGGCGGGCTCGCCATTTTCGCTACGGAAAAGCATATGTGTGCGCTGGAAGATTTATAGGTATAGCCGGCGAGTTACGATCGCACTGTCAGCCGAAGAGAGTTGGAGAGGAAGTGTTGATGGAGGAATCCTGGGATGATTTGAATCTTCCGCACCACCATTCCTCTTACGCTTTCGGTCCGCTAAAAATGTTACGCAGTTTTCGTCGACTTGGTCATTCATGTAGTAAAGGTCTTTATTTTCATATATAAAATGCAATTCGTTTTAAAATTTTAATTATTTTTTTTGTATTTTTTTAGGAATCAATCTTATTTAAAAATTAATATTATATCGATGTAATAATTTATTGATTGTAAAATTTTTACAATCCTATTAATTTTTTATAAATTTTTTCTTTTTAATGTCTTAAAAAATGAAAAACTCATAAAAAAATTAATAACATCATAAAAATTTTATTTTGAATCAATTATTACATTCACATAATATTAAAATTCAAATATAATTGGTTCTAAGAAAATAAGATGTGTAAATAAAAATGTGCCATTTTAAATTAAGTTGACTTGGATCAAAAATACTTTTAAAATATTTTATTTGCCTTATAATTCATAAAAATTCAATTAATTATTTATATAACAATAAAAATATTGTTCAAGTGATTATTAGTCATACTCTCTCTATGCAATATCTATTGATCCATTTGGTTTAGCATAGAGGTAAGAAAGTGAAAAAAGTTTATGTGTTATTTTCACTTTGACATTAACTTTTTACATGTAAATCAAAAAATTGGAAAATGTGAATATTGAAATTACAGTTTGAAGAGTGGTTTAGTAAAATAATTTACTAAATATGAAAATATCATGAAAATTTGAATCTACCTAAAATAAAATATGTTAGTAATAGTTTTGGTACTGAAAAAATATATAATATCAACTCTCAAATCACAATAATTTTACAATAACATAGAATAAAAAAATGAAAACAAGTGCTGCCTTAATCATTTAAGTTCATCGCTCTATTTGTTTTCTCTTCAAACATAGACATTAATTTGCTTGGTGTTTTAACAAAGTCAAAAATCTCAAATTTATCACTAACGTTTTAGGTTGTGACCAAATCTGTTACTAAAGTTTTTTTTATCACAGATTCTCACTAATGTTTCAAATTTAGCTCAAATTAGTCACTAACCATTAAAAGTCGCGAATTTTGAAATTTCAAAGTGGTAATATAGCTTTTAACAAATTCTAAGAATTAAGTAATTTATCATTTTTTCTTTAATAGACTTCGCTCCACCTTCACTAGCACCTCCACCATACCCCCTGCCTCCAACACCTCCCCTATCAATGCCAATTATTCTTACCATCAATCCTCATATTCCTCTTTCACCTCTACCTCCAAAACCCATCAACTTGCCCCATGATTAAGCCCTTCCCCACCAATTTGCTACCCTCCACAACGCAATAGTTGCAACCCTAGCCCCAACTTCTATCGCACTTAACCCTTTGGCACCGCACAATTGGCTCAAGCTCCTACTAACATTCTAGCTGTCAACTAAATTTCTTTAGGTCCTCTCGACCAAATCAGAATCAAGCTTACGATTAAAAGTGCAATTTTGGCTCTAGAGAATGAAAAAAAAAAAAAAAAGTTGCACTGGTGGCAAATGGCTGAAATGGGTTAGTTTGTGCTGCCACATCTAAAGCTGAGTTTCATTGCCAAGAAGGAGAGCCTTGGAACGGGAATGTGTTGGTGCAAGTAGTCAAGCCTAAGACATGATGTTGACGATGGTTGGCTTTGGAGGTGGAGGTGTCAGAAGCAACAAGCATGGTGGCGCTTAGTCTATCAAGGAAACAAGAATAAATTACTTAAAATCCTTAAAATTTATTAAAAGTTAATTATCACTATGAAATTTCAAAACTTACAATTTCTAATGGATAATGGCTTATTTGAGCCAATTTTGAAACATAAGTGAAATCTTGAGAGGAAAAAAAAACTTTAGTAATAGATTTAGTTCCAACTCATAACATCAGTAGCAAATTTGAGTTTTTGTCTTAGACAAATATATAGAAATGTATGATACAATGACAATATTAAAAAGGGAAGATTACAAAAACTACCTCAGGTTTGGCCTAACCTACATTTTGCCGACTCTATTTTCAAAAACCTACATTTTACTCCCACTTTCTTTATATTGTCTGAGAACTTTTAAAATTCTAATTTAAACTATTTAGTAAATATATTCCAATAATTTCAAAATTCTTAAGCTAACTAACATTTAAAAAAAAATACTGATTTGCACTTACAAAGAGAAAAAAAAATATTTACAAAAAAGAAAAATTAATAATCTAAAATATCTACTAACTATAAAAAAAATATGAAAAGATTAAAATTACTGAAAGATAACAATCTTACAGTTTAAACTAAGGTTTCAGGCATTATTGGAGGCAATGCAAAAGAAGGGAAAAATGTAAGTTTTCAAAAAATAAGAATGGTAAAGTGTAAGTTAGGTAAAATCAGAGGAGCTAATTGTAAATTTCCTATATTAAAAACAAAAGGACATCTCTAAACCCCAATCCATTTAGTCAGGTCCTTGACCTGCTACGAAGCCGAACATAGTTCGAGACACCAACGGGCCCTTTCCTCCAAAAACCTTGTACTTGTAAAAAGAATAGGTTCTGAATACCAAAAACCATAAAAACAAAAGGACAAAAAGAAATTAAAAAATCATCAAACTAGTTCTAGAGCTGTCAAAGGGAAAAAGCAAGAGATGAGAGTTTTCGCAGGGCTATTCAAGAACTATACTAACAAATATTTTCAATGACTAAATAATAGTACTAGAAAATATAAATAAACAGTTCTGTGAAAGGCCCAGAAGTCATCAGTAACTGAAAGTATACAAAACTATAGTATTGTATAAGTTATGCCTCAGTGAACGGAACATTGGAAAAATAGATGTCCGTATTGCATTTTTCTTCTCGCCTCTTTCCAAGTACAACTCCAGTGGTGTTCAGTCATCCGAGACTACTAAAAATTCTAATGTACAAGAGGGTCTTGCATGAAGAGGAACTGCAATGAAGACAATCCTTCAACATAAACAACTGACGGGTCACAACTTATACTTCTCTTTAAATCGATATGCTCGGCTGCACTTACCTCGAATGACTTTCCTGATCTCTCATATTCCAGCATGCTGAGTGCAACTATGCAGCTTTGCGAAACAATAGGTTCAGGATCCACAGCAAATTCCTCAAGCAATGCAATACTTTCTTCATCTGAAATATGATAACAGAATAAGATCACGAGTATTCTGAAATAGTCCATCATAGACACATGAAATTCTCATCACTGGATGCATGGAAATGCAATCACCAGGCTTGCCCGGTCAGAGAGACTCAGAGACATAGTAGAGTGAATGACTACTCCTTCGACACCTACAATCTCAAACTCCTAAAATAAAAGCAAAAGCATAATGAAAATCACTAACTACCACTTCATGACTTGTGGCTTGGTGAGATTCACCAATCACAATTAGCAGAAATCTACTGTCAGCACTCATCTCAAAGAAGGGAGACTTGCTGCAACTCATTTAACTGCAACCTGACATGCTGTGACACAAAGTTTCTGAGGAAGAAACTCTCATATTGTACATAAGATGTATGACTATAAGAATGACCATATATAGGCAGCAATTAGCAAGTCAAACCTGCAATTGAACCAAGTGCTTCAGCAGCTTCATGTCTAACCATAGGGTGCTCGTTCACATTCTTAAGTATACTGCTAAGTGCAACTGAAGCAGCTTTGTCTTGCAATTGGCCCAAAACATAAGCGACCTGGAATGAAGCAAAATTGCAAGATAAACACCCAAGAAAGGAAATATCTCCAAAGAGTAAGAAACATAACAAGATGCTAACACAATCACCATGGAGAAGTTGAAAAAACATAAATGGCAGGAAGATAAAGCTAAACTAAACCAGACTTTTCTAACCTCATGCTTCAACAAAGCACTTTTCGCACAGAGAGAATCAATTATGGCAGCAACTGCATCTTCACTACCATTATTCCGTAGTGCAAAAAGAGCAGCATATCTCTCATACATGCCCCTCTCTTCATCCAACAGAGCCTCCCTTCAGCAGGTAACATCAATTAAACCAATGAACTGGGCTACGAGGTGTACAAAAAGGCATCCATATGCCTAAAAAGTACCTTAGTTTGTCAACAGATGAATCCGATGCAGCAGGTGCAGCAGGATCAACCGACATAAAGGGCGACTTATTTGTTCCTCCATTGTCACCATCAGAAGCCTTCAATTGCTCGATTCGCTGGAGAGCCAGCTCGCATGTTTCCCGAACTTCCAGAGCTGGATCCAAAGACAAGCTACTTTTTAGGAGAGGAAGGTTACCCTCTAAACCAATAGCCCCAAGAGCCTCTGCTGCCTGCATATTCATGTTAGTAAGTTATAACCTGATAAGAACCGACATTACGGAAAACAAAAACACACGCAAATATTCAAGCCGGAACAGTCGCTCAATATATTGCACCTCATGACGAACAATTGGATGTAAAGAAAGATCCTTAAGCACTTCCTCCAGAGCAGGGATAGCCTCAACATCTTGCATTTGACCCAAGGCAAATGCAGCTTCGTGCGCCAATAAGTTTGAAGAGTCCCTTGTTGCTGTCAGTAAACAAGGAGCACGACATAAGTTAAGTAAACACATGGTCGATCCTCAATATCAGCCACAAAGGCTGAAAAGAATTGGAGACGATAAGTGGTCAACAAAAGGTGTTTCATTGCTACGTGAAGGTAATGCGATTGGAAGATAGAAACTTTGGCTCAAAACGAGTATATAAATGGGAATAATAGGTTGTTCAGGGACCTTGGATGAGAGCAGTGCGAGGGGCGGCACCTCTGAGGTTGCGAAGAGAGAAGAGGGCTCGGAAGCGCTCGGAGATGGGCTGGCTCTGATCTAGCAACCGCTCGCAAAGGAATTTCTCCATCTTTTCCGGTGCCGGTGATTCGTCGTTCAGAGAAACCATAATCTGGCGTCCCTGGTTAGCGTAATCGCCACGCTGCTCAAACTCTGGTTCAACGGGGTCCCTAAAACCCTAGAACTAACAGATCCATGCCCGATTAGAATCCGATTCTCGTTTGGAAGATAACGAGCACTGGCGATATAAAATTATAAGTCCTTTAAGTCGCTAATTTTTTACTTTTATTTAAGTCCAAAATCATCAAGAACGAATGTCCCAGAACTTGCAATATTTCTCCATTAGTTATGTACAGAGGTTACAATGAGTATTATTTTTGATGAATTCTTATAGGTTCATCGCATTTTTTTTTCTGAAACATTTACAAGCGCAGAGAGTTAGAAGGTATTATAAAAAGGTTAGTGGGGGGAGAGTGACTGTTGTTGGAAAATTGGAGGACTCCGACTGTAATTTTACCATTAACCCAGTTTGCTCAAATAGTCAAAGACAATGGTGCAATTAGAGACTGCTATATCTGCTATTTGAACCTAGACTGGCCTTCGTTGGCACCAAGTCTTAGAGAATTCTCCGTATACAAATGTCCACTTTCTTTGGCAGCCAAGAAATCCACTTCATCCAATCTCCTTCCATAGCAAACGGGTTTATCAAGGTCAAAGATTTTATCGAAAATACACCATCTTGCTCCAAGCTCCATTGCCAAGAATCTTGAGAAACTGAAGATGGAATAATATTATTCAATAGGTTGGACAAGGAATCCATTTCTCCAGCTTCTCTCCCCAATAGGCCCCTTCTTCACTTCCACTCTCAAACCCAATTATCCCCTACTCAACTTCCCCCGTCCTTCACCACACAATCTTTTTCTTATTCTAACATATACAATCTTGGGAACTTTTTCTACTAGCCTCCCCCCCCCCCCTCAAACCACACATTTTTCTAGAACTTTGCCCTTCATCCATCCTCTAACTTCCATCTAAATGAGCTACTAAAAGGGACCCCCAAGACATCTATGTCAAAACCTGCCCTTACAATACTTCCCCACACATTTCCACTACAACTATCTTGATAACTGTCCCCAATTCCACCATTATCTCCATAAATAATTTTTATTACATAACCTATAGTGCTTCATTCACCCTAAACCACCACCACCACCACTTCCCCAAGAGACCAAGGTTCTTTGCCCTCATACTAACCACACTTAACCCTTTGTTCTCACTCCAAGCTAACACCCTTTTCCAAGCTAGCCACGATACATGCCTACCTTCTCCCAAGCCCCCTTGAACCAATTTGAGTTAGGTTAAACCCAACTAATCTGATTGAATCCGATTTCCCCAGCCTAGATCCTATTAGTCCTAGTCCATATCTATAAATAACTATAACCCAAACACACTAGGTTCATAATCCTAACACTACACACACCGTCGCCCCTTCTTCCTCTGGTTTAATCCTTCTTTGTCCCCTAGAAACATCTCACTCTCTCTCGATCTCTCCTTCCTCTTTCACCCAGTCACCCTCTCCATTTGGTAATTCGCCGTTTTCCATCTATTGCCTAATCACCTTTTTATCTTACCTTTCTCTCTCTTACCAAGTTGCCCGATCTCTCTCACTCTTTCTCTCTCTCAGTTGTCAAATTGCTGGCTTTAGTTTGTTAATGATCAAGTCAAACAATTAAGCAAATAGAATAGAAAGCCATAAGAGTAAACAAATTTTAATTAATTCTATACATTTAATAAATCCTAATCAGGTTCTAGTTATTATACTATACACATATGTCTGATTAAACATACTAACCCACCCTTAACTCTCTATATGTAATTCACCTTCATCCAAACAATTTAATAAAATTGCTATTGACCAAGACTCTCTCTCTCCTTTCAGGAAACATTCCTCATTCTTGTCATCGCTGAGGCCACCACCATTGCCTTCGAATTTTTCGACAGTACTCATATATGCATAACAATTGGCAAAAGTGTTCGAACAAGTATATATAAGTGTTTGAAATAATATGCATATTATTTGTTCTCTTCAAACAATATGCAAACTTGGTTCTCTGCCAAAATAATACGTAAATGTGTGAGAGTATTTGAATAAATATATAAAAGTATATGAAGTGATATGTAAACAATTTATTATCTTTAAAAATAAAATGTCTGAAACGATAAACAAAAGTGCTTAAATAAATATGTAAAAGTGTCTAACGTGAAATATAAAAGTAACTATAATAATATTAAAAAAACTATTCCCTTAAAATTTAAAGATGCCCAAAAAAATAAATCAAAATGTGCAAATAAATATGTAAAAGTATGTCAATAATACATGAAACATGTAAAAGTATAAATATATGCGTATTAAACAAGGTGAGAGAACAATCAGCCCATCGTTGCTAGGGCCTGTAATTTTGGCAGGAGAAAAAGGTTTAGTAAGAATTGGTCCAGATGAGGGAGCGATCAATAAAAGATTACCATTGAGCGAATCTAGAGAGAAGCAAAGAAATGAGTAGTAAGGTCTAGATGAGGTAACTATAACAGAAATGTTGGTAACTGTAATGTTAAAATAAATTCTAACTATAATTTATTCCGGTTTTCAGTTCGGCACTCTCCATATCATGTGCATAATCATGAAAGTGGTTAGTTAAAAAAAAATATGACAAAACATAAAACTATGCAGGAACTTAGTGCCAATTCCGAAACTTCTAAAAGTTGAAGTATGAAACAGAATTATCATAGAAAGATATAGGCTATATTTGTAGTTTGGCTGAACCAAAAGAGCCCTAATTGGCCAAACTCAACAAAAAGATTAAAAAGAAAAAAAGTTACAGTAGCAACAATGTTACTGTTGCTAACATCAGATCTAACTCTTGTTGCTTTAGCTAATACAACTTGTAATTAGCCGGCGCTTCATTGCAGGTCCATCTACAAAAATATTAAATTTTCATAGTAAATTCATTTACGCCAGAAAAAAAATAAAAAAAAATAGGAATTCAAAATTATCATGATCAATTTAAAAGTTTTGAAAAATTTGAAATGTTTTAAAGTTATTGATATTCATTTTGTTTTGGAATTTAAGCACAAAAAAAGTTTTTAATTATAACTCATGCAAGTTCAGGGCCTAAAATGTAAAAAGCAAAATTTTAGAATATCTTGTGTTTATTGTGATATAGTGACAAAAATGTCTGATCTCAAAGTTTGAAAACCAAAAGGTATCATCATGTAAAAAAGTACCTATTATGTAGTTTTACCATTTTTTCTTTGGATATCCATTTGGCTAAGAAAAACAAATGAGCTTAAAAAAAAAAACAACAAAAACCTATAGCAAAAGCGTTGTAGCTAAGTTTTTCAGTAGAAACAAAAAAAATTCAAGAAAAAACAAAGCAAAACCAATGTAGAAAACCCAAAAAAGAAAATGCACAAGGGTTAAGGGAGGTCAACCATGCCCACAGGCTCGAGTGATTTTAAGGCAAGTCATATTTCAACCTATGTTTACGGAAGCTATTGAATAAGCCAACCCAATACAAAAACGGGAAAGTTACAAAAAACCCCCTGTGGTTTGGTCTAACCTACAGTTTACCCCCTCTATTTTGAGAAACCTACATTTTGCCCCCTATATTTTTTACATTGCCTGATAACAACCTCTGAAACTATATTTAAACTATACGATAATCATATTCTAGTAATTTCAATATCTCCAGTATTTTTTTATAATTAATAAACATTTTAAACTATTATTTTTTCCTTTCTGTAAATGTACTTTCCCATCTGTAAGTATAGAGCAGTATTTTTTAAATGTCGGTTCTCTGTGAAAAAAATATTAAAAATCTTGAAATTACTATAATATTATTATCATATAGTTTAAATACAGTTTCAAAAGTTGTTGTCAGGTAGTGTAAAAAATATAAGGGGCAAAGTGTAAGTTTCTCAAAATAGAGGGGGCAAACTGTAGGTTAGACTAAACTATAGGGGGATTTTTGTAATTTTCCCTACAAAAATTAAGTTTTCCAGGGCCAGTTCTGTAGTCATCGGAGGCCAGATCAGCTAGTTTACCAGAATCTTTCATACGAACCAATTAAAATTCAATGAAAATAAGTTATCGGTATTTCTTTTTAAAAAAAAAGGCCAAAATTGGGACTTAATTGTCAAATGAGAAAGTTTGATAACCAATTTGGCAGGATAAAAAAGTTTAAAGACTAATTCAGGGGTTTAGCAAGCATTGGTCTAGTAAATGAGAGAGAAGCAAACAAATGGGCCGCTAAGGCCTAGAAAAGGTAATTATAGTAGAAATGCCTATCATTTTAATGTTAAAACAAATTCTAAGAATAACAATTAAGAATAATTCTAGCTCATAAGTCAATGGTAATCAATCAATTTTCTAGTTTATTTAGGTTTTAAGTACGACACTATCCATATCATGTTCATAATTAATTAAAGTGATTAGTTAAAAGAAAATATATTCCAAAATATAGAATTATGCATGGTCTGAAAGGTAAAAAATAATAGTATTTCATTATGCTTTTGAGTTTTGAAACGTTAGTAAAATGACAAAGAAGTGATAGCTCTAGTACACTCGCTCAGCATAACACAAAAGATAGTACTTAGCTGAGGGACTGTTATTAAGATAGTCTGATTTTAAGTAAGGGTGTCAAAAATTATCTTATTCTCCCTCTCATTACCAAGTTCAGCCATCGATCCTAACTAGAATCCACCCCTGTTCACAAACCTTTGGAGAGAATGCAGGTTTAGTTAATTTTACCTTATCATACTTACGCTCATCACAAATTAGTATATTTCTATCCAAAATCTATATATGTAAATTTATACAATTAAGGGATGCGATTTGAATGCCTTTGTGACACTTGCTCCAACGTACACTACTAAAAAAAACCTTAATTTCCAACTGCCCTTATTTCCAACGGTCAAGTAGTTGGAAATTTCCAACTGCCAAAACCATTGGAATGAAGACAAAACTTTTTCCAACGGCTTAGCAGTTGGAACTTTTATGAGATTAAATTTAGATAATATATATAATATTTCCAACGGCTTTAGCCGTTGGAAATTGGGGAAACTAATGGGATTTTTTTTAAATTTTATGTATATAATAATTCCAACGGCTTTAGCCGTTGGAAAGTATGTACTATGAGTTTCAACTAACATGTGTTTTTTATATATAATATTTCCAACGGCTTGAGCCATTGGAAAATAGGTAAAGTAATGGGTTTTTTAGCACATTTTATATATATAAGAGTTCCAACGGCTTAAGCCGTTGAAAAATATGTAGTTATAATTAATTTGTTTGTTTGGTCCATCATGAGGATAATTTTCCAATGGCTTTAACCGTTGGAAATTTTGGATTTTACGCTGAAATTGTTCCAACAGCTAAAACCATTGGTATTTTGCGTGAAGGGAAAAAAATTCTCTAATTTCCAACGGCTTTAACCGTTGGAAGTCATTATCAGGATTTTAGGCATTTAATTATTCTATTTCCAACGGTTATAACCGTTGGAAAAAAAGAAAATATATACAATTTTTGTTTTGCAACGTTTCCAACGGCTTCAGCCGTTGGAAAAGTAATTAGTATATCCTTCAGCTTCCAACGGCTTCAACAGTTGGAAAATCATTAAATTAAACGGTGTGTTTTGGAAATTTTTTTCCAACGGCCATTAGTAATTTAAAATCACCCCCCTGAGGCGATCGTCTTCTTCCCAGACGCATCTCTCTCCTCTCTGCGACTTCCTTCCTCGCACACACACATCCCTCAGCCGTTGGAACTTTTACGAGATTAAATTTACGTAAACAAAAACGATGCCATTTCAACGCCAAACATTTTCCATTCCGCGCAATTTTCTCCAATCTGTACTTCATTGCCTGTGTTTCCCACCTATTTGCATAGGATATAAACTAGTAACCTAAAGTTGATGGTGCAAACATTCTTAAATTATACCTCTCTGTCCAAAAAAAAATGAAATTTAGAAAGTTTTCAACTTTTAACTTACCTTATTATATTCATTTAAACTCTTACTACACAAAACTAAATAAAGAATATTTTTTAATTTAATTTAAACTTCCACTGCATAAAACCAAAAAAAAATAATTTTTTATTTTTTAATCATTATTTAAACTCTCATTGTGCAAAATCTAAAAAAAAGTTTAAATTTTAGTTTCGTGGAAAAAATTGAAAAAAATAACATAAATTACAGATACTTTAATCTTTATATCCAGAAAAATGTTCAATTATTATGAGACAGAAGAAGTATTTCTTTCCTCGAATATATAGCAAGTCGCACAACTTGCCGTCTTCTTTCCATATACAGGAGTTTCTTCTCTTTCATCAAACTTCTACCGTGTAGAGGATTCTGTAAAAATTGGAAGTGGCATTGAGAAAACACAAAAGTTATTTCTTCTGGGAAGGAGGAGCATATGCTTTTTCCATCTATTTCTCTCAATTCTTTTCCATTATCAGTAACGTACGAGAGAGTTAGGGAAAGGCGTGTTGTTCATCATTTCTGCAGCATTTTTTGTTTTTCCTTTCGAGACAATACTTGCGAAGCTCTTTTCAGGTGTATATGAAAGTAATGAGGAAACAACTGCTAATTACGAGACGGGCAAATTTGATTGGGAAAAGTGTTGCACTTTAGAGTATCGCCCTTACTCTTATATCTAAAATATTACTCATACCTCAAGATAAAGTCATAATTTAAGTTAAATTATCATATATATAGTACTATTTTATTTTATGACTTTTTAGTTACTAACTATCTATATATTTATATATATATTTCTTTGAAAACACACATGGAAATATAAGGAAGCAAAGTTAGAAAGATAATATATATAGATCTCATATGTATTGGTGGGGGTAATATATATAGCAGCATATATCCCCGGACCCCGCTTATATGCGGTACTGTTTAGGTTTAGCTGTTTAGCTAAACCAGCCCTAAACTCTCTTTTGACACTTTAGGGTACAGTTATTCATCCATCTGTATCTCACATGGGGCTCGTATTAATGAATGGTTAAGATCGAATTCTATCACTTTAATATTCAGTGATCTCCTAATATTCCTAACACAAATTAATTAAAAAAATGTACTATATATTTTGTTTGATTCATTCTCGTATGATAATTCATAAGTTATTTTCTCACTCAACTTAATTTTTTTTTTTAAGAAAATAGTTATATTAGTTCATTTATTGAAAAGAATTTTGTTTACTCTATTTTGAACTGATTGAGACATGTTCTTACCGAACAGTAAAATACGTTTACTTTAGTAGCACATTTTTTAATTTTTTTTTATTATATGATATATATAAACGTGTTAATTGGATTAAAAAAATTGGTCTGTGTTCTTATTTAATGGTTGTATTTGAAAAGCGAAACATGGCCCAACTCATTTGCCATTCGCCATTTACTTGGAAGGGAAAATATAAAAGTTGGATTGGAGCTGGGATAACTTCGATTGTTTCCGGGATTAGTCAGTAGCCGGCGAGGGCGGCTCCACTGTATCGGCACTGAAGGCAATTGCCCCACCTGAAACTTCCTAAATCCTTGGCCATTTTATGCATATATCTTTAAAAAATAAGTCACTATATGTTATTTGTACTTGCAAATCTCCCTATAAATTCTTTGAATTTTTCAAAACCTTAGAATATATGAGTAATAAGTACATTAATCCTATTATTTTTACCTTTACTTATTGATCAAGAAATAAAAACTTAATTGCTTTCAGAGAATGGGACGACACCTTCTTTTTTGGAGAATGGGATATTGGAAATATGTTGAACCTGAAACGGATTTCTCAATGTATGGAGTTGGGATTTCTCAGCAGGAAATTGAAACGGCGATAGCTGAAATAAAATGTTTACCTACCTAGGAAATTGCCTTTTCAGTACCTCAGCCTCCCTGTTGGAAGGCGGTAGTGGACAGGTTTAAATCAAGATTGAGTGTGCGTGGAAGGTGAATTTACTGTCAGAAGGAGGGAGATACACTTTGATCAATAGTCCGTGCTAAACAGTTTGACCTTGTCCCCCAATGAGTGCCATTTGTACACTTGAAAGCTTGAGAATGGATTTTTTTCTGGGGGGTTATGGGGAGGGTAGCAAAATTTCTTGGGTTAAGTGGAGTAAGGTCCTGGAGAAAAGGGAGTAGTTGTGGGGTTTGAGTGTGGAGAATTTAAACTACAAAATTATTTCTCCCTTAATTAGGCAAATGGTGGTGGAGGTTTAGGTGTGAGGAGGGAGCACTTTGGAAAAGGGTAATAACAAATTTATATGGGAATGAGGGGGGTTCGGAAGGCGGGGCAAGGGAGGGGAGTAAAGGGCTGGGTTTGGAGCAATATTATTGAAGTCAGTAAGTTATATGAAGAACTAGGGGTGGATTTTAGGGGCTCTTTCCGGTGGAAATTGGGCCAAGGAACTAGAGTGAAATTTTGGGAGGATGTTTGGGTGGGGGAAAGTAGTCTGAAAGATAGGTTCCACCGGTTATATAGATTAGAAAATGATAAGGGCTGTGTTGTTGCAAAAAGAAGAGAATGAGTAGATCATAATTGGATTTGGAACTGGGATATTTGGAGGAGAGGATTAAGAGGTTCTGAGGAGGAAGAGGTGGAAGAGCTACAACAGTTAATTATTTTGCTGCAATTCAATCATGATAACAATGATGTTCCTGTATGGAACTTGTCTGGTAGTTCTTACGTTTGGGATTTTTATTGTTCATATTCAAGAGAGACGGGATCATCAGTCTAGGAGGACAAGTGAGAATAGAAAATTGTTTACTTTTGAGACCCCATGCGTTGTACAAGTTGCATTTTCTAGTAATAGGAAATGGTGCAAAGTCCCTCCTGAACCTTGTATTCTGTCAGCTGAAACTTGTATCTTTTGCTTGCAAATCACAGACTATAACAACAAATTGAGAAGGAGAACAATATATCAAGTAAAGGCTGACCAACAACAACATATGAAGCAGCTATCTTTTCGTTAGGTAATAGATGACAAAACCATGTAATATTTTAAAATAATCAATGTAAACCAGTTTCACGCGCAGAATGTATTGGATTTAATTACCAAACACCTTTCTTGGTCAACAAGTTACAACTATATGCCCGTTGAAAAGTGCAGGAACTTCTAGTAATTAAAGATTTTACATGCCTGCAAAATTCATTAAACCTCTCTATCTCGAGATGAATTCTGGGGAAGACAGGATGAGATCAGCCCTATATTTGTATGTCACAACAGAACATTAGACTATTAGTTCTTTCGGGGCAACAAATTCAGTGATGCCTTTGAAAGGATCAATACATATCTGATATAAATGTTCTCCTAGTGACACACCGTATTGAATACATATCACCGTTAACTAGAGCTGATTCTGTCCTCAAAATCATGTATAGGACCAGAGTATTATGGTTCTGATAGCTAAGGTTACCTGCCCAGTTGTGTTGGAGGATCCTGTGAAACTTGCAGCTTATATACATTCCAGTATATGCATGCTTTGTGCAACAGTTTATGGAAGCATGGTTGCGCTACTTTTTTGTTCTACCAAAGCTCATAGCCTAGCTGACACTTACATGATCAACTGTTAGAAACTTGTTTCATCAAAAGTAGTCATCAAATGCCCCCTTCCTTCCCTTACGTTTCTCCAGTTCCTCAAAACCTGCAGCCACCATGAAGGAGACGTATACATTGCTGAATAACTAAACATATTACCATGTTATGTGATCTCTCTCTCTCTCTCTTCCTCGGAAAAAGCAAGAAGCATCACTTATTTGTCATCACTTATCTACATCAATTACCTAGCCATGTTACAATCCAAACTGTACCAGGCTTGCATCAACAACTCTAGGACTGACCTGTGTTTTCCATGGCTGAAACATCTTGAGCAGCAAGAAGAGTACTTGTGTTAGCAGGAGTAGGGGCAGTACAATCTGCAGCCGGAAATGTTGAATGCAAGCCACTTGATGAGACATCTGATTTGTCAGAAGTATCCAACAAGTAATCTCCGGATAAAGGTCGACAGGAAGAAGAACCTAAGATTACTTTCAGCTGTGAAAATTGGTCCGACATGGAATGTAATAGCCTGAAACACACTAGATCAGGCTTAGCATTAGTCCACTAACTTTAGAAGCCTGTACAAGCAGGTACAATAAATATATTTGAAACCAGCACAGGTATTAGAATAATCTTTATCAATGTAATGGCATTTAGCTAAAATTGAAACAGGTTCATTTTCCTTTCCTAATATTGTTCTATCACTTCATTGAACTCCAAGAATTTTTCAAAATCTATGTGAAAGCTTCCAACTAAAACACGTTAGCAATGAAGAAAATGATAAGCACAACATAAGACCACAAGAAATATCTAATGATACCCACACATGAGACAATCACGAAACAGTCCCTTCACTAAAAGCCCCATTATCAAAATAAGGGAGTATAGGCCAGACAATTGAACCATGCAAGTTAAGCCAACAACAAGCAAACCAGGGCATAACAAACCTAGGCTATGATAACGTGTGAAAACAACCAACTCAAATCACGTGGCAGTGGACAGGTAGAGCCACTTAATGCCCCATTGATTGAAGTTAGGCCTAGACTAGAAAGATTTTTTTGTTTCCCCTTTTCCTCAAATCCTTTATAAGTTGAATTTGACTTTTCTTGCCATGCACTTTTTACCATAGATGCGTGCAAATTTTACAGAATATGCATGGCATATTGGGCAGCAAAATGTACTCTATCCATATAAATTTCCACTTTGTAAGAGCACTGTGAACTTTCTGGTGTTTTTTATTAGTCTTCTAGGGTATTAGAAGGCTACACTCATCCAAAAGGAAAATAAATCAAGCATGCAAGAAAAAAAAAAAAAAAAAAAAGCAAGCACTTAAGCCTAAGTTAAGTCTGAGGTCATATCCTGAAGGTTGCACATCAATACTACCTATTCAGGGAATCTTGAAGCTGAGATACTCTTATTTCAGTTTCTTCTAATTTCCTGCGTCTTCTCTCACTTACATACTGGACTTGAACAAGTTTTCTCTCAGATTCATCAGCTCTTTCTTTTTCAGCCAACAACAGCTCCTACAAACATACAAGCAGGCATAATGTTTCACACAAAATAGTTCAAACATAAAACGTCAAAAACATTAAATAGTATTCCATTAAGGGAGAGAGTATTGTCCTGAATCATTTAAAATGGATCCCAAGGCTAACACACTAGTCCAAGGGAGTTAATTGTACCTTCAGATAAGCAAATCTGACATTCTGAGTTGTTCCCTTTTCTCCTTTTGTATTTCCATTTCCTCTAGATTAAAGGCCTAAAATATTTAAGTAGTGCAAAATTTCTTTTTGGGGGGGGGGGGGTGGATTTACAGAGAAAATGGAGTCTTAATGGGAGTGCTAATTGCAACCGTCACTTTTCTAGATTCAACACAATTTTATGCTTCTTTCTTGTAATGTTGTTGGACCTCATTGTTATGTCTCATTCTTTTTGCCTTTTATCAATTGAATGCTTCAAGAAAGGAGACCCGTAAAATGTAAATACCTCAATAGCCGGAGATATGATCGTGCACGTATGAGTCAAATAACAAACAAGGAACATGTTTGGTTGACGCCCTATCCTTCTCAGGGATAAAAGGAACACTTACTATAGGCATTGGCTTAAGAATAAATATGGTATTTTGATTATTTAAGAATCTTCGACTCTTGTTTGTTTTAGTTTAGGGATTACTCCATATCCATATCACCTTTCACATAGTTTGCATACATTAATTTCATAAGCATATAATAGAAGATTTTCTAGATTTCGATAATATTAGTTTTAAATTTTTTTTTAAACTTTAATTCAACAAACTTTGAGCTAAATGTAAGTTATGAACGTAATAAAAGTGTCAATCCTTATGGGATTAAGGGAATACTTTTATTGGGATTACAGTCAGTGGACATACTTCATTTTCCAATTAATTGTGTTTAATAGCATGCAAACATGCATTATGTTAACTAAAACTATTTGGAACGAGAATAAAATTTCAAAGGGGAAGCAACACTGAACATATATGGACATTCAGAAAGTAACAGGTTAGCAAAAGTGTACAACCTTTAGTCTTTCAAGTAGGACAAAATCTGAAATTTCTTTGATCCATTTAGCATTTAGTTTCCTTGCCATCTCAGACTCATTTTCTGGATCTGCATGTATCTCATCTTCTTCATTCTGCACTTGTCCAAAGCAGTGCCAGGACATTGTTCCTTCATTTCCCATCTCCTTTCCCAGTTCAAATTACATACATGACTTATGTTAGAGATGAAAAAGAACTAAACCTCCTGCACCAGGTTTCTCAATGTAACGTGTCTATAGCACAAAAAAATATCAAGGAAATAAACTTTCAAAGGCACATTGTAAATTAATATGGTCTGGAGGCTCTCAACAGTTGGGAGGATTGGTTAATACCGGCAGTGAAGCAGAAAGAGATTTTTGTGTCTCTATGTCTGACTACCAACAGTCACAGAAGTGTCAGGCTTCTAATAGGTATTTGATATAGAATTTATAAAAACCTGATGTCTATGTGCAGATAGAGGGGTAAATGCAGGAATATATGTGATACACAAATTTGATTAAATATCTCTTTTACAAATGGGCATTGAGATGAGGACAAACATATGCAATAAACATGTTATTATCTCACTGTTGATGTATAAACTGGTCCTGGCAACAAAATTCCTCTAATGTTCTAGAGCTCCATAATCAGCTCCCTGAATTAACAGTTGATTGTTGAGTTGCACTCTGATATCTAACTAGCCAAAATCTTGCTTGTTTCATGTAAACAAACAAATCTGGTGAACAAATGTAAAATTCAAGTTCCGAACAGTTTTAACTTTCAAATTGTAATACTACAACCTTTGATCTGTTGGTGCAACAATTCTCACCTGCTGCATACTAGGAGGCTCAATGCTGTGCAATCTCCTCTCTGGCACTCTCCGAAGCTTCTTGTAGTGTGAAACAGCTGTATGACCACGCCAATGAGCCTGCAGAAATATCTCAGATAATTAACATTATTGGCAAACATATTAGGCAACACACTTGTAACATAATACAAACAGCCAGAAATGACCTGAATAGTAACTGAAGCCTTCCTTTGCACTCTATGCCTTAATTCACTATGAGCAACCATGAAGCGAAGTCGTGTCTGTAAAATGATGGCCGAGGACCTCATGTTAATGTAGGACTTTCTGGCCACCTGTCTGCGAAGAGTATTCTGAATTTTAATTGCTGCTGAATCTCTTTTCAAGCTTTTGTATAACTGACGAGCCATCTTTCCTAAAAAGCATGAAAATAAAGTTTTTAAAAATAGAAAAATCTGAAACATATGCCTCGTTACTTCATCAGACTTAATATATTTTCAAGAATTAGTTACCCTTGCAGTTTAATTTTATACCTCTCCAAGAAGACTGCAATTTGATAGAAGACTTTCTCATATCAACATACCGACTACGAGCTAGACGACCTTTTACATGCTTCTGGATAACTTTTGCAGAATTGCCCAGAATTTTTGCTCTCCGTGCATCTAACTCAGCCATTTGACCAGCTCTTAAGAAAACTTTCGTTTTCCCAATCTGAAAAATGACTTAGAACTCCCAAGTCAGATACCACTTTGATACAAGTTTGCATGATCAGTTGGGACTTGAGACTCAAGGCCAATATGATAGCCTTGAGAATTGAAATTATATAGATACCCTACTATAATCCAAACACATAAAGTCAATAAAACAAAGTAATTTTACCTACGGAAAAGGATGACGGGAAAGGACTCTTGAAAAGGGAGCCAAAGGAACCACTTTGAATTACCTGGTAGCCTGTGATGCCTGCCTTCTCCAGAATCAATTTGCAGGCAGCATTTTCTTCATAGCTGTTGACAAGTATAACTTCAGGATGAGAATTCAACTATATGGAATAAGAAAAGGTTAACAGGAAATTTTAAACATGAGAGATGAACATAAGATCTTTTCATTCCCTTTTTTGGTTCAGTAAATTGCAAGAGCATAGTGTACCTCCTTACCTCCCCTGCAGAATTTCTGGAGCAAGAACACTAAATCGATTTAGGAATTCTTCAAAGGTCCTACGACTAGGGTATCCAGAACATTTCACTCTGATTGCCTCTACTACACCCTACATTTGCGACAATGAGAAGCCAGTGCATAAAATTGAGTGTGACATAATATTGCATTTCCAAGCAAACTTACACCAGAGCGTAACTGCTGCAAGACATTGATGTTCTCAAACACTGCAGGTTTTAGTTCAGCGTTTGGCTTCACACATCTAATGTAGTGGGGTTCAGTAGAATTGAGTGTGTCCATCAGCTGCTGTAATTGTAACTGCACCAAATAGATCAAGATATTAGCTTTTAACATTCAAATCAATACGAGCAACACAAATGCCATAATTTTTTCAGTCACTGAAGTCTTGATTGATTTGTAGTGACACTACAGTAACTATTGTATCTGGCAATGATGACACAGAAAAGGAAGCACCTTGAAACGGGAACCAATAGATGAGAACTTGGATTTTGTCATCTCATCAGAAATTGAAGGGAAAAGGCCTGCTAGAAAGGAACACTTTGAAGTACTCAACAAATTCTGATGTTCAGGAACAACATACTCTTTGTTTTTTTCCAAGAATTGATCAGCTTGGTATAAAACCTGAAAAGAAAGTACAGGGACAAAAGAATTAAAATTTTAACCTAAAACATCATTACATGACTGATTAGATTAAAAAAACATCAAGAAGCCATAGCTCACTTCTCCTGCATAATGGACAATTGTGAACTCTGTATGAGCCAATTTTGGCTTTACAAAGCGCTTATGATCCTTGAATGTCTGATAGAGCTTTTGTGCAAAAGTTTCATGTGTTGACCTTGGGACCAGACTGCAAATTCAAAAACTTAATATGAATCAGATAAGATGATCAAAATAAACAAGAAATTAACTTTTTGGAAGAATGAAGATAAGAAAAACCATCCAGAAGGAGGAAATTTTCAAGTTCATTTGCAAACAAGAAAAAAACTAGAAGAAATCAAACTGCAACTTTACTGCTATAGCAAGGAAGAAATGGCATTATACCATGCTTCATCCAAGAGGGAAATGATTCCACCAGGTTTCTGTAGAAGCAATATTGGTAAGAAAACTATGGTCAGTGATGGTCATAATGGGCATTCAGAAATAGAAGTAATTTGATGAACAAGACAGTACCCAATAAATCAAAAGCCAAGAAACTTCCAAAAAAAAGTACCTAAAGGATTTACAAGAAAATCCAACCAAATAAAGAAAACTGGGCAAAAAAACAAAAGAAGAAGAAAAAAAATTTATTTCATCTGAAAAAGCCACATATGAAACTAATCCTAATTACAGATGAAGCACACAGCCTCATGATATTTCATTCCTCCTGCCTCCTGGAACCTTTGGACTCATCCTTAAAATAAGCCTTCAAAGACACCACCTGAATATGGAAAATCATAGCATCATAGCTACTTGCTTCTTAAGTTCACAAGTTGCAACTAAGAACCTGGCTATCCTACTGCATATCCCAACCAAAAGAAAGAAGAGGAGAGGCAGGGAGAGAGGAAGAGAGGAGGGGAACCTTTTCGATAAGATTTAGGACATCTTGATTATCAATAAACTCTATGTAGCTCCAGTCTATTTCCTCTTGACTGTACTCAGCTTGCTCCGCCTTGAACACGTGCTGCATTGCAATAGTCCCTGTCAATTTACATGTAGAGAAACTGAATCAAATCTTGAATTGCCAAAAGTGACTAACCTAATACCTGGTTGAAATGTTGCTGCAGCTTTTCATTGGTGTAGTTGATACAGAACTGCTCAAAACTGCATGTGATGACATTGTAAGGCCATAAATATATGAGTAGGTGTAGGTGATGGAGAATATAAGTACAGGCAGTAATTAGACTACAATATTAGAGCAGTCTAGAACTTTAGATCATGGTTCTTGGTTAATTTCTATGTAGCTTTATATTTATTACTAAAATCTTAGGAAGAGTAGCCTAATTTAGTCTAACTTCTATTAATTTTAAGAATTAGGGTATTCTGGTAACTTTTCAGCTCTGCTGAAAAATCCAGAATTTATCTAAGGGGCCCTACCCTGAGTGAAGTTAGGTTTCATTTATGATATACGAGTTATTTTAATACCTGTAGTAGCTTTCCAAGTCCCACTACGATTTTGAGTCTGTTAGGAATAGGTTCTTGTATCCAAGAAGGAATAGGGCTTCCAAAGCTCCACATAAGCATGTAATCCTTCAATAATATTCAGACTTGATTCATAACAATTGAGACCTTTTTGCTTTATTCGGACTTGATTCATAACGATTGAGACCTTTTTGCTTTCTTGGATGGTTTGATGCACTCCAGACCTTGGCCTGATGCTTGGGGATCCTTTGGCATGATGTCCAAGGTTTTTATCCTTTTTTTTCTCTGTTTTTTGTATTTCCAGCACTTCTAGAATCCTATTGAGTCCAAGGTTTTTATCCTTTCTTTTTTCTGTTTTTAGTATTTCCAGCACTTCTAGAATCCTATTGAGCCCCTAAACTCTAAATTCCATCCCTATACTAGAACAAATTCCTACATCATAAGGTGTATACTCAACAACACAAGAACTTTTTACACTGTTCTTCCTAAGATTTTTTTTCTTTATGTATATAAAGTAGAATAATCATTAAAGTCTCTTCTTCTAGTAACAGAACTTATGAGTCTGGCTATCCCATGTAATGAAAACTTTGATTCCTTGAATTGCAAATCCAGACCTGCTCTATCAGGAATGCTGCTGTCAAGTCAAGCTTTGCCACTTAAAAGGATACGACTGCGTTATGAAGATAGTTAAAGACATCCTTCATGTACTCTTGCTTTTAGATCATATATTTCTTGGGATTTTTTTGGTCTAGCATTTTGGGGTTGAGGGCCCCAGGCCACTAAGTTTCTGTTTCAAGTAGAATTGTAATTTTGCTTCATGATTGACTATAAGTTTCGCTATAATGTGTTTCCAGTTTTCCACTAACTTCGCATCATATGACTGAAAAAAAAATGGTGTTCGATGACAAAAGCACAACCTAACCAATTTGATAGAAAAATAAACGACCTACAGCCAAAGAAAGTTATCTAATACACTTGTCACAGAAGAACAGATAAAAGGCCTTGAAAATAAAAGGGAATTGTCATCAGGGTTTACCTGTTAGTTTTAAAGCTTTCGAAACCATATATGTCAAGGACACCAATGAGGCAATCTGAGTTAGGATCTTGCCCTATGGAAGCATTGATTTTATCCACCAACCTGAATCCAATGCAGAGAAATACACTCTTATAAGGATTCCTCATCTCAAAAGAAATTTGGTTTGATCCTGAAATCGGCCTGGAACCAAGCATCTTACCAATCAAACAATCGAGAATATATTGTCTTGGCTAAACCGTCCCTACTAACAGACGCATGATAAGGATCAAGACTCCTTTTGATAACATCTTCTGGGGTTACCATTATACGCTTACATAGTGCATCTTCTAATGCCTGAGTATCACACCTGAAATGAATACTTAAATAAATATCGACCAAGAGCTTAAAAGAGCATACAAATCATGGTAGCGTCAAGGCAAAACTCATACAACAGTAGTTCTGCTGCCATTTCAAGATGGAATTTGGAAGCTTTGCCTGTAATGGCAGATGAATCTTCTTCTTCCTTCGTAAACTCAACATTTCCAAGATGAAGAATTGCAGCCACAACCCTAAAAATTGCATCCTGAGCAAGATGAAGGCATTATTTTCAGTCCGCATAAACAATTCTAAAAAACTGCAACTAGCATATGTTGGTAAACAGAACAAAATTCACACCTGGTCTTCCTCTCTAATCCCGACAATATTCATAGCTCTCCTAGTGGCCAGATAACCATGTGAATCACTGGCACCAACCAGTTCATAGCAACAGGACTGATTGAGATAATGGAAAGATTTAGGATCTCCCAACTTATATCTATCAATCTCCTGACCAAATGTAAAACTAGTTAGCAAGGATATAGAAGCTAAATAATTACTAAAACAGGAACGATGAAGTCTTTTACAGAGTAGAATCCACAAAGGATACCTCCTGAGGTGCTGAACAAAGAAGGTAGAAACAGTGGTAATTCCGCTCAAGATCTGATATTTGGCAGACACGAGATCTTTCCAAAAGATAAGTTCTGATAGCTGCCCCTGATATTCTTCCATGTTTATCAAACTGGAGCTCAACAAATTTTCCAAATCGACTGCAACAAATATATTCCGCATAATGTGGGTGAGCATGTGTTGCAGAAACAATGAGTGGTCATTGAATTGCATGCCATTCCATCACCATTCGAATCTGAAGACTAATTTTTTTGTTTTTAATTTTTATTCTTATTTATTTATTATTCTTATTATTATTATTTTACATTGATAGAAATAGATTTGAAAATGATCTATCATGACATTATTCTAGTCACAATGCAAGAAAATGCAGGGCTAGGTGACTTTCAAACTCTGTTGCTCTCACTCTTATACTTTCCCTTGTATAACCATGTCAGATTCCCTTGAACTTCAAAACTAACTTACTGGGATGTGACAATTCAAATATAAGGCAAACTTTATAAACAGAACAGAGAAAATTGCTACAACAAGCTTAAAAAGAAGCAGAAATAGGCCTGATATTATTGCTGAATGATAATTTTAAATGCAAAACTTGAAATCATATAAAGCTTGTCAAAATTGGGATTTTTTACCTTGAATTGTTGTTCCTAACAGTTTTTGCATTCCCAAATGCTTCAAGAACAGGATTTGACTGCAGGAAGCCAGTTAGTTAATAGCATAAAGAGAGTTGAACTTTAACTGGTCCTACTGAAAGATAAACAGGACAGTGTAGCCTTAAAAATTCTACCCTCAATAAATGAAAGTTAGTTTATTAATAAAGCACCAGTACTTGAAATTAAATTATAAAAACTCAAGAAAATTTGGAGAACTTTTCAGCATACTGTAGCTGCCAGAGGTTCCTTATTTCTAAACTATAACAGTGTTAACAATAACCTCTGACTTAAAGAGCCTGAGATTTCCAAAAGGACAGCAGTATATATCCCTATGCTAGGGTTAATGATAAACTATAAAGGTATTAATGATAAGCTCTGGCTTAAAGAGCCTGAAATTTCCAAAAAAGTTCAGCAGTATATGTCCCTATTCTAGTGTCCTGTTGTACCAACTGGACCAAAATATCAGCTCATTTGGATGAGTGCTCAGTGTAATTAACGCGAAATTCCTATACTTTCAGGAGATTGCTGCCATTCATACTTCTTTCCTTTGCTCTACCAAAGGAAATGCTTTTCTCCATATATGAATAAATTTTAGCAGGGAGCAAAGTTGGAGAATGTATCAAATCATGGATATTGCTGCTAAGGCATTCTATTGATATAGATAAGTGGCTATCTACGTAGCCAAGTTGTCAAAACCTTCATTTATCACACAATGTCAATCACTTAAGTTACTGACAGATGAACCTTCAACTCAAAACGGAAAGCACAAAATAAAGCCCTAATAGATATTTCATGTGCTAATGCCTTAACTATTGGCCTAAGTAATGATAACATTATAGTCAGCCTAATTTTATTCATTCAGTAGAATTAAGTCCAACAAATCCCTACAACTGCAAAATCTTAACCTCTATTACTTCTTTTGAATATTAACAAAAAGCCCCATAAGTTGAAAAAATTTGTTGATCCCCAAAATTTTTTACTTCGAAAAATTTACATGAACCCCAGAGAATTATCCTAAAGTTAAGCCTCAAATATCAGCTTGCTTCAGACTAGAGTTAGATCATCCAAGCTTACTTCTAGAACTTTCTGTTCAACAGTTCGTCCTTCAGCAGCAGAATGCCCACCCAAATGCGCAAGATAGCGCATAATCATTTTGGTGGTTTCTGTCTTACCAGCTCCACTTTCTCCACTGACCAGTATACAGTTACTTTTTCCTTCATTAATCATTTCCCTGGTTCAAATTTACACAAGTTACTGAATGGCATCCATGATCAAATAAAGAAAGCAGTAAGGTTGGGAGCATGTGATTACCTGTATGCAACATCAGCAATTGCAAAGACATGAGGCTTCAGCTTCCCTAAAGGTATCCCTTTATACTGTTCCATCACTTTGGTATCATATAAATCTGGAAGTCCTTGGAATGGATTGATTGCAATGAGAATGTTCCCACTATATGTCTGACATGATGCAAAATATATCATAAGGGAATGGCCTGTAGCACTGGTTAGTGGCAGTTTCATCTCACCAAGGTGAAAATTAACAGGCTTGTCCATAGAAGTAAATTGATCTTACATATATCTCACTGATTTCATATCTAGCTGCTAAATTTTGCAATACAGCAGGCTCATGCAAGTAAGAGAGGTTAGTCATGTCATCAAATCCACCAGAAGGGGCATCCGCATCTTTTGGATATATGGTTGACAAACTTGCAACTACCTGGTTAGCAGAGAAATGGACACGTTAAAATATGGAATGACCAGAATTAATGTAATTTGTAAATATAAAACCAAGTTTCACTGTCCATCTTATGTCTTATGTTTTTATGTTCTTTCTTTCAACTCTTTGATGATTTACACATAATCCAATTATTTGAAGATAATTAATACCAAGATAACCATAAGAAAATCAGAATCATGTACCCTTACCAACCAACATATTCATGCATACCTTCTTTTCTCATCAACTCAGAATTTACGCACCAAAAATAATACAAGGTTTAAAAGCCTCTGAATCTAGGACTTGACAGATATAGGAAACCCAAATTCATGTTTGACTGGAGAAAGTCTGCCCTTCTTTGCTGAAAAATACTCAGTAGGTCATGTTATTGAAGATGGGCGATGTTTAAAAGTAAAACACAAGAAACACAGTCCTCAAAGAAGTTGCATGTAACATCATTTCAGGCCTTGAGTCACAAGACTGGCAATAAGAGGAAAGACTTGAGGCAGGGAATTTGTGTCATACAACAAAATTCTTTTTAAGTTAAATGTTATAGTTAACATTCAACTGAAGTGGTCTGTGGATAAGCTTTCCAAAATGGCAAGGTTGAGAATCAATGAGCTATGGCCTAATGACACATATTGAATAAGATTCTCATACAGGTAATTCTTTGAGTCCAGGAAAGACTTGAGGCAGAACAGACGAGTCACACAACTAAATTCTTTGATGCTGAAAGTTGCTATGCTAGTTAAATATACAACAAAAGAATCTTGTAGACAAGTTTTAAAAAACTTCCTGGTCGCTATGGGAGTTAATGAGGCATTTTAAAGATCCTACATTGCTTCTTTAATGACTGAAAGAAAGGAACTGAAAAGGTGAAAACAATGAAAGTGACACAGAACTAATTCAGAAAAAGTAGCAGCGCAATGAATAACTTTTTCCAGTGTTTCAGAAACTACAAATTTCTCTGATTCACTAATAGATTACATCTCAACCTCATTCCTTGTATTTTAATTAAGTCAAACAGATACTCGAGTAAAGAATTGTGAGGGTAAGCATCTGACTGCTAAAAGAAGATGTGACTTTGGGGTGGCAATGAATTATGGGAACTTCTGCACGAGGAACAAAATATATCACCTTCTTTCCATCACTGGTTTGAATCTCAGCTTCTTTTCCAGTGATACTGATCACAACTCCATCTATCCAAGCTATTTCAGGATCTCCAACCCAGATGTGAGAACCAACATCAATGTCCCCAGACATCCCCTGCAAGCAAAAGATACAAGTTTCAGCTGACAGAATACAAGGTTCAGGAGGGACTTTGCACCATTTCCTATTACTAGAAAATGCAACTTGTACAACGCATGGGGTCTCAAAAGTAAACAATTTTCTAGTCTCACTTGCCCTCCTAGACTGATGATCCCGTCTCTCTTGAATATGAACAATAAAAATCCCAAACGTAAGAACTACCAGAAAATACCACCTTCCAACTCAAAGCACAACTGCAAAGATCAATGAAATGTTATATGCTGAACTTACAACTCCACTCAAATGGCTAAACTGTCGCATGCATATGTCACAGCCAATTCCTTCCAATCATATGCAACCAGAAGCTAACTTTCATGCATCTCCACATTAAAACTCAAACAAACATGATAAGCAAAATTGAAAGATTACGAGCTTACCCTTTTTTAGCAGGATTACACGATTACTTGAGTCATAAACTACTCGTGAAATTCTAAATTTACCTCAGCAATCCACAACCAGCATGCAGTTCATAATGCAGAAGGCCACAAGACAATTAGAATCCAGGACTTTGTTGCTCTTCTGAGACAAAGTAGAACGTAGTTTCAGTGCTCTAAAATCTCACTAACTATTCGAAGAGTATCCACAACGAATATATGAAGTTAGCCACGACAAACCAAAAGGAAAAGAAAAGGAAGAAGATGAAGAAGAAGAAATTCCTCTACTCTTTGGATATCTCTCTAGTTCCTGCTCCCTCCTACTTCATCCCCTTCTTTACATTGTGGACTAGCGTCAAAACATATCATTATTATTATAATCCCAATTCCGGATCATACAAACAACCCTGAGAATCGTGTGCGAAATTTGTAAACAACTAAAAGCATCGCAAGATCTAAAATATTCAGCATATAATCGAAGAAGCGAATTTGAGTTACTCGGGCAAAGAAAGAAGACCCTGGTCGGAGAGAGCGCGAAATCTGACGGTAGAGAAGGCGAATCTTCTCCGGAGGAGGGAGAGCCAAATGGTGGAGTTGGTGTTTGGTGAATTTCTTAGATTTGGGGAAGGGAGACGCGTTACTGGAGCTGGAACACTCCATGGATTTCGCCATTTTCTTGGACCCTCTTGTGGCTTCTCTCTTTCCTTTATTCGTTTTTGGCGGACCACTGTAACGTTCACTTCCTGTTTTTCTTTTTTCGGTTTTCATAAAACCTGATTATTTGTCACCAAGAAAACCTAACAAGGGGGAAATGAAATTACTCTGCTGTCACTTTTAATTTTTTTTATAAATACTATTAATATTGTTAAACATAAAGATATTAATTCAATGTTTCCCCTTTATAAACTAACTAGTTTTTTTAGCGATGTGATGCACAAGCTAATTAATTTATATATTTTTACTTACAAAAGGATATATTTACTTTAAAAAATTTATATTTAAAACAATTTTGGGTAAGAATAGGTTCCTAAGATTGAGTAAAAGGTAATTAAAACTAAATATCAAGATTGGAGTTAATTCATGTTATGAAGCTTGTTAATGTCATTTCTTTATATATTTTTAAAAAAGTCTCAAACAATACTACAAAAAAAATACGAAAGAAACAATAAAACAAATATAGAGAACGACTTCAAATAAAAAATAAAAAATGAGGGTGGCCTAAAAAAATAATAACAAAAAAAATAGAGGACTATGATGAGGTTGTGCAAGAAAATATATCACAACTATCTTCTTATTTTTGTGATTGGATCAAATAAATTGTGTTTTGATTCGTTGCTCATGGAGTTTTAGAGTATTATTGACTATCATCAACCGATTCACCGTTTCACACTCAAATTGACTATGGTTCGTCACCTAAAGGGAGAGAAACTTGTGTAGACCTTATCTCATCTTTTCGTTTGACCTATAAATTATGGGTTGCAACGACGGGCATCTGAACCACATTAAGATGATGTACATTTTGGCTAATAGAATGGTGGATACGTTTGTATTACTAAGTTGGCATATGCAAAGCCATTAGGGCAATGTGTCAATAAGAATGTTAGACTGGAAAGTGCAACTATTATCAAAATTGAACAAAACTAATTTTGATTAGGTTGGTTGCCTATGTAGGACTTGACTTGAACAAGAATTAGTCAAGCAAAGCACACATATATGTAGAAACTTGAGTAATAAAATGGTTGCAAGAGAAAATTTAATGAGATTTAATTGGGAAAGGGAAGTAAGTAATTTGGAATTGCAATTAAACTTATAGGTTACAATTGGTCTTAATTAGATTTGGAGGTTATGTCATTTTTAATTGACATATACCACTACAACGGTTAAATATGATAAATTACAATAATCTAGACAATTTATTCATAAATTACATTAATTTGAATTAATTTGTCAGTTACAAAAATTGAATGCATGGCTATAAGGATTTCATTGTTTGTTAATATTTGGATTCATCTATTTCTTTCAAGTTTGTTAATATATGTCATTGTATTGAAGGAATGACAAATAAGAGAAAATTTTGGAAAAGAGAAAGAAATTGAGGCTTTATATTGTAACATTATCATTAGTAAGATAAGAAATTAAAAGTAACAAACTACTTTACCTATTTCATTTGGGGATATAAGTTTAAAATTTTACCTATGTGCTAAAAATAAATATCCCCAAGAATATTACCAAGCTTTTTCCTTTATATAAAAAGGTTATGACTCGTGTGTATAAAAGATTAAAGTCAGATAGATGTACAATAAGGCATATAAGGGTCCAAAAAAATTATTACTCAATTATTAAATTATATTATTATTGATACCTATGTACAAAACTCTAAAACACTATAAATGAATTATCAAATTAATACTAATAAGAAGTGATTAAGATAAATAAAGAGAAATTAAAACACTTCAAATGAAATATCAAATTAATATAATAAGAAGTGATTAAGATAAATGAAGAAAAATTAATGAAGCGGCTTAAATGAATGGAGAGGTTTTTCCTTTATATATAGATATATAAATGTTGTTGCAAAAATTGGTAATCAAAAACTCTACTTAATGGCAATGGCATATTTAAAAACATATGCATAATTAGAAAACATATTTTTGGGTGCAGAAGCATTTCCTTTTACACAAATTGGTGGATCAAGGTTTTTTTTTTTTTTAGAAAATTTGATGATAACTGATGGTGCGCAATATATATGTTTGTCATTGTCGACTTCATGAATGTAAGTATTTATTTTTCTTTTGTTTAATAGATAAACATTTTTAATATATAAAAGGGACGATCTGAGCATGCAACTATCTATGCCCAATGATTACTAGCGGAGGTTTTCTCTCTTTCCATTTGATCTCTCACCTACGTCATTTATGGAGATACAATCAAAATCAAACCATGTTCTCACATCTAAAAATTTTTGTGACTGATGGTGCATGGCATAATTACACTAAATTAGTTGCAGCCGCATAGGTCTGCCTGGGCATTAATGTCCCTCCTAGACATCACTTTAATATTCTCATTTCCCAGTGTGAATTTGCTTTGGAAGCTAAGCTCAACGTTGTTTATGGAGTAATTTCATTTGTAGCTACTCCATATATGGTTTCAATCACTATCCGTACAAACTGTTCACTAGTATTATAGGCACTCTCGGGCACATCTATCAGCACAAATCTTCTCTGGCTTGTCCATCATCTTAATGAGGTGCTAGAAACTTTCTATCATTGTTTGGTTCTCGTGGTATTATGGTAGAAAGAGTTGATTGCCCACCAACTTGCTTCTACTACCTTTCTTAATTTTCTATATTCTTCTTCCTTTCTGTTCTAGTCAACATGCAATTTGTGTGTGTGTTTTAAAGTTTTGTCTTCATTTGTCCAAATTATAGTATTTTAATGGTTGAATAAATAATTTTTTCTCACATTTTTTTTTTGGTAATTAGAACAAAAACAAAGAGAAATAAGAACAAACTAGAGCGTTTGCCTCTTAAGACTACATAACAAAGTCACTTGAACAAATTGATTCTTCCCAAGAATCTTCACCAAATACAAGAACCTGCGTTGGCTATTGCAAGGTTTAAGATAAACATCTTGAGTGATTAAATGAGAACTCTTGGTCATGAGATATTTCAACCAGAGAACAAATTTTCTGTCACTTTGCAAAAAGTTACAAATCCATTGATTGTTGCTGCTTAAACCTAGTCTTTGGAACAGTTGACTAATGCTTACGAAGGGCTCGCTTGACCTTATCAAGGATGGAAAAATACATAAGCTTCTTGGTGATTTCCTTTTTCCTTTTAGAAAATTTTGTGTTTTTCATCTTCTGTTTTTTACTCTCATTCTCGTGAAAAATTTGTTGATGTGCTTAAAATTGAAAAGTATCTTGATTCTGATATTGAATTTGATCTTTTCTCATACTATTCAGAAACTTGCACATAAGGGGTATATTGTATGCACATTTTTTTTCAATTTAGTTTTAATTGCATTTATTTTCTTTTATTCTTTTGAAAATTTTAAATATGATTATTTGAGTTGATTTTCATTTATTAGATAGAAAAAACGGTTTCAATGCGTACATTATAATAACATTTAATTGCATTAGAATGAATGCTTATTGTAAGAATCTCTATCTCCCCCCCCTTCTATATATATATATATATATATATATATATATATATATATATATATATAAAAACCTAGACTAAAGTAAATAGGCTACAATCATTAATTATGGAGTATTTTTATCATTTTAAAACTTTTTAGCTCACTCATCAATGACAAGATATTTTAGGGATTCTTTAACTATACTATATTATTTACCTTTTATTGTATTAATATCCTTATAAATCTTTGTTGAGTTATAATTTGGTTATCATCTTTTATTTCTATTCATCTTGAACATGTTTTTACGGGTAAACAGTACCCATCGTCCCTAAACTAAAACCCATGTTTCGGACTCATCCCGGAACTACAAAATGTTACACCATTTATCCTTTAACTATAAAAATATTACACCAATTGTTCAGTCGTTAACTGCAACCATTAAAATGGACAGAAAAAAATATAAAAAATTAGTTTCAACCCCTGAAAACTGTCCATTTATCATAGAAACTTCAAAACTTTTACATTTTACAATAAAACCACTTTCTCCTAACCGCCCTCCTTTCTTCATGACCGCCACCATCATTTGTTTCGACCATTCGGTTCTCACATCCTCTGTCATTGATTCCAAGGAAATCTTCCCATTTACGAGCCTACTTCTTCTATTTTCATGCTAGATTGTCGATGGTCATCTTCTTCTGGCAATGCACGACCGTTTTCCTCTGGCGATGCATGATCATTTTCATCCAGTAAAGCGTAATTGTCAATCATCATCTTCCTTTGGCAGTGCAAGATTGAAGAGAAAAGGCGATGTTGGAGTGCAATTAAAAGGGGATGTTTAGGCGGGATTAAAGGGAAATGATGATAAAGGGCGACAATGGGCAAGATTGGAGTTCGACAGAAAAGAACTATGGAAGAAGAGGCTTAATTGATGGGAGAGCGTGATGAGACGGCAACATAAGACAACAAATAATGACGATGATCGATAAGGAAAAAGCCCGCATTCTGGCCTCAGGGGTCTTAGCATTTTGTTCCCTTTTCTTTGTTGATTAATTGCCAGCAAAAGCTGTAATATGGGATGTCGGTGGGATGGGGACGTAAAGGTGGCAAATTAGCACTAGTCATAGAAGAGGTGAAGGTCATAAGGGGCAGAGAAACAGAGGTGATGGTCCTGACGAGACAGTGGTTTTATTATAAAATGTAAATGTTTTTAGGCTTTATGACAAATGGAAGGCTTTCAGAGGTTAAAACTAGTTTTTTACGTTTTTTTTAGTCCATTTTAATTGTTGTAGTTAACGACAGGACAATTAATGTAATATTTTTATGGTTAAAGGATAAATGGTGTAATGTTTTATAATTTCAGGATAAATCCAAAACATAAGTCTTAGTTCAGGGACAATAGGTGCTGTTTTTTCTACCTACTAAAGCACACCAACAGATTTATAGTTAATCATTTACTTACATGGATTATCAATTTAATGATTTATATAATTTGACTTTTTATGGGTTTTTTTTCTAAAGTTATTGTTATCAATTAAAGTGTTATGACGGTAATGCTACTAAGATTACTTATTATATTATTTAATGTTTTGATTACTAACATTTATTAGGCAATGAATTTGATCACCTAATTATACCTAATTTACATATTGAATGTGCAGTGCAATTCTTTAAACCAAAACTAATTACATAGTAATTAGAAAAAAAACAATTAGTATTATAAATTAGCCTAATTAACATAGTTAGTTAGAGGAAGGGAAAAAAACGCTTTCAAGTCTATATGACGCTAAAATGGCTAGGCTTTCAATATATAACTTTTGGTAATTCCAATCATATCCACAATCATTTTAATCCTTTGTTTCTCTTATTTTATTTTTTTATAATAAAAAGAAACTTCTCATACTATCTAATATTTTTGCATTTGTGGTGATGAATTTGTACTTTTCTATATAATAGTTTTAGTTGCTCCATAAAATCATTTGAGATATGGTTAGATGATATTAATAGTGTTATTTTTAATTTTGCTACACTAATCTTTTCTAACTTGTTTAGATAAAAAGAATAAAATTAATATATTTTTTACAATTTTCATTTCCCTTTTCCTTTTTTTCCTACTAAAAAGTAATTTATGTAATTTTTTATTAAATATTAATTAATATAAAAATAAAAATAATAAAATATCATCTCAACCTTACATATTTCATTTTACTATTTAGTGTTAAAGAATTAATTAAAATTTACATTTCCAAGTCTGATGATTAGGGATTGATGTTCTAATCTTTATTTAGTTTTGGGAAACTTAAGAAAGAAAAATGTTTAGGGTGGACCTCACTTTTTAGATTTAAATAGATCATTATTTTTCAATTGTTATATTCATTAATTTATTATAAAAAATAAAAATAGCTAAATTTTATTGAATATATGAAATATAGATTTATTTTCAATCTCTTATATTATTATTATTATTATTATTATTATTATTATTAAATAATTAGGCAATTATATATACAATTTAAATATATAAAAAATAAACCCATACATCATTGAGCAAAAAAAGTAGTTTTTAGATGTATTTGCCTAGATCTGATATACATTTATCTAAGAGCAAGATTTTCTTGTCTAGATTTGATACTCGTATTGCGTTTTGATTATATGCTTATTTTGAAAATGCATTTTATCTAGTTTTAAGACACATTTATTTAAGACTGGGGTTATCATGTCTATGTTTAAAATATAATTGTTTTGCTTTTAATTTTATATATTTTTTAAGATTCATTTGTCCAGTTCTAATGTGAATTTCTCTAGTTCTGATAAGTACTTGTCCAGAATTGACAGAGGTGGATTTATGGGAGTTCATGGACCCCCTTTTTTTCTTGAAAGAAAAAGTTAATAAGAGATGCATAGTTTAGCAATTGAACCTTCTTAAAATTTTTAATGGATCTACATAATTTTTATAATATCTATTGTAAGAAAAGAATGAGCACCTATTACTTTAAAAAAGACAAAATAAAAATGAGTAAATCTCCTCATTCTGCTAATAATTTTGTAATGAAAAAAGTTTATGTTGGTCCCTAAATTTTCATACATTTTATCACCTACACCTTGAACCTTTTTTTTTTCTTACTTTTTTTTCTACTCAAACATATAGAAAAATTAAGGAGCTAGTTAGATACAAAATTAAATATAGGAGCCAAGTGGTAAGAAATGTATAAGTTTAAGGGCTAAAAGGGATATTTTTCTTTTACATTCTATACAACATGCATATTCTAGTCATCTTCTCCATAATTCATATATAATTTTATAACTTGTTTTACAGTTGTTTGACCAATGCAGAAAAAGTAAATGTTATATTAGAGTACTTTTTAGATTTTATTACAAAAAAATCTTCATGTTGTATATGAGTTTATATTTTATGTTATATATGTAAATTTATATGCTTTATTATTAACATTAAATTTAACATTTGTATATATATAGACCCTTTGTAAAATTTCTAGATCTGCTACTGAGAATTGAGATACATTTCTCTTGCTTGATTGTATATATATTTCTAAGACATATTTACCTAATTCTGATATGCATATGCATTCTATTTCTGATAAGCATTTCATATAATTTATTTTGACTTAAGTTAACTTAATCTAAAATAAATTATTTTTATTTTTACATATTTTTTACCCAAAAATAATTTTATTTGAAAGTCAATATTACATAGGTATAATAAGCAGTTGAAAAATTTTTATAATATTATTAATTTTTATTTATTTTTCTTTTTTAATGCCTAAAAAAGAAAAAATCATAAAAATTTAATAACATAATAAAAATTTTACTTTAGTGAATTATCACACATACATAATATTAGCTTTTAAATAAAATTATTTTTGAGCTAAGTCACATAATTCTTCTATTTTAAGTAATCACAATCATTCTCAACTGTTGCCACCACTCTAATTTTTACAAATATTAACTTAAGTTTTAAAAAATGATGTTCTCCCCATTCACACTCTTGTTCCCTACTCCTATTTTGGGATGCTTTTGTGTGGTTTATGTTCCAAGTAAAAAAATATATACAAATAAAAATAAGTAATTTTAGATTAAATTGACTTAAGATGAAATAGGTGTTAAGAAAAGTGCCAAATAAGCCACTATAGTTATGATCCTAGATTGGATTGCCTATGATAGCTTATGGTAGTTTCAATTGCATTACCAAAATCATAATTTGGTGCCAAACTGAACATCAAAGTTTTGAATAAGGATAAAAAATAGCCACCAATGTAACTAAGGATGAGAATATTCCGTTTAATGGTAGAAGATTTCATTTGAATATGATTGTGTGACAAATAATGGATGGAATGAAATGTCAAATATGAAAAAAAAAAAACTGCCCTGCCTTTACAAACTCTGGATCCATCATGTTCACTGCTGACATTGCCTATTGCTCTGACAAACCTCAATAAACAACCATTGCACCTGCCAATAAGAAATTGGTTCGACTCTTTGCTTAATGACGAGCCATAGAGTGCCATACCCAACGAAGCCTTCAATTGAACCAATAACAAGAATGATCGGAATGTGTGGTCGACTAGAAGTGAGTCTACCAGTAATCTAAAGGCTTTGCCTACATCTTTAGCTAGGTATTCAATACAGTTACAGCTAGGCATACCGCACACTGTAAATTATAAGTATACCACATAACATATCATTACCATTTACACAAAAAAATATTAAAATATTATTTTAATATGAAAAATATTAAATATAATTTTTTTATACATTTTTATATGCATTATAATTATTTTATCATGGCTTTCTTAATATAAATCAAATATATAGGAAAAATTATATTTTTTATATGAAAAAACAAAAAAAAAAGAAATATATAGAACAAAATAAATATTATTCAACAAAAAACTAATTTACTAAAACAAAGTAAGCTAAAAAAATAAAAAATTATAATTCAAAGATGTACCACTTTCACATGTGTTTTTTTTATGTCTATTGAAATGGAGAAAATTAAAATGGAAGAAAAGAATAGTGCATTAATTATGTTTTGTCATTTTATATCACTACTAAAATTTATGTATTTACCAACGCGTATTTACCAATGGCTACGCATTGGTAAACTGAAATTACCAACGCGGAGCCGTTGGTAAATGCACGTTGGTAAACAATTCGTTGGAAATTCCTTAATCAACACTAAAAAATTAACACGTTGGTAAATTCCAACGCGTGCGCGTTGGTAAAACGCGCATTGGTAATTACCAACGGTCATAAACCAGCATTAGTTTCCAACGCGTGTTTTTAATTACCAACACGCATACACATTAGTAATTACCAACGGCTACGCGCGTTGGTATGAGCATTGGTAATTACCAACATGCATGTTAGTTGGTAAATTACCAATGGCCACGCGCGTTGGTAAGCACGTTAGTAATTACCAACGTGAATGCTTTGGTAAGAGCATTGGTAATTACCAACGTGTATGCACGTTAGTAATTACCAACAGTCATGTTTGTTAGTAAGTACGTTGGTAAGCAATTGTTGATAATTATCAACATGCATGCGTGTTGGTAATTTACATTTTCAGGTCCTAGTTTGTTTCATTTTTTTCCCTGTTTGAAACAATCTCTAAATGGAGATACTAATTTCAAAGTTGTGACATTCGTGCTAAGCAATCAAAATTACACAAAAAAAAAGTAAATTCATTTAAGTAATTTCCATCAAACATTCTTTAATACATCATAATTAAAATAAAGTACATTTATGTCTGGAACAAACCATACAAGGTTCAACAGTCGACACATCTAAGAAATTTCATCTAAGTCTTAGGTCTAACAATTCTTGTCCAAGCCTGATAACACAGGAAATTATGAAATGATTTACTTGTTGAAGTTGACAATCAATGAGACCCGACTATCTCCTCATCCTTCGAGTCCGAGTCATCAGGATACTGTGGAAGTTGTTGAGCCAGCGGGCACGGAAGGTTAAGCGACCAACAAATAATCTCCAACTGAGCCCGATTCGTCTCCATCTTTGCTCTCTGTCTCCTCTTAAGTCTCTTAAGTCCTTCGTGCATTCTCTTCCGCCATTATCTTCTGTACTTGCTTGTTGAATTGCGGTGTCTATGTGATGTTAATAGGTGGGATACCACTAGGTAGTTGGCGGCCCGGTATAACGCACTGCTCAGATCCTAAACCAAAAATATGTCATCTCCTTTTCCTTCCATATGCAGTACTAATGATTGCAAGTTCATCAATTGCCTCTAATCTATCCTCTTGTTGTGTTTACTCCTCAATTTCAACACTGATATGAGTCTATAGAAACATATTAACATATTTGAATCAGGCATTATTGCTAAAACATGGTAAGTATCTTAACAATAGTATGAAAAAAAAAGTTATTATATTTACAGCAACTTCTTCAAATCGCTTACTAACATATTTTCCGTTCTTCATTTTATGTGTTACTTGAAGGACTTTAAACAAGTCAGGGTCCTTATTCTCTAGATCTCTCTCTCTCTAATTGAATGATACGTCAGATTAATAGGTAATTTATATTAATTATTTACTTCAATGTAAAATGGAATAACATAAACGGCATATATACCATTTGATCTCAATGTGCAGACATCGAGATAGATCCCCCTGCACATGTCGCACTGCAAAAGCCAGACTGTGAATCCTCGTCACTTACGGTTTCTCAAATTGCTTTGAATCTAGAGGACTTCTGAATGAACTCCGGAGTGGCCCAATATGCCTCCATTTCCGCATATGTAGCATCAGACATAAAGTTCACATTTGCTTGACGTTTAACAGGATCCTTGACACATCTGATTTCTGCCATTATGCTCCTGTATTGTGCTCCTAAGATATTCCATACCCGATACACATCATTATGGTATATCAGATCTCACTCACAGCTCCTCTGTAAAAGATAATATTTCAAAACTAAAAGCATGAAAAAAACAAGTAGTTGTTTTAACAGTAATATATCATATCATAGTAATATACGTGTTATACCTAAAAAATATGCCACTATTGTTAAAGGTATGATGGAGAGATGGAGGACCAATTAGAATGGTTTGAAATGTGTAGTGAAACATAGTGTCACAAACCGTGTCACTGCAGCTGGAACGAATCTACATAGTTCAAATGGTTTATCATAGTATTTATTATAAGCAGTTATATGTTGATAGTTCACAGTAATGTTACTAATATTAGTATTTTCAGATAGTTTGTAGGATATTCATCACTTACGTGTTACCATGTGGAGCTATCCTCATCTAAGCTCAGGTTAGTGTCTATGACATCGATGATGGGATGTCATCAAAATGTATTTCTTCATTCGAGAGATGAGGAGTTAGGATCGGGTGACTAACATAGCGCACTTGTCCGGCATGTCCAGATGTCGTACCTCCACCTCCTCCAGATTTGTGCTAATGTGACTGGACGTGAGTTGCTGGCACTAATGTGTCCTGTGTCTCTACAGCTAAATCATCCTGTGCCTGAGATGAAGAACCCATCTTCTGTTGAGAATTAAGTATTGGCTCTATGACCCCCTTGAACTGCGCAAATGGTCCCTTCCCAAGTCAGTGCTTATAGGTGTTATCCCTTTTAGGTGGCATCTGCATTTATTATTATTTATGTAAAAAAATAAACATTGATTTGTTTATCGACATTAATTGAATTGTACTGACTTCACATAAATTTACCAAATATGTTAGAGATAACTTATGACTCTCGATGACTAAACAAAGTCACTGTCATCTTCATTCACCCGACCCAGTGCTTCCAGTATCGTAAAACTCCTCAGTTTCATCAGTGTCAGTTTCATCGGATTGAAACTCTTCCTCATCATCTGTATCGTCATTAGAACCCCCCTCCTCAACAAAATTTTCTTCAGGCCCAATTACACCCATGCTTTGAACATGTTCTTCAATATCATCATTGACACTTGGGTTAGCTAACTCATCAACTGGGTCATCTTCAATTGTTCGACTCATAACGGCTTCACTTTCTTGATAAACATCATCCTTGTCAACAATTTCATACTGGATGATTCATTTGGGTTTTATCTTCATAACAGTTGACTACCCATTTTTCTCACGTGACTTTGTCGGATAGGGTGTGTAGTAAACTTGGTCAGCTTGTGATGCTAGAATAAAAGGATCAAACTTATGATATCTGTGGCTATCCTGGATCTCAACTAAACCAAACTATTTATGGATTTAGGTTTCACGTTCAGGTGTTGGGTCAAACCAGTTGCACCTAAACAAGACAACATTCTTATGTGGATAGTAAGGATATTCGAGTTGAATGACTTCTTCTAATATACCATAAAAATCACATTCAACTTCGCTTGAACCTGTGCTTCGTATGTATACTCCACTATTAAATGTTGATTTATCATTGCCTCATTCACTTATGTGAAACTTGTAGCCATTTGTGAAATGAACAGGCTATATCTCAACCCGACGTGAGGGACTACATGCAACCCACTAGATGTTATCGACTATATTGTTACGTAGGTCATCAACCTATGTAAAACAATGTCATTTTAGGACAATATATTTGGAACTTTAAAAATTAACATATTGCAATACATAGTTAGTGGAATTTAGCGTACATAGTGTCGGAGCCAGCTTGAGAAGTTGTTTTCAATGTGTATGTCCATCTTAGACATGGTAATATCGGGTGCATTATCCCTTACCTGATCCATAAACGTACTGTGATCAAATAGGGGAAGCAGGAAAATAGGTTAGTTTCGTCGGATGATTAGTACCGAACTTCAAAATAATCAAACTACTGGATGATCGTTAAAGATGACTTACTTTAGATATGACCTGATCTCGGCACAGTTTAGAAAAACATATGTGGTTGCAAGTCTGAGTTCATCGTCTGTGAGAAATCTATATCTACATGCACCATATGGACGTCCCAGATAGGTGAATATGAACCGCAACTCATCATTATAGGGGACAGAACCACTATCATCATTTCACGGAACTCGGTCCATCATACAAAGAACATAGGATTCAAAGTAATAAGAGCAAAAAATGGAAGTCTCCTCTATAAGATATGCTTTACATATTGATCCCTCAACATGAGCAGTATTAGAAATCTTCATTTTAAGGTCATGCATGCATCGCTTAAATTTATATATCCATTGGTACTGAACAGGTCCTCCAACCTATGCTTCATATGGCAAATGAACTGAGAGATGCTCCATGACATCAAAAAACCTCGGAGAAAAAATTCTCTCAAGCTTACAAATTATAATTGGAATATTGGCCTCTAACACCAACAAGTGATCAGTGTGAAGCTCTGGAGAGCACAAGTCTCTAAAGAATAGGCTTAACTCTGTTAATGGCTTCCATATATTATCGGGAAGCACTTCAAGGGCAATGAGGAGAAGCCTTTGCGTCATAACATGGCAATCATGACTCTTCATGCCATACATATTGCAACCAGAGCTATCAACACATCTCCCAAGATTTGAGGCATATTCATCAGGGAGTCGTAGAAATTTTACCCAAGCGAGAACATCCTACCTTTGGTTAACATCGAATGTGAACCTCGCCTTTGGTTTGAATGAACGACCATCATCAAGAGGAGCCATGTTTAACTCCGAGCGATTACAATAAATTTCAAGGTCCTTCCGTACCTTAATATTGTTTTTTGTTTTGTTATTAACATACATAACAATGTTCCATATATCCTCAAACACGTTCTTCTCAATATGTATGACATCAAGGTTATGGCGGATTAAGTTCATCCCCCAATAGGGTAACTCCCAAAAAATGCTTCGCTTAATCCAATTATTTGATTTATCATAATCGCAGGGGCGATATTGTGGACCATCTTGTGCAATTGATAAAAACCAGGAGATTCTTTCAAATATAGCCTCACCTGATAAGCGTTCGGGAGTCGATGGCTCCTCTGACTTTCTTTTCTTAAAACAAGTATTATTTATTCTATATAGGTGGTTCCGAGCAAGAAATTTCCGGTGACAATAAAAAAAAAATTTCGCCATACTTAAGTTGGAATGCCTTACTTTCCCCCATACAAATAGAGCAAGACAATCGACCATGTGTCATCCATCCTGAAAGCATGCCATACGCCAGAAAGATATTTATGGTCTATAATAATGCTGCTCGAAGAACAAAATTTTCTTTCAATGACACATCCCATGTTTCAACGCCATCATCCCACAGATGCCTTAGCTCTTCTATTAGAGGTTGTAGATAAATATCAATCTTATGATTCGAGCTACGAGGACCTGGAATCAATAATGAAAGGAACATATAGGATTTTTCCATGCACATCCAAGGTGGCAAATTATACGAAGTTACGATAACAGGCCAACAAGATCATTGTTTTTCAGATGGTCCAAAAGGGGTTCTGAAGCATTTCGTGGTTCCGAAGCAAACCATGAGTAGGTCCAATCAAAATGTTTCCAAGCTTCACCATCTGATTAGTGTTTTAGAACACCTGTGAACTGTTTTTGCTCATGATGCCACCTCATATACTTTGCTGTTGACAATGATGCAAATAAGCGTTATAGACGAGGGCTTAGTGGTAAGTAATGCATGGTTTTTCTTGGGCGATCTTTACCTCTACCACCCTTTTTTGACTTATATCTCTCACTTCCACAGTACTTACAACTATGACGATTACTTTTATCTTTCCAGAACAACATGCAGTCATTAACTCATACATCAATCTTGTGATGAGATAGCCCTAACTATGAAACTAATTTCTTCATTTCAAACCAATTTGATGGCATCTTGCTATTTGTAGGTTGAGTCTCCTTCATCAGTTACGCAATGCCATTAAACATGCCCATAACATGTGATACTCTGACTTAAGGTTAAGAAGACGAACAACAGCAGATAACTCAAAATGATTTTGGCACCCATCCCATAGAGGAGTTGATGCGGAATTCAATAGATTAAAAAATTGTTGTGCACTTTAATTCAGCTGCGCATCATTGTCTTCAGGAAATTGTGAGTAATTTGGGCCAATGACATCTAATACCATCATTTCGTATGGATTCATCGAAGACCCTTGATCAAAGTGATCAAAGCCACCCACACCCAGGTTTGTATCTGATGCTTCATTAAATGCCTCTCTATGAGCTGTCCAATTCAAGTAAAAAGACTTGAACCCCCATTTGTACAGATGAACTCTGACCTCGTTACACACTCTAAACAGCAAATTCTTACACTTCTGACAAGGACAGCGAATGCTTAACCCGCTCATTGTTTCAAGATGAGCGATAGCGAATGAAATAAATTCATCAACCCCCGTCTCCCACTCACGTGTGTAACCCGTTCGATCAGGCAAGAAATGGTTACTATACATCCAACTACGGCCCGAGTGCATTACAAACTAAATCTGTTGGTAATAGTATAAAAGACATAGTCATCAAAGTTCACAATCACGAAACTATTATTTGACAATATATCATTTTACACAACAAACCATCATATCGTCAATAATACTATTAATAATGGTATGTACCCTTCATACATATGTATCACAATGACAAAATATATGTATAACAAAAGACATCATTTCAATTATCAATACTATTACTATTAGTAATAGTATTAGCATTATGGCTATTATTATTATTATTATTATTATTATTATTATTATTATTATATTATATATTAGTATTATACTACTACACTACTATGTGCGCATATTACTATAATTATAATGATGTAATAATAATTATTATACACATTATTATTATCAGTATTATTATGGATATTATTATATTAGTCAAATTTTATTACAAGAAATTATTATATATAATTATTAGTATATATAATTATTATTTGTATTTTTTATCAATATTTTAAATATTATTCTTATATTATTATTATTATTATTATTATTATTATTATTATTATTATTATTATTATTATGATGTGTGGTGCATATTAGTATAATTATAATGATGTAATAATAATTATTATACGCATTATTATTATCAGTATTATTATGGATATTATTATTAGTCAAATTTTATTACTATGGGTATTATTGTACTTAATATTATAATTATTTTTTCATTATTATCATTAGTAAAATTTATTACAATATTATTATCATCAGTACAATTATCATTATAATTAATTAAATTATATCATCATCATCATCATCATCATCATCATCATCATCATCATCATTATTATTATTATTATTATTATTCCAATTTAGGAAACACATGATATATAATTATTATTTGTATTTTCATCAGTATTTTAAATATTATTCTCATATTTTTATTATTATTATTATTATTATTATTATTATTATTATTCTTATTATGTTTTGTACGTATTATTATTATTATTATTATTATTGTTGTTGTTGTTATATTGTTATTATTATTATTATGACTATTATTAGAACTATTACTGTTATTATAATTATTGGGTACAAATAATCCTATAATAATTATTATTATTATTCTTATTATAAACCATTATCATTAATATTTATTATTATTATTGTTATATTGTTCATATTATTGTTATTATTAAGCGTATTATTACATTATTATTATTTCTCCTTCTTATTGTTCATATTATTAACGTTATTATAATCATTGATATCATAGTTATTATTACTTTCATTATTATTATTTTCTAACTATTACTACTACTACTACGTACTATTCTTATTATTATTACTATTATTATTTTATATTATTGGGTACATCTTACTATTATTTTTATTATTATTATTATTATTATTATTATTTATTATTATTATTATTACACCATGACATAATATAACCATTAAGACTAAATCACTCAAACTAAACCATAAGTCAACCAATTAGCATGAAAATATACAAATAATAAATTCATACAATAATCTATATTAGAAACTGAAAATACCTACCTTCAACATAATTAAATACCACAAATAAATTGCATATTCACCTTTTCCATCACTAAAACTACCCACAAATTAAAAATAATTAACAGAAATTAATTGGCAAATACCCAACTCAAATACCCAAAGCAATGTTGAAACCACAATCATAACACAAAAATTTTAATCGCAACATAAATAATAAAAAACAATTTTTTACCTCAAAACCGTTTCAAAATTTCGGACATAGTAAAAAAATAAAATAAAATTTACCTCTAACAACTTCACAAGCAGAGGAATAACAATGGGCAACCTTGGAAGCTCAGAGATGAAGGTACAAACTGAAAAAATGAAGTTAAAAAACTCAATCTAAAGACCCCTACATTTATGTACTAAAAATCGACAAAATAAGTAAATATAGACCCATACCCGAAAAAGTGGCACCAGATCTATGAAATGGAAGTAAAATCGACGCAAAACGGTGGTCCCCGAGCTCCGTCGCTGGCAATGGCAACAAATGCGGCAGCGGAGAGCAGTGGACGTCTTTTTCGCGAAATGTCGTGATTGAAGCTGTTGTAGGAGGAAGACGAATTTTAAAAAAGACCTTACCAATGGCTAGGCCATTGGTAAAAATAACCACCAAACGCACTATTTCATTTAAGAATTACCAAAGGCTAGATGAGCCCACAAAATCAGGCCCAATTGTAAAAAGAATTCTACCAATGCGTGCACGTTGAAAACTTTACCAATGGTTAAGCCTATTGGTATTTACCAACGGTCAAACCTATTGGTATTTACCAACGGCTATAACGTTGGAAAAAACCCCAAATAGTATTCATTCTTTACCAATGCGTGCACGTTGGAAAAAAAAATACCAACGGCAATAATTGCATTGGTAAATCCCCTTTTTTTAGTAGTGTATATATCAATTAATTGTATTTTATTATTTTATATATGTAAGTATGTGGTTCATTAATATAAAATGAAAAAAAAATTCCAACTTATGGAATACGGTATACCATAGCATATGGCAGTAAATTGACAAAAACACATTAAAAATTAGTGTAAGTGGTATATTTGCCATAAGCACGATATATCATGCATTTTGATGATATTACTGTGAAAACTTGTATACCACATGTCCTATACTCATAGTAAACAATATACCCTGCGATATATCACGGTATTTAAGTTTATGATTTTTAGCAACATACAAATTGTTGAGTTGGAGTTGGGTAAGGTTCATGAGTGTTTTGAGAGCATCGGAGTAGTTTGAGAAAGTGTAATTGTTGCCGGATATGGCCTGGACCCAATTGCCAATGATGAAACCCAGCCATTTCCAAAATGTGAAGGTGGCCGCTGACGAAGACAAAAGGCCTATTTATCAGTAGCCTAGAAAACTTGATGAGTTGGTGGGAGAACACCAAAGGCAAGATTGAATATTCAAGGGAACTAGAAGCAAAGAAGACGAAAGCCTATTGCATATTTGTGTTGGGCTTGGGTAAAAGGTTAAAAGATTGACTGTGATATCTAACAAAGAAATATGTATATATGAAAAAGAATCCATAGCTGAAACAGTGGCTCGTCAGAATTCATCTAGTGTGCTATGTCGCTCGGAACATTTTTCGGAAGTGGCAGTTCTGAAAAAAATTGGATGCAGAATTATTCCAGTTGTACCTTGAGGTTAAAAATGGAACCCTTCTTCCAAGATCCAATTCCTCTTCTACGAAAAAATCGCCACCATTGCCATCTACTTTGTTAACTACGCCAATAATAGCAGTGGCAGATTCATAAATTTTACAAAGGAGGTCCGAATATATATATAAATATTAAATTTAGCATTACACAATAAAACTTATAAATTCACATATGTAACATAAAATCTAAACTCATGTACTACATAACGATTATTTTTTAAAGTTAACGGCCCAAATTCAATTGTACCTAACCTAACCAAAACTTGAACCCAATTAAAGTGAAACCCAAAAAACCCGAAACCCGAATGATTCAAACTCGAAATACCCGAATCTAAAATAACCCGAAACCGAATTGGGTTGAGTTCGAAATGACCCAAACCAAAGACTGACCTAACCCAAACCCGAAAAGACTTGAGTCTAAATCCCGACAAAACCCGAATTTAACCCAAATCAATATAAAATATAGGGTCGGCAAATATTAAAAAATTCATGATTTTTTTATATATTGATTATTTATCTAAATTGTACATTTATTATGACCATGCAATTTAAAAAATTCAAAAAGTACTTCAATTTTATTTTTTTTTATGTATCTTATGGAATTTAAATAGCAAATTAATAAAATAATTTGTCTTTGTTTGTTTAGAGGTCTTTTAGGATTTATTGATTGAGAGAACTTAATAATTTTAGTATTCTCAAATTTCAACATAATTCTATAAAACTATTAAATCAAACTTAACTTAGTGTTTTGGCCCTCATTTTATGAGATCATCAAATTTTACCTCATAAAATTGCCAGATTTATCTTAAACTCTTGAGAATTGATAGATTTGCCTCAAAAATTTTAATTTTGTCTAGAATTTTCTAAAAAATTCTAATTCACACACAAACTATTCCATTTCTCTTACACTGACTGCAAATGGCATCTAGGAGTCTAGGGCTAAAAATTAGTACCTAAACTAAATTAATTCATTTTTTGACTCTAAATAATGACTCTAAATTTCTAAAAAATTATAACTCGAAATGACATAATAATTTAAATACATCTAATCCTACCAACTGCTTAAGTTCTAAAATGACCGAGTTTATAGTTTTGTGAATCGAATTTGTAAAGTTTTAAATTACATATTTTTATTAGAATAATTATATATTAATATATTTTTATTTAGTTAAATTAAAATTTTTAGATTATTTTTTATGCATAGTAATTTTTTAGTGATGAGGTGCCTAAATTTTTAAAATTTTCATTTTAGTCACCCATAAAAATTGCAACATGGGTCCCCAAACTTTTCAAATATTTGCTTAAAAAATCAAATTGTTTAATTTAATTTTTAGCAAAACCTAAATAAAAAATTAAATTAATTTAGTTATTCTAGCATATACACAAAAAACGCAATTAGACTCGAATCTGACCCAAAACCCAAATAATCTGACCTGAAGTTACCCAAGACTAGAGGTGAAAGTTTCGGGTTTCAAGTCGAAACCCGAAATACATGACCTCACTCACAAATCACAATTTGAAAATGATAACCCGAATCGACCCGAAATATAATGCGAATCTGAATCAACCCTAACCCGAAAATGTAGGGTCGGGTTTCTGGTTTGCTCGACCATCCACAGCCGGCTGTAGCCTCTTCGGCGCTTTGTCTCCAATCTTCTCCATTCTCGTCTCCTCCACTGTCTCCTTGTTGATGGTGGGATTCTAAAGTCGTGAAGCCATTACGAACTAATGACGGAAGCTTTCGAATGGCGTATTGAGAGACAATGACAACGACAATGACGATGAAGGAGGCACGACGGTGAAGTTACGAACAACAAAGTTGCGACCGGCGAGGGCGGCTTGTTGGCGGCAAAGGATGATGCAACATGGAGGGATGGCGCAACAGCAAACAAAAGAGGGAGGCTGAGCAGAATGGACGCAAGACGCTGAGCGGGACGGACGAAGTGGACGCTGATAAGGATGGAGGAGAGCAGCGCTTCAGTAGTGTGTTGATTAGTTAGGTTAGGATGGCTATTGGTGGTTATGTAAAGTGATGATGGATTGGATTAGAGTTAGGGTAGGTATTTATAACATAGGTTTATGGGTTGGGCTAAAAATGGATTGGGAATAGGCTGAGAATTATTAATAATTTCGGGTTGAATCGGGTTTGACCTGAACCAACCCGATTCTTACATTTCAAAATCAGTTTGGATTCGGGTCAACCTGAATGTCACTTATTTCATTATTTGACCTAACCTTAACCCAAAAAATTAGATTGGGTTTCGGGTTGGATTTTGGATTGTGTCAAACTCTTACATCTGTACTCAAAACTGAAATTGACTCGAGCTGCACCCAAACCGTTCCTAAAAATCAACTCACACCCAAATAACTAGATCCGAACCCGAATTACAGCTAACCCAACTTAACCCAAATCTAAATAACCCAACCCAAACCCAATTCGACTCACTTAATTGTCATCCCTATATTAAAATACGTGTTTCTCATATTGGTTATGTATTAATTATCTAATATGTATTTACCCAATATTTTCTATTTCCATTAGTGGGTAAACATGCGTGAGCAATTCCGTAAAGGAACCGTCTTCACTCTTCAACCGCAACATAAAAATCATAACCGATCTTCAACCGCTCATTAAAATGAACACTTCGACAAAAGTCGTTACTTTCCCTCGTGTTCTTGATACCGAATTGATGCGCGAACTTGTTCCTCAAGAAAAACGAAAGTGAGAAGAGAAACAGAAAAGGGGAAAACAGCGTCTGCTTCAAAAAGTCGCGAATTAAGTGGAGTCTTCACCTTTCTTGCTGGGCCTGTCACGAGACTGTGACCGCCATAGCCACAGCTTGCTCTGCGAGCTTTATCGGAAGCGAGCTGGAGATCGAACATTCAATCGCGAGATCATACGGAAGAGCAAACGAGTCGATTCCGGTCTCAGCTACGGCGAGGAGGAGAGGAGAAAATTTCGGGGTAATCGAAATTCCTTCATCGGCAACTCCATTTCTTCCCCAAATTGAAGAAACCCTAAATCTGATGACCCCGCTCATCCCCGGCCTCCCGAACGACGTCGGAGCGTACATTTTGTCCCTTCTTCCCTATTCCCACCACTCGCGCCTCAAACAGACCTGCAAATCGTGGCTTCTCTTCCTCTCCTCCGGAACCCTGCTCGCGCTCCGCCGGCGCCACCGTCGGCTCAGCCACCTCCTCTGCATATTCCCTCAAGATCCGCACATCTCGTCCCCGTTCCTCTTCGACCCTGAAACTATCTCCTGGCGGCATCTTCCTCTAATGCCATGTAATCCCCACGAGTACGGTCTCTGCAATTTCACCTCTGTCTCTCTCGGGCCGCACGTTTATGTCCTCGGCGGATCCCTATTCGACACTCGATCATTTCCTTTGGACCGCCCATCTCCGTCATCCGCGGCTTTCAGGTACAATTTTTTCACTTCCGAGTGGGAACGACTGGCTCCAATGCTTTCCCCGAGGGGGAGCTTCGCTTGTGCGGCGGTTGATGGTTCCGATCAGATTATCGTGGCTGGAGGTGGGTCACGGCACACGATGTTCAGGACTGCAGGGAGTAGCGTATGCTCGGTGGAGAGATATGATGTGGGGAGAGATGAGTGGGTGGCTTTGGATGGGTTGCCGAGGTTTCGAGCAGGTTGTGTGGGGTTTATGGCTAGAGGGGAAGGGGATGAGAGGGAGTTTTGGGTGATGGGGGGCTATGGGCAGTCAAGGACTGTTTCGGGAGTGTTTCCAGTGGCTGAATATTATAGGAACGCGGTTGTTATGGAGCTGAATGGTGGTGGCAGTACAGGAAAGTGGAGGGAGGTTGGTGATATGTGGGGGGAGGGTGAGAGGCCTAGGCTTGGGAAGATTATTGTGGCAGAGGATGAGGGTTCTGGCAGACCTTCTGTCTTCATGCTTGATAATAATGATATCCTCAGGTAAATAATGTTGGAGTGCATGTTTCTAATTAGTTGGCAAATCTATTGTCTGTTGTTTATGGATTGTTTATGGATTGTTTGTCAGATGAAAAATATATTGGGTGCCAAACACTTGAAGCTTATACGTTTAGTTTTTGTCTGTTTTATCCTGGAAGCAGGATTTGTTTAGTTACATTATAGTGAATCTGTGCCTTCAAATATGTGAAACGATCTAGAGCAAAGCAATACATGCTGCAATGAAGTTGGTCCCATACCAATCATTATATGGTGTCCAAGTAGCTGTTTGTATTTGTAAATCTCTTCTTTCTTTCCAGTGACCATAAAATCAATGTATTGTGACATTATGAGTAAGAGGTTGAATTATTTGGCTCTTAAAGAGCACAAAAAGAAAGGATAAAAGTAGAAAAAAAAATTTGACAAGATATGATCCCTCTGTATCTAACGTATCAATTTCAATTATTGAAATTAGCAAAAAGAAAGTAGAAAAAAAAATGACAAGATATGATCTGTCTGTATTTAACTTATCCATATCCATTTATTAAAAAGAAAAAAGAAAAAAGGTGGACTGGGCTAGTTACTTAATCTGTTGGGACATTTTTTTTTAGCATTGAAATTTATTTGTTTTCTCCTACGTGAAAAAAATTGCTGAAGGATGCAGAGTCATCTGTTGGATATGGTTGTATCATTTCTTTTCTAAGTTTCTGCTCCTAGGTCTCCATGAAAGAGCTTTGAGATGTTCTTTTCAGAAATGATGATGAGTGAGTTTGTTGTTGTAGTTAGTTCATCATGGTACATATATTTGTCCTTTATTTTTTTATACATTTTACTTTCTCTGTGTATTGGCTGCTGGGTGAACCTTGGATGGTTAACAACCTTGGCCTGTGTCCATAACAAAACGTTGTTGGTGGATGAACAATGATTTGCAGTATAACAAGGTATCGTTTTTTTTTTCCTGGGGTATGATGGAAAAATATATGAGTTATGGGCTTGATCTGGTCTTTTATAGAACAAGATGGTGAAAGTTCTGATCTATATGATTCGTCTTCCTTTGATGGTTAATCTGGCAGGTGCTGAATAGGAGGCAGTAAATTTGTTCCTCACTTGTAATGGTCAAACAAGCTAATAGAAAGCCTTTTAGGAGGCTAGACCCCTGTTATATTAGAGTTTGAAATTCTAATTGGTTACTTGTTTAGCTACTTTGGCATATTTCCTATTGTCTAAATTGCGTTCATGGAGTCCAATCCTCCTAGGTGTCATCTTATCAATCAATTCGGTCTCCAAGTTCAGTTCTAAAGTATAAATTGGTTAGTGATGTTATTTGGGTATCACCCCTTTATCTCCTTTAAACTTTATTCAATCTATAAGTTGGAAATGTCGGTCTTCATTTTGCTTCTAGGGATGATTATCCTGATGATCTATAAATTGGAAATGTTGGTCTTCATTTTGCTTCTAGGGATGATTATCCTGATGATCAATCTGCCAGTATCAATAAAACTTTGATTATAGGAATGCAATTTCAAAAAATTTTGGTTTATTTATTTGGGCATCCGTTAGCTATTGAAACCACCTCACACACTACAGGCAGGAATGCATGCCTGTTCAAATATAAGAGGTTCACTGGCATGATTCAATTTCCAATGGGTTCCAAGTCAAAGTAGCACCAGGGCCAGACCACTGTGGTCGAGGGTCTGGTAAATCCACTTCTGTTGGTTATTTGGTACCACTAAATTTGGCATATTTTGAACTATTTCTACTGAAGAAAGAGGGCAGTTGGTCAGGTCCCTGCTCAACTAGAGTGGATTGTTTTGGGGATGCGTTGCTTCTTTTGCATGTAATTGTACGTTTGAGTTTGCATTTATTGAGGTTAATCATGCATGCATGTTCATATATTGCATATTGCTATGTGGGAAGCTCGTGCTAGAGTCCATGGTCATGGGAAGGCCTCATGTTTTGCGCTGCTTGTACCAAATGCATGCTCTCGGAGCTATGTTTTGCTTTCATTTGCTTCTGTTGTTTGGGTTGGTATTTGTTGTACTGCTAGACCTTATGGTGGCTGAGAAGTTGCTTACAGTGTTCTTTTATCATCATATAGGTATGACATGACTTCAAACCGTTGGCAGAAGGAGGCGAGTGTTCCCAGAAAAGCCCCCTCCAAGAATTCATTTGGTTTTGTTGGTCTCAATGAGGAGCTGCACGTAATCACGCTACTGAATGGATCTGGAGCAATGGATGCCCGTCGGTCGCGGCAGCAGAAGAGAGTGGGAACACTCTTCATCCAAATTTATCATCCCGGGAAGAAGACATGGAGATCTCTGGTGACAAGGCCACCGTTTCACCAGCCCTTGGATTTCAGCACCACAGTCATGTGCAGTGTCCGGTTGTAGGTCATATATATCGGAACAGTCAACAGTATTTGTATAGTTTCCACTATCAGATCATGCTCATTCTTGCTCTAATGTCGGTATTTCTGGTACACAGATGTTATTGGTGCCTGCTTGTATATATATACTTGAGCATAAATAGTATAGAAAAATTTTACAAAAACCTCTCATGGTATACCTTAACCTCCACGTACCCTTCTGTATATTAAAAAACCTACCTTCTGTCCCCCAAAGTATTATCTTTGTGAAAGTCAGTTGAACCAAAAATAGGTAAAACCCAGCTTTTTTCTTGAAATTCTCTAACTGTAAACTGGCCATCATCTTCAACTAGTCAAGTTCATCTCTCCTTCCAACTTTAAATCTATCATTTCTAGTACAAGATACTAATTGGCTGGGGTTTTCTAATTAATTTTCTTATCTCTTTAGTATTGATTATTTCTAACTAATTTTAACCTAGTGAATAACATTATGAAAATTGATTACCTATAATTATTTGTTCATAATGTTTTCTGAGGCGCCCAATCATAATCCCAAAATGCTGCACATTAATCTTCAAAAACATTTTAAGCAACAAAATTGGGAAAAATACAAACAAAAAACCAAGAAAAAGAAGGGAAAGTTCTCCAGATTTCGCTGTCTTTTCCTCCCCTTTCTCGGTCTTCCTTATAACTGCCATGAGCCTAACCCTTTGACTACTCGTTCTCTCAAGTACCAACCATTAATGTCGCTTCTTCCATCCTCGCCAATATCTCTTCAGTGTCGCCGTTGCCTCTCACAATAGCCGCCAACTACCTTTGCTTGTCCTTGTCGCATGAGATTCCACTGCTCACACCTCGATCAACCGTCGAGTGCCTCACTGCCACCGCTAGTATCCTCCAACATCCTTCACCCAGTCCATCTTGCATATGCTACAATCACACCGCTAAAAACAAGCATATCCTACCATTCTGATTTTTTTTTTTGCCCTGATAATTTGTTACTAGTTTTGAATTCTTACTCACTCTTTTCTTTGATTCAATTTGATTACCACCCATGATTTTTGCTTGCTATGGTGGAAGGGGGTATTCATTTGGGAGGAAATTTGAATTTGAGATTTTTTGTTCCAATTATTTGTTGCAGCTATGTTCTCTCGGTCGTAGCAGATGCCTAAATAAGTCTAGCAATAAATATTCTAGATGTTTTAATTTCATGTTAGCCAATTAACTTTAAATATCATACTATTTTAGTCCCTAACTTATTAATTAATTTATTTTTATCCTAAACATTACATCTTAAAAACATTTCAATTTAGTTTATTTCCAAATGATATCACATATTATACTTTAAAAAATATTTATTCTAATTTTTTTAAGTTTAAACAAAATATATTAGACGAGTAAATTTCATGAACAATCCATTAACTTTAAATAACGTATTATTTTAGTCACTGGTCTACTAACTGTTCTATTTAAGTCTAATGGGTAAATTGCATAAAAATTTCTAAATCTTTAATTTGGGTTACAAATACATCTTTAACCTCTTAGTTGTTACTTAATAGTGTCAAACTTTTTTCCTCCATTTCAAATTCATCTCTGGCTATAGTCTAGACCAAGTTGGTAAATTTTTTTGATTTATATAGAGAAAAAACTAATAATTTACATAGTCCATTAACCATGCCATCAACAAATTATAGTTAGTAGAAAATAGTTTTTAAACAATTTTAATTTTTAAGTTCTAATTTAAAATATATAAAATTGTATTTCCATTAATTTAAAGTGTGTCATAATTTCTTAATAGTTAATACACTATATAAAATATTTATTTTCCCCTTACAAATAAGTTTTTTATGCCAACTCAATCTAAAATGCGGTCATGGATTGATGAATTTGTAATGAATAGAAAGGGTTTAGGACCATTAAGCAACAATTGAGATGTTAGAGATGGATTTGCATTAGCAAACTAGAATTTAAAAGTTTGAGATTTTTTGTGCAATTTAACCTAGTTTAAACTCATTAAAAATGTTTCAGTTTGGTCCCTTATTAAATAAAATCACATATCATACTTCCACAAAATATTGGTCCTAACTTTTACTTTCCTAAAAATCATTTCCTAAATCACATATTATACTTAAATTTCTAAAATTATTAATTTAAGTTTTAATGATAAATAAAGTATATAATGTTATAACTATAATTTTATTCCACATTATAATCAATATTTTTTAGAACTTTTTATCCATGCAGTATAGATTCAATCATTTTTTTTTTGTATTCACATGCATCACTTATGTATGGCAAGAATGAAAATATAATACTATATAGGAATCCTTAATACATATATATCTATACATATTTAATGAACAAAGAAAACTAAAGGTTGAACTACAAAGACTATCATACTATTCTATAAATACTGGGATGAATAATTTAAATACTATTTACAAATCCTTAAATACATGCTTATGCATAATTATCAATACAATTTTATAGTGGAAGTATAAAAATGTTGCTTTTATGCAACCAATTTGTCTCATTCCTAAAGTGTTATATAAGTTATTAATCATCATATTCTTCCATTTTAAAAGAGTTGAGCATTTTTGTCTCCTCTTATAACACTTCTTCATTTACAATTTCCTTTCAAAAAATTTTTCCTCCAAAACAAAATATCCCAAAATCTTTTTACTTTTAAAGAAATTCAATTAAATAAGAAATTTACATTTCTTCAAATACTTTATGCTTACTCTCTTTTTCAACCATAAACAACTTGACTATTAACAATTTCTATTGATTTAGTCAATTTGAGAATAGTTCCTAAATTTGTATTTTCTCTATCAATAGAAACAACTTTGATGCTAGTAATAATTTTTACTTTAATTTAATGTCATCTAATTCACTTCTGAAGAGGAAAAATTTTTCTTCTTCCTCAATTGGCTTCCATTTTATGGCAATTTATAAATAAGTAATTAGTAGATGCCATGACCGAGTGATTAAAATTAAAAAAAAAAACTCATTACCTCAAGTTATATAGTTGATTCAGTAGCTGTATTTTTTATATTTTTTTATAACACATCCTGTCTTTATTTTTACTCTTTTTTTTTTACAAATAAATTCCATCTTTACTACCCATACTTATAAAATGTAGTAGTCTATAAAATTATTGTCTTCTATTTATATGTGTTGATTTAAAAAAATATAAAATTTATGCTACTCCATAATCACCTTCCTTTATCATAATTTCTAAACTTTCTATAGTAATTAATATTGAAGATAAAATTTATACTCAAATAAATATAAATTCTTGAAACGTTAAAAAAATATTAGCCCCGTGCATCAAGTGGACATGTTTACCTAGTTTTTTTTTATTAAAAAATTCTGCATAGTTATATGGAAATTAATGATCATTAATTTAATCAGTACCAACAACATTAATTAATCCCACTGGGGTTGTGTCCGCATGATCGTGATATTGAGGAAGAACTTAATTAGCTTTAACATATCTAGATAGTTATTTGAAAAAAGAAAGAAAAAAGCAAGGAAGAAATGAAGGAAGGAAAGAAAAGTAGCTGAACTCTGAAAAAGTGAGATATGAGAACATTCACGTTGGTGGATGTCCGCCACTAACGGATCACTAACGTTGTTAGGTGTCCAATACTAGGATTAGAGTGTTTACTTTCGAGTGCCTGACACTAAGGTGGTAGTGTTTGTTTTGGAGGTTTGAGTGTCTAGTTTTTGTCTCTAAATGTCTACATATCATTTTTTGATATAAGATAATTTGATTATTTAGACTTTATCTTTAATTAAGAGATAATCACGTTATTTTTAATGATGTTTAAGTGGAAAAATTATGTATTCCCTTTGTCTCAAAACTTTTGCTCCATTTATTTTTGACAATTAATCTAGGATTTTTTATTTTCAATATTTTAATATATAAATAAAAAATATTTATATATTAATGATAAATCAAAACATGCAATATATATATATATATTAATTTTTTCTGACAAACAATAATATAAATAAATTCAAGTCAAAATACTCAAAAAAGTCAAACGAAGCAAAAGTTTTGGGACGGAGTGAATAATACTTTTATGGTGTCCTACATGTTTGTATCTTGTCTACATGTAGATAAACTTGGATACATTTTATATAAAATTAAATACCATGTAGATATAATTAGATATTTTATACATAGGATTAGACATCTCATACATAGAAATATATATTAGAACACTGATTTTTATACTAGGTATAAAGGTGTCCAAATCCATCTTTTTTTATTTTGCAGTGTCCAAGTGTCTAATTGTAATAGTTGAATGTTTAGTATAATAGGTTGAGTGTATAAATCTGGTGAGAAGGTGCTTTATCTACTTGTTTAAATAAATGTTTTAGATTTATATGGTGTTTAAGTGATAGATTAAATGTCTAAATCTAATAAATAAGCATACAATATGCATGATTGTGTTGCCCAATTATTCAAATGTAGCAGTTGAATATCTAATATGATAGGTTAGTGTATAGTATGATAGGTTAAGTATCTAGTATAATAGGTTGAGTAAAAAATCTACCTAATTGTTTGACGTTAAAAATAAAGAATAGTAATTGATTTAAATTTCTTAAATAAAAAAAATTCATAAAAATGACCTTAAAAATAAAATAATTATTTCAAAGTTGAATACAATGTTAAAAAAAATAAAAAATAGATTTTAAAAAACAAAAAGGGAAAATGGCAATAGTTAAGCGTTTGTCTGGCGTAAGTTCATTAGGGCGGATGCAAGAATACTCCGAAAAAGCAAATGGAGTATATAGCTTAGCTCGGGGAAAAGAGTAGAGTAATGGGTGGAACTAGCAATTGAGTCATCCACTTTATGTTGTTGTTTCTCTCTCATAATTTGTTTGATTCGAAAAAACAAATCATCAATACAAGGATTAAATACTAAATTTATCACTTAAAAGTATCAAAGGGATGAAGTTTGCCATCAAACTTTCAAAAGTACCAAATCTCATATTGAATTTTACTTTTAAAATCAAATTTACTGTTGACGTTACAAAAAATAATATATTTATCACTCCTTCATTAAGTGACCATTAAATTAAATGTGAAAAATAATAGTTTTGGCCCTTTCCTCTTTACGTTTCTTCTACTAGTGTTAACTTTTCCCATCTAATAATGATCATATCATTTTCTACAAGAGAATAAGGACCACTCCCTAATGATAACGTCATCCAACCACGGCTCCGCCACTGTACACTCATAAACTCATGAGCCCCCGTCTCCGGCCTCATGCACCCACCATGTAAGCACAATCAGAGCTTTAGACTCAACTCACCCGTAGCCGACTAAAACCACTCTTTAAAAAATCGGTTTACCTGATGCAAACAGATCAATTACTTTCAATGAAGAGTGTCGGATAGTATACTAGAATAGTATCTATATATTAGATGTGAAAAATGTAATTATCATAAGTTTAGAGTGGCAATTGATGACTTTTATTATAAAGACCTTTTGAAGCAATAATAGAAATTGCTCAAAATCATTACTATTACTTATTGTAATAGTTTCTTATTTTGTCTGAAACTACTGCAATAAAAAATTGAAAGATTCTAAATTTAATCTTCTAAGTAAACCCCTTAATTTACTAATTGAGATTCAATTTAAAACAATACTAATTTTCCAGTGTTCAAGTTATCGCTATCAAACGTTTTATATATCTCTTTAATTTCTTCTTAATGAACATATTTTTTCAGAAAAACAAAAAAAGGAAAATTAAATAAAAAAGCAATCAAACCAACCTTAGAGTAAGTATCTACAAAAATGGCTTTTCAAGATAATTCAAATCAGCTTCAATCATGTTAGAAAGATGTTGATGAAATGGAAAGGGGAAGTGGCAAAGGAGCTGAGCTCATAAAGGATGGAGATGAAGAGATCGTTGGGCAATTGGTTGAAGAAGATGACATGATCGTCAAATAGGCGAAATTAGGGCATTAGTAGAATAAACCTGAAAAATAAATGACCAAGATTGTTATTTTGCTCTTTATTTGACTATCAATTAACGGTAATAGTAAATTGTGTATCAAAAGTAAAGTCAAGTATTAAATTTAGTACTTTTGAAAGTTCGATAGTAAATTTCATCATTTCGATACTTTTGAGTGGTAAATTTGGTATATAATCCTATATATAAAAGCTACCGTATATTTTATAAGATTTGTGAAAGCCTACTAAAAAATGCATCATGGAATTTAAATTAATTTAATTCTGACCAATTTGAAAACTGAATAGGTTAAGGATAGTAAACTATTCGCTCCTTTCACTGCCTTCATTTTTTTTTATTAATGAACTTCTGATTTCATGAGTAATGCACATTAAAAATTGCTAGTAGTATATAGCACGTATATATATAAACGAAAGGTTCCGTCTCAGTTCCTCTTTCCCTAATGAAAGTTCAACAGAGTCCCTTGAGTACGCAGTCAAAGCTGATGAGAACACTATATATATATATATATATTCATTCAAATACCCCAAAATGAATAATTTGACGTCGAGAAGAGAGTACTACTCTAAATACTAAATTATTGGGTTTGGAATTATAAAAATAGATAAGATACTAGCTAATGAACTCCCTGTTTTGCTGAGTGCGGTCATGATCTTGAGCCCTCTTAACGCAACAGGCTGAACATAATTTTTTGGGAAGACGTGATAAGAATTTGAAGAGAGTCGGTGAAAGGTCTATTATTAGATTTATAAAAAAAAAAACCCTTCAAATAAATAAGGTGAAAATGAGATGAGCCAAATCAGGGGCGAAGCTACGTTATGCTGCCCCGGGAATTTTGAAAAAACGTAAATATGGGGTAGTAATTTGATGATTTTGTCAAAATTTAAGGATTGTGTGTGCATTTTGCCCCCCAAATATTGTGGAAAAATTAAAGATGGGGGGGCAATAAGGTAGGTGCTGAAGAAAGTAGGGACCCAGTGAGTAGTTATTCCCTCTACATTAAAGGGGTATTCTAACCTGGCCTAAATGCACAATTAGTCCTCAAACGTTTCCAACTCGTACGATTTGATCCTTGAGCTTTGAATTAGTGTGAATTAGTCTCAATTTACAGCTTTACCTAACCGCGACGTCGTCTCTCTCCTCCGGGCTCCGCCGACTCTCCTCCGGGCTTGCCCCCCCGAACCAAAAATCCTGGGTTCGCCACTGAGCCAAATGGTTGGCTAATTATGTTTGACTTGAAATAACTATTGAGTTTAATATTTTATTCATTTTTGGAATAAAAAAATTATGAGCGAGCTTTAAATTGATCAAACTCAAGTCGAGCTTTGAGCTGAAAAAAAAATTAAAGCGAAGCCAAACCGAGCCTAACAATAACTGAATTGAGCTTTATTCAATTGTTTAGCAAGCTTGAATTTTAGGTTCAGGCTTAGCTTGGTGATAATAATTCGAGCGAGTCAATAATGAACTTCAAACCAAACCTAACTCGAGACGAGATGAAGTTATAAGTTCATTTTTCACTCCTAGAAATTTTGAAGCGTTCATGAATGCAATTAAATAAACATGTTTGTTAACAAAATGAATAAATGCGCTAGCAAACAACATAAATGAGTAAGGGCTAGTTCGTTTTAATTTAAGTTAATTGACTTATTTTTACTTTTATATCTTTTTTACCTGAAACTAATTTCATTTAAAAGCCAATATTATGTAAATACAATAATCCATTTAAAAGTAAATTTTCATGATGTTGTTAAATTTTTATGAATTTTTTTAATGCATTAAACTAGAAAAATTCATAAAAATTTTGTAAAATTAAAAAAATTGTATTTTCAATAAATTATTACAACTACATAATACTGAATTTTAACTAAATTAGTTCGGATAAAAATAAGTAAGAATAAAAATAAGTCATTTTAAAGTCAATTGATTTAAGTTAAAATGAATTAGGTGTAAAACAATGAAATGAATAAAAGCAAAATACTAGATATATTAAGAGGGAGGATCATGCGTGTAGATAAAGTATGTTAAATAATAAATAAGTGAATAACGAATGAACATATAAACAAATGAATGTAAATAAACAATAGCTAAGTTGTTTATGAATATAGATTGTTCGTGTAAGTTCATTTAGATAAACAAACAAAAAGTTTTGAACATTTTCATTCATTTAATTAAATAAACAAACATAAATGAATTCTCATTGTTAAATCCTACATGACTTGATACAAAAATTACATGTACCTTTATAATATAGTGAAGTTTCATTACTTATTACCAATTGATTTTAAGTTGAATGCTTTAACATGATATTAGAGCTTAAATTTTACCTCGTAAATATATCTTAACTCTATTATTTGTTACCCAATTGCATACAATTCTGGAGTTTGAATTGCTCATTCTTTCTTCTGCATTTTTTCCTTGTATTTAGAATCAACTATACAATGCTACAAGGTAGAAGGAAGTATCTATATTATAGGGATAGGTGCTTGACAAACATTTGAGATTTTGAAAGGTAACTAAGATAACATTCAAGGCATTCTGTGGAACTGGAAGAGAGGAGAAGGGAACTCAAACTCGACACACCGGGTTTAGTGTCCCCAAAGCTATTGTCATTATGCCAGTAATGTAGTGAGATAGAACAAATTTGTTTTTGCATGCAATTGCTCGACTAAAGTGTTTATCAGGGTTAATTGCATCTGTGGCCTCCTGATATTTTATTATTATTCTATTTTGGACCATAACCTCAAAATCTTGCATGAAAGGTCCTTATCCTCAATTTGTTATTCTATTTTAGACTCTTGATGGACAGTAAATGTTAAAATGATGGAACTGGCCATATGGCATGCCCGTATGGGTGATTTGCCACTATGGCATAATAATCAACTGTTGGCGATGATGTGGAAAGGAAGAAAACTAATAAAAAAAGGAAAATAATAAAAAGGAAAACTAATAAAAAAAAGGAAAATAATAAAAAGGAAAACAATAATCGTCGACAGCCTTCCACCACCCCCGTTCACAAATCTCTGACAGCTTTCCACCTCTTTCGTTCATGAATATCCTGTCATGGCCCCTTATCTGCCACGTTGCCCTACCCTACATCTACACCTCCTCCGTTCGTACCCAAGCTCAGACTCAAAATCATGAAATCACAACAGAAGCCAAAATGTAAAGTCCCAACATAAGCTAAATTATGAAATTGCCAATAAATAGAGCAGCAAAAGAAGAAGATTGGAGTGGGGGAAAATGAATTAAGGAGGGCAAACAAATCGACGGATGACAGAAGGGTGAACAAAAGGAGCAGATGGCAACAAATTTGACAAGGGACAGCAACGGTAAGGGTTGCATGGGAAAGATGGTGTGGCTTACGACAAAGCAAGGAAGGCAGGCTAGGACTGTCTGTGACGCCAGGGCTAGTGACTGGAATGGCGTCGGGTATGTGGAGCAGTTGTCCAGGGGTGGCATCAACAGTTAAGGAAAAGTTAGGGTTTTGAGGGAGGAAAGCGAAAAATTAGGGACCTAGGTTGTTGTTTTTCTTTTTACTTTTTTCTTCCTTTTCCACATCAGTGCCACTATGATAAATTATCCATGTTAACATGTGATGTGGCTAGTTTTGTTAATTTTAACACTTTTCATCATTCAAAAATCTAAAATAGAACAACAAATTTAAGTTAAGGACCTTCTATGCAAAGTTTTGAGGTTAGGATTCAAAATAGGATAATAATAAAAGATTATGGCCTACAAATGCAATTAACCTGTATTTATCAATTAGGTATTTTCCTTTGTCTTGGGTCTACTGTTTTTTACACTTTACATAGGTTTTTTCCCTTTTTAGGGGGAAAGGATGAAAGGCGCGTACTGGACGTTTTTCTTTGTGTTTTTTTTTGTCTTTTTTCATAAACTTTTTGTTGCCTAAATGTTTAAAAAAACATACCTTTTTTTATTGATTTAGATATTTATTTTGAGATGAAATATATTTTTGTACAATTTTTAAATGAAATATAAAAGCTTGAAATAAATAGACAATAGCAATGTAAGAGAGGAACAATAAACTTGTAGAAAGAAACAATAAGAATGCATTTAATGGAACATATATATAGACAACAATAAGAAATTATAAGAAATTATGACGGAACAAGAAGATGCAAATAAGAGAATAAAGAGAACTTGCAAAGGAACAACTAGCATTTAAGGAGAATAATATCTATATCTAGATATATCTATATATAGGAGAAACCTAGATAGGAGATGACGAGAATTTATTTCAGGCATTTATAAAATGTTGAAAATTTTTAGGCTTTAAAGGAATACAGTAATAAAGTTTAGGACTTCTTTTGGAACTTCATTCTTTAACAGATAAGTTTATAAATAATTATAAAATAGTCATCTAACTTTAATCTAGGATACATTGATAGCCATTCACTCTAGTTATTGTCACCTTTGTACCTATTATACATATGTATCCATACATCAAATCCAAAAGTTGAATAATTACTACTATTACTTTGACACATCAAGTAGTTATTGAATTGTCATTAATTTAACAGTTTTTTTTAGCATTTAGTGGTGATTTAAAATTTAATTATTTTTTTATTAATTATTTTTTAAGGCACCGGTTTAATCAAATCCTGCAGTTAATTGTACATTTATATTGACATTCATGTTGTAACTATTGCTCAAATAGAATATTCAGTAATGTAGAAAGCCATTTAAAGATTGTAACCTACAAATTTAAGTTCATAATCAAGATAAACAGAATTGTAATATACAAATTTAAGTATCAATTCTCACTAATAAACAAGTCATTATTTGTATTAATGTTATATTATTGATTTAAAGTGAGCATGACCATATATTGGACTGTCCAATCTCTCTAATTCATACCTAATTAACCTACTAATTGTTGCCACAATATCATTCTAGCTAGAGACAAGAATCATGTGTAATCTATTTAAAGCCAATGTTATATAGGATAATATACATAAAGGTTGACCATTATAGCCCTTGTCTATAAGGCTTTCTAGAAGCCAATCAACTAGCACACACATGTGCAAGGCTTTGCACTTTTCTATATACGTTCTTCAGTTTTAACTTTACTAAAAATATGTGTAATGAAAATTTATTGTTTTTGTTCTTCACTTTTTCTTAAAAAGAGTGGAAACACTTGTTAACACTCAATTGTAGTAGCTAAGATTTTGGGTTTAATTTGATTAAGCCAAAAAATGAACTTTTAGAAATTTTAGAATGGGCAAAAAGCATCTATATAGTCATGATTGTTCAATAATGTATTTTATATATGTTTCTAAAGCCTATTGGTTTGTAGTTGATTTTATATCTAATATATAAGTATTAGCAATTCACGAAGCTTTGTGATTGATAGCCGAGCATTATAATCTGAGTATATCTAAGCTATGGACTAAGGTTTCAGGTCTTGTTGTCATTGGTGGTTTATTGCTGCTTCTTATTTTATTCTTTCTTCTTCATTCTTTTTCTTTCTTCTTCTTCTTTTTAAGTACAGAAAATGTATGCTCTGTTTTCTTAAGCGTGTTATTTTTTCTCTTTATATTTTAATTTTACTTTTTTTTTTTCATATATTAGTAATATATATTGCCAACTTCTATGACAAATTTGTTAATGTTTTATTACTTTTCTTTCCTTGCATTTAAATGATTGGCTGGTTAGTTCAATATATTTTTAGCAAATTTATCATAGTAACACAATCAATTAGGCTTCTTCCGCTCAAAATTTTAATGCATAATTGGTTTTTAATTTCCCAACAGTTTCTATGTTTCGAGATTAGTTGATGTCAGTTTGGTGATGAACTCCAAGAATAAAAAGAAATGAAAAATCAATACATAATAATTTTAGTAAAAAATAATATATTAAAGAATATTTTAGTTGCTAGACGAGTAGTTTCAATTATTCTTAACCTAAATAACTATGAAATAAAAAAATATTTAGTATTCCAAAAGAACCTAATAAAAATTTGGAAGGAAATCTAGACATACAAAAAAAGGGAGATGTTGTTAATATTTTAGTCTTTAACCACATAAACACATGCACCCGTGCAAGCATGCCATGAATTAAAATTTATTTATGATTATAATTTGTTGTGCCATCTATGTCATACTAGAGAATTTTTAAAATTCTAAATTTTTTACATTTTAGTAATTAAATTTAAATTCTATTTTTCTTAGTGTAATAATACACTTAGCTGCTTATGAACGTTTTGGTGATACATAATTAAATAGAAACAATCTCTTTTTTTGTTTTTATGTTTATTAGCTTTTATTTCCTACCTAATGTCTTCTAAATGTTTTATTATCTGTGTTTCAAGAAGTTTGCATTTACTTCCCAGTGGCTATATTTTATCTTTATAGGTTTTTATGGTCTCAATCTTAAGTGTATGCACATACATACAAACATATATACATTATATACATGCATACATATAATTTAAAAGCTAATATCCAATATTTACCTCATGATCATTTTACTAACTTTTAAACATAATTATGTTATTATAAGTGTTTATATCCTCATCTTATAAAAAGAGCATTTGGTAGGTTTATATATATATATATATAATTAATCCGTACATGGTACGGGCCAAACAACTAGTATAAAATAATAGCAGTTGTTAAGAGAGAAACAAAAAGAGTGCAGAAAAACAGCGATGAGAACAATTGTAGGAATAGAAACAAACAGAAAAAAGGGAACTGAGAAGATATATATATAGAGAACAACAAGAAAGTAGAGGAGAACTTAATTAAGCATATCTAATGAAAATAATAAGAAATTAGAAGGGAAAATGAAAATACATATTATGGAACAATAAGAATACGACTGGAGACAAATAAAGCAACCAGAATTAAGTGAACATGAAGGTGTGTCTTTTAAGCTGGGAACATTAAGGGGTATCCTAAACGTCACACGTAGTATATATGGGGAACAATAAGAAACTAGAAGAAAAATAATAATAAGATATATATTATGGAACAGTATTAAAAAAACATGAAGAGAGGAACAACAAGAAAGCAAGAGAATAATAAGATGTATCGCATATGTCTGACATACCATATAGTTACTCTTCATTATATAATCAATTTAAATGTATCAAAACACAACATATTACTTAAGGGTCAATTTGTTTTGCATTCAAATTAATGTATTATTGTGGATTATTCTTATATAAATGATTATTTCCTAAATTTTCAATTTATTAAAAACTTACACTTTAAGAAGTGTAAGAAATAAATTTAAAATAATTTTTATAAAATTAAATATTTTTAATTAATTTTTAAGTTATCCAACATAAAAAAATAAAATTAATAAAAAATATTTTCTTGTTGAAAAAAATATTCTAAAATCAGTTCTAAACTCCATAAAGTGTAATATTTCAATAAATTAATAATTTAGATAAATAATTAATTTATATAATAATAATAATAATAATAATAATAATAATAATAATAATAATAATAATAATGCACAATACCAAGGAAGTCAAATGATTTAGCTTATTTATTAAATTAATTTTAGAGTAGAGGATATATATTATTTGTTTGGAAAAGAGAAAGAGGTTTAAACCAAAACTACATGATTAAATTGTCCGTGATTACAAAGAAGGGTAAGGGTAAAGGTAAAAGAGAGAAATTTTCTTACAACTCTTAAAAACAATAACAAATCTTTTACTAGCCACTCCTGAACTTAAGTTGATATTACAATCATATTGAGGTTTAAAAATCCACATTTTTTTTCTTTTTTAATATTGTTCGACATAAATTTCTTAAATTCTAAGTTAAACTATTTGGTAATTGTCTATCAGTCATTTCAATTTATCCAATATTTTTTTTATCAATGTGCATTTTAAATTATTAGTTTTTCTCTCTATAAATGAAAAATAGAATTTTTTTTAAATATTAATTGGCTGTTTAAATTATGATTTCAGGAATGTGAAAGAATAATAAAGGGAGACTGTAAATTTCCAAATCTTAGGAGTGTAATTGTATTATGAATCCAAATCTTAGCAGCGAGGCCTCCATTTCTTGGTTTGGGTTAACTGCAAAATACACTTAATTTTATGAAGGCTCAGACTTACGTACGCCAGGTGTGCCCAGACATATTTTACTACTTATAAAATATTTGGTGGGCCCGGGCAAAAATCTAGGTTTGGCGGAATGGTAAAAGGGCGCGAGGAGTTGTCTACGTAGGGGCGTTCGACTCCCAGCAATCCCCCCTCTTCCTTTTTGTTTTCCCTTCTTTTGTTGTTTCCTTCTTGTCTACTGTTTGAACTTTTTTTTTTTTAAGCTAATGTTTGCACTTGATTTTCCGTTTTTCCCCATCTTCTTTTTCTGCTTTTTTTTTCCACATTTTTCCTTTCTTTGGTTTTTCTCAATTTTTTTTTATTTTTTTGTTCTCAACTTCAATTTTGCTTTTGCTTTTTTCCTTTTCCTTTTTTCTCTGAATCTTTGGTTTCATTTTTCTATTGTTCCAGTTTTATTTTGTGTATTAATTTTTTGTTTTCATTTTTATTCTATTTTTTCAATTTTATTTTTCTAATTTTAATTTTTCTTTTAATTATGAGCAAAGAAGATATAGTTCAAGAAAAATTAAAAAAAAACATCAAACAACAAGAACATATGTAGTTTTATTTATTTTTTTATCAATTTTTATTTTTTCTTTTATTTATTATTATTTATTATTTTATTATTTTTATTTATTTATTTTATCAGCTCTTAAAAGAACAAATTGATAAAATTAAAAGAACATATTGATAACATTAAAATAAAAAATATTTTTATTCTTTCTTAGTTTATATAAGTTCTTTTATCAGTTTTAGCTGATCTTTTATTGGTTTTTATTTATTGTTTTATCAGTTTTATTTTCAATTTTAACTATTAGTTTGTTTTGAGTTTATTCCTTGTTTTTTTTTTATTTTTTTCAATTTGTCCACCTTTTATTTCTAGTTTTGTTTCATTTTTTATTTTTCATAGGAACTAAAAAGAACAAATAATAATCAATAAAAAACATATGGGAATAGAAAAGGAACATATGCTATTTTCTTAGAAAATAATTGAACAAGAAGATGAGCAACTAAAAAAGATAGATTTATGAAAGAATAAACAACAATGCATAGAAGAACATATATGAAAAATAAAAATAATAGAAACAAAAGAACATATAAGAACTGGATAAGAACAAATTTGTTAAAGAACAACTAACAATGCATAAAAGAACATAGAGGACTGAAAAAGAACATAAATAAAAGAATATATAAGAACTGAAAAAGAATAAATTCATAATGAATGAGAAAAAAATTAATTTTATTTTTTTGTAATTTTACCTATTTTTTTTATCAGTTCTCCTTTGTTCTTTCACTATATTTGTTTGTTTGTTTTTATCTATTTTATCTATTTTTTTAACTATTCTTATTTTTTTATCTGTTCTTCTTCATTTTTTATAAGATTTATTTGTTCTTTTATCAATTATTATTTGTTCTTTTTATCAATTTTGTATGTTCTTTTATCAGATTTATTTATTCTTTTATCAATTCTTGTTTGTTCTTTTATCAAAACTTATATGTGCTTTTATCAATTCTTATTTGCTCTTTTATTAGTTTTATCTGTTATTTTATCTGTTCTTATTTGTTCTTTTATCAGTTCTTATTCGTTCTTTTATCAGTTCTTACTCATTTTTTCATAAGATTTATCTACACCTTTTATCTGTTCTTTTATAAATTATTATTTGTTCTTTTTATCAATTTTGTATGTTCTTTTATCAGATTTATTTATTCTTTTATTAAGTCTTGTTTGTTCTTTTATCAAAACTCATATGTGCTTTTATCAATTCTTATTTATTCTTTTATCAATTTTATCTATTTTTTTATCAGTTGCTATTTATTTTTTATCAAGTTTATTTATTCTTTTATCAGTTATTATTTATTTTTTATCAAATTTATTTTTTATTTTATCTATTTCTATTTGTTCATTTATAATTGTATCTATTCTTTTTGGAAATTTCAGTAAACTATTTATTTTTTATTCTCTTCTTATTATTTGTTTGTTCTTTTATGAGTATTTGTTAGTTTTTTTGGGAGAAATTGATTGTTCTTTTATCAGTAACAATTTATTATTTTTGAGAAATTATATGTTCTTTTACAAGTAATTATTTCTTCTTTTAGGTCAACTAACTGTTTATTTTTTATTAATTTCAAAATTTAAAAACAAAAATGAAGAGAAAAAATAATTTTTTTTAAAAAAGAATAATATAAGTAATAAAAAATGGAGTAGAACTAAGAAGAAAAAGTGCATAAATTAGGGAAAAAAATAAAAAAAATTAAAAATAAAAACAACAGACAAAATTGGAAAGAATGTAAGAAAAAAATGAAAATATATGAAAAGGAAATACAAAAATGTAAGGTAAACGAAAAAAAATTAGGGGAAGTGAAAAAGAAAACCTAAAAGGAGAAAAAAAGAATATAAAACGAAAATATAAAAACAGAGTGGAGGTCTAAAGATAAGGAAAAAAAAATGGAAAAGAAAACAAGAATGTAAAGCTGGAGTAGAGGTTTTAAGACTCGAAACCAAACAGCCCCATGTTGCCCAATCCAAAATTTAGTCTCCGGTGTCTAGCAAATGGTATAAGACTCTACTAGCGTGGGGCCAAAATGAACATTTTCAAAATTTTCAAGGATGACATATGGAATAAGCTGGGTGTACATAATACTAACTCTTTTATGAATACATAAGAAATACAATGGATATCATGGACATATGTCTAATTAGACATAATAGGTAATTTTACAATTTTACCCTAAAATTAAAAGAGTTCTGTTTCTCTCATCGCCGTTTCCTTCTACTCCTTTCATTTCGTAATTGCCGCCGGCCAACAGCGTTTGATCTTTCGCCGCTCTTTGGTCTCTCTCTTCGATCTCTCTCCCCTGTTCTTCAATCTCTCTCACCACTTTTCGATCTCTCTCCCTTGCTTTTCGATCTCTCTCGCCGCTATTCGGTCTATCTCCGTCGACTCTCCGATCTTCGATTTCTCATTTTGAGCCGCTCCGATCTCTATTCTCCATGGGCTTATTGATCTCCGATTCACTTCGAGTTGCTCTAATCTCTATTCTCCGTTGGCTTGCTGATATTCGCTGATAACTTCGACTCCAATGGTTCTCAATCTCCAATCTCCGCTCCAATTGAATCTCTGCTCCGTCGCTTCGTCCAAAGATACCCGCCGCCGCCGAGTCACGACTCTACTTTGTCTCATAATTTGGTTTGTTTGAATGCCAATTGGTGTTTGGCAAATTTCTTAATTGGTTTAGGTTTTCATTTTCCACCAACTTAATTTTTTTTCACTTTTAATTTGCCAAACAAAGCATATTCACTTACATTTTTTACTTTTGTTAAAAAACTTTTACTATTTCATTAAGAGATTTTACCTTAATTTTTTTAGAATTTTTAAATTTAAAAATAATAGATTTTCTACATTTTTAAATATTTATTTAAACACTTTTTTTATTATTTGCATATTGCTTCAAATATTTTTTTATTTTTATTTAGACACCTTTATATATTTATTCAGACATTTTTTATTGTTTCAAATAATTATTTTTAAAGAGAATAAATTGTTTATATATTGTCTTAGATACTTTTAAATATTTATTTAGACAATTTTCAATATCCAGTTAGACACTTTCTCATTGTTTTGGACACTTTTTATTTTCTGATAATAATAAACTATTTGTAAATTAATTTAGACATTTTTAATATTATTTTCAGACATATTTGTTTGTTTCTTCAGACACTTTTACTTATTATTTTGGCAGGGAATAAATAGTTTGTATGTTAAATATTCTGCATAGTATTTTAAACAGTTATACATACTTGTTTACACACTTTTCCTAATTTCTTTAGACATTTCACATTTTTGCCTTTGACACTTATGCAGATGAGAGAAATGACAGAAGATCTAGTGGTGATGCAACGATGGCGTCAATGGCGATGGCAGGATTGAGGATGAGATTTTTAAAGGAAGAGAGAAATTTTTGGTAAGGGACAATTTTATCAATTGCTTTTAATGAAAATAACTTATATATAGAAAATTAAGAGTGGATTAGTATGTCTATACTAATCTAATTAGACATACGTGCATAATATAATAACTATATAAAAAAACCATAAAAAGGTGCAACTGACGAAAAATACGTTTTAGTCCCCATTGAGCTATTGAAAATTCAGTCGCGTCATTCTAGCAGTCAAATGAATAAAACAGTGACAAGCGTTTGGTTTATGTTATATATAGACCACCAAAAAAAAAACAGAAGAAAAAAAATAATATTCCGGCCCTCATTATCACAGATTATAATTAGTTCCAAACATATATATATGTCAAGGAACATTGGAGTAAGCCTGAGCTTTTAAACCAACTTATTGTCGAACTTTTATTTAAATTGCATTTGAATGAACATCAATCGAACAGGCTAATTAAAATACATGCCTTAGTAATCAGCTGTTCGCAGAAGAGATGAAAAAAAATAAAAAATTCTACAGCAGCATATGAAACAAAACAATCTTATGAGAAATTAAAAAAAGGTATGCACTTTATATACCATAAACTATGAAACACAAGCTAAACTGCCAGTTTTGCAGCTGTTCATGAACCCTGTCTGCAGCCATGATAATGAGCAGTACTACTCTTCACCGGCGGCGGCGGCAGTTGCCGGAGCCTCTTCCAGGGATGTAGGTGCAGGGGTTGGAACCAGAGGGTGGCACAGGACCGCGAAGTGACTGAATGACCAGCTCATTGCTCTGCAGCGGTCGCATTGCCCCAAGTTGAAGAAGGCAGCCCAACAAAATGCAAAAAACCATCAAGACTCTGCACCCCTTATGAAAGGAACCGAAAGCCATTTTTTGTCGACTAAAATTAGGGCAAAAAGGTTTGGATCAAAGCCTGCCACTGTTAGTTCTTTATATATAATTAGAATGGACGTTTATTTTTTCTGATGTGAGAAATGATGAGAAGGGATGATGATATTGAGTTGGTGAAGGGGTCTATATATATGTACTATCGCTTGGAAATAAGTGATTTTGACTGGAGGCCGCGGTTGAAGGGTGGGTTTAAATTCCTGAATATTGACTCGGCCGAGGTGGAGGAACGGCTCAACCATCAACGTTCAAGGACACGCTTCTTTGAATCCCAACAAGTACTTCTCTTTGTTTTGGTCGCATAAAGAGGGTTAATGTGGAAAGACTCGTGTTCATGAGGAAAAGAACGTAAGCAACCACATATTTTATGATGCTATGGTCGGGTACTCGGGTTAGAACTTAGAGCAATAAGTTTGTACTTGTGCAAAATAGTGACATTTTTATTTATTACTTTTCTTACTTTGCACCCAAAAAAGGATTTCCTGTAGTCTTGGTATGACCGGCAGCAGCTGGAACTTTGAAAACTATTTAGTGTTTGACAAGCTTGGGTTGACTTCCTATATTTTAGCAGATTGAGATGGCACAAGTGAGATAAAGATATTATTCAGAGGGTGACCTTCAAACCTTTTGATTTGATCCCACCAATTTCACCCCAAAAATACGTACCCTCTGAATTCGACGCAATCCTTTGGTTGAATTACGAAACACAGATGACTCATGACATCGGATTATTTCTTGCTTCATTTATCTGCCCAAATTCAACAATACCAAGAATTCTTCGCATTGAAAATAACAGATTAATTCTCTCTCTCTCTCTGGTAGTTTAATGTTACGTACAACACAGCATTCAGTTGAAGTAGTTAGCTCTCCTGTTTCTGAAGATTTGCCTCTTCAGATGAACATCTGGCCACAAGAGGAACACCTTTGACTGCTCTTGTTGCCTGGTCTGGTCTGCTATACTGTTAAAAGAACAAAAATTAGAACAGAACTCGGTTTCATTAGATTATACATTCATGGGTACAAACATCGGCGATTACAGATGGTATATCTAATAGACCTACAGCATATAAAATTGTTGTACACAGACAGTCTTGGGCCGCAACTACTTGACATTAGGTCCTAAAGCAGTGCCCCTGCGCTATAACTCAATGGACTACTTTTCAGTTTAAAATCTAAGATAAACACAGATCAAACCACTGTATCTGCAATTCTTTCACAGGTGGGCTGACACGATGCTGATTAGTTCATGTCAACTTACTAATATAGGGTGCAAGGAACAAGTGTACAACATATCAACACATCTTTAACTCCAACAATCACTTGGTAAGAGAGGCAAGAAGTTTGTCCTTCAACTGTTCAGCAGCACCGCTCTGTGTTTGAATGGTAAAAGTATGAACTACCTTGTCATTTTCTGCCGATACATCAGATTCTGGGACTGTTATTTGGTTCTCCCGGAACGCTTTCACAACCCTAGCAGCTGGGTGAGTTTCCAGAGGACAGAACATCCTCACAACTGCATCATCATGTCTCTGCTGAAAATCTATCTCCGGGATTGGAGGCTGCTTATGCTTATGGTTTACTATTTCCTTTTCAGCTTCCAGCACTCGTATCTTCATCTGAAGATCAGTGATATAGCTGATGGCATCACCAAGCAGAGAAGCTTTGTCCATCTTAGAAATATTAGGAACAACAGCTCTTAAGGCATAGAAACGCTGGTTCAGCTTTTCACGCCTCTGGCGCTCCGCTTCAACATGATTCAACGGTTCTTCCCTCCCATTTGCAGGCTTTCTACCCCTCTTCCTCGGTTTCCGTTCATCAGGCAAAGATGATGGGTCATCTTTGGCTTGCTCCAACCCTGCAATCATTTGGTTTAGTGGTGGAAATATTTTTGGTTCACCATCATCACTTGGGCACCCATTAGCGGAAGAGTTCCCATAGATTTGTTTGGAACCCACATCATAAGATACCAATGAGAACCCTGAATCCTCTTCCACCTTAGGTGAAAAATTAATGCTGATGGATCGTGATTTTGAACCACCTAAGCTCAATTCACGCCCAAAAATCTTCGGGAAGGACTTCGCCTGCACAGAACTTGATCCCCCTAAATTAGTCCTGATCTTTTCAACAGTAGTTTGGTCCTCAGGAATCAATTTGACTGAACCAAGCTCTACCAGTCCAGATTTCACAGGGACAAACACAAGTGTTTGCAATCCAGCAGATCTAGCCAAGAATGATCTCGATTTGTAGTGATTTAAACAATCACTAGCATCAGATACCCAAATCACCCTATTTGACTTAAAACAATCGCTAGGACCCGAAGCGGCATCACAATAGAAAGCAAAGTACCTTGAAGTGAGGTAAAACATTTCCATATCTGACACTGCATCCAACATTGCAGCAGAAATATCTGATCCTGAACTGCAAAAACAGGCATGCAGCTTCTGGAGTACCCGCTTCTTCATCTCATTTCTCTTCTTTGTTTCCTCCAATTTGCCACCCCCACCTGAACTTCCATAAGCAACTCCACCAACTGTGGAGTCCCGGTAGTTCCCATCACCCCAAACCAAGACAGATCCACCAGATTTCAAGCTCGACACATGCCAGAAAATTGCATAGTTCCAACTAGACTGCTCTAGAACATGGCAGAGGCCCTGCTGTACACCTAGATCAACAGGCACCGGTACAATTAGGTCGGATAGCAAGTTTTTTGAAGCCAGTGAAACCAAAAAGTCACAAGCTTCAGCACCAATCACTGATTCCACCATAGCTTTGTCATCCTCGTTAGCCCAAAACTTTGCACCCATCTTCCCACTTCCAAAATTTTCAATTATGCCGTAAAAGATCCAATTGGCACTGTCTAAAGAACAACCCTGACTTCATAACAAGGAAAACGATATAATCCTTAAACTCCAGATTCACCCAAACTAGCTCCTCACACATAAACGTTTTACATCAGTCTAGCAACTCCCAAGGAGCTGAAAGGAGGCTCCAATTCGGGAAAAGAGCTAAAACCAAAAATGAAGAAGAAAAGAAGAGTTTAAGGTCCAGGTTTCAGCAATATTCGTGTAGCCGAGCTGCGAACAGAGTAGCATAAAGACAATAACGAGAACCAGGAAAAGAGAAGGAACGGCAAGAGAGGCTTACCTGAGAGCCGTCAAGAGTTGATCACTTGTCAAATTTGAGCTTCTGAAAGAGGAGGAAAAACTTGCCGCTCAATCAGAGATCTGGAAGCTAGGGTTCGACCACTTTCATCCGTACATAAACACAATGTTCAATCGAAGAGTTTTGCCTTATCCTTCGAGGTGTGGAAATAAACACAATGTTCAATGAATCGTTGAGTTCGTTTATTTGGGTAAATGAATAAATACAAACAGATTTTTCTGTTTAATTAGTTAAACAACGAACATAAATAAAATTTTATTTATTTATTTATGTCTATTTATTTGATTATTATTTATTTACAGTTATTTATTTATTTGTTTGTTTATGTTTATATATATATATATATATATATATATATATATATATATACACATATATGATTATGTTCAAATCTTTCCTAACTTAATCTATTATTTTTGTTTCACCAAACATCATCAGTTATTTTTCTTACAGTGTGAACATGTTGTAACATCAAGCCGAGTCTCATTACCTTAATCCATAATTTCTTTCACCATATCTCATTAATCTGTCGGTCATTATTAAACTCACTCTAATTCAGATTGATAGTAGACACCAACTTTAATTATTTGTATTCAGTTACTAATAAGTGAATGAATATAAATAGAAAAATTGTGTTCATTTATCGTTTATAGCTACATTCTCCCTTTGGCTTATAACTTTTGTTCGTACCACTCTTGCAGCCGCGCCATGAAACACGGGCCAAGTACTAAACTCAACAGAAGTTGATTTACTTGAGCCCAACTTTGCTATTTACACTTGGGTGGGCCAGTAATCTGCTATAGATATTCAAAAATCTAGGTAAATCGTACCGTCCGATGTCGAAATTAAAGGACTCTCATTTCAGCATTTCGTTGAGCAGAAACCAGGCGCTCCATTTTCAGGCCATCTGCTACTTCCTCTTCCTGTGGCGGGACACATGACCATCCCGTTGTGCTTCCTCAGTGTAAGACTTGTCCTTGCTGCTTAATCTGATTTCTCTTTGTCTTGGATTTCTTTCATCGTCGAGTGCAACTGACATGTTATTGAATTTTCTGTGTCAGAGACGGGGCGCTGTTCGGTTTCTTACGGTATTGAGCAACGACCAGCTGCGAATCGATGGGGTCAAGGATGTCATTGCCGTTGCTTCTGGCAAAGGAGGTGTGGGCAAGTCTACTACTGCAGGTTGTCTAATCCTCTGAGCTACAATCCCCCACCTCAATTTTTATTTCCTCTTTCCAAATTGTTAATCGACATCCACAGGTTGAACAGACTGGATTGAGTTTTTTCCAATTACACTATGCTCTTGATGATAATTAGGGCTGATTAGATTCTTTAATTTTGTTTGGGTTTTTCCCCTTTTCTACCCTCTTTTACTGAGCTAGGTGCTGAAGTATAGCAGTAAGTTAATTTCTTACAATCACAAAAAATGGTTCTTGGAATGCTCTATAGATCAATTTCCTGATGAGTAATTGACTGATTCCATGCGCTAATTTATAAAAGATTAATTAATGTAGGCTCATTGTTTGTTGATGCTAGTAACTCGTATTTTTCAGTTAATTTGGCTGTAACCCTTGCCAAGAAGTTTCAAATGAAGGTGGGTTTGCTTGATGCCGATGTTTATGGCCCATCTATACCAACCATGATGAAGATCCATCAGAAACCAGAAGTGAATGAAGGTAATTTCTATCTGGTCTAATTTAATTCTTTATGTACCAGAAAGATATAATATAGATAGCAGCATACAATTCATAATCCAGTGCGAATAATTTCATAATGCTGTTAAATTGATAGACCCCGTTATCCAATTTCTCTCACAAATGTTGGACCATTAATCTCCCCAATTTATGAATGAAAAATACTTATTATTTTTGTTAAGTCACTTTAGTTTTATGAATTTTAGATTATTGTATTTTTCTACAGATGTTTCTTTTTTGTTACAATCTTCTTCTGTCCTGACTATGCACTCCTTTTCTTAATGTTTTTCATATCAAGGTAATCATTTAAATTGGCTAGTAGAACTACCTGACCTGGGCTTTATTGTTTTCTCCTCTGTCAGATATGAAGATGTTTCCCATTGAGAACTATGGAGTAAAGTGTATGTCAATAGGATTTCTTGTGGACAAGGATGCCCCAATTGTATGGAGGGGTCCTATGGTATGTGATGCTACCGCATAAGTTTTCTGTTCTTATTTCATCTTGATTCTGTTCATTGTTTTGTGTTTTTTTTTTTGGTAATTGCTTGTGGCGAAACAGTGATTTATTGGGTCGGTCTTAGGCATCTTCTGCCAATATGTTGTTGTTCCATGATATCTTACATTCATGAAGTTGAACCTTGATTTTTAAAATTTATTTGTGCTTGTCTTTTTTATTTTTTATTTTTTTGGGTCAGGTTGTTAGCTGTGTATCAAGTTATCAGTTTAAGAAGTTTAACTGCATATCAATCTTGCAATGAAACCAGGCCTTATGAGCAACCTTCAACTTTTATTGTCTCATGGAACTTCTACATGCTAGTAGAGGAAAACATATAACGGTTACAGTAACCAAAATTCATCCCACTTTTTCCCTGTGTGTCAAGAAGGGAATTTGATATTGGAAACTGTTTTTGTTTTTTGTGAAATTTTGTATTTATTGATATCTTCTAGATATATACTTTGATCTTGAAATATCAAGCTATCAGTTTCACCCTGGAAATTTTCTGGAATAGAGTCATGGTGAGTGGGATCGAAGTGGAAACATCTTACTAATGAAACTATGAGTGCTCTAAATGATTCTGAAATGCCAAAAATATAATGTTCAATAATAAAGTTCAATTTCTTTATTGATGGATGGACATAAATTACCTATCATCTTTGCTTTCTTTCCTGAGTTTTTCTGTCAAAGCTTTCTCCTCAGAATAATTTGGTCAGGAACTATTGGTTAATGTTAATGCAAATCAGATTCAGATGCAAATGGTCTTTGAGTTATATGTAATTATGTTCAGACTTCAGACATTTTTGCTTTTATCACTGGTCCTGCAAGATACGCTGTGTACAAGTCTGATGCACAGAGCAAGAAAAATATCCTTCTTTTTTTCTTTGCGTATTCTTATCATTAGAAAACTCTTTCCTGAAGGTTCACTTAAAACTTTAAGATCTTTCATTCTCTTACATGAAATTGCATGTGGAATCCTGCTCGATATCATGTGAGAACAAAAATTTGCTTGCTTTGATTACTAGTGTCTCATTAACTTCTTCAGGATGCATGTAGGTGATGAGTGCTCTGCAGAAAATGACAAGAGGCGTTGACTGGGGAAATCTTGATATGCTTGTGGTCGATATGCCTCCTGGTACAGGTGATGCACAACTTACCATGTCCCAGAAGCTACAGTTGTCAGGTTTGTGATATTTCCATCAAATTTTTGGTTCTGCTATACAGTACTTGAAGTCTTGTCTCACATAATTCCTCTTTATGTTGGTTATACTTAGATGGCAGCCTTCATCTTGGTTATGTTTTTTGGAACTTGAGAAGTTAGATGCTTTTGTTAATAGATTACTTCTGGGCTGCTTCTTCTAGAGATTGAAGGTACTGAAGGATGCAACGTTCTTTTACCTTGGGAAGATTTACTTAGGCAGTTTGTTTACATTTAACATGAATGTGTTAATGTGTTCTCCCCTCATGGTTGGTAGGAGGCTGTGGGGTCCATGTTGTTTTTGACTAAATTGCCCCTGTATGTAAGTCATAATTACTTTCTGTTTGCAATCACAGAGGATGTTAAAGCTCCTCCACGTATATTGCAAGCAGACAGGTAATGTCTGATCTTTTCAGTGACTATAACCCTCTCCTCAGACCTTTATAGTTTATACCCAACATGCCTTCATCCCCTATTCCCGGATCTGTGAATATGAGGGGCTGTGCTGATCTCTTTCAGCAAGAGCTGGTAACAGGAAGCTCAATCTTCATGGCATCAATGGTGGAAATCGGGACTGATGCAGCTTTAGGTCCGGCAACTACCGGTGCTACTCCCCCTAATTAGATCATGTGCATGCCGAACAAGGATGGGAGGACGATGGGTCAGACCAAATGGTCCAATGTGCTGGCAATTACTTTCAATCCCGTGTAACGACAGCTTGGCCGAGCTTCGGACGACTGTGATGGAGGTGTGAGAGAAGGCAAAGCTGCTGAGTAGTAAAAGGGGAACTGCTGGAGGAAGGGCAACATGTGACTAATAAAGTCATGGCAGTCCTGAGATTACAACCAACTTTAGGGCCATACAATAAGAGGACAACACTCCCCTTACTGAAAAACAGCCAGAACACATTAACCAAGGGGCGTTAAAATTTTTTACATAAAAAAATTAATGGAGTCTGCTTTTATGTGATACCATATACCGGCCCTGCTCTCACTGGGCATAACCCACCCATCATATGTCCCTATATGTGAAACATTGATGCTTGATTCTAAATCCATTTTCCCTGTTCAGGTGCTTTAATTGTTTCAACACCCCAAGATGTTGCATTGATTGATGCTCGAAGAGGTGCTAAAATGTTCTCTAAAGTCCAAGTCCCTGTAAGTTTACATGTCTATATTTTTCTAATTACTGTCCTGCTTTCTGAAAATTATAGAAATCACTGAACCAAGCTACTTGGAGCTCGACTTGTTAGAAGCTTGTTTGTGTTCATTTACATAAACAGTCGGTCTCAAACCAGTGCTCATTTAATACGCATGTCAAGCCTTAACAGAGGACGGCTCAGCTTGCTGTTGTTTGGGCTTAGGCTCATTCAAGTTTGTTCACTGACAAGCTCATTTCCACTCTTTAAATTTAGTCAAATCAGCTATTTTATTCTCCAAGTTTCAGAGTTTCAATCACACATGGAGGCCATATTACAATATCGTTTAAATGCTCACTATATGAATAAAAAGATGTGAGCTTGTTATTTATGAAAATTTTGATACTCTAGATTTAGTTATTCTTTATGTGTTGGATATAATTATCATTTTGCTAAATAATTGATCAGTTTCCAAATTAAAATGTGAAATATAATGTGCTGAAGTGGTTGATAAGAGCTCACACTCAGTGTGCAAGCTTGATTAGAGCTTGGCTCAAGTTTGTACTCGTTAAAATGTTGAGAAACAAGGTTGAACAGCCTAAAGGTCCATATTTTCCTCGGTTTATCTACTGACAATCTGTCACAAGTTTTTGATAGGGAGCAGAAGATTCTTATACAAGTAGATAATCCAATGTAGTTTATGGTTGAGTTACCTAGTCAGGCTAGTAACAGAAATCGCTTCAGTAATGCTTCCTATGTACCAAAAAGATATAGACCAGCACCAATATTTTTTTACTAAACCCTAATTTAAAAAAAGAAATCATAAAACTGTTATTGTCTGCTTGTCTGGAGAAGATTGAAAATAGACCATCCCAAAATAAAAAATTTTATATTGCCTGTAATAACAGCAGCAGCCCAGTTTGAAGAGTACCTCGAAGTATGTGGTCTATGGATAAATCTTATCGGTCCTACAACAAGGTCTGAGGTTCAATCCTTTAGCACTCCCTCGGCCTTGCTCATATGTAACCACAAAAAAAGGAGAGAAAAATGGAAAAAGAGTGGCATCTTGGAATCTGTTGTCTACATTTTGAGAACTTCATTCTAGCTCCTATTTTCTCTGCAATACACCGGGGATTCCTCATACAGGTAGCACACAAGAGTGACAAGGCAATGAACTAATGAATATAGATCGAAGATGGATGGATGAAAGTGTTTATATTAATGGTGTACATATAGAACTAGAAGCAGCCTTGAAATTGCTACAGTTGTTATAGGAGTACATTTTGGAATGCGGAGTTTTCAGCTTTCATTTACCATTGCACCCTTATGCCTTTTTCAGATTCTTGGAATCGTAGAGAACATGAGCTGCTTCAAGTGTCCTCACTGTGGTGAACCTTCATTCATTTTCGGGAAGGGTGGAGCTAAAAGGACAGCAGTTGAGATGGGTCTGCAAATCATTGGAGAGGTATGATTTTGATGTTGGAATCACACTCATGATCTAAGGGGCCATCAATCTGTAATGGTCATGGTTTGAGTCAGAGACGGGGGACAGGAATTTCTCTCCACATCGTACTTCATTTGCAATATGATTTTGATTGAATGGTAATCTATGAAAGTGCTGTCTTAGGTCCAATGTTTCATGCCGGTTCAATGTATATTGCAGCATCTTTTCATGCCTCAGTTTATTTGTGCTCAGTGATAAATTTTCAATCTTATTGCAATTGCAGATACCGATAGAAACAGAGATCAGAGAAGGTTCGGATGAAGGTATACCAGTAATTGTATCAGCACCTGATTCGGTTGTTTCTAAAGCCTATACTGATATCGCTCGAAATGTTCTATCCAGACTTGGGGAGTTAGGAAAGGAGTGATGGAAAATTTCGTGTAGCATCGTAGTGTTTGAGGAACCGATTTTGGTATTACCTTAGAAAAATTGCTAAAAAGAAACCTTGGGCCCCCCCCCCCCCCCCTCCTCTTTTCTCTTAAATAATCAATTTTTGTTTCGGCCTTCCACCAAAAATTTATGCTAGCAATAAATGAGGAACAAAATTAAAGAAACAAATCTATAGTATACATTAAAGTGGAAGAGGCTACCCAGGTGGTGACACGTGTCATGTGTTCTCGGTTTAATCACAGGTGTGGTCATCTTTGTTGTATGGTGTCAGCGATGTTGGTGGGTTGTTAATTTGTTATTCCATTCTTCCAATTTAATCCCCTGTTTCCCCACTCTGTCTCCTCTCTGTCCCCCGGTCTCATTATTCCATCCTCTTACTCAATCTTCCTCTCTTTTTGCAATTCTGTCCTCTGTTCCCATAATCTTACTTTTGACCTGTATATTCTTATTGCCTTCTTTTTCTTGTTCTTTCTCAATATATTATAATAAGAAATTATTATATTCTTATTGCCTCCATTTTCTCATTCTTCCTCTGTGTATTATTATTATGTCCAATTACTTATTCTTCCTCTCTCTGCAATTTAGTCCCCTGTTCTTATACTCCGACTCCTGACTTATATATTATTATTATGTGGTTTATATGTTAGGAAATAATAATAACAATAAAACTACTAGCGGAAAACGTAAACATGAATTTTCCCTCCATGTCCTCATGCTTCCTCTTTAATTAATTTTTAACAATTCTATGCATAAAACGATATCAGAATATGTGAAAATGAGTTTCTCCTTGGTTTCGTCTTGCTCTTTAATAAACTGTAATTATTGTCTGCTTTTCCCTGTTTTTATACTCTTAATTACCCCTGATCTATATATTATTATTATGTGATTTATATGTTAGCAAATTATAATAATAAAACAAATATCGGAAAACGTTAACATGAATTTTCCCCCCATTTCCTGATGCTTCCTCCCTAATTAATTTTTATCAATTTTATGCTCGCCTGGTCTCATACTTCTCCATCGGACCTATACATGATTAGGTGGCTTATATGTTACCAACTAATAGTAATAAAAACGATATCAGAATATGTGAAAATGAATTTCTTCATTCTTGCTCTTCAATAAAACTATAATTTTTGTCTGCTTTTTCCTGTATACATAGATTATTATATACTATATTGTTGTTATCACGGAACTACTATCAATAATTGCTAATCACCGATCCCAGCTACTAATGCCGACTTCCACGTGCCTCATACAGCATATGTCAAGAGCTACGTGTCTAGGCTGAGATACCTTGCATAGGAGGAGGGGATGTCGTTGTGTGCCTGGTGGCTTTTCTCACCCCTAGACATTATACAATTCTAAGATTGACCATGTGCTTTTTTATCCCTATTTCCTTCATCAGAAATTCGACTATTTATATGGGTTTCGTTGGTTGAAAAGAGAGGCAAAGTGGTTGTTTTGCTCGCTTCCTTCAGTTTCCTGCCATCTTTGTTTGCTTCATCAGCTGTGGTCATTGTGCATCCTCCGTTTTTTACAGTTATTTCTCTTGCCATTTTTTGGTTCCTCTTTCACTCTTGCTTCCATTGTTTCTCATTGGATACTCAGTTGCTGTAGTCATGGCTCATAATTGTTTTGTTGTTATTAGGACAAGTTGTCCTTCTGTCTCATCGCCCATTACGAGTAGGAATTGCTCAAGAGGTTCGTTGGTTCGTTATTGGGTTCATTCATGTCCTGCTCTCTTGCCCTTTAAATGCTCTCACAATGGTTTTTCTGTTTTCGACAGTGTTTTGCAGCATTCCAGTTTTACGCGGGGTGCGTTCCTCTGTTTTCCTGCTCCTGCTTCTTCCCTGTCCCCAAATTCTGCTCCATACCCTTTCCGTCTTGTTATCAATGGTTCCCGTAATTATGTACAAAATTATCATTGCCCATGCCTTTTTACGTAATAGAAGCCCCAGTCGATGAATTTTTTTCAGCTTCTGTTCATGTTCATATGCATTCTGTCTCACAAAATTCGATCCCTCTCATTGTATTTGGCTACTCGAAACCGCTATTAAAAAAAATATGCAAATTGTTCTGTGTGTGCGTCTGTCACTTTGACTGGATCAAAAGAAGAATGAAGACACCGCCCTAACGATGGCAATACAAACGTGCCTCATGTAGAACAAAACTTATCAATTTATGTTGTAATAGATCAAAACATTTACCACTTTATCATATTGTTTAAATAAAAAATACGCATTTACATCAAAACCAATGTCTCATAAATAACCTCGGAACCAATAACTTGCTCTAACGTAATATAAGCCACTCCTGCCCGCTGCGTAGTGTAGGTGGCACTACTAGTAAAATTCTAAAGTCCGAATGGTTGAAGCGAAGCCTTAGCTAACGTATCGACAGTCAAGTAGATTCACCCAAGTCGCGATTGAAACTCTGTAAAGAATCGCCGTTGATAGCCGAAAATCATCTAAGGTCCAAGTATTGCTCTGGTAGGATCTAGTGTTCATAAATTTTTGAAGTCAAAGTGAGTGAGGGAAAGGAAACTGAGACGAATTTGAACGGGAAAGAGAGAGAGAGAGAGAGAATGCAAGCGACAGAGAGGGTGATGAATAGTAGGGTCTTGGAGGTTTCGTCACCGTTTTCGCTAGATAAGAAGGGCAAAGTTGCAGAAATCGTAAATGAACCTAAACTATGAGTGTAGAGCTTATTCTAAGAGTATTATATCCTTTATATAAATGATAAACAGAGATCTATAATTTTTAAATATATTTTTTAAAATTTTTTTTAATAAATAATAATATAAAAAAATCATATCAAACTATTCAAATAAATCAAAATTTTTGAAAATATGAGAAGGAATAAGTATAATGTATGTTTTTAAAGAAGAGGGGCTCAACATGAAAAATATATATATATATATATATATATAGATATATATATATATAATAAACCAAAGAAAACGGTGTTATTTGTTTTTGATAAATTTGCAACATTTTCAATCGATTGTAGTGCCCTCTACAACATCTTCCATGCCTCTGGTCCTCCGGAGAGAGATGTGAAATAGGTTGAGTGAGAATGAATTCAAAGTTGGCTCATAAGTTATAACGGGCTGTGTCTATGAAAAACAAACTTAGTTCAGTAGTTCAGCCAGTCAGGGAAACATATTGTGATTTGCATGGCTCACGTGCTGGTTTGGGAGTGACGAGTGACTTTTGTAATATTTTAAAAAAAAATTAAAATACAATTATAGTTTTTGTTTTTTGAGTAATTAATTTTTGAAGAAGCTCATTTAAAGTCACATATGACTCACATGCTGCCCTTTTTTCTCTCTTTTTAAATTTGACTTAGAAATTATAATTTATTATGTATATTTGAAATTTACATAATTTTTATAGATATTTCATTAGTTAGATAATTTATTTAATGCATAATTTGTTTAACACATTAATTTATTTAATTGATATGAACTCATTTCAAGTCAAACTGATGATTCCATTTCACACAAATTCGATTACATCATATATACATGCACGAAAATTATACTAGAATACAACTAGCCACAATTGATACATATATATGATACATACAATACAATGAATGAACCGGGTATTCGGAAGGGGGTGATTTTGGACTCGAGTTTGCTCGCTTGATTAAACCAAAGGACCAGACCAGTTCTAATTTGCTTAAAAATCAAGCAATTAAGGTGCCTTAAGTATCCCCACAGTCATAGGGATGGATCAGAAGAATCAAAGTCCACGTAGTTCTATTAATTACCTTCGTCTGGGTGATTCTCCAAATATATATATATATATATTACCTCATTTTTTGAGGCTAGTACCATCAAGACACGTCTTTGGTGATTATACCTACGCTGTACAAACATTCTAAAATGTTTCCAGTATCTAGCGTCAGCATCGTAACATCCTTACGAATTATACCCGAGTTAGTGTAATACTAATCTAACAGCTGAATGGTTGAGTTATGCTAATAATTAAGTAGGACAAAAAACAGAGGCAATTAATATTCCGAGATTGTGTATAGCATCAGCAATTAACTTCGTCGTAGTAACCTAACCATTCATCGCCCACTGAAATGCCATTCCGAGATTTGAGGTCATTCATTCCCATGGAGAAAGACTCCACGAGGTCACCAACGTGGCCCTCTTTGTTTCAGGCTCAGAACCCAACAAAGTTGTTGAACGAATTGACTGGGGAAAGTTGGTGGGAGAATAACACTTGGAGTGGGATAAATTTTGCATTAATTTTAAATTATTTTTATGCATTTTTCATATAAATTAATTTTTTGCAATATTTTTTATTAATTTTTCTTAAAGTGTCTGGATTCAATAAATTGATTTTTTGTTTACAAATAATCACTTTATATAAGAACAATGAAAGAAACAAATTGACCCTTATATTTTTCTAAATGAATCTTAAAACTATGCAATCATGCAATAAACAGTCCACAGTTTTCTAACTCAAATCTAAATCATAGAGAATAAAAACTAATAATTTAAATTAATGGTCTATTAACTTTAAAAAGACATTGTATGGTTTAGATTTAGTTGACGACAACTATGTACAATTAAATTAGAATTTAAAAAATGATCTCAAATTGTTACTATCATTTGTATTTTTCTCTTGCTCAACCACAAAAATGAAAATCTTGATGTTAACTGTTTATATGGTTGCGGACCAGTTTATTTTAAATTAAATTTAGTGCATTATTATAAATTATTCTTATATAAATTGATTATTTATATAAGTTATTAATTTATTAAAACTTTGCCTTTAAGAAGTCCAAAATGTAATTTTAAATTATTTTTAAAAAAAACTATCTTTATCAACTTTTAGCTTATAAAACCTAAAAAGAAAATTTAAATTAAAAATACTTGCTTGTAAAAAAATTATTCTAAAATTAGTTTTTTCTAGGACTTTTTAAAGCGCAATGCTTCAATAGTTCGATGATTTGAAAAAAAATTACTTTGTATAAAAATAATACTTTAAATCTAACTTGAAACAAACTGGATAGATCATAATATAGAAATATATATAAACTATTAGGACTGAAATAGAAAATGATAAACAAAGGCTAGAGGTACCGTTTAATAAAAAAGGAAAGAAAGAAAATGTGTGGAACACAAATTGTACGCTGCAATGTGTACAATTGCAAATACATATATTTTAGGGAAAATTTGTCTAACATGTTTTTGTCCCCCAGTGTACCGTGTCTTTTTTGTCTGAAACAACTACAGTTACTTACTTTTATTAAAAATGTGCTACGTATAATTAAACATATGTGCATAGCATCAGCTTCGCAAAACACTGAATTCTCAACTTCTATGAACCACTCACAATGAAAGGTATTTGTTTTACATTGGAGTAGTGAGATGAGGTAGTCATAAATAGATGAGGGAAATATATTCTTTCAAATATATTTTATTCAGAATCATTTGAAGAGTTAGAAAGTTAAACATTACAAAGCAATTATAAGAACACATAGATTATATTTTTGAAAAAAAATTATTAACCAAAATAGAGCATTTTAGATCATATTGATGAAATAGAAATTCAAAATAGAGTAAGTGGGGCGATCACTGTAACTACACTAAAACTGCTGTAGTGCTTTTTAGAACCAACTAAAAATCACTATCGGTCGAGTGCCCAAAAGGACTAGTGTTAAAACAATGCACTGCAAAAAAAAAAATGGAGCAAAATCCCCTACATGAATAGTCTAGAACTACACTTTCTCAATAATACGAACACAGAACAAACACTCACCAAAATAGAGTTGAAACACATTCAAAATATCAATTTTGTATAAGCATGAAATCTCCTTATGGAATATCTAAAACAAAATATACTAGAGACACACTTGACATCTATATATAAAATAATTTAAACTAATTTTGATAACAAATATTTCATGGCATAGAAATAAAAATAATGAAACATATTTCAAAAGCCAAGGGTACAATAAATCTAGTTGTAAAACTAAATCAATCAATTATACATTTAACAGGAGTAATTTTGAATATAAAATCTGAAATATTCAATACTCAAATTATTTGACATGTGTAGCAAAATAAATACGGATCAAATATTTAGAACTCAAAGGTTCATAAAAATCATAGAATCACATTGGTATAAAAACAAAAGTAAAATATATTTGATCCCATAATAATTGAAACATAACTTACATACTTAGAAACATAGATAATTCATATGTAATTCTTTCAAATATATTTAAACAAAAAAACTTTAGAAAAAACTTTTAAATAATAAAGGTGAAATCAAAAGAAGAAGTCCAAAGATCAAATTATTCATACTTTAAAATAAAAGCTTCATAGAACCAGAATTACATGTAATTCAAAAATTTAAAATCAATAAAATGGATAAAAATAATAATAATTTAAGTTTAGAATGCATTCAATATAATTCAATACTTTAAAATCAATAAACTAGATAACAAAATAATAATTTAAGTTTAGAATGTATTCGATATAATTCGATACTTTAAAATCAATAAACTGGATAAAAAATAATAATTTAAGTTTAGAATGCATTCGATATAATTCGATACTTTAAAATCAATAAACTGGATAACAAAATAATAATTTAAGTTTAGAATAATGGATGACCACTTACCTCAAAGTGCAACTTTCCAACTCTTAAAACAATGGTTTAGTCACCTAAATAGTTATGCAAAAATCTATGTCAAAATCAAATAAACTTAAGAAATAATCCAAAATTATTCTCTCTTAATGGCCTAAACGAATGTTTCAGGAATCTAAGAACTCGTTGAACTAGTGTTGGAAGCTCCAGGGACTGATACTGCAATTAACCCGCTTCTTTGTATCAGCCTTAACTCTCAGTCACCAAACTGTAGCATTTTTAAATCTAAGGATGTCGATGCACCCTTATCTAAACCATAAGGAACAAAATCGTAATTATCTGAATTTTCACCCAAAGCTTTAATTCTTCGTCTTCTCCGTACGAAACCTTCTGCTACTCTCCGATTTCCATTATACCTCGCCACAACCTCACCAAGCTTGTTAATCATTCTAAACAATTTCAATAATTAATTATTTTTTTAATTTCTAAAATCTATTAAAATTTTATTCAAATAATTTTATTTTTTAAAATTACATGAACATTTTTAATATAGATATATAATAAAATATTAAAATAGAAATAAATAAATTACTTATTTTAAAAAAGAAAATCCTAAACATGATTTTGATCTTCAATCCTTATTTCTTCAAGAATCACACTAGTGTACAAATAGAAAACCTAAATCCTATTTGTTCTCTCTCTCTCTCTCTCTCTTTTCTTTTTTTTTTTTTTTCCTTTTCCACGTTCTCTACCGTTTTCTTTCTTCCGGATGTATATTTTTATTTTTTTCCTCCCTTCCTTTCTAGCATTCTCTACCTTATGTTCGTCTGTCTTCCGGTTTTAATTTTGGGCTTCCAATCTTCTCTTCTTTTTTAATTTTTCGTTACTTTTTTTCTTTTATTTTATTCTCTATTTATATACATACATAGCCAAACTTCACCCTTATCTCCAAGCAAAATTCGCATTTGTTTTTTTTTTTATTTTCTTTCTTCCACCTTTAATAACTGGCTCAATTTCCTTCTGTCTTTTTTTTTTTAACTTGATCCTTATACAATTAACTTAAACTTTGGGGTTGTTACATTCTTTTCTCCTTAAATAAGTTTCGTCCTCGAAACTTACATTCAGTACTTTGGATGTGTCTCTTATTCAAATTTGTACACTAAACTAAATTTTAGGGTCATTACATTGGAGTAGTGAGATGAGGGAATCATAAATAGATGAGGGAAAAAGTGGAAGATATAAGTGATCCAAACCTAAAAACTTAAGCTATTTCTATTATAACCTAGGAATGTAATGCACCCTTACCTCTAGAGGTAAGTATGGTTTGGGTAAATCTAATACTCAGTCTAAATTACCTCTACTAGGTTAAGTTGAGTTAGGTAAAAATAAATTATGTTTTGTGACTTGATTTAACATTTGAGAGAACCATCAATTTTCGGGTTGGTTTCGGTTTTATATGGAACAAACTTGATGTTGAACCGAACATCGAGATATATGTAAAACCATATAATCACAATTATGATACAATAACAATTATGATATTATAAAATTGCTCATATATTTATGTATGAACATGTACATTTAAATGTACATTTAAATGTACATTACTAAATTGCTCATATACTAAGAACATGTACATTTAAACATGGATCAAGTTGTGTATTATGTTGAATATTCCTTAACTTGGTTATGGATGTAATTTTATTGGATTACGAAGTTTTTAATTGTTATATCTATATGATAAGAACTAAAAACCTCGAGAACTAAAACAAAAAGAAAATCAGACCTGTGATTCTGATTCTATTTGGTTTTCCTTTTCACTAATTGTGTAGGATTTTTTTGGAACAATTACTATGTTGATTCAACTTTATTTAAAAAAAAAACAAGCAAGTCACCCAACCCATTATAATATCTAAAGCTATAAGTTTTGATATGACATTAGGAATAGTGATTTCTCTGCTATAGGAACTAATTTTTTTGGGCTGTGTTGGCCCATTATTTGCTTCTTTGGGTCATTCCTTTGTTTTTGTTATGTGTTTTTTTTTTTTTTTGGCTTTCATGGCCTGTTCATCTATTTGATTCTATTCAACAATATAGTAACTCAAAGCAATTACACTCATGCTCAACACTTGCTCCTAATTCTCTGTGTTCCAATTGTCTTCATTTTTTTTTGTTTTTGATTTTAATCCATAAGAGAATCTTCTTAAATTTTTACAAATTAAAGTAATAATTGATAACAATTTTTTTCTACAAATAATTGACAACAAATTCCTATCATTCACATTTTAGGTTACTATCATTAAGTTTTGTTCAATTTTTACTTACTGGTGTAGGCCCTATAAATGTGTCTTAAAATGTATGGACAGTTCAAAGTTATTTTTGATTTTTTATTATATTCTCAAATTTTAAAATACTATAACTAGACTCATGTAATTATTAATCTGTGCTCCTTTTCTGAAATTGCTATTATTTATTAGACAAGTTGGCTTTTTTACATTTATTATAGATTTAAAAAAATTATTTTACATATAACACGCAGCAGCGTGCGGGTCAAACACTAGTGTTTAACTGAGTCCCCTCCCTCATGTTTACTTAGGGCCAGCTAGGTTTGTGTATTCATGTTATTCACCCTCATTTTTATCAAACATTTTTGTTGGCCAGATTGGGCTTCTAATCAACTTAGCCCTTATGTTAAATTTATTTACGCCATTGCCACTACCTCATTTCCTAAAATAACCTCAGCTAAGCCAAGTAAGTTTTTGTGTGATGACGCCAAAATTTGCAACATCACCATGGTCTGTCCGCAGGCCAGTCCCTGAAGAGCTCTATTCCATCCTGATCACTGCCCTCTATTGTGATGGATACTTGTTTTACGGCACAAAGTTAGGAAAAGTACAAACTCGCACATCTACAACCTCTAGGTACAACTGTGAGAACACAAACTTCAGTTGAAGACACATACATATATATGGTTTCATGGACAAGCATGAATAATATGACTTGACGTTCATCCATTGTCCTAACAATAATTAAAGAAGCAATTGAATACGAGTACATCAACTCAATTACTAATTTGGAAGCTTTATAATATATTGTTACATGCTTCACAAACTATTGCAAATTGAGCATATTGCCTATCTAAAATATATTTCATATGAATATTTTGATTGACATATGACAGCAACTGTACACCCACCAACAATTTCAACCAACCAACAAATTTGGATTAATGCAATCAAAAGTTCTTATGCAATTGTTTTGAGAATTAATGTGTAAGCATAATTGAAGTTACTGGAACTATATTGTTCCATGAATGTATACTTTTTAAAAAAGATCACTGCAAAAACATTAAATTTATAACAATAATTGTTTCCCAAGTAAAGGACAATGCGTATGGCCAAATAAAGAGCAACATGCATCCCTATATGTTCGAGCTGAAAAGTTGACCAATACTTTAGATATAACCAAAGTCCTCACCATATTTGAACAAAGAATCCAAAATTAACTTCCTAGTCACCATGTGTTCCCTGCTAATTGAAGGAAAGAACTGAAAAATTTAATATCATATTAGCTTAACCACGACACAAGAGAGAGATGGCAAAATATCATAAAGACATAAGTTCAAGCTTCGTTGCAGGTAAGGGTTAAACTTCATGACAGTTAATCAAACTGGTAGAAAGACAACATGAAAAATCTCAATATATGCTTGTTTATGTCTTCTGCTTTCAATCCTTCATGTAACATATGACCAGAATTAAAAACTACCCCACTGGTATATGAACCAAAAACCTTAGTCTTAAGAGAAGGCCATAACCAATGATACTACTGACATGTAAAAACAAATCAAACTACAAAAGCTCCAATAATCACCATATGCCACTATACGAGGAGTTTGCCAAACGAAAATTTCTTTGTGAAAAATGGAGCATAGGTTTAAATATTGATTCTAAAAAAACCTAGCTAATTGGATCATCAAAACCAGGACTACTTTGCAATATATAGATTAATTTAAGCCTAAGAAATTTTCTAGAATAATGAGTCTTTACTCACCTCAAACTTAAAGCAATATAAATTCCCAAAAAACCCAAAACCAAATCGAGAAAACCAAAAATATATATTCGATCTTGTACCTCACAACTTAGATATTCCAAAAAAGAAAAAAAAAGTAAGAGTACATAAGTTAAAAGAACTTATCTAGTTCTTAAAGAGATAAAAAGAAAAAGAAAAAAAGAAAACCAACATATAGTTAGAAAAATACCAACTTAGAATTGCAGAATGGGAAACCTAAAACAAACAAGTTGGCAATCCCATTTTACATATTATAAACATAACAATAAACTTCAACCTTAAACCACCTATAATTAAGCCCAGGCAACTAACTTACTTTGTCAATGAAACTTGAAGCTTTGTGATTAAATTTTGCAACAAAATTTCTACATCAAACCATAAACATAAGACTAATGTGAGTAGATCCACAAAATAAGATCAACAAAATGGCAAGAAAAATCATATACCCAAACTGGTATAGACAAAAATATAGAGTAGGGAATCAATAAAACTCAGGCCCACCCAATCTTAGGTAGGATTTTGAAATCATGGAAGATGCCCTAATTTCTTATGAATTTCACGCAATGCAAGTTACCATTGGACAGTGTTGCTTACCATCTAAATGGTGAACCAATCTAGTTGCTGGGGTTGTGGCTTTCTGAGAAGGGGCGACAGCAACGGCGACTGGAATCAGGAAATGCAGCGTGGTCGAGAGAATTTGGAGAACAATGCCAACCCCATACATTTTCCTGTCAATCATGTGTTTACAATGTGGAAACCAATGGCAACTTGTTATAATAATGAAATTATGTGCCAGTTTTGTTTGACATATCAAGTTAGCCCAGCTCCACATAAGCCACATGAGACAAAAAAAGCATACTCGGGCATTTATTTTCAACAAATGAACTGGCCACTAACCTTCCAGCTTCTATTATTTTACCTCAAACCTCTTAATCGATCAAAAGCTTCAAATCCTACCAAACACTTAAAACCCTTATTTCTGCTACTATTTTAGTAGTAGGAAAAAAAACTCATTCATATTTTTTCCATCAATTATTCTGTGTGGTTTTTCCCTATGTTAGATTTGTTCTACTTATGGTTCATATTTAGTTAATTTTTGATGATAACAAAATATATTTATTTTATGTGTTTTAAAGCTTTATTTAAAGATTTATACATTGGTCTATTGTTGATATAGTTTTGATCTTTGGGAGGAAAATTACTTTTTAAGTATATTTCAAGTATTTTTAGTGATTCAAGCATTGCTTGTGAAAGAAAAAATCTTTTTAGTGCAAAATTTTTGAAGTTTGGAAGTGAAAAAAACATTGAGCTATAGTCAAAATTTTTGCAACGTGTTAAAACTGAAGCAATTTTTTTAAACCCGGGAGCATTTTAGTTTTGGACAAAAAAAGCACTGAAGTGAAAATTTTTCAATCGGGTGAAAAGTTCATTCCAGACCTGTGTGCGATTCTCCGGTTCAAAAATACTTTGGAAATTCATTTTAAATTCATGCCACATCTGATTGACATGTGGGTTGGGTGCCAGCGCCTCATTAATTAGCAATCTAGCCGTTGGAGATCAAACATTGGGCGACAATATAAAACCGAAATTTCAATTGAGTGAAAGTTTTCATCCGGGTGAAACTATATAAGACAGAGATGATTTCTTGTCAAAATTGACAACAACGTTTACCAGTTTTTTAGGGGACTTTTTTGACCTTCCCAACAGCTCTTCAGTGCCTCTTTGGCTCCCAAATGAGTATAAAAATATAGAGAAATACTTTGGGAAGAACTTTTGACAACTAGAAAAGAGAATTCATCTTTGCAAAGCTTAAATTTGAGAATTGCCAAAAAATTATGCTTTCATTTATATATTTAGCAAGAGTGCTATTGTTTGAGCTTCTAACCTTGTAAGCACCATTTGGTAAAATTGAGTTGATGAGATTTCTAATTAGCCTTTAGAAAAACTAGTGGGGGAAAGAGTGTTTGTGATGTTTCTAGTTGGCTTATAGGAAAACTATTGAGAGTTTATTGTACAATTGCAATTGTTTAGTGAAGAAGAAACTCTCAAGTAGTAAGTTTGAGGAAAGAAATATGCTCTTGAGAGAAGAGACCGAATATCCTCCATAAAAATATTGATGTTCAAGCTCTTCCTTTCTCTTTTTTCATTTTTTATCTACTTTATATTTTTCAGTTAATTGATTATCAAATTTTTGAGTAAATTGCATAAATGGTCCCTAACCTTTAGTCATTGTTTCCTTTTAGTCCTTAATCTGTTGAATGTTCTGTTTTGGTCCTAAACCTATTAAAATTATTTCATTTTTGTCCCTCACCAAATGAAATTCATTAACTCAAAATAATTTTCTGATAGAAAATTTTAAAATTTTAATTTAAATATTCGATAACTGTCTTTCAATAAATTTAAACAGTTTAATATTTTTTTACAGTAAATGAAAAATTTAAATTAGTAGTTTTTTTTTTCTGGATGAAATAAATTCAATTGACAGAGAGAAAAAAATGTGATTTGAATTTTTCATTAACTCTAAAAAAATTATTATACAGATTAAATTTATTATAAAATAGATACCGGATAGTTTAAATTATAATCTAAAAAGTTATTATCAAACAAATATTTTAAGTTAACAAATTTCATCAAATTGGAACCAAAATGAAATCTTTTCAATAGATTTAGGACCAAAATGAAACGTTTTAATAGCTTCAGGACTAAAACAGAATATTCAATAGGTTATGGACTAAAAGAAAACAATGACTAAAGGTTAGGGACCATTCATGAAATTTACTCTCAAATTTTTGTTTACCTTTCTTTAATTTGTTTAAAGCATATTTTTGAAATAAATTTTACAACATTTGGAGTAAAGTTTTCTGAGCAGTACATCTTCACGAAAGCTTTTTTATTTGCTTTCTTAACTAAAAGCAATAAAGAATTGTTTTGAAATTTTTTTTTGAAATCGACCATTCATCCATTCTTGGTTGCTCCTTGGGCCAACACCCCGCGATTCTTCGCATAAAGTTTTTGCATGGGAGGCCATCGATCTCGGTAAACTGCCTGGGGGAAGTTACTTGGTAGCGACTGCGTTCGAGGTTTTGGTAGCCCTTTTGGTGTTTATTTTGAAATACTCAGAAAGATCAGAGAAATTATGCTCTTCATTTGGGTTTCATGTGATTTCATGAAGACTTTGCTGTGTTTCACTCTACTACGAATCACATTGATTTTTCTGTCATGTTCGTGTTCATAGCTTTGTTATGTTCTGATTTTGCAGCTTTGAATGTACAAGTCCCAGGTTTGTTTTGGGATAGGATCAACCAGTTGGCCCGTTTTCGGCGTTTGAAGTATGCTCACAGGTGGCCAATGGTGATCTCATTATTAGGCAAATTCAGGACTGCTCAGAAACGCAGCATGGTTGAAACATCTGTTTTAACTTTGGGCAACATGGGACTGAGACGGCCACTAGTCAGGCAGATCAGGCTGATACTGACTTGGGTGCACAACCTGCTTATGATAAATTTGAGGAGAGCAGGTTTTGACTGGCTGAATCTACCTACCCGCTTGCTTATGAACACCATAGTCATCGTGATGATCAGTTCTTGCATAATGCTTGGAACCAGGAGTTTGATTTTTCTGATAATCATGTACCAGCTATTTTGGAGAATCAAGACAGTTCAAGCCCGGATGAAGCACGGGCAAGATGAGGAGGTGATTTATGTACCTTCCCCAGTTATGTCTTCTCAAGAACGGTAGCTGGCTGTTGATACTCCATTACTTGAATCACGGTCTTCTTATCTAGTGCCGCTCAGTGAACTGAGTGTAGGACAAAAGTTTCTTAATGTCCAGAGCTGCCGGAGGGCACTGAGAAATGCTGCCGTTGCTCAGTGCTATGAGATATGAACAGTCAAATCTGATAATACTCGTTTGACGAACAAGTTTTCCCATTGTGATAAAATGATTTTGTTGACAAAGAAACTGATAACAATTGGATATGGTTCCTCCATGAACTGTGTAAACTTTTTGCTATCAATGCAAATAGCATGCCATAGCTGACTATATTGTCTGATAGATGGAGGGGAATCACTGAGAGAGTGGAGGCCAATTTCCCTTCAGTTTTTCATGGATTCTGTATTCAGCATCTGAGCGACAGTTTTGAGGAGGAGTTTAATAACTCCATGCTTATCAACCTTTTACGGGAAGCTGCTCAAGTTCTCACCACTGTTGAATTCGAACAAAAGTTGCTTGAAGTCGAAGAAGCATCTCCAGAAACTGCTGCTTGGATTTGGAACATTCCTCCCCATTTGTGGGCTTCAGCTTTCTTTGAGCGCAAAAGGCTCGGGCAATTAGCAGCCAACATATGGACTCCTTAAATCCTCGTTTGTTAGAATCCTTCAGCCTTCTGCTTATCCAAATGATGGAACTTATATGTTGGCAGCTGTTGACTTTGTACACTCGGGGCTTTGAATAAAGCTTCAAATGGTCAGATATACTCCTCCCTTCTGGTGAAAGGCTGGTATCAGCATCCATTGCTTAAGCAACAGGGTACCAAGTTTTAAAGCAAGTGAAGCTGAATTTGAAGTTGTCTTGCAGGAGGGAACATTTAGATCAGAGCTGGCATTCCAAAGCATAGCTGTGGGTGCCAGCGTTGGGAAATATTAGGCCTATCCTGCTCTCACTCTGCTGCTGCCCTTCTTGCTTGCAGCCGGAGGATATGTAGATTTACAGAAGCCTATTTTACTGTGGATGCTTTCAGAAAGGCATAGCTTATTAAATTCAGCCAGTTCCTGGTAAGGCTCTCTAGAAGGAGATCTTGGGTTGTTTGAAAACGAATGGGGTAGAGACGTTGAGGTTGTTATGGAGCCACCAACTTTGGTTCAGCAAACAAGGCAGACTAGGAAGAAGAGAGCTTGTTTGAAGGATGCTGACCATGGAAAGTGTCTTCTGCACTACAGCTGATGCAAGCAAACTGGGCATTTTAGCACATCAACATGCACAGCACCTGCCTAGGTACTCGAGTGAAGATGAAATTATTATAGATTTTGTGCTTACTCATACAAATACCATTTGCAGTAAAATAGATTGTCATTGATTCTAAACCAAGGTGGTTTACCAAAATTGGACTTTATACTTGTTTTTCCAGTGCACTAAGGTTTCCTTTTCTGTGATGGAGGGGATTGATATAAATTTTTTAGCATTTACAGATGTGTCAAATTTGCTTTTCCATACTTCTATAGACATTGATGGTTGGATTCCTCAGCAGCCAAATCATTTTTCCTATTTTTACTTCCTTTCACTTTTAATGCATTCTCTGTTCATGAAGCTTATACATTCGTTCTGGTCAGTTCATCTTAAAAAAGTACTTACTGCATAATTTTTTCTTTCTTTTTGTGGCAAACGAGAAATGAAGGTTCCTCAATTAAATAATAATTAAATAAACAGGAGAAGCTATCTCATCAGAAGAGGAAGACGACTATTCATATAAGTAAGAAGATTGAGTTGAGCAGCAAAAGCGTCATCCTTGTCCTGAATCCCATGCATTACTAGTCTCAGTCAAGTTTACTTTTCTTAGCTACTGAAGCTCAAAAAGTTTTTGATTTTAACCTTTAGGGGTTGCTTTGGCCTTTGACGTTGCATACATGAATATTTCCTTGTACTTCCCCCTTAGTCACTGATCATAGAGACAGTAATCAAACGTGGAAATGACATATGTAATTCACATTTGTCAAAGTAAATCAAAGGTAGCTTGATTGGATAAATTTTTCAGAATCATAGTGATTTAATCATTATTTTCTCCGTCATTCCTAAATTCTATCAGTTCAACTTTAGTAGAGATGTGCTTAGATTTTCTTTATGTATCATTCTAGCATAACTACAATGCAGTCCTTCCTCCTTTCTTGTTCTCTTCTTATTTCCTATCAGAGGGTTTTGAATCATGTTTTTGGCTTGGTATATTAGAGCATCTATCCCAATCTTTTCTTCAAATGCTTCTAATAGAATATTTTGCTGATTTATTTAACACTTTGAGAAAGGAAAAAAATATCCAACATAGAAGCATGTTAAGATGTTACTCAGAATTGAACCTAATACTTTTGCTCAATCAGGGAAAGTTATGCAGATAAAGTGATTTACTTTTCTTTCTGTTTGTTAACCTTTTTTTTTTTTTTGCCAAGGGGAGAGTAAGGGATTGAACCTTGGATGTCCTGGTAACAACCATAAGCCTTAACCACTAGGGCAAGGCGTTGGTTGTTACCATTTACTAATAGGATTAATGTTTTCAAAGAATTAGGACTACTATTCTAAGCCTACAAATTTCAGGACTATCTTGGCAAGACACACAAGTTTTAGGACTGAACATGTCTTTTCCCTTGCCTCTATGATACAGTTTTATCTACTAGCAATCCACTTGATAAAATATTGGGCTCCACATATTCTAGGAGACAAGTCCATGCTCTTGTCACACCCACACTTGGTTGCTTCACATATCATTTACGCTTGAGGGGTGTGTTAGAATAAATCAAGGTAGCATGAATGGAGAAATCGACCAAAATCCCATTTAGTTAGGCATAGTCACTATGATTTCTACATCATTCCATAAGCGTCTCTAGCATAGATACCCCTTCTACACTCAAATTCTAATCAATTTATAACATGAGATGAAACCCTGTAATCTCCCTCTTTGTGTCCTTCCTCTCTCCCTTTCTCTGTCTTCTATTGAGACTTTTTATTTTTTGTCACATGTGATTTGGCCTTATTAGTATAGGATTAAAGTGCAGTTAAAAAGAAACAGAGAAAAGAAAATGAAGCATTATTAGGGCTTTATTAGACCTACAAAGCTAGTAGGACTCTGTTGGTAACTGCTCATGTTGATAATAATTAAGCTTCACCACAAGATCTATTGAAAAGAAAAGAAGATGCCCCATTTAAATTCAGGCACGTACATCTTACTAAAAGTCTTCATTGATTATAAGCCCCAACTAAACAAATCAAAATGATTCAACCTTTTAGGTACCAACATGCTTGAAATATGGAAACAAAGTGCCATCCCAAAAGACGGTTTGACTTTTCAGCTTAACTGGCTTCTAATCTATACAGTGGAACATATATTTATTATTGCATGGTGACTTGATTCCCTCTGCTTTTTGAGCCTGATTGATTGATGTTAGAATTAGCATTGTCTTCATTAGAGATTTATTCTGCTAGCATTTACAGACATCCAAGGGTCCAGAAAAGGCTCCCAAATTTCCACTGAAGACTTAAATTCTGTTTTCAGGGTTTCTAGATTTCTGGGCCAATTGCGATTTGGCTGCATTTGGTGGGGATGTCCCTACCATATGACTTAAGTTTGATGTTACTTACACCATAAGGAGAAAAAATCCATGAAATCAGCTTGTACACATTCTGTTTTTGTATTTGCTGGTTTTGATGGTTCAAGAAGGAAATTAATATATATAGTTTTGTACAATCTTTCATCTGTCTTCTGTGTATTAATACACAGGTATGTGTTGTATTTACTAAAGGACCCTTAACAGTCTGGTGGGGTCCCTCCAAGGTACATCTAAAATCTCAATCTTGTGTATGGTGGTTAAAGAATCATCTGAATTGCCATTTCCAATCTAATCACCCGTGCAATAATCACAAGCTATGCTGTCCTGCATAAATGAAAGTGTGAGCTTCTAGACACAACAACCGACGGCTTTTTCAAACGACCATCATACTGCACCTTAATCCAAACTATGTTAGGGTTGCTGGCTTTTTCACAGTGATGGATTACAATTATTGTGCATCTGCAGATTGCCTCCAGCAATCAATCTCTAGAAGGAAACAGATGCTTAATCTTTCCTTAACTAGAGCATTAGCTGTTTGTCCTCAATCCAGATTTTATGCTTTCTGTTACACCTGAACTTTATCTTTCATGATCCTGTATGATATTGTTTGTTAGAGAAGCTTTGTGATTTCTAAGATTCACTGACCTCAATAATGTGCAGTACACAGTGGTGGTTTTGGAGCTACTGCTTTATTGTGTACTTTCTCAACTTGTTTACAGCTAATAATCCATGCAGCACTTAAATCATCCACTAAAGCTTCCAAAAGTCTCTACTTGTTATGAACACGTATGGGAAAATGATTCTTTTAGTTGGAGTATGCTAGTTTCTATATGGTTGTGTAATAATTTCCGACGACACAAAGAATTGCTGATGAATTAATCCATGCATAAAATGGACAAAAAAAAAAAAAGATGCGGAAAATGAGATTTATGAAGTTGTTTAGTTAACAAGGTGAGGGTTTCCTTTTCCTGCTGTAATCAACTTTTTTTCTGTTCCAAATTGCTTTTCTTCTTTTGTTTCTGCTGGACTTGTTATGGACAACAGGGCCAATCTCTCAGTTAAGCTTGACATTTAAGCTTGGCATCAAACTTGTTCCTAGGGCCATCAGTGCTCTACCTCGCACCATCCCTTTACCTTAGTGGCAAGCAAAAGACATATCCTTTACTTAAGACCCGAAAATAATGCACATAATTCCACCTAATTCTTTTAGTCTATTGAGTCTCGGGAGTTCCTTGATGAAAAGCTTTAGATGCAGATTTGAAACACATAGTATGGAATTAAATTATAGGTATTACGAGACACGAGAACAGATATAGAAAGTATTGGTGGTGGTGACCAATTGTCAATTAGACTAAAACTAAAGACTTTTAGAAAAACAAAGAGAAAAGGCTTCATGCAGAATTAATTAACGAGGGAGCTTTGGCTGATCTGTTCAAGGAAAAGCTTTGAACAACAGCTAGTTTTTAAGTGAATTCCCATTTGATCCTGCTACTAGAAACATTTTTCTACTTTTTTCCTTTATAAAATCCATGACTTCAAATCCCTATAAAGGTTGGCCGTGTGTGTGAATACTTAAAAAGCAGGTTTAGGGGTAGTGTAGAAAATGGACTCCATCTCACGTGACCCCACTGATGCCGATAATTACATATATAAAAGGAACCCATGATTCCATGAAAAAATACCAATGCATGACCATAGCAAAAGCTCTCCGAAATCTGATCCCTTCTGGACTAGATCTCTAAGTATTAATGAATAGTTGAGGGGAATGTCGTCTGGTTCGAAGTCATTCAAATCATATGAAGCTAGTTCATACATGTTATTGAAATGAATGATTTCGGACCAGGCTTCATTCCCCTCAACTTAGAGGTTCAAGTCAATTATCATTTGATGCTGTTGGAAAGAGGATGGAGATCGAACCAGCTTCTAGTAAGTGCAGGGAATTAGTTTGTCAACCAGTTGGAAGCTTTGGAACAAGTAAGAGTAACCCAAGGTAAAATTTTATCAATTCCGCCTACCTCCTCCCCCATGCTAGGGTTACCGTTAAAGTGCTGCTTAGTTATATGCATGACTACAGAAGGTCTGTCGCCCCCCATCTCTTCTGTGATTTACAGATTAGTTTATGCTTAGCTTGTATAAGAATCTAAAACCAACCCTGTAAGGTGCTTCTTGGTAACTCCTAAGGTTTCATGTGATTGAGTTGAAACAGTCTTTGCAAATAGCTAGCTGCATAAGTATATCGCTAAGGCCTAACACGTAGAACCTAATTTTCCCAGAAAACAGACAAGTCTGGCGAATTCAATTCCTCTGAATTTTGGCACTTGTTGTTCATCATGAACGTTGTTTGTGTCCATCACAAATACAGAAACATGTCCACATCTAGCAGTTGCCAGTTGGATGGGACATTAACTATTTGTGGGTCTAATCCTCATGGAAAAACCAACTCATGTGATGAGTCAAATTTGCATGTGAATGGGTCAGGTTTTGATAGGAGCTTATTCGTAGTCATATGCTGAGGAACTGTAGCAGCAAGTGAAATTGTGTTCTATTCTTTTGGCTGAATTGGGAAAACATGCACGGCGGAATTTGTTCCTACCACGGCTGCAAAATATCCTGTTGTTCAAGAGAAGAAAAAAAAACAAAGGGTGAAAGAGTCTGGATATTTTTTTAAAAAAAAACTACTTTAATGTTAGGATTGATGGGACTATAGAGGAGGAGCTGATTGGGTCAAAGTTATGAAAAATGATTCCTTTCAAATATATGATTACAATCATATGAATATTAAACTATGTACAGTTATTATATAATAATTCAAACCATGGTTATAAAATTTTAGACTATAGTTTTAGGAATTTATGGTTCTACAACTTTAGGAGTAAAAAATGTATTAAGTCTTAGTAGAAACTTACATAAAGGTATAAACAGGTAGAATCTCGACATTAGTCTTAAAAACTTAGCAACGTTAAAGACTTTACTAAAATTAAGTTAAAAATAATAATAAGCTAAAAATATATAAATCTATTGTTTAATGCAATTTTTATACAACCAAATCTAACTCATTTAGAGCTAAAATAAAAAATTAAATATTAAAAAAACAAACAAATTATCTCTTATTCTTTTTCCTCAAATTCTCAATCTCACTTGATCCAACCTTGATTATTAAAATTATGTAAATGTAAATGTAGATAAAGGAAATACTATTCATAGTGCAAGTGTTGGAATAACTGTGAGAGACCTCTCAAATGATAGAATAACAAGAGAAGAAAATGAAAATATATAATCTATGTGGCCATTTAGGTGGACTTCTTATTATTAACCATGGATTGTAGAACTTGTTTTTGGCATAACACTTTATTTATGGTATTAAAATGTATTAGCAAGTGAAAATGTTGTGTAATATGAATTTCCTTATATAAATTGTACTGTTGTTGTTTTAATCTTTTCTAAGAATTTTTTGAAAAATCTTACAACTCTATAACTTTTTATTACGGCAACACAATTGTAGAAAAAATCAAAATAAATTTGAATAAAAATATGATTTAATAATATTGATCCACACTACTACATTCTTATATCACATAAAAAAAAACCTCAATAATATTTATGTCGAAATTGCATATTTTTAGAAAAGTGAAAAATACAAAATTAAATGTAATAGAGCATGAATTAATAGACCACTATGATTAGAAAATGATAAAGTCAACGGTAAAGATTGATCTATACAAATCAAACTTTACTGCGAAGTGCTAACCCATACACATAGATTTCTAGAGAAGCTTCTCTATTTAACGGTCTTGATTTCGACACACATGTAATCTTAAATGTATATATATAGTTTAATTGCTGTTTTTTTAACTCAAATAGTATTCTACTTAATAACAAATTGGTGAAAAGCTGATATATTGAGATGCAAATTTGCTTTTGCAAAAATAATTATCTACTCCTCATATTGTCTGCCTTTGTATATAGGTACAGTAAAATGTTTTATATGGTCAAATGCTGGGCAATCTTAACCGCACCCTCTGTTACTTTTTTGTGCATGGTTGCATGATTACTAAGAAAGTGAATTTGACGACATATCAACATGAATATCCAAACCCCAAAAGTACCTACTAACAATTTTTGTTAATTTGATATGTCTTATCAGAACAAAAGCTATAATGATTTAATATTGGGTCCTTTAAATTGTCGTAAGAAATCACTTTATTTTTTCTTTTGTTTTTTCCAATTACTTTTTCTTATTCTTAACCTAGCAATCAAGTACCCTTCATTTTAGTTGAGTTATTTAAAGACAAAATGACAGGTGACTTTGTTTAATGATATCGGATTATATGCACTTAATTAATTAAAGATCTGGCCTAATGACCACTTCAAAGCACATCAGGGCTGTCCCATGCCCTAAATAATATTCAATCTTTCTCTCTCAACCTTGTAATGTCTTGTATTATATTGTAATTTGAGTACCAAAAGAAAAAAAAAACATTGTATTATATACTATAGCACTTTTTTTTTAGCCTTTTTAGAATTTTTTTTTGTTTATAATTAGAAACATCTTTACAAGATATAAAGGTTAGAATGTATTTATATAAAAGAGAATTATGTAAATTCTTATTTTTCTAGAATTTAAAAAGTACCTGAATCAGCATTAGAGTATTATATGAAAAAAATGGGTTCATACCTCGCTCTCGCCCTTTAACTATTAGACCAAAGGGTGGGATCTCTTTCAGACTAAAATGAGGCCCGAAACTCGAAATGTATAAAATCAAACGAATAATATAGCAGGATATATATATATGTATATAAATGATTTCCGTTTATCTTATGGAACTGAAAGAAGGGTGTTGAGGACAAAAGTTATTAATTAGCTACACTTGTCAACCTCGGCAGTGTTTCCAAATTAACAGATATAACGCTAAACCAAAGAAAGGCGTGGTAATGGAAAATACTTTGGCAATCTGGAGGACCACATCAAACCAACACCAGATCTTCTTTCCTGGAGCTCTGAACCATGCACAATGGTGAGAATCAAATCACGGACATTACAAGAAACGATAAAAAGAACAATCTCTGCTTGTTTGATCCATATATATATATATATATATATGCATGTCCTCTGATTGCCTCAATTGAAAACTAAACTGGGTTTGTGTTGCAATATATAGCTTCCTTCACGCACATCTTGGTGGCCTCCTCCATCGGCTTCCTCCTTGCAGCGGCCGTGCATTACCGGCTTCGGAAGCTTAAGGAGCAGAAGTTCATCCCCCGCCTCCGCTCATTCGACCGGGGCCGCAGCCGCGTCGACAAGCTTGAAAGGTTCCCCCATTATGTAGGTAATTATATGTCCCCGGCCGGCCGGCCGGCCCCATAATTCTCATTGATACCCTTATAGTATACCTTATGGTGATATGACATCTACTAGAACATTTTCACACACATGCGGGCGAGTAACTAATTGGAAGGTGTTGAGATTAATGTATAATAAGGTGTTGAGCTAGTATATATATATGAATGTGGCTGCAGCAAGGCAAATGGGATTTGCAGACAGGAGGCATTGTCCCATTCTCTGCAAACTGGCTTCAGAATACATCGTGAAATCAGAAAGCTGCGAGGATGATATCTACACCTTCTTCTCCAATAAGCCCAACGCCGATTCTCTCTTCGTTAAGCTCGTGGAAGAGCTTGAGAGATGTATTCTTAGTTATTTTGCTTTCCATTGGAGCCACGCTGATCTCATGATTACCCAGGTCATCCACATCTCTGGCCTCCCCACCTGTATATATATTATATATATTCAATTACTAGTTACTGTATATACATACACCAATCCGTACGTTCCTACCATTTAAGAACAAGAAAAAGGGCTTCAAGTACTAAATTGTTTTCTCCCCTCGTGCTTGTGCCACATTTTTATTCTCTTTCAGGTATTGAGTTATGGTGCTGAGCCCAAAAAGAAGTTGAAGCATATTGTCATGGCTGCAACAAGGTAGCAGCTAGCAATTAATTGATTGATTGGTTGTTTTTTTCTTTAAGAAAAAAAAAAGAAAGTAATTTTTTGGTATGAATCATACAGCTAGCACTTGCATGTACATATATTAATTATGTATGTAGAGACGTACAAAAAGTAAGTAAGTAGATATATATATATATAAATACGCTTCTTCCTCTGCTTGGTTTGTACTTGTAGCAAACAGAGAGTTGAGAGGGTGACAAAAAATCTCAAGGTGACTAGAGTTTTCAACACACTGGTGGAGGAAATGAAAGCAATGGGGCTGGTATCCAACGACGACTCTCAGTGCACGGAAGTGATGGCTCCCATGGCTCACAGCGATCGGAGTCCGGTGCTTCTCTTCATGGGGGGAGGGATGGGAGCCGGAAAGAGCACAGTGCTCAAGGACATTCTCAAAGAGTAATTAATTTATAAGCAGATTAGACCTAGCTCAGCTAGCTCAACATATATATTATTACATACTACTACCATATGTTCCGAGCAACTAAATAAATAAATAAAACAAACTGAGCTCGATCGATCGTTTCATCAACAGGCCATTCTGGGCGGGGGCAGCTGGGAATGCAGTGATCATCGAGGCGGATGCGTTCAAAGAATCGGACGTTATATATAGAGCTCTTAGCTCCAGGGGTCATGTTGACATGATCCAAACAGCTGAACTGGTATAATGCTCAATTTTCATAATGTCCCTGCTAGTGATTTGGAGCCAACATACGTACTGAAACCAATTCAAACAGGTCCACCAGTCGTCCACAGACGCAGCATCATCTCTGTTGGTTACGGCGCTGAATGAAGGGCGAGATGTGATAATGGACGGAACACTCTCGTGGCTGCCCTTTGTGGTTCAGACGATAACCATGGCAAGAAATGTGCACCGCCGGCGGTACCGGATGGGAGCTGGTTACAAGGTGGGAGATGACGGCACTGTGACGGAGAATTACTGGGAGCAAATCGAAGAGGACGATTGCAAGAAGAGAAAACCATACAGAATAGAATTGGTTGGCGTTGTCTGTGATGCATATTTAGCTGTTATTAGAGGAATAAGGTAAATCACAACTATCAATCCTTTCCTGGAGCTTTAAAGGATCCCTACCCTACCCAACAAGTTTTTCTCTGTTTTGCAGGAGAGCTATAATGTGCAGAAGAGCTGTTCGGGTGAAATCACAGCTAAAATCTCACAAGAGATTTGCGAATGCATTTCTTACATACTGCAACCTGGTGGACAATGCCAGATTATATTGTACTAACGCATTGGAAGGCCCTCCTAAGGTACACCTACGCCAATCCTAAATTATACTAGTACGTAGATCATTTTTCTAGACTCAGTCGTATTGACATTGGTGGGGAATTGAAGTTGATAGGATGGAAGGACAGAGACAAGAACCTACTTGTTGATCCGGAGGAGATAGACTGTTTGAAGAGGGTGGGGAGATTGAACGAGGAAGCAGAATCCATATACGAGCTCTACAAGCGCCCCAACCCTGCCTGCTCAGCTGGCTCTGTTTGGAAGGACATTGTTCTTTCCCCTACTAGATTAAATATCCAGCAAGAGCTCAAGTATACTATCCAAAACATCGAAAGACTTGCCACTATTCCATCTTCTAATTTGTGAAACTGCACCTCTCCAAATTTTGTCCCAATATTAATCTCTCAGCAACCTAGCTCCTTGTATTTAGACCTATTGCTATTACTATTGTTGTTGTTATAATTAGGTTCAGCTTACTGCAAACTTGTTCTAGTCGGGTGTTTCAAATTTTATTATTTTTACTTTATGGTAAAACCTTTGACCCTTTTTCCATTTAAATGTAATCTATACAGGATTCCCTATTTAAACCAATCCATACGATTTTGTTCTAAAGAAGAGCATCCATCCAATTTATGATGAGGATATATATATTCCATTTGCGTGTATATGCAACTAGCAAACGTGCAACTATAGTTCCAAATTTAGTATACACATAGGCTATCTAACCACCACGGTGAAGTTGCTGCAGTGCGAGGAGCTAAAAGTCGGGTCGGATAATGTCTTTTTTGTTTGTGAATGTTTGGTTTGGCATGCCAAGAAAGTATTAAGCTCGTAGGGGATCTTGGTATGTCTCGGCTGATTATGAAGTTGGATACAAAAGAGGTAGTGCAACCGATTGTGTCCAATATGGATGATATTTTTTAGGCTTTTGGTCTTGTTTGTGAAATCTAGCGATTACTTTCAAGACTTACAAGTTGGCAGGTGGTTCACATATTTTATGATGTAATTCGGTTACTCACCATCTTACCTTAGATGAGCTTACATGTAATGATTTTTTTTTAGGGATAATCTACAGTTGCACATTATGACTATTGTAACCTTTGACCATTCAATTTAATTAAATATTAGTATGGATGCATTTCATTAAAAAAAAAAATTGTGTTATGTATACAATGATAACTTGCCATCCATGTTGATGGTAAACATACTAATTTGATCGATCACCGTGAGTTGGTTAGAGAATGATAGCTTCATGGAAATAAATTCCCTATTTTACTCGATAGTCGGTTTTATGATAATTTTGAGAATAAATCTCGTAAAGTGTTTAAAGACTTTTAGAACTTTCAATAAGTTATCTTACAGTCTAATATAAGATCACTCTATTCTATTTAGCGAACATAAATGACTAAAACATAGAACCACTTTGCAAGAAAACAAAAAAGAACAAAATTAGGTAGATGCAATTTTTTTTTTATTTACAAAAAGCTATTCACTTATTGTATTTTTAAATGTGATTTTTGTTGTATTGATTATTCAATTTACTAATATTTAATTTAGTATGTCATCTTATTATGTAGATTAATTTTTAATAAATTTATTTTCACTTTATATTTGTTAGAAAAATATTTTATAAATCTAAATGTGAACTTTTACATATGTTTGTTGGACTGGCGTTAAATATAGGACTAAAAAGAAAAATATTGACATTTTAAATTTTCTATCAATACTTAAAAATATATAAGAGTTGAATATTGAATAATAAAAATTTGTTGATTAGTAAAAAAAAAAAAAAGAATAATAAAAATTTTAATATTTTAAGAAAATTCATTTTTCGTGTATTTATTTGAAAAATGATTTGTAGTAACTTGATTTTGTGCGACAGAAACCAAAATACTTAGCAAAAAAAAGCAGAAAAACAAAATGAAATTACAACCATGATGGGCCGCGCCCGTTATTAGAACCAAACCCACTTTAACTGGAAATTGCCCTAATATCGAGCCCACTATCTCACTACCAGATATAAATCATCCATCTTTTTGAGTTCCTAAAACCCTAAAACGGATTTCGTGTCTGCCTTTCCTGCACCCAGCTTCGGCGCCCCAATCTCCAGAAATGGTGAGATTTAGCTTCTGCTATCTATGTTCTCGATTTGCTTCGCTTTTTCCCACGATCCAAATAGAATTCGAAGTCACCTTTTTGTTGGTCTGGGTAGGCGGACGTAGAAGCCGATGTCGCTGTCCAGGGACAGCCGAAGAAGAGAACGTTCAAGAAGTTCAGCTTCAGAGGTGTCGATTTGGACGCTCTGTTGGACATGTCTACTGATGAGCTTGTCAATCTCTTTCACGCACGCGCTCGCAGAAGGTGAATCTCCATTTTTTTTTCGGTTTGCTTACTGGCCGTGTGCTTCTCTTCTCACGATGTGTGTTTTGGTTTGTTAACGAAACGCTTTGTTCGTTAAGGTTCCAAAGAGGTTTGAAGAGGAAGCCGATGGCTCTTATCAAGAAGCTCCGGAAGGCGGTAAGCAATATCTAATTTCTCTTAAATTGTCTGCGGCATGGTGATTGATTCCTGCTTTCGGATTAGTTAGTTTCGTACATTTTTTGTACTTGTAGGTTCGGGACTGTATGATTATTTAGTTATTTAGCTGTTTTGTCCCCCTTTGAATGTTAATCTGAGACTGTGCTGGTGGCTTTCCAGTTTTTTGGTCCTATATCGATTTGAGACTGATATAACCCTTTGAATCATGTTCCACGGTATTGATCCGTAGGAATGAGCTATTTTCGAAAGCATGGGAATTAACTATTATTGATTGTTTTTGGTTTCAGAAACTTTGGAAATTTTGCAGTATTTTTCATAGTTAATCATGTATCAGCTTTATGTATTTTTTTTCTTCAAGTATATCTTAACGTCCTTAGGTCTTGTAAATCATTATAGGTTTTCTCTGGGGAGATACCTGGTGAGTTTAAGTAGACTGGAACCTTGAATTTCATGAAAGCATTTGAAACACTACTAGGTTCCCCCCCAAAAAAAATGACTATACAGATAGCTGTTGTCAGTTTTCTTCTTGTGCGGGATGCAATATCAGATGATTTTGGGTTTACATGAGATTCTGGTTTTGGGTGCCTAAATGTTATGTTTCTCGACCGGTTATTGTTGAATCATTCATCTGTTAAAACAGAAACGCGAGGCTCCACCTGGTGAGAAACCCGAACCTGTGAGGACTCACCTACGCAACATGATCATTGTGCCTGAGATGATTGGTAGTATCATTGGTGTTTACAATGGGAAGACCTTCAATCAAGTTGAAATCAAGCCCGAAATGATTGGTCATTACCTAGCTGAGTTCTCCATCAGTTACAAGCCTGTCAAGCACGGAAGGCCTGGTATTGGTGCTACCCACTCATCCAGGTTTATTCCTCTTAAGTGAGGTGTTTGTGTTTGTTTCTGCAAATTTGCTATGTCATTTTGTTTTTTTAACCCTGCGCTAAACCTCAATCAGTTCGGAGTTCTGTGGTTCTGTTTTGGACACGGTTTTGTCTAAGCTAAATGATTTAGAGATTCTATTTTTGTTGATCATTTATGTTCGCTGTGGCGTGCTCTTCGTCTGCCCCCTTTAGAGTTTGCCCGGTATGTGCCTAACTTGTGCCCCTTTTATGGCATTTCTTCACCGTTATGTAGCGACTGCCAGGTTCGTATAGCGAGTTAAATTGGGTTAAGCTCTCGCTTGGCTATTAAAACCTGAAACACTCGGCTCTTAAAGCAACCCAAATTTCATGGAGTTGGAATGACTGAAAGTCGAACTTATCTTGTTAGGTTAAATTGTACCTGTGACCTCTAACATTTAATTATTGTCCTATTTTGGACCTTAATTTTAAAACTTCACATGGAAAGTCCTCAATCTTAAATTTTTGTTCCATTTAAGACATTTGAAGGATTGAAAATATTAAAATTAATGGAATTGACTACATGGCATGTTAGCTTGGGGTGATTTGCTACAGTGACATGAAAAGGGAAGAAAACTAATAAAAAAAATAAAATAAAACTAATTTAAAAAAAAAAAGGAAGAAAATATAGGGGAAAAAAAAAAGTGGAGGAGGCGACATTGATGGTTAGATTAGGTTGCTGCAATTGATGTTTGTAGCCCGCAATTGAGGTTACATTGAAGGTTGACAAGGTTGACATCAAAGGTGGAGAAGGCAAAATTATAGTCCTAGCCCGTTGTCCCAGTGCATCAAAAGCCGACGGTGTGAATGTCTGCTAATCTCCTCCGTCTCTGTTCGAACGACGATGGTAACCTCTGCAATCAAACAAGCTCCCCATCTCTCCTCCGTCGTCCTCTATATCTATCTTTGTCTGCCACCTTTGTCTATTTGTCTCCCCATCGAATTCTTCGCCTCTATGTCTCTGCCATCTCCGCCTCCCCTAATTTTAGCCTTCCCACTTTCTTCCGATTGGCCTCCTCCACCTTCGATTTTGCCTCAATTTCCCCTTGATTTAGCGTGAATGGACGGCGGTGGCATGAACGGATGGCGGCGGAGGGAGGGCATCGTCCGATTTCTTTCTTTTAAATTTTCCTTTTTCCATATTTTCTTCCTTTGTATTACTTTTCTTCTTCTTCTTTTTTTTTTTTTTGTTAATGTCATCGTGGCAAATTGCCCCAATGTGACGTGCCACGTGACCAACTCGATCAATTTCACGGAGTTGGAATGACTGAAAGGCGAACTTTATCTTGTTAAGCAATCAACGGAATTCACGACTTCTATACCACGTAAATTCTGTTTAGTTGCATTAAAATGAAAGTCACGTTGCTCTGTTTGATCGGTTCGTTTAAATTGTAGTAAACATCAGTAAACAAAAATTGACGTAAAGTTCAGAAAATTTGTCTGGAAATATAAAATATTCAAAGCAACAACACTTGGTGAGTGCTCGTTTATGTAAATGAACATAGTTTTGTTTCCCTTTGAAAGTTTAAAGTATCAAATTGCATTAAGAAACATCATAAATAAGAACATGATTCAACCAAACTGGAAGGCGATGAGCAAAATAACGTGTCAACCAAACAAGAAGCTCGATCTAGACAATGATGACCTACAAGCCTATTTGAAAAACCACTATCCTCCGAAAAAATGCGGGAAGGGGAGGGTAGTTTTTCTTTACTAATGTTTGCTCGCCTTCAAAAGCAAATACTGGCACAAGTTTATGCTCCATTTGTAATTTTGGGTCGTCCAAAATTTTATGCATCATTTTTTTTTTAGTAAATTTCACCAACTAACTTTACATTTATACCCCTCTTATTCCACTCAAATTCAACAAATGCTATTCTCTTCGTTGCCTCTTTGATCTCCGGTGGCCACCGCTATCGTGACACCATTCGTTCTCTACATCCCCTCATTGTTATTGGAATCACGAACTCATTCCTACGACGAGGTCATATGCAAACCAGCAAGATGATGGCGACGCTAGATTAGATGCGACAATCAAACTTGATAGATCGGACGTGAGACGATGGCGATAACATGCGAAAGGTCAAATAGTTGAGAGATCAAACACGAAGGAAGTGAGAGGAGGCAATTCAGCGCTGACAAAAATGGAGGACAGGTGAGAGATTTGGACACAACAGGCTATCCGATCGAATGCGAAGGAGGTGAAAGACGTGAAAACACAAGACAGGCAAAAGACGTGATCTAATCAAATGCAAAGAACGTAAAGGACACGATCCAACATCGAGAGATCGTAGATCACCGAGAGATCTGAAGCTGAGAGATGTCATGCGTCTCTGATGGAGCACAGCAGATAGCGTGAGGCAAGGATGGAGGCGGCCAAACAGGTGGTGGCAAGCAGGGAAGGAAAAGAAGGACTAGGGGTATAATTGTTAAAATATACATATTTTTATCATTTCTTAAATTCTACATCAAACACAAATAGAGCAGAAAACCCGAAACAGAGGGAGTATAAACAAGTTTGCACCCAACTTGCTTGCCAACAATTCATGAAGCGATGAGTTTGTTGGTGACTACCCAGGTGTCTTATGTTCTACTAATTTGTTTCTTAATATTGGAATTATTTTTCATTCAATAAAAAAATAACCTTGTCTAGTAGGTGAAATGCTAATTTCTTTATTTGAGGTATTGTGAGGCAACAAAACGATATCCCTCTCAAACATTCCACACACAAAGCTCTAAATTTAAACTTTTAACTAAAGTGCCTTTAACTTGGACCAACTTACGTTGAATATTCTGTCTTATGGCTAGCAGGGTAATACGCCACATGACTTATATTCAACAAAAGGATAATCATCAAACAAAGAAAAATTACTATACTACTACTAGTAAAGTAATTAGAAGGCCATAGTAACTTTGTAGATGGACGATTTGGAAAACCTACTTGAAACTTCCAAGAACCAAAATGCTGGGATATCCGAGTGACTAAGTAACAAGGGTGGTTCTCCATCAGAAATTGAGTCGTCAGAACTTATTGGTGGTCCTTTCCTTTTAGCCTAATGCCATTACTTGTGGCATAAGCTCGCGGTAATTATTATTTGTATGTATCACGGCTTGATGAGATCTGTCTGACATGGGTACCTGAAATTGCTGCAGGCTTCACTCTACAGCATCTCCTCTTTTGGGACCGAGTAATACAACAGTGTGTAGAAATGTAGATTCCTTTATATAGCAAACAGTTGTTTGTAGTTCTACTCCATTCTTTGCCATAAAAATTTTATAGAATTACTTTTCTAGTTTGCAATTCTAACACTATTCTTTTAAAATACATAAATATGTCTGAACCAATAACGTTTCTTTAAGGCCTTATAACATGTTTCACATATATTCTCTCTGTCTCAATTTAGATGAAACGGATTTTTTTTTTATATCCTAAAAAGATTAAAACGTTTTCTTTTTTGAAAAATTTTAAAGAATCAATTTACATTTTTACCCACATTTAAACTCTCATTACACAAAACCCAATAAAAATTTTTTTTTAATCTTCACTCAATCTATCACTACATAAAACTCCAAAAAAAAATCTTTTCTTTTTTAATTATTATTTAAACTTTCACTACACAAAAAATAATACAAATTATATACACATTAATCTCCGTATAAACGTTTTATCTATTATGGGATAGAGGGGTACATGTCATCTAATATATTCGTTTAAAGAACTCATTTAGTGTAATATATATAATTTGATTTCCGAAAAGCAATAACATCCAGGATGCTTCTACACTTTGTTGCTTTGGAGTAAAGCACAACTTTTGCACTTTCGTCAGTCCTAGAACAATTCCTCATATCTTGCTTGAATATATGTTGAGATGAACGTGTTAAGCAAATCAGCCAAATCCAAGTATTTCGATAACCAGAAAGGTAGATGATGGTAACATCCCAAGTTGTTATTTTATGGGGTTTTCATTAATTAAATAGTTAAAAATTAATATACCTGTGATTCCTTTTCTTTTTTTTTTTTTTTTTTTTTTTTTTTTTTTTTTTTTTTTTTTTTTTTTTGCTTCTCGAAGAGGCAAGACTACTAATATAAGTTAAAATTAAGGACGTGTCAGTATAACGAAGTCTCAATGGAAAATTTTGAAGAGGTTCGACTGTTCTTTCCATATTGTAAGCAAAAAATGTAAACAAACTTTGAAGTATAGTCTCATTTAATTTTTTTTAGGGGGGGTGGGGCCTCTGGAATTGTGGCGTTTTATCGGCCATATAAGCAATAGCAAGATGACAAACTGTAACCCCAAAAAAAGAAAAAAGAAGAAAAGAAAAGAAATAGCAACGTGACAAAGCCAAAAACAGCTTGCGGGCATGGGTGTTTGGTTTATCATCCACATGCCCTGTTGCTTGCTGCACTTGCTATTTTCTCCACAACTTTTTGACTTCAATAATATTTCCCTGCAGACCAACCGAAGGCGCGAAGAATGTTGTTGGCAAGTAAAATATTCAACACTAGGGAAAGAGAGAGAGACCCACTTTGGTCATTTATGTGTTATGTTGTGGTACCCGCAGGAGGGGGTTGGGTTGGGGCGAGGGGGGCATTGAACAGCGCTCCAACCCTAGCTGAGCTGATGATGAAAGGAGAGGATGGTGCCTGCCTCTACCATTCGGACTGATCCACGGGACTGGAGGCCCTCCATTTTGCTGCTCAATACGGAAAGTCTCATCAGCCCTCGAAGAAATATGCAGTGGGGATGGACCTCCTCGAAGAAACATGCTTACCTCACTGACCCACGGGACTGAAGGATCGTGTAGCCATCACTCACCCTCCTATTTAATTAATTCTACCACTACAAACGCACAAAGATTTGGCTGCCCCTTGAGATTTCCAGCACAGCGAAAACCTGCCACTCGACCCACTTGCTTTATTGTCAAGAAACTTTAGAGTGCATTGGGTTGCAAATGCCAATTGTGATCCAAAAATTTTTAGAATCGAACCACACCACACTAAAGGTTGTATCCGCAATCAACTAATGTTACAACAAAGCTCAGGGGCATCTGACAGATTCCATTCAATTCAAAAAGTTCTCCAAGGAAACATGACTTAAGTTCTTACAAATTGGAATTACCAAATCTACATCTATCTCTGATGCAGCTGCTGCACCAGGCTTCAATCCCCTTCTACCCGTCAAATTGTTCAAAGGCTTGGAGCACGACCCTCCGCGGCCTAAAAAAAACTGCAACTGCTCCAGTGTATACCCACCTCAACCATGCAAAATATGTACAGGAGCAAGTCAAGCAACTACAATTGATAATAGGCTTGAACTGAACTTGGTGAAACTGCAGCGATGCTTATGTGGTTGTCGATTGTGACGGCATCCTCGGGTGGCTGTGCTCACCCTCATACGTAACAATCAGCATATTTGAGTCTTCCAAGCATCTCTCCACATGCTTCCTTGCAGGACAACCCCTCATGCTGCTACACTTGTAATATCCCCTATACAATTTAACAACAAAATGCCTTCAGTTAAAAGATAGAGATTCCAAAGATAGAAAACAACGGAACACATTCAAGAATCACAATCGGAACTACTGATCTTCTGCTAAACCTTTTCTACTAATGCTATGAACCAATAACTAAGAAGCCCAAATCACTGCATTCAAACTTGGTCGCCCAGGAAAAAACACCAGACTGGATTGAACTGTGCCAACATACTTGGGATTTTATGATGGAAGAAGCAAATGACTCTCTCTCCCACTCTTACATACCAGCTAAATACTAGCGACTAGCGAGCATGATCTAACAAACTGCACGGAAGTAACAGGATCATTTGCAGAGACCTTAAGCTAGTTAGTTTAATGCTTATTTTGGTCAAAACATATCATCTCATAGAGAGTTCCCCCCAGTAGGCAGTATTATCCAGTAAGCTGAAGGGTAGAACAGGGCAGCAATCCTCTTGTAGTTAAACCACAAATAACCCAGAGAACATAGTCTGAAGAACAATTTCATGTGTCTATTTACAGGAAGATTAATCTGCGAAAGAGCTGTATGCAAAATCGAAGTTCCATTATAATGGCCAGACAAGCACATTTCTTAGCAACAGATTCAAGACAGAAAGACATCGACAAGATATTTACCTTGGATGAGGAGAACCCTTGATGGGCTTCTGCCCATACTTTCTCCATGAATAATCATCAGGAGGAATATCAGCAAGCTTATTGCTTATAGCAGGTACCTTGATGGATCTCTTAACTCTATGCTTCCTGTCAACGTATGAAGACAACTAAGCATTTTAGAAAACGAAAACCCCTGGATAACAATAACACTTAACAACAGCAAAGTAGTGCAAACAGTGAGGAAGACATGTAACCTCTTTTTCGAGCAGTGGCATCTGCCACCACTAGCACATTTGACACTCCCACCGTCTGCCCTCGCAGAGCACTTCCTCTTTGGCTGTGAGCTCTGATCAGAGGAACGGGGCGCACCAATCAAATGGAAGGCATTCCCATCTAAGTTAGCCACACTACCATCTATGCTCAATGAAGAAATGAATGACCTACTGGATGACATTGTAGGAGTGCAGCTAGAGCTATCAAAATTCAGGCTAATGCCACTATTGCTTTTACGGAACATCATTTCAGCTTGGTGTTTCATTCGCTGCTGCTGCTGCTGAAGCTGCAATCTTTGTTGCAGCTGCTGTTGTTGCTGGAGGAATTGATAATGAGCTGCTGATGGCAGCTGCTGAACCAGATGAGGCGGGATTTTACCATTTGAGCCCAATTCCACGGAAGGGTTCCCCAAAGAGAGACAACTCCTGGCATGTGAGCTCAAATCTCTTGCTGGATCATCACGGGAACTAGATTGCCGAATTTGCAGATCTGTTGGGTGGAAATCTTTGGTCTTTGGGTGCGGATTATCCAAGAGCACGCTTTTAGGCAAAGGGGTCACCAACTTCCTCATCTTTCTAACTCTTGCATGACCCAAATTACTGCCTAGAAGAGAAACTACTCTCTTGAACCTAAAAACCGCCTCCCCAGTTTCTATCATCAATTTTCTGTCCTGAACCTGATCTGGCGGCTGCGATAAGAGACTTAAAACTCTATGGCAGCTCTCAACAGCCGCCTTGTTAGCTTCCTCAACCTCTTCCATGTCTTACCCAAGCCCCAGACCCTCAATTTCCAAAGCCAAGATCAACTACGCCAAATATAGAAACATAAAACCGGCAAAATCCAAGCATTAGATCCTTACAGCCAAAAGAAGATGAAGACTTTTTGGAGTCAGAATTCCACTTTCAACTGGAAGGGGCACCCAAATAAGGGCTCTTTCCAGCAATAACCATGAAACTAAACTTCCAAAAAGGGTCAGTTTTTCCCGTGAAAACAGATGAGACCTGGAAAAAATCAAGCTTGAACTGGGTGAAAAAAACTCAAAAGTAGAAGAGAAATGAGTCAAGGATCAAGAACTACCCAGCAATTTCATAATGAGAAAAAGATATAAAGCAAAGGAAAAACACCAAAGGACAGACCTTGTTGGACCTGGTGGTTTCAAACCCTAGATTCCTCCATGGTTTCGAGATTAAAAATGGTGTGAAAGAGAAGACTCTTGTTTTAAGCTTGAAGTTCACATAGGGCCATAAGAGTTACAAAGCCTCCATTTTTTATTTAATAAATTAAGAATTATGTTAACTAGGCGAAAGAATATAAAAATAATGTTTTTCTTTCTTGTACGGGGTCGAAAAAAAAAAACATCGAGGCTTGACCTGACCTCCGCCCCCTCAACTGTGTTTGAAAACATTTAAATATAATTTTTCTGAAATCCAAAACAATTAAATAATAAATTATTTAGTATATTATCTTTATTTTTATTATTTTTATTTAACGGCATGTGAAGTAAAACTATATAATTTAAGAGCTTAAAAAATATTTAAAAATATATTTTTTATTCTTATTTTTATTAAATATAATTTTTAATTTAGAAACTATATAATTTAAGAGCTTAAAAAATATTTAAAAATATATTTTTATTCTTATTTTTATTAAATATAATTTTAATTTAGGTGAAAATTTTGTGAAAAAATAAATTTTTTCCAAAAATTTTTTGGTTAATAAATTTTCTTATAACATTGAGTTTTTCAAATAATACAGCTTTGTAACGCTTTTGTCCGCCTGAAAGAAAAAAATGGAAATCAAATGAAACTGCCGTCTCTGTCACAGATTTGGGGCTGGGACCCACATGAAGACCTTTGGTTCCCCTTTTCTTTTCTTGATTGAGGAGCTTTTATTGCTTCCGGAGACCGCAGCACATTGGTCGTGAATTGTTCTAATTCTAAATACCCGCGGTTTGTTTATATAATAATTTAGGTACAATTTATTTTAATTTAAGTGATTGGTTTATTTTTATTTTTATATATTTTTATCTGAAATTAATTTTGTTTAAAGATTAGTATTACATAGATTTAATAATTCAATTAAAGTAAATTTTTATGATGTTATTAAATTTTTATAAATTTTTTTTATATTTTAAACTAGAAAAATTCATAAAAATTTAATAAGATTATAAAAATTATATTTTTAATAGATTATTACAATGGCATAATATTGACTTTTAATTAAAATTAGTTTCAAGTAAAAAAAATATAAAAATAAAAATAAATTATTTTAAAGTCAATTAACTTAAATTAAAATGAATTTATTCTTAAACTAATGAACTCAAATAAATTTATCATTCATTATTTATATTCGTGAATAATGTAGTTAATATTCTGCATAGGTTTCTTTATTTGTTCGCTTATTTGTTTCTTCGTCCACTTGTTTACTAAGTTCATATATTTTTAATATTGTACACTTATTTGTTCAATTACTCGCCTTTTTATAGTATTTGTTTATGTTGCTCAAAAAACATTTATTCATATTATTTACAAACATGTTCATTTAATTGTGTTCAAACCATGTTCATTTCATTTACACAGCATTATTAAAAATAAAAAATATATATATTTATTTATTATTTGTGTTTGTTTAATGGTAAATGAATGAATATAAACTATTGTTGATTGTTTTCATTCGGTTCTGTTATAGCCCTAACGCAATTCATTTTTATTTATTGTGTTCAGGTTTCTTTAGAACAATATATACTTAGCTGTGACATCATTGAAGGAATAATCAAAGCATAAATGACTAAATCTTAGTCAATTATGACAATAAGGCCCCTTTACAACTTACAATACTCATCACGTATTATAGTTATTTATGAAAGATTCTATAATAAGCTTTATTTTTTTAGGGGGAATTAATGCATTTAACATGCATTTTAGTTCCAAATTAATATGGCCTAATTCCCGGAACCAGATATACGCAAATGAAGATAGAGGCTTAGACCAAAGTAACTTTGGCAACGGTTACCCCGCGAATGGTTTACAAAGTCAAAAGTGGTCCAGGTTAACGTTGCAATCTTATTCAATGACAACTCAAAACTTACGATAGTTGTTGATTTTTCATTTTTTATATCCCTTGAACTTGACTGATTTAAAATTACAAATGTTTTTGCCATAAAATATATTTGTGCCATAAATTCTTTTTTCTATAAATATGATAGAAATAGATAATTATTATGGGCAGGCCTCATGTTGCGGGTGTAATAAGGAACGCCTCATTCTGTACTCTAGCATCTTTGCTAGGCTACGAATTTCTGCTGTAACTGATGTATTGCTGTTTAAAGAAAAAAAAATTATTAAAATAGAGTTGTGTGGAAATGTTATTTAGATTTATGTTAGTAACCTCATAAAAAAAATATAATAACTGCTTTCCACCCGAATTTGTTAAATTGCTTTTAGAATCTTTGAAGCTACATCACTTTCACAAAAAGGAAAGAAAAAAATGGAAGAAGCTGTATCACTACTCTCTCAATTCTGAATTCTGATTAATTAATAGTACATCAAAATTCAAATAACGTTGTCCCACAATTGAGACTTGGATGAGGTCAGGTTTGAATATCGCCACCACCGTTTTTCTCATGAATATTACACATGTTAGTTCAATAGTCTTTCAAATTAAAAAAAAATGTATGTATGCCCAATCTCTTCGACACATATGTACTTCCTAACCTATAATTTTTTTTCCGATGAAAGTTTTTTCCCTTATAACTTGTAAATTTATATATATAGATGATTTTGAGAATTCCCCCAAAAAATAAAACAGCGTATTGGGTTGGAACCTAAAACAAAGATGAGATACATTCTTAGCTATATAAAGTTTGACACACGTATACGTTTCTTCACCAATTTACAACTATATATTGCATAAGTACATTAATTTGTATGACTTTAGTAAGCAAAATATTGTAATATTTTCATTTCATACTCTTTGTAATAATTAGGTAGCGTTTGGATGTATAAAACAATTTTTATTTTCATTTTCTAATATATGTTTTTATTTTCTATTTATAATTTTTCAAAGTGCTTTTTAGAAAACATGTTTAGTTGTTTTAAAATAATCAAATATGATTATATACAAATACACTACATTAAAAAAAATTGTGTCTTAGTAGAAAATTGAAAGAAAGTTCATGAACTATAATTGCAGATTTTCCTAAGTCTATCAACTTCGAAATTGAAAATAAAAAAATTTAAAGCTTGCCGTTGGCTTTTTGCTCTTTGTCGCTTAGGCTCCCAACTTTTATATCGCTCGCATCTACACCACTATCTCCGTCATTCCCAAATGCGTGACACTTGCTGCCGATTCCACTATCACACTCCTCCGATGCCATTGTTGTTGCTTCCGATAGATCGATTCAAACCCCTAGGCTAGCTTAGTTGCCTTAATCGAATGCGATAGGATGAGATTTAGGGATCTATCAAACCACAAGATCCGAAAGAGTCAGTGGCTAGTCGGGCGACGGAAGAGTTTTATGGCGCTGGTTGGGCGGCGGCAATAGGGAAGTCAGTCGGTGGCGATGGCAAAGGAGACGTTGTTCGGTGGTGGTGGCAGATAGGAGGTGGTTGGTCGAGTAAGAAAGATTCGTCGGACATAAGTTCGAGGAGTTTGTCAAGCAAAATTACATAAGAGAGGTGCGCGAGAGATGGATTGGGAAATTATGAAAACAACTATATCACTGTTTTTCAAATCTTCATGTAATGGAAAACTATTTTTCAAGAAAATTGAAAAAGAAAATTAATTAACTAAACATGTTTTCTTTTCACTTTCTAATTTTCAAAAAAAATTTAGAAAAATTAGAGAATTCTCTAAAACTAAACAGGGCCTTAGTATTTTGGGCCATTCAAAATGTTTATATATTCCATATTTAGTAAATCATGAGGTTTTTCAACACCCCCATGATGATGCTGGACATTTTCTATTGCAGATAGTATAAATTGTAAAGTAGTTAAGTTTAAATAAAAAGTTTGTCATAATACAATACACAAATATAATATTCATTGTTTATTTACATATTTGTGGGTTAATTACATCTATGGCATCTAACATTTTATTATTGTCCTAGTTTGGACCCTAATCTCAAAACCTTGCATGGGAAGTCCTTAACTTCATTTTTTTGTTCCATCTTAGGCCTTTGGAAGAATAAAAACGTTAAAATTTATAGAATTGGCCACATGACATGCCCAACATGAATGATTTGCTACACTGGCATAATGAATCACCAGCTATAAATGACATGAAAAAGAAAAATAATAATAATAAAATGTATGAAAAACGGGGGAAAAACTGCCTGGGTCAATTCGACAAAAACAATGACACCCTGACTGAATTGCCTAGGTTAGTGAAGATAGGTCATCGAAGGATCATCATAGCACTGGTGGATCAACCTGATGTTGAAATTGGAGCACCGGTGGATTGTTTCAACCCCGCAGTCTGTTCATGCCCCCCACCTCAAAACCCTCCCGCTACCACCGTCTGTTCATGCCATCTTCACAACATAGTGATGAAAATGGCATCCTCCGGAGCACGGATGGCAAACAAAAAAAATAGATGGTGGTGGATTTGACAGGGGGCGATTTTGGTGATCAACCTCTCTATCCTATCTGGCGTCGTTGATGATGGGTTCCACGGGAAAGGTGGTGTGGCTTGTGGTGAAGCAATGATGGTAGGCTAGGACCATCAGCAACGCCGAGGCTGGTGACTAGAATGTCAAGCAGGGGGAGCAGTAAGGTGGTAGCGGCAATTGAGGAAAAGTTAGGGTTTTGAAAGATAAAAGTGAAAAATCAAGGGCTAGGCTGTTGTTTTTCCTTTTATTCTTTTTTTTTTCTTCCTTTTCCACATTAGTGCCATTATGCCAAATCGTCTTTGCTAGCATGCCATATGACCAGTTCTGTCAATTTTAATGTTTTTCATCCTTTAAATATCTAAAATGAAACAAAAAAATTGAGGTTAAGGACTCCCGATGCAAAGTTTTGATGTTACAATCTAAAATAGGACAATAATAAAATGTTAGGGGCCACATACGCAATTAACCCACATATTTGCTTTGCATGAATTGAGAGGGGTAGGTAATTAAGAAATGTGGAGTCAAGTATGTTGATGGTGATAAAGACGCGGATGAAGCAACACTTGCAATCTTTGGTTGGTTGAAGGGATCGAATAAGTGATGTTGTGGCTGTGTGGACACTATGAAGTAGTGACTTAGCTTCTTGAACCCTGCTATGCACTTCTCTTCCAATTGGGTTTTGACCGAAAATAATGTGTGTATCTCGTTGTGATGACTAACGACCAGATCGGAACAAAATCAACACATCATCCTACACCAATCGGCCGGATACGTCATCCCACTCTTATCAGTTGGAAGTCATTGTTTGTAGATGGAAGTGAACCCAGATGATGAGGATACAAGAAAACCCATTGTGGCACCAAAACAAAGAGGTCGGATCTAGAGAATGAATTTGAGCATTCATAGGAAAAAGCAAGATTGAAAAGTAAATACTATTGAAATTTTTTGTTATTCTAAATGTTGGGGTTAAAGAAACCCTCTTTCAGTCCCTATAATTTTTTTACCTCGATAGTTATAGTTTTCAAACTTACAAATATGTCAATCCCACAATTGCCCTCATCTCATCTACCTAAGCCAGATTGTCATATGAAAAAGTCTATGAACCAAAAAGGAAGAAATGAAATTAAGGATTGGAAAAAGGGTTAAACCATTACTAAGAAAAATGAAAAAAAAATGACAATAAAACCCATTTTCAATGCTTGTAATTTTACTTTTTGTTGATTATAGCCTTCAAACTAGTAGATCTATAGATCTCCCATTGTGCTTATATTATCTAACTGAGCCTGATTGTCATACGAAAAAATATAGGGAACAAAAAAGAAGAAATGAAATCTTTAAAGACTGGAAAGGAAGTTCTACGATTACTAAGAAAAATGCAAATGCAAAATACAAAAAGACAAAAAAAAATGGCACCTAATTCTAGGGAACAAAAGAGAAGAAATGAAATCTTTAGGAACCAGAAGGGGTCCACCATTACTAAGAAAAATGCAAAAAAAAAAAAAAACCCTTAAAATTTCAACATTCAAAATATGTCATATTTTCATATTTAGTAAATTACTATATTACATCATCCTTTAAACTATTGCTTTAATATTTAATTTTTTTTTAATCTACGTGTAAAAAGTGAGGTAAACAATGGGCAATTTTTTTTTCATTTTTAACCTTCACATCAAAACTAAATGTTTGAAAGAATTTAGGACGGAGATAATATGTGTTTCCTATATCCCAAATTCTTTGCACCATTTCACTTTTCAGTAATTAATCTATAATTTTTTATTTTTAACATTTTAGTATATAAATGAAATACATTTATATATAAATAATAAAATCAAAACTTATAGTTTCTAAATAATTTTTTTCTAATAGAAAATAATATGAATAAATTCAAATCAAACTAGTCCAAAAAATCAACTGATGCAAAAAAAATAAAACAGTGGGAGTATCCACTTGGTTTTTTAAATGATTTAAATTTAATTGGGTCTCATATATAATTATTGCCAAATGTAATCATTGGTCTCAACCTATCATTATCTAGCAAATTGGTCCTCAACCTTTATTCCATTGTATATTAGTTCTACATCTTTATAAAGAATTGCAAAATAATCCCTAGCAGGCTACCTCCACAAAAAGATTGAGTTATTATAGGAACCCAATTTACAGAGAAAAAAACATAGTAATTTAAATGACCCATTAACTATAAAAAATTATAAAAGAAATTGAATTTATTGAAAGCTAATAGTCAATCAACTTATATTAAAATTTTAATATTTTATAATTAAGTTAGAGTTAGCACGTTTTACAAGAGGATGGATCAATATGCAAGAAACTTTAAAGACTTAAGACTAACGGTGCAATTTACCTATAATTACACCTCGGATCATTGTCTTTCTGAAATCATTTCTATCCGAACTTTTATAGCTTTTCTTCAATTTGTAGATGCCATGTAATTAATGATGACATATACCGAAATTTTTTATTTATTAGAAGTAGACCTTCCGTACATTTTCGGCCATATTATTTTTGTAAAGGAAAACTTATCAAAAAAACTCCATGAGGTTTAGGCAACCCTACATTTTTGTCCCCATTTTTCAGAAACCTACACTTACCCCTGAAAAGTTAACACCGTTACTCACAGTTACCATAAAAAAAAGAAAATATCTTATTTTGCCCTCCTACCTTTCTTCCATAAAAACTTTGCCCCCAACTACTAAAACCCCTTTCAAATCAAACCATATAATCAAAAAAAATCCACAAACAAGAACAAGAGAAACAAAATCAAATTGGAACCATTATCAATTCAAATCGCTCTTCGAATTGCTTTCTTCTGGGTCGAATCGAAGGAATCGATTTCTACGCCTTCTTGTCGTGCACCGCCAACCATTCGTATGGCTGGAGACTGTGGCCTCGAGAAGACGGAAGCCTCAAATCCCCTCAACCATAATCAGTCCCCAGCCCAACAAAATCCCCAAAAATTCGTTGTCAATCAGCCACCGGAACTCGTAACGAAATCTGGCAGGTATTGTTGCCGTGGATGCTGCGGATCTTCGCAATTCAACTTTCTCATGCTTTGATGCCCCGATTCTGATTGTGCGAGAGAGAAAAAGAGAGTCTGACCGACGGGGAGCGGATCGAGTGAGATTTCGTCTGGCGAGACGGACAGAGAGAACGGAGGTGAGTTTCGGCGGGACTCCACCGCCGCACGATTCCGCGTCCACCCAGATTCTCCGATACTGCCACACGATTCAACTCGCCATTTACCATCGGAAGGCGAATCAGATTGACGATTGAGCATAGGCCAGAGGAGATTTGGGAACGATTGACAATTGAAGACGATGAACAATGAACCACCAACTGAGGGAAGTCGAAAAGAGAACGAATGTGGGCCACCGGAGGAACGAAATCTGGTACAGGCCGCGACCGAAAGAAGACGAACGAGGACCACCAGAGAAACGAAATATGGTATGGGTTTTCAAAATTATTGGTTTGATTTGAACGGTTTTAGTGTTTTGGGGCAAAATTTTTAAGAAAGAAATCTATGGAGTAAGTTCAGTTATTTTCCCTTTTTTTTGTTAACACTGAATGAGAGAGTTAGCTTGGTGCAGAGTAATTGTAGATTTCTGAAAAAAGGGGACAAAACTGTAGGTTTGTCCAAACCCCAGGGCTTTTCAGTAATTTTCCCTTTTGTAAAATCATTCTCTCATAATATGGGTAAATTGCAACCATGACTCCTAACATTTTATTATTATCTTATTTTGAACCATAACCTTAAAACTACACATGGAACGTCCCTAACCTCAATTTTTTGTTTCATTTTAGATCTTTAAAAGACGAAAAATGTTAAAAATAACAGAAATGGTCACGTGGCATATCAGGATGCGGCAGTTGGTGACGTGACACAATGAATCACCAGTTATAGATGTTTGCAATTGGCCACATCAAAGATTTAGGGCCTATGTTACAAAAAATGAAGAAATTTAGGGCCTATATGGGATTAGCCCACATCTCTCCTTCCTTCTCCCTCCACCCGCCGCCCTACTTGCCGCGCTCCGGCCTCAACTGATTCTTCTACCTTCCATTTTTTTTCCCAACCATGTCCAACGAATCGTTGCCCTCTCCTCTGCCTCCCTAAGATCCTTTCATATACTCATCGCCGTCGTCACCTCTTAAAGCCATTCTCGCCCTCCTGGTGCCGCCGCTCACTTCTTTACCCAATATTCCCACTGCATGGTTGTCATGCCAAATCCACGTCATTTGTCACTCTTCTTGATGGTCTCTTGATGAGACTATTGCCCTAATCGATGCGTGTCGCAACAAGTGGTATGCTCTTTCAAGGCCATGCACTAGCAAGATGTGGCGGAAGCTGTTTTGCGATGTTGTGCCACCGCCTCCCCTGCCGAGACCACCATCCAGTGTCGCCACAAGATGGAAAAACTCTGAAAAAGCTACCAAATCAAGATCCGGTGGACCAGATCGCTGCCTCCAGATGCGTACTGACTGACAGAAGAATCTAGGGGCATGTTCAGGCAAGTTTAGGGTTTAGCTACGGAGGGAGATGGGGGATAGTGGTGACTCAGGGGATTTGACGAGGGATGATGGTACGGTGAAACAAGGACAATCGACTAGGGGGAGTGGTGGTCCAAGGTTTTAAGCGAGGGAGCGGCAGTTGAGGAAAATTTTGGGTTTTGAAAGAAGGAAATGAAAAATCAGGGACCTAAGCTGTTATTTACTTTTTATTCTTTTTTTCTTTCTTCCTTATCCACGTTAGTGCCACCATGGCAAATTGCCCAGACTACCGTGCCACGTGACCAATTCTGTCAATTTTAACATTTTTTGTCTGTCAAATGTCTAAAATGAAATAAAAAATTGAGGTTAAGGTCGTTTCATGCAAGATTTTGAGGTTATAATCCAAAATAGGACAATAATAAAATTTTAGAGGCCATGTGCGTAATTTACCCCTCAGAATATTAACTCCATATTATTACTCTTTTTTGGGTGAGTCATGCTTTCCATTGAAGTGTCTTGCTAATTATGTTTACACTCCTGCAACCTACCATTATCCCTATAACTTTTTAGCATTACAGAGAAAAATGGTATCTTATATTTACAAAGATAAAGAAATTAATAATTTAGACTACCTATTAAGTGCATAAAAATTGCTAATCAATTTATATTTACTAAAATATATTACCAAATAATTTAAATTAATTTCAAACAGTATAAAAAAGTAGGGAGATAGGTGAGCTAACCTAGACAATGCATGTGTACTTGCTACTAAACTTTAAACAAAAAAAAATTACTAAATATTCTAAAATTTGTATAAAACTTTTTACAAAATTACAGAAGAGAGGAATTGATTAGATGCAATAAAATTAAAAGATTTCGCTTATCTCTTTAACTCACAGTTTAAGGTATACCATTTTCAATTTAGTAAGAGTTTAATATGAATGTACTAGAACTACTAAAAGAATATAGTAAATCTATTTTTTTAACTGAATTGATATGAATATGAAAAATACCAAAAGTACTAACATTTGTATAAATTTTATATTACTAGATGATGTGATAGAAACTAATTTAACATAAAATTCCATAGTGATTTATTTGTATGAAACTATCTACCAACTGAACACATCTTCTAGGGGTTAACTGTTGCTATAGTTCTCAATCCTTAAGTGTTATTCCACATGTCCCTAACCTTTACTTTATTTTGCTCTTATCGTTAACGTCATTAAAACGTTCAATAGTTACCTCTTTTTGGATAAAAATCCTTATGGTAGATGAAAAAATGCTGCAATAGCCCAAGATTGTAGGAAAAATCTAATTTTGACTCATAGAAACTTATTCAATATCCTACTTCCTCTCCTCCAAAACAAAACCTCATGCCCCATGATGAACTACTTTATTGCTGTCGTTCCTGTCCTATCCCACCACACCTACCACCAATGAGTTTGATTTCTCTGCCGAGTCCCCATGAAGGAGTTCAATTTCTCCTCAATTGAGTTATACAAAAAAAAAATCCACCTCATAAATGCCATAAAAAATTATCCTATAAATTGGATGCAATTATGTGAAAATAGAATAGGCCAAATTATCTTTCTTTTTCCTAATACATAACAATACAAAATCCTCCCGCTTACTTAATTTTTCTTTATTTCTTTTGAATGTTTGGAAATGATCAAGAAAAAGTGAACTAACCGCAATGCTTTCCAAAAATATAAATTAAAAAAAATGCTACTAGATAACACATAACCCCGATAAAGATCTAAAGATACTTTGGCTTTCACACACTAATTTTATTGGCTCGTCAGTCATCACCATAATGGCTTACTTATATTCTCTTCTATATTTTACAAGTTGCAATTAACATGCTTCGCCGCATTCGTATCCTCTTCCCCCAACTCTCATACATCCTCTTTGTTAAGTGCATAAGTTGTATACATATTACCCCTATTTGATGCTTAAATCTTTTATAATGCTAATCTTTAGCTAAGTTTTTAGTGTTTTTGAGGTGTAGGCTGATAAGTGCATAAAATTTTAGTCAAACTTGTTGATTGTTTCTAGGTTAAGGTGTCTAGATAGGGTGAAAATCTATGGTCCCCTACCCCTATTTTGAATATTAACTTCTAATTGGTGGAGAGTTCTTATATAGTTATTGCGAAAGAACCCAAAACCACACCGTTGATGTATTTTGGAAGCATCTAAACCATATTTTAGCTTAACACTTATTAGAGAAATTGTTTTAGGTTTTCATCTTTCTTATTTATCTTATTATCTTGGAGCTACCATTATTGCAACTTCTTGGAGGAGTTTGGAAGATTTTTTGGAGAGTTAGAAGCTAGAGCTTCAAGGGTGTTCTTGGTTTCTTCTTCCTATTGTTGTTTTTTTTTTTTTTAATTTAATTTAGGATATTAAGGGTTCTAGTTTTATGGATTTCTCTAGCTTGAACATAGAGTAGATTTCATTCTCTCTAAGATGTAGCTCTTCACTCTAAATGTTTAATGTTAATTTGAGGTATTTCACAAATATTTCATCTCCTGTGTTGCTCATTCTTATGTGTTTATTGATCACATTCAGACATTACGTAATCTCAATTTTGTTTTTGAAAAAAATGGAGTAGAGATGAAAATAAGGAGTAAAGTATAATGGGTTTGAGAGAAACAAGAGTATTCTCTTGATCCATTAAGTGTATAATAGGGGTTAAGTCTTAATCCACTTTAGACTAGTGAATAAGCTCGAGTGATGCTATTGCTAGTTATTAGGTGAGCCAAGCTTGGTCTCAAGAGATAGAGTTTTAATGCTTGAATCCCCGCATGAAACTAAGAGTTAATATCCATTTATCTCAGTTAACTTAGACAATAAGATAGAGTAGTAAATCCTATGGAGATGACCTACTAATACAAGTTCGTCCAATCTTAGTTAGTTGTAGTTAGTTATCATTTGCATTGTTACTTTTCTTGCGTCTTGCCTTTTTATTTGTAAACTTGTTATGCATCAGTTACTTTAGAATTCACTTCAATTAGTCCTTTAATTAGCTCAGTTGGGTATTTAATTGAGTACTTGGTATTTACTTTGGTTCAACAACTTTATCTTAGGACAATACTCATATTTACCACATGCACACAATAACACTGTACACTTGTGGATAAATAGGGGTTATAAATTCAAGACTTATGTTTCACAACAATGCAAAAAAAAAAAAACTTAAAATCGAGCAGGAACATAATCGATTAGGCATGGCAAATGAAGGGCCTAGGCCAAAGAGTCAAGTGGAGCAAGCGGCTTGCAGGGTATTGTGCAAGCACTGTGTATACTATGCTTGGCATGGCAACACTACTTAAGAAAATCCAACAACACGCCACATGTAGTAGGAGTGGCAGCCGCATACCAGATCCCTGGAACCATCCAGAGCACGCGGTGTCGCATAAACACCCATAGCGTAGACGGCCAACATGTTAGCATTGCTCTAAGATGGCAATGTGGTGGTTGTGGGGACCAATTTTCCTTCAACATTTTTAGATGTCTGTTTTGGCAGTTGTACATCATTTTCACCAACTTGTGGGTGAAGACTCTTCACTAAACCTTTTTGTGATTGGTTGGGGACAATTTGGATGTTTAAGAAAATATATGTTGGGGGGAAAAAAGACATTTTGGTATCTAGCTAGAGATAGTATCGAACAGGTTCTAGAATTGTTATGTTTTTCTAGTTTTTGTTCTCATTGGAGCTTCTAGGTAAAAAACTCTCACCTTTATGTTACTTAAAGTTATTTTGAGACTGATATGTATTGATATCCTTTCATTTGATTAGTTTCTTTTCATCTTATTGACTGTTTTTCATGGAATTTTTGTTTATCCCTTCTTTTTGTTCATTTTCTTGCATGTATGAGTAGTTACCCCAAGCCTCCTATGGTTGGGGATTTGTGTATTACTTGATTTGTTCTTGTTGTTAACAATGTCCATGACTTATATAGTATTCAACTTTGAGCTTTTTAACTTTTGGGTGGTTCACTAAAGATCCTAGCACACACACCTCACAAGGTGTTCATGGAAATATTTGAGAGATGTTTTTTAAAGCAAGGGCCAAAGAAGTCAAGTAGGGAGAGCTTGGCTTAAGCTAAGAGGTTCGGATGAGTCCTTTAGATGAGTTAAGGGTTGGCACTTCATGCTTTAGGTTGAGGTGCAAGACATAAGAATGAGCTTGGTCTTAGTTTAGAAGAAAGGTTAAGCCTATAAATTGATTTAGGTGGATAGTGAAAAAACCTTCACCCTAGTAAGTTGACATGTCTATGAAACAGCCAATGCAAAAAATGGCCTCTATTCCCTAAGTGGCTATCTCTTCATCGTTGTTTTATTGTTTATTGGAGTCCTTACTAGTTTGACTCATTTGGTTATTGTTTTTGTTCCTTAGTTTTTACTTGTCTTTTTTGTTACTTAATTCACTCTTACCATTTATTCATTGCTTTTAATTACTTGAATTTTAGTAGTAGTAATAGTAGAATACATTTCACTATTCTAGGCCTTAGCATTTGTAGACCTATCCTTCATATTTGTTCTTCTTGGTTCAACCCCTTACTCTCCACTACACAACTAGCATTGTACACTTACAGGTAAAGAAAATGGTTACATTAAGACATTATTGTGGTTGATAACCACTTTACATTCAAAACCTTTTTCACATAACACTCCACCGCCACTTTCCCCATATCCTTCTCCACCACCTTCCGACATCATCCTTTATCGCCATTTCCTTATATCCTCTTTCATCCCTGTTAGGGATGTTAATCTAACCTGATTAACCTGCAAAACTTGTTGCCTCAAACCAAACTGAACCGATAGCAATGTGAGTTTTATGTGGATTAGGGTCAGGGCGAGTAGTGAAAAAGGTAAACTTGATTATTTATGTGGGGCAGGGAGGGTTCGAATTGTAAAACTCGCATAAACCTAACCTGAACCACTTCTTTCTTTAATTCCTTTTAATCCCTAGTAACATGATGACAATGCTCAAAACTCACACTTTTCTTCTTTGTTGCATGATTTATTTTTTACTTATTTATAACAGTTTTGGATTATGAGATTTTTTTGTAAAAATTTACATGATGTTTTGGCTATTTTATACACATCTAGTTTCTGTTGTTAAGTATTAAAATTGAACAATATGACATACATATAGGTTAAGGAACAAAAAGATAGAAAATGATAAAGAAAGCTAGATTATTTAGTTACTTATATAGGTTACAACAAGCTGGTTTTTGTTTATAATATATAGATTTGTGGTAGTGAGTGTGAACTTTTATAGCTAATTTTTCTTATTTGCTTATTAATATCAAGGTTATTTGAGTTTTGAGATTATTATTTGAAATCAAAGTAAGTTTAAACCATACTTTCTATTTTTTAAGGTTTTTTTATTTTTCATTATTGTTATACAATTGGTTTGCCCTTTTTTTTTTTTTGAAAGTTTTAGGCACATAAAATTTTATTTGAATTGAGTATTTTTTTATATAAATTAAAATTTGAAGTATAATTGTATATCTTTTTTTTTACATATTTATAACTGTTTTGGATAAAAATTGTTGCTTTACATGAAAATATAAAAACTCGATCATACCGAATTGACATAAACTCATTTTTATGTGGTTCGGGTTGTCACAGTGTTTAAGGGTATGTGGGTAAGGTTGGGTAGTTAACTTAGTAACCTCACCAACGATGTGGGTAGGGTCAGGTTGAGTCGAAACGTGATCATACTCGACTCATGAACACCACTAATCCCTAAGGCAACCCATGACTCCATTGCCACTATAAGTATAGTAGTAGCACCCCAGCGGCCTAGCCCCCAATAACCAACATCACCCACACTACATCCTTTTCCAGCTAATCCCCATGGACAAGTTTGATTTATTTTCCGTGTCCTTTGCGCCTCCAGCTAAGTTGTCTCGATATTAAGAATCAGAATTATTGAAGCTTATCCTTAAGTTGCAACACGTAGGGAACAACGAGCACTGTTTTCGGATCCTCCGGTCATGGTTCTTCATTGCTAGTGAAATTTAGGCTTTTCTCGATCAGAGTATGTGTGTTGAACAAGTGGATTTTAGTGAGAATTTTTTGTTAATGATGGGCATGGCGGGACAGGATTGGAAAAATGGGATGAGAACGGTGATGAGGGAGGTGTTCATTGTTAGGTATGAGGAAAAGAAATATGAGATTGATGGTGGCTATATTGTTAGACGGGTAAATTTTTGGGTTCTTGGGAAAGAATATGTTTTAATGGGCCAAACTCTAGATTTTTCTTATAAACTTAGGCTGATGTGGCAACTTTCATCCAAAAGAAAAAAATTAATGATGATAGGGATGAGAGTGGAACAAAGTGAAAGGTTAGGGATGAAAGTGGAACACTAATTAAAGATTGGGGATTATAAATCTTAACCCCATATTTTAGTAAGAAGATGTTAATCAATGTAACGTTGTTGAATGAATAGTATGAATTGTTCGCTTGAGTTGAGTGGGGCCAACATGAAGACAAAGGCAACTTACAGCAACTGTTTTACTTCGCCTTGAAGCATCTGCTACTGCTCCCCTGGACTTCTTTCTTCATCAGAACGAATGCCCGTCAGAAGTGGGACACGCGTGAAGACCTTGATGTATTTTTATCTTTAAGAAATGTGGAATAAGGAGGCCAATAATTGTTGAACGGCGTGTAGACGTTTGCGACACGTGCGACTCGGTAAACTTTGACTTTTGCGTTGTCGAGCTTTGGCTGTATTACACCTGAAGAGCTATAAGTCTCTGCCAAGTGGCTGTTAGATTGACTCCGCACCACCGGTAACGTGAACGGAGGTTACGGGATGAGATCGGTGACTGACAGGTGAGGGGCAGGCCCCACAAGGTTGACTCGTCATCGTCCAGCTTTTATTTGAAGGCGAAAGACGGAAATAACCATTAAGTTTTTTATTTCCCCTTTCAAAAGATGTTTAATTCGAATTAAAAGTGAATTATACATTTTTTTACAAATCAACGGCTGCATAACATTTTAAGAAATAATATGAATAATTGGAGATGAATCGGATAAAGAGAATTTGATTAAGTCAAATATTTTATATAATTAAAAATAAATCTAAAATAAATAATGAATAACGCTCAAAAGAAACTAATAATAACCAAACAAAACTTATATCTGACCTAGCATCAAATGCGTAAAAAAATAGTATCTGTAAAATAAAAAGACTTCTTATAAAACTTAAAAAAATAAAAGTTAAGATTTTGGTAAACCCAAATAAAAACATAAATCAATCGTTATCTATTCTTAATTTAAAATTTACCTTGTGAAAGTCTTAGACTGCTATTAAATACCAGAATTTTGAATAAATTGCATCAACAATAAAATTTGATTGATGATGTCAGATAATAACAGTCAAATAATAATAATAAACAACTAGCTAAATCTAGAACAAGGTCCGAATCTAACGAAAATGGTAGATGAATGTGTGGGAAACGGCAGATGAGAAAAGGAAGAGGAAGGGTCGGCCAAGCGGTAAATAACCAACATTAGTGGAGGCAATAAATTGCCCACTATTATATTTTTTAAGATAAATATGTTATTATTGTTTTGTTTTTATGTAGACAAGTCACGCCATTAAAAATGTTTATTAATTTTGATGTGTGCGATATGAATTATTTCAGAAGAATTAGTGGGTTTATCTTGGAGAGTAAAAGCCTCAAAGTTTGTCTTCCTAATTATTAACTTAGAAATATCTAATTCATACTTAAATTATTTTAAGATTTTATGGTTTTAGTTAGACTTTAATTCAAATTTATATTAGAGTGAAAACAAACATACTTAAAATCAAATCAAGGATATCTGAAAGTCAACACACGTTAAGGGAAACTTTTCTTTATAATTAACATATTTTAATGGATAAATTTCTATACTATTCATCAATGGGTTATTTGAATATTTAAAAATATTAGTGGAATATTAGCTTCAAAAAATTGTAGCCGTAGGTGATTTTTCACACTGACCTAATATAAGTGGAATATTAATTAGGGGTGAACATAAGTTTGGTAAATTTGAAACTCAATCCGAACCACTCTTATTGGGTTGGGTTGGATAATAATGAACCATAGTTCGTGGGTTGGTTTCATATATAGAAGAACTGATGATTTTTTTGAGATTCATGAAATTTATCCATATTCACTTGAATCACTTCACTTCCTAGACCGATTACTCCTAGGTTATTTTGTTTTTGATCTTTCTATTCCAAACTTACTTTCTATGACACAATTCTCATGTTTTTTTATTTATGAGTCATCATGTGAAATTGGAAATTCATAATATCAGCATATTGCAGGTTTTGATATTGAAGAATATAGTCTTAAAAGCTCAGCTTTTCATGTTAAATGTTATGTCAATATTAAAATTTTTTGAATGAAGTAAACTAGTTAAGATGAAAGATAATCCATAAGTAACTATTTTAAATCATTTTGAAAATAGCATGTTAAACTATTTTGAATGTGTCTAAGTACATATATTTAAATATTGATTTAATTATATATTATATTGAATATTCCATTTATTTTTTAACAATTAATTCCCATATTCTTTACATCATTTATTTTTAAATTTTTTCTAACAAATACTACTACAAAATTAAATTATGGTGAAAAAATTAATTTATAATTTTTTTATTTTGGTTTTGTTAACATCTTAGTATATAAATGAAGAACCTTTATATATAACAATGATAAATGATTTGATAGAAGAAATATAGTTTCTAAATATATTTTTTAAAAATTTTTCTAACTAATACACCGTAATATTAATTGCTCTTTTTTGTTTTTGAATTCAATAATGATTGACTAAAAATTAGATTAATCTAGAAAAAATTAAATGGTTGGCACATACTTAATGAATGACAGCAACTTTCAGGATGTCAAGTGTTGTATTTTTCATAAACTGATTTTGTCCTAAGATGTAATTTTATTAAATTTTTTTGTTGTTATAGGTATATGGTATAAACCCAAAAAACCTTCAAATTGTCCTACCGAGGTACCTTATCTCTTATCGCATGTCCTATCTGGGTAGAACATTAGAACCCTAAACTTTTCTAATAACTAATAAACTTATAACAATGATTCTGATTCTGCTCGGTTATTGATTTGATAGAAAAATTTTGAAATCTAGATTATTTTATATTCATCTAATTTTATCATAAAATCAAACCAACCCAAACTATACTCATCGTAATATTAATTGATCTTTTTTGTCTTCGATTTATTCAATAGTTATGATTGACTACTGGTCTATCAAAATGAGATTAATCTAGACAAACAATTGCGATGAGCTTGGCACATACTTAATGACCCTGACAGCAACTTTCAGGATTGTCAAGCTGTTGCTTTCTTTTCATAATCCGACGTGTTTTTTAGTCCTAAGACTTGTCCCTTTTTTCCGTTTAAGTTTTATTTTTTTTAGTTTTTTAAATTAATCGTAAAATTTTCATTCAGTGTCATAAATTAATTCTGTATTTACTGAAGAATAATTACTAATAAGAATATGATTTATAGTCCGATGGTCCACCAATGGGTTGCAACGTAAGAAACTAATCGGAGGATACTGCGGAGAACGGGGAGGACGACGTAGAGGTCGAGGGCGGCTGGGATGGTGGGCGACAGAGAAAGAGGTTGAAAAATGATTTTGGTGGAAGTTTAAGGGTTAGAATTAATTATTAGAGAAGTTTAGGGTCCAAAGTTATTATTTTACGTTTAATTAATAATTTAAATGATTGGCTAAGAATCAAATAATTTATTTCGAAGTTGGGAGAACAGCCGACTATCATGGGCAAACTAACCTTTTACTACTCCACAAGATCGTTAGTGTGTCATTTGGCACCCAAAAGCCAATTAAAACGATATATATGTGTATATAACTCATTCTATCTCGCAAGGTTTGTCCCATTTCCTTTTTTAGCAATTAATTTATAATTTTTTTTAATATTATATAAATTTAATTTTTTTAATATAAAAATTGTACCTTAAATACTCTAATTTGTAAATATAATTTTTTAAAAAATTTTATAATATAAACATATTTAAATTAAATTTTAGTAAAAAAAAATAAAATAGATATCCCTTATGAAACAAAGAAACTATGTATGTGTGTGTGTGTAAGACAACCTATTTCAAGAGTAGAGATAAGAATATAATTCTAAACTTATGGGATAAAGAGGTTTAATATATAAATCCTTAAGAACCTTATTTATGATTAGCCTATTTTTGACCGTCTGCTTTATAAAGAATTTGGTGCCGTTGTTTGAATTTTAGCCTTATCTGTAACTGTATGTGTTCCTTTGCATTATCATTTTACAGGCCAACATGATGCATATAAGTAAGTTGCTCGTATAGATGATTTCGTATGGAGGAATGAATTTTCAGTCATCGTAGTATTAGCATGTGCATTGACCATTACCAGTTCAGGTCAGGTCTTGGTTCTAACTAATCGCGCATGTCCATTTCCGAGATCTGCTGCCGTATGAGGCCAAAATTGATCTAATTGCTCTTTTGTCTATGAGCCGAGTGGTCAACATCAACAACGCAATTTATCGATCCGAAAGTATAATCATAAATTTATTATAATTCATTTGTCCTGCTACAACAAATTAACAACAAACTGCTTTAATTATGCGCAATTTCCCTGCTTCATAAATATAAACTCGATGCCACGTCATGCGACAAGTTTCTTCTCTTTCAAGCTATTGTCCTACTCCTCATATTATATATTCTCCCTCTCCTTGATTTTCTTTTCCTTTCATTTTTTTTTCCAAGGACATCTTGCCTGTTTATTTTAAAGAATTTATATTCTAACATACTCCTGTCATCTGTGAAATAATTAAGTCCTTTAGCATATTTATATGATGCGTTTGGTAAAATAATTCCTTTTGTCTTTGTGGTATTCATTCATATTTTGCCGGGCATTGTTTAATTTGATATCAATATATAAACTCGTCGCGTGGTTACGTTTCCTGGATTTAGCTTTCCTTGTTTGGTTCTCTTATACACACACCTTGTAAAGATCTAAGGAAAAATTAGTAAATTTATCACTCTTGTATTGGTTATAGAATGATTTTACTATCAAATTTTTTGATGTCAAATTTACTATAATTCTTTTTATTGAATAAATTTTACCACTAATGTTTTATCCATAGAGTGATTTTGTCAATGATATTTTTTTTTTGTTGCAAATTTGCCACTGATGTTTTTAAGGAACAATAATAAAATTGCTTCAACATAAAATATGGTTAGTATATTTGAGATGAAAAAAAATTCAATAGCAAAATCATTTTATGACCAATATGTCAGTAGTAAATTTGAACATTTTCCCAAGTTCTAAAGATTGGAATCAGGAAATGTTGGTCAATTTAGACTAATAGTCTATTGTTATTCGTTAGGAGTTATTTTGACCTACTTCCTAATTATATTATACTAGTTATAGTTAGAGGCGGAAACGAGCAGAACTTCTTATTATATAGTTCGAGTATGAGCTCCAGTTTTCTTTTTGTTATTAAATTGAGCCTAACGAACCTTGAACCTGAACTTGAATTGCATCAAATACTTGAATGTTTAGCGATTCAAGCACCAAACACAATACTATTTTTTTCAAATCGTTATTGAGCCTAACCAGGTTAATATAAACAAAGGCTAAAGTACGTTAGCAGCCTCTAAACTTTGCAAACTCACTAAGTTGGTCCTTTAACTAAAACTCAGGCGCTAGTAACCCTTGGACTTTCTATATTGTATGAAGTTAGTCCATTAAGTAACGGAAGGAGTCATGTGACACAGACGCTATCCAACCTATTATTGAGTAGACATACAATTACTAGCTTAGGTGCACAAAAACAAATGCTTATGGAATATTTTTCACAAATATACACAACGACTACTCAATGTGCAATTAGAGACAAGATCTATGTTTCCCCCTAATTCTTCGCTCTAGGTGATGAAGAACAGGCATAAATGAGCTAATTGCACGATTAGGCCCTAACTTTTAATTATTATTCTAGTTTTGACCCCTAACCTCCAATTTGCACGTTTTGACTTCTTCACCTCATTAAAATGTTCCATTTTTGCCCCATTTTTTACGGAAATCATCATATTTGATGGAAAATACCACATTAGCATAGGATTGTAGGAGAAAATGATAATGTTAACCCTTTAAAGCTTTTTGCTTGGCCAGAAAATTCATAAAATTTTGAAATCTAACAGTAAATTCCTAACCTTTAATCCCTAACCCTCTCCTGTCCGCCGTCCGCTATCCTTAACCCTTTCCCACCTCCCATCCCTTATCCCTAACCCCCTCCCACCCCCTGTCTGCCATCTCTTTTGACCTCCTCTTCCCCCTCAGCCCCTTTGTAAACACTTCATTCTTCGCTAAGCCCCTATGATCCTTTTCACTCTACAAATGCCAAATTCTTCATTAAGACCCTGCGATTAGAGTGCCAACTCTGGGGTTTGCTCTCCGATTTCGTTCAACACCAAGGCATGCCACAACTGCAGCAACGCCAGTGTGATGTAAGTTGTCACTGTTTCATGGTCGAATGGCCCTGAAAATCTTTGCAACTTCGTGGTCAAATGGCCCAAATTTTCATAGATAGAGGTGCGATAGGGCTAGGGACGAAAAACGGGTAGTGGGAAACGGTTAGGGATGGGTTTGGAAAAATTAAAGGTGGGTTGATGAAATTAAAGGTGGGTTGATGTCGAGGATGGGGTAGAAGAAATGAATTGGGGATGAAGGAGCCAATCAGGTGAGAGAGGTGGATGGAGGTGCAAAGTGAGGATGGAGGATAGGGAGGCAAATGGAGGACAGGGAGGAGGCTGAAGGAAAGGGAGGCGGATGAAGGCGGCGGGAGAAGAGGGTTGGCCGGAGGGGGAAGGGGGAAGGGGGAAGGGATTTTTTTTTTTGTCAAAATGAATTATTTAAGAATTATTTGGTAAAGAGAAAAGTTTTCAAGCATTAAAGTTAACATTGTTTCCCCTTAAATGCTACGTTGATGTGGCATTTTATATTGGAACTAACAAGTTTCGTCACCTAAAGGTCCAAAATAACATGTTTAAAATGACGTTAGGGAGTCTAAATGTGTAAATTAGAGGTTAAGGTTAAATCTGAAACAATAATTAAAGGTTAAGGTCTAACTATGCAATTTACCCAAGCATAGACCCTAAAATTATATTTTAGGCTAGGACATTTTTTTTTTTGCAAATTGCTCAAACCTTCAATTTCTTATGTCTTTCCTTTTGCTTTACTTTTTTTTTTCCTCTTTCTCTCTTGCTTTTTCTCTGTTCTCCCTCCTTTCATCGGTCATGTCTTCACTGTTGAGGGTCAGGGGCTTAGGTGGCCATTTATGGATCTTTAATTACAGCACAAAAACAATAGGGCACTTAAAACCTGTTTTTCAAGCTGGCTAGCTCCAATTCATCCAAACCAAGCACCTTCAATTTGGAGACATTATAGACTTCTATCAATGAAATGGTGATGATCCATGAGTAGAGGATAGAATTTGAGTGCAGAGGTTCAGTAGCAGGTTGTTTGGCATCGACATATTCAAAATTGTGGCCTAGTGAAGATGAAGCATAGAAACTTAAAAAATGTGTTAGCTTCCTATCCTATCCTGTGCTCTGTTCCTGTATAAAGTGTGATATTTAGTTAAGCATGTTGTTTATCTTAGTTTGTATCTTGCCTTACAAGTTATGTTTGTGGTTTTTTTAGTTGCCCCTATTTTGTGTTTACTCGTCACTAAGTACAACAAACTGTTTGTGGTTTTCACTAAAACAAGAACACAAAATTTCATGAACTTTGTTGAAGTTCCTCTGTTTTGTATTCTGTCTGGTTCTTACTGAGTACAACAGAATGCTTGTGCTCTGTTGAAGTTCCACTACTTATATATTTTACCAAACTATCATGTATGCTAGAAGTCAGATTGGCCAATGTATGAAAATTATGCTATCTGTTTCTTTAAGAGTACTTAAGAAAGAATAAAAAATTATGGTAAGAATTTTAAGGAATTCACTTATAAAATTAGTGTTGTACTGTGGCAGTATGGGAGCTCTGCATGTGGGTTATGTATATATTATTTTCTTGAATCGCCTGAGTGATTTATTCTAATATTGGTTGAGAACATAAAAATGGTTTTATTGATTTGGATTTTTATTTGATTGCATAAGAATTCTTTCGAAGTGGAGTATTCTTGGCTTCTCCAGTTTTTGGTTCAACCTTTTGTAGAGAAAATTAAATTCAGGTACTAATTTGTCATAAGGTAAACTGTAGGTGATCCTTTAATAATGTATCCAAACAAAGTGTGTGTTTTGTTTTGTATTTTCCAAACGCTACCCTTACAGTGTTAGAACAAATAATTGCACGTGATCTTTTCCGTCCATCAGTGGACCTATTTGGTTTAAGTTGGAAAGTTCAAGGGCTTATGGTGTCTGATTTTTAGTTGGGGGACCAATTCAACTGAGTTTACAAGTTTAGGGCTTCTGCTGTACTTAGGCCTACCAAAAAAAATACTCTTTACATGTTTTTTGTGCCAGTTTATTTTATTTTTTACTTAAGTTTGACCTAAATTTATTTGTATTTAATGTTTGCCATTTTTTTTAAAAAAATTATATTTAAAAACTGCAAGATTTATAGTTTTTAAATATATTTTTTTAGGAAAAAATTACCAAATGTTAGTACAAATAAATTTAGGTCAAACTTAGTTAAAAAAACTAAAATGGTTCAAAAAACTTGGGACGGAGGTAGTGATATAATATTACAATATAATTATAGTACAATTATGAAAAATAATCTTAGCTTAAAAATAATAATACATTCATTGAATTAAGCTCAAATCCCATATCAAACTTCGAGCATCTTGAACTAACAAGGCGAGCCTAAATTCTTCCAAACCGAGCTTTGAAATTTTTTTTACTGAGCTTGTAGAAACTCAACTTCAACTCAAGTTGACTCAATTCTTGAAGAGCCAAACCTCAAGCCTTAGATTTTTTTTGTTCAGTTCAGCTCATTTCAATCTCTAATCATGGTAATGATTATTGTTGTCGATGTGTATTTGGGGACAAGGGAAAGAAATCTCATTATTTAATAATATTAACTAATATGCTCAAATTGAATGATCTTTTAAAATTTTTGGGAACTGGTTAATCAAATTGATTTTATTGGAGTTATTAAATCTAAATTGAAACAAGATATGATAAGGCCAAGTTTTAGTAGACATTTGTGTTAAAAAATATTTTTGAGGTAGGGATAATCACTATTCAGTTTAAGTGAAACACCAAAAAGTTTTGGTATTTCAATTCAGCTTATATGATATTTTGGTTCAATTTTGCAAGAACTATTTGGTTAATTCGATAACCGATTAAACTAAGAACTCTTTAGGCTTATCCCATTACAAACTCGCAATGGTTGTAGGTTTGTAAATTTTCGGCCCCTAAGTTACTCCTACCTCATTAGCTTAAAGTTATTTCCTAATTGATTCGTGAGTCATTGAGCTTGAGTAAAAAGATCAAAGGCGAAACCACTTTAGGGAAGGGGTGCTACTGCCCCTGAGAATTTCATAAGTTTGTAAATATGAGGTACTAAGTTGGCCATTGTGTGAGAAATTAACGACCTGGTATATGTTTTGTCCCCAAAACTGGCTGAAGAATATAAAAGGGTAAATAACGGAAACAATGCTAAATTTTTTATTTTAATTGCAGATTTGCACATAACCTTTGAAACATTATATATCCATCCCAAACCATTTTCTCAACATCTCTCAGTCTCTTTCTCCCCTCTAATCTACTTAAGTGATGTTTAATCAAAACAAAGTAATTATTTTACTAATTTTTATTTAGAATAGATATTATTTTAATACCATATACACCTAATAATTATTTAAATAACTTTTTAGAAAATTTAATTTTTATAAATAATTATTTAAATAATTTTTTTCTCTTAGGTTTTAATCGTCACTCATCTCGCCTCTACTTTGCCCCTAGCTCCCCCATCTTGAACAATTCACGACTTCATAAAATGGATTAATTCTTTAACAGGAAAATCTTGAACTTTCAATAGACAAAGAATGCCTATAATCAACTAGTGTGAAAAGCGAAACAAGAAACGAAAACAATCCATGTTGTTCGACAGTTGGACTCTTGAGATTTTATTACTTGGGACAACCTACACGTAGGGTTCAAGGGGTAAATTATCTGGGTCACCCGAATTCAGGGACCAAAAGTGTCTTTAGGCCTATTGCTTTCATGTTTGACTTTCTTGGCAGTTATCTTAAGAGGAGAAAGGAAAAACAAAATAGAGGAATTGATATTGGTAGCTATTGCATTACAATTTAAAAATGTCAATGAAATACTATTAGCTTGTAAATTCCAATGACTTTAAATGAGAAATAATCGTAGTTTTTTATCTCTAATGTTGTCGTAAATACCATTAATAAGAATGCGTATAGATTTCAGTGCAAGGCTTGTGACTCAAGATTGTTCTTATAACACTCCTTTTTTTGGGGAGGTTATCTTTGTGTGAAACCGAACCAAATGAAAATAGGAAAACTTACAATTACCCCCATGGTATGCCATAATGCGATCTCCATTTTTAGAAACCTACACTTTGTCCCCTATATTTTTTACACTGTCTTATAACAATTTCTGAAACTGTATTTAAACTATACAATAGTTATCTTATAGTTATTTTAATTTTTTCAATATTTTTTTATAGTTAATAGACAGTTTAAATTATCAATTTTTTTCTATAAATGTATTTTCCTCCCTGTAAATATATATCAATATTTTTTAAAGGTCAGTTGGTTGTGAAAAAAATATAAAAAATCTTTAAATTACTGAAACATTATTATCAGATAATTTAAATTAAGATTTCAGAAGTTGTTGTTGGACACTATAAAGCAAATGGACGGTAAAGTATAGATTTTTTAAAATATAGGAGATAAAGTGTAGGTTAGATAAAACCACAAGAGAATTTTTATAGTTTTCCCAATGAAAATATTCCAGTCTAATTTGACTTCTGTTTTAAACACATATAAGGTATGAAAGACTCATGCGTTGCGGCGGTCGTATAATGTTACAATATTAAGTAAAATAATAATGAATAAATGCAACAAAAATTGCTTAGGGACCAAGAGAGAAAATGTAAAAACTTTCGACATTAAGAGTTTAACAAGTGACTTACAAAAAGCTAAGGAAAAAAAGTCTTATTTCACTAAAAAAATAAATAAATCATGGTGACCAATGTTTTAGTTCAGAAAACAACGCATCATAAAAAAACCAGGAAATTAAACAAAAACACTATAATTAAGCAGTTGTTAAGTTCAGGGTCTAAAATGTCAAAATAGTCAAACTTAGGGTCTAATATCAGAAACCAAAATAATATGAGGACTGGAAACGTGTTTTACAAAAAATAAATGTAAAAGTAGGAGAATAGTGAGACCCGCCCTCAAAAAGATATTTTCATTCAAAAATTTCACTAATCTTCCAAAAGAATCAACCCAGCCCAATATCAAAAAGGAAAAAAAGGAAACGATAGGCAACAAAGTGGATCACAACCCAGCTTAACACCAAGGTGCAAAAGTAGAAATATATTGTAGTTTATTGTAGACAAAACGGTGATTAGAATATAGAGAGATTTTTTTAGGCGCACTTTGTAGCAGGTACTTTTTTTTTTGGATAAATTTTGACATAAAACAAATGTCAATAATAAATAAATAAATAATTCTCATTCATAAATGGATGTTAATCAATTAAAATTTTCTTCATTTTAATTTTGGGTTGGGTTTTCTTTTTGCTATGTTCTTATCATTAAAATTATTAATTGTGATTGAAACATAACTCTATAAAACATAACACTACATGTGCTTTGAAATGATAAATATTTTTTTCATTAAAAAATAATTTACTAAAAAATTTCATCTCTTATTAATTTCAATTTCAATTTTTAATATTGATAGGAAATTTGTTTAGTAAAATTTACTCAAAATCTTTATAGTTTAATAAAGCAATTTGATCCATCAATCCATAATTGTTATAATTGAAAATGAATATGAAACATAACATTGTACATGTTTTGAAATAATGGACAAAATTTTTCATTAACAAATAATTCACAAAAAAATTTCATCTCCTATTAAGTCAAATTCCAATTTTTAATATTCTTTATAAATTTATGTAGAAAAATTCATCTTTAATTTTAGCAACTATGGACCAAAGTACTTTATTGAACTATGGAGCTTTTAAAGTAAATAACTCATTCTAAAAATCTTAATCATCAATAATAAAAAAATATGATTGAAATACAATATTATGTTTAATTTATGTTAATTAATCAAAGGTTCAGCCATTAACTTAATAAAGATAAAAAAAATAAAAGGGAAAAATTTGACCAAAAGGTTTAGAAACAATGATATATTTGGTTTTGAGTTAAACCATTTCTTTTTTTTAACCTTTATTAAATCAATTGTTAAAACCCTAATGTCCAAAGTTTTTTCTTTATGCCAAATAAATAAACCATGATTACCAAAATTTTGCTTCAGAAAACAATAAATAAAAAAAATAACAAAAAAAATTAGAGATAAAAAGAACAAATTATGGTAACTAATGTCTCATCTTAGAAAATAGTACATAAAAAAATAAGTAAAAAAAAAACTTGAGGACCAAGAGAGAAAATAGAAGATCTAGACTAATAGTATAAAATGAAATTTTCAATTTTAGCAATCATGGACCGAAGTACTTTATTGAACCATCGAGCCTTTAAAGTAAATAACTCATGATAAAAATCTCAATCATCAATAACAAAAAAATATGACAGAAAAATAATATTATCTTTAATTTATGTAATTAATCAAATGTTTAATCATTAAATTAATAAAGATAAAAAAGCAAAGGTAAAAAATTGACCAAAAAGTTTGGGAACTATGATATATTTGGTTTTCAATTAAACCATTTTTTTAAATATTTGTTAAGTCAATTATTAAGACCTCAATGTCTAAAGGTATTTCTTCATGCTAAAGAAATAAACCATGATTACCAAGATTTTTCTATTTAGAAGACAATAAATAAAAAATAACAAAAAAATTAAAGATAAAGAGAACAGATTATGCTCACTAATGTCTTATCTTAGAAGTAGTACATAAAACATCAACCAAAAAAAGCTTGGGGACCAACAGAACATATAAAAGAGCTAGATTAATAGTTATAAAGTTTGGGGACTAAACTATAATACTGAAGTAAATTTGAGCCTAAAATGGAACCATTAGAAAGTTAGGGATTGAAATCGTGTTTTCATCAAAACAACACCTGAAATAGATTAAAAGCAGGAAATTGCAACACAGGTACTTAGGAAATTCTGTGCCTTGCAAAAGGAGGATCAAATCCAAAAAAGAGCAAATTGTATCCAGAAAAAAAAAAATCCGAACACAAAAAAAATGTTAAAAAAATTGATTAAGGGGCAAAATAGTAAATACACTGTAGTTTATTATAGTTCAAACAATAGCAGCTTCATGGCTTTTAAAATATAGTGTAATTTAGTTTATTTGGTTTCTAGCTATCTAAAATTAAAAATCGAATGGATTGATTAATTCAATTCAATTTTAATCAAACAAACCAAAATGATCACCCTAATTTGAAGCGTTGCAATTTGTGGTCATTTCGAGGTAGTTAAGCAAAACTTCAAATATTTGGGTATATTTGAAAGGGTAAATTACAAAAGTCCCCATATGGTTTGATCTAATAAATACTTTGCCCCCTCTATTTTAAAAACCTACACTTTACCTCTATCTTTTTGATAGTGTTCGACAGTAACTTCTGAAACTCTAAATTAAACTTTCTGATAACTATGTTATAGTAATTTCAAGATTTTTGATATTTTTTTTATAGCTAACCAACCTTTAAAAAATACTGATATGCATTTACAAAAAGAAAAATACATTCACAGAAAGAAAAAAGTGATAATTTAAAATATCTATTAAATATTAAAAAAATATTAGGGAGACTAATATTACTGAAAGATGACTATCATATATTTTAAATTATAGTTTTAGAAATTATTATCAGACAATATAAAAGAATTATAGGGCAAATTGTAGGTTTTTAAAATTAAGGGAGTAAATTGTAGGTTAGGGTAAATCTTAGGAGGTAATTGTAACTTTCCCTATTTGAAACTAACTTTACTTTATGGTTCAAAGGTTAAATTTGTGATTGTGTAAAGGAGAATTGGCGATTTAAGTGAAACTATCAACTTAAGGTTTTATGTTAATTGAGAAACTTAAAATTTATATAACCTATATAATATTTATTGAATTTAGTGGGCCACATCTCAACTTTACTTAATATTACAATTATGCATAAGATTTAAAAGTATACACTTCTTTCTTGGGTAAAATCCAAATTTAATCCCTTAACTTTGATGGTTGTCCTAATGTGGTCCCTTAGCTCTAAAAATGACTATTAAAGTCCCCTAACTCAACTTGCATGTCTTATTTTGGTCCTTATCATTAGCTCAAGTGTTATTTTAGATGGAAAATGCCTACGTGGCGCTTACTTTGCCACGTGACATCAAATTCGATAACAATAAGTCGCTAGAATGAAAAAACAATAAAAATCAGGCTAAAATTCACGCAAACACTTAATTTTAAGGGCTTAAAGTGACATTAGCCCTAATCTTTAGCTTCCCCAAATCATCATCGATTCAAACCCTGGGTATGTTGCCACACGCCTCTGGCCTTCCGTTGCCCAGTCTTGCCCATTTTTCCTCGATACCTACTCCCTTTTCATCCTTCGGTTGCTCTCCTCTCCACCATATCCAGCTATTGTTCCAACACCGATTTTGATTGAAATAGTGCCAGAAATCGTGATGGCTTCGTTAGTGATACGAACTGGATTTCACGAGATTTTTGCTAGGGAGCATAACTTAGAAGGTGGGGGTGGCATAGACGGAGAGATGTGTGTGAATCGGTGAAGGTTTCCATGATACCGGGTGGATTTCCGATGGGGTGCCCGGCATGGCGAGCTTTGCGAGCTTCAGGTGTAGGCGTGAAGGCTTGGATTTTTGTAGGGGACATCGACGACGGAAAGGTGATGGAGGCTTAGATCACGTTGGCTAAAGGGAGACAGTAGTGGCGTAGCCGGAGAGATGGCGAGATGGATAGCGATGTAAAGGTGGGTGCCGGAGTGGGCAGTGTCGATTTAGGGAAAAGGATTTGGGTTAAACTATGCCCTAGGACTTTTTGATAATGCATTTGCGTCATTTGAGCTTGGTATTTGTTTTATTTTTGTTTAGCCACTTACTGTCATGAATAGGGCAGTCATGTGGTAGTACGGTCGCCACGTAAGCAATTTTCATCCGAAATAACGGCAAAACTAACGGTAGGGACCAAAATAGGGCACGTTTATTGAGTTATGAGACTTTAATAGTCATTTTTAGAGTTAAGGGACTATATTAGGACGAATTTTAAAATTATGGAACTAAATATGGATTTTACCCCTTATTTCTTTCCATTTTTTTACATTCTTTTAAAAAATATTTTGAGATCTTAATTTAAAATGTATGATCTTCATTTTCAGCAATTTTAGCCGATTTGGCATTCTTTTTAGTTTAAATAAACACTTAAAATTATGAGATTTTCTCTATTTAAGTAAGAAATCGTGTTTTCAAATGCCAGATAATCATAGAAAGAAATTTCTAAATAAACTGAATTTGTTGGGAGATAAATATTGTACTGTTTAGAATGACAGTTTTTAAAGAGTTTTGAATAATATAAAAAACTATAATATTGTCAAGCCTCAAAGTATAATTATAATACTAACCAAAGTTTAGTAACCCTTAATTATTTGATCAACATCGGGAAATGTCCAAATACGCGCAGCATTACCTAGAAAAGCAAACAAATTAATCATTACTTGGAACTGTAACCCCCGGCGCTTTAAGAAAAATGAGGAGCAAAAAGAGCCAAAAGAGCACAGGAATCATATCAAAGTAATAATGCCCCAAATAAAGCCAAATCCCACTGATCCAGCAAAGTAGAGCAGGGAAGCACACCAATGGCATTGGTTTCAACAGCAAATTCATTGACCTCTCACTTGGAGCACATTGCCAATTGTGAAGTTTGCCCTTTTTATTTTCATGCTACTGGGTCCAAATTTATTGTAGAGAGAATATTGGAGGGTGATTTAGAGCAAATTCATTTCCATTCAGTATTTATTTTTTAATTTTTTTCATAAAATTGATTTCATTTGAAAGAAAATATTATTTAGGTGTTATGATCCATTAATTACAAAAAATTTTATGATACTATAAATTTTTAATAATTTTTTTGGCATTTAAAATAAAATATTCATAGAAATTTAATAGCATAATGAAAATTTTATTTTGAATGAATTATAACACCCATATAATATTATCTTTCAAATGAAATTATTTTCAGACAATAAAAATGTAAAATAAAAAATTATTTTAAGTTAAACAAACTTTTTTTTATATTTAGAAACAAGGTATATAAGTATAGGGTTCAAATGAGGTATTAGTATCATATATAAGGAGGAAATACCGGCTTGCTCGGGGATTAGAAAGGCAATCAAACCAGATTATATGGCATTTTTATGAGATTGGGGGAGGGGGATTCAAGCCCGGCGGAAGCGTCCCTCGTGCCAGCTAGACTAGATGCTCGGGACAAATTAAATAAATTTAAATTAAAATAAATTACCTCTTAATTCTCTAGGAGAAAAGAAAAAAACGAAAAGCAGGCAGCTTTGTCTGTTTCTTTGTAATTGCTGTGTCTCAAAATCGAATTCAGTCACGGGTGAGAGATGCTGCAATAAGAAAATTAAAACTAGCATATTAGACTCTGGCAGGCCCCGCACAAGATATTATGGAAATTAATAGTGATATGTTAAACAAGGAAGGAAAAAAATAATGCTTTTGTCTTTGCATTATTAATTAACGCCCGCCGGAAACATTCTCTCCGTGCACCTACTTTTCTTCTCCAACTGTACCAACTTTCTTCTTCTCACTTGTAACCAAGACGTTAAATCACGTTATTGGAAGGCACACTGCCACCTTAAATTTTTAAGATATATCATATAATATATTGTATAATATGTTATATTATTATTATTATTATAAAAGGTTAAATATTAAAATATTATTTTAAAATAACATAAATTTAATGACTTTTAGCACATTTTATATGTATTTTAATTTTTTTCATCATAATTTATTAAATATAAATAAAATATATATGATAGAAGATATTTTTTTAATACAAAAAACATAAAAAAATTGTTACATGTAGAGCAAAATAAATAATACTTAGCAAGAAATTATTTTATTGATATAAAAAAAATACTTTAATAATAACGATACCTTTTCTAATATTATATTGAGCTCATAGATGACTCAAACTAACCATTAAATTTTTATGTTAACTAAAAAAAATAACCAAAATAATAAAATTAACTATTTATTTTATGATATGTGTATTAATTATATTTTAATATTTTATATATTTATGATATTTTGATGTAAAACAACAAAAAAATATCTCATACATATCCGTAAAAAATAAAATACAGCAGTACGTATCTCGCGATATTTGCGGTATACTGAGATTTTTTTTTTTTTTTACAAAATGTACATAAAAATGAGCAATACGTGAAATATCGCGGTATACTATGCAATAAAATGACAAAATGTGAAAGTATTTGTACTGCATATCATTTACCGTGTAAGCGGTATATCACAATATTTAATTCTATGCAAGCGGTATTTATTTTTGAAATAAAACCATATTTTCAATATAAATACAATAATTTGGAAAGGATGAGGATGACTTGGGCCGGATTAGTTAAGCACAAAACTTCACATTACTTTGTGAATATGACTAGGTTTGGATTCAAGTAATTGGGTTCGATGAGCGTATGGGCAGGTAAAGTATTGTTTGACATCACTAATCAGCTGCCCCTAACCCAGACTAAGTTTGAGTTCTGAGATTGCCAAAATGCTTCACTCTTATCTAATGTGCTAATCTCTTTCTTCTTCCTACTGCCTCAATATATATAGAAAAACTATACGATATATATATTTTTTTATATAAAAATTATCTTGGTCACCAAAGATCAATATGTGTGTGTACACAAATCATTCTGGTTTATCATTTCTTTGTCTTGTAAACATTAGAAAATGTTTCTAGGGAATTCGCAGGCTAATGAATAGAAGGGGGTGTAGTGGGATGATGGAATTGTTGGAACCCTTTCGCGTTCTCGATATATTTATTGTTCATCACAATTGAATGAAAAACTTTTTAAATTGCAATTATAATGGGAATTAATGGATATGCATTCTCCGAAGCACATGACAAAAATGGTATTGAGGATGTAAGGCTCGGGCATCAGCCCGGGTTTGACACCCCTCCCCCTAGCTTACAGTGCAATGACAAGCATTCTTATATCAAATGCGGCTTGACGTCCTCCAAATTTTAGAAAACAGACAATTTAACTCCTAATTTTCCAAATATCCCCTAATATCATTGCTTGTAAATGCTTTTGAGTATAAAAAAAAAAAAAATAGATATGTGTTGCGATTCTCTGAGATTAGCAGTGAGTGGCATTAGTTTGTCATTTTTCTTGACATAAATGAATCTTAGAGTTGATTAGGATGTGAAGTAAGCTTTGGGTTTTTCAAGATGCATATTCTTGGCAGAGGTGCTGGCATTGGATCATTTCGTTTATGCTAAAAACAGATTAGAGTTACCTTGTTTTTTTTTTTTTATATTCATAATCATTCATAAATAAGGATTTGAGAGTTTGCAGTAGTTAGAAGGGAATTAGTTAGTTTCCTAAAATTTATATGACCACCTTTTGACCATTAGAGTTTGTTATTTCAATGCAAATTGAAGAGGCATAGTTTGAATTTTTGGCTTGAGAGTTGGCACCTCAACCAACTCACATGTGCACCATATTTTGCTTACAAACATTTATAAATAACAATACAAGATAATGCTTACAAAGAATTAACGTTAAATTACATATTTTTTGAAATCAAGAGGACTTTAAATTAGAATTGGCGATTTTGGAACCTTGTGTTGGGTTGGCAGTGTGAGTTGAGCTCGAGAGGTTGCCTGAATCGGTCCTTTGTTACCATTCTGCTAACTCAGCGAGGATGATTGACCCTATTATTGAGTTGTGGGAAATACAGTCATCTCCAAAGGTAGTCCGGTGGGCGAATGTTGTCTTCTTAGCAGACCACTCGCCACTTTGACGTCACTTAGTTACAGAGGAGTTTGATGGGCTGTCCGGTGAATTGATCTATACATGCTTCATCAAGGTAGGGCTCCCAAGTGCTACCTTGGTCCCAATTAAAACTTGAAAAGTTTTGGGATTAACTTGATGATACTTTAAAGGTTTTTTGACCGAGAGAATTGGAGCTAACTGGTGTTAAAAGTTCTATGTAGTCATTCCCGTCTGCTCCGTCAATTAGCTTTGGAAATTAGACTTAAATTTTTTTTAAAGAACTAGGACTATGTTATCTCAATAAAGTTTTAAAACCTATTAGCTGCTTGAGAGAATAAAAGATCAACTACCACACTGATTTTTTTTTTCTTTTTAAGTTGGACCAGAAAGGGGAATCAAGTATTTTGTATTGTCACCTATTGAATTTTAGTCTAGGTACATGATTTACGTGGTTCACCAGGGTTTGAGTCATTATTTTTTTTAAGTTTGCTTTCTTTTGCCGTTTTAGGTTTAGGGAAGTAGTGTGTAGGATAGGTTGTGTTATATAATATGTTTTGTATTTTTATGTTATACTTTTATTTTGGATTGAAAAAGTTCATGTATTGTTTCCACTTTTATCCTTCATTTTTACATACAAATATAGAAAAATGGAAAAAAAATGGAGGTTGATATTCTAGTTTAATATTGTAAATATGATAAAGCAATTTACTAAATATCAATGCTGTAGAATTTTAGGACGACTTAAAATAGAACATGTTTTTTTTTTTTTTTGTTGTGATAGAGGATGTAAAACTTTTAAGGAAAAAAAGAGAGTATTTTGTATTGTCAACTCTATTTCTTTTAAAGAAAACAAAATCCTTTGTTTTTTTTTTTCTGGTTACATAGCAGATCTCCACTATGGAGATGGATACTAGTTCTTTGATGTATGGTTAGACGCCAGAAGTAAGGGCATTTCCCAATAGTATACTTTCCATTCACAACCCCAAGATTCAGACCTTGAATATATTGCTTAAGTTTCCGCTTGCACCAACTCATGTTAACTACAAAAAAATCCTTCAATTACACTGTTGAACACGTTAGTGATTGCAACTTTAATAAGAGTATAAAGGATTGCGAAATCTGATATGGAGAGATCCAATTCTAAATCTCTCGGCCATCCCACTTCCACCCCCCTAACAGCTCTCAGTTTCTCTCAGCCCACTGACCGTTCTCCAACGACAGCCAATCATAGCCTCCAAGTAATTTATCGCCTCATTTTCGTACTCAACCTTGGCAATCATCCATTGGCTATGAATCCTGGTAGGCTTTCTGTTTTTAAACCCTGATGGAGTGACGGACGAAGATAAAAAGTGATAAGCAAGACGTTGATTTTTAAGAGCAGGATGATAAAGGAGAAGGTTTTAGTGGACGTTGAGATAACCGAATTTTATGGGAACGTTCTTGTTTCAGAGGATAGATCCTTATACAATCTCTTCAACTATAATTTCATATTCTGATTTGGAGTCGATTGGGCTTGATAAGGATATTAGCATCATGCATCGCATACTAGTGTATCAACTTGCAACAGGCCTTCACCTTTGATCTTTATCAAAATTAAGTCAAACTTCGCCAAATGAGAATTTTGAATGTCTATCACGAAACACTTTTCCAAACAACCCTGTTTAACATTTTCAGGTTCCATGCACTGATAACCAATGACTTTCACAATCAATAACCGATTATAGTATAAACAAAAAAGACGCCAGGACCTTGTTGAGCCCAACCTAGCTGGCCCAGATAACGGGCTAACCTTAAGCCTTCCAACATAAGCACCGTAACCAACTCAGACCTGGTAGGCACATAAACTCTAAGCATTTCTGCATTTTGTAAGGAAGAGATGGGCGTGTTCTGGATGATTCCCAAAGCGTGTAACTAGAGACTGAATACTCTGTGCAGAGTTCAGGAAACAAGAAATCCAAATCAAAACGAGAATAAGAAAATATTTCAGCAGTTCCCCTTCAAAATTCAAAAACATAATCTCGCTTTTGTCTCAATTTACGCTCTTGAAATTTTTTTCCTGAAGCTCTCATGAAAGAAAATTTGTTTTCTGCAGAGATCCTATTTATCAACCAGCAGCGGGGTTATTGTTTCCTTCCCCTTCCCTTCTTTGTTGGTTGTACTTCAGCCTGTTCTCTCCCTGTAACTTCTGAGAGATCCGCTGCAAGATACAGACCAAAAAAGCAGCTTGTTAGAAAGTCAGCAAGGCAACCCAACACGAAGCAATGTGTAATGAATATTGCAAGAAGTATACACACTTTGGGAATTATCCAGAATACACCTTATTCTACATATGTACTCTTCTATGGTATCTACAGAAGTTAAGATGTGCAACAATAGGCATCCCAAAGTTGAAAGACATTACCATCAGGTCCCCTCGCCATCAAAAAGAAGAATATATTGTTCAGTTTCTCCATCTTCTTAGCCTCCTGTGCTTGATCGGTCTTGAATTTGAGACACTGGAATCAAGCAAAAATGACAGAAAGGTTTATATATATATGGGTAAATGAGGAGGCCAAGGGGGCAGGGGAGGATTGAATCTTAGACCTTCTGGTAACAACCACAAGTCCTAACCACTACGCCAGGCTTTGGCAGTTAAGAAAAAGAATTACTATTTCATCACTCAAAGAGGGATAGGGATATAAATTCCATCCAGTTAGTCAACCAATGTAAAATTTGGCCGATTCAACTATAATAACTAATCAGTTTCTTTTCACATTATTTTTTTATGGAGGATTTTAAGATCATCCATATTGTTTCAGCTCCAAAAAAACCACTATTTCAGATGAGAAGTACCTAAATGATTAACGAGCTCAATGGAAAGCAAGATGACTGAATCAGTGATGAAGCCCATTTTATTAAATTTAAAGGAATACAGTAACATAGAGAACACGTTTGACATGTGACACAGGAGAAACAAAAAGCAAATAGTTAAAGAAGCTGGGAGGAAGAAGACATATTCTGATCAGTCCATCAAAAACTATTGAGTACCAAGCCCCCTGGGACCAGAAGTGAAAACAAGAAACGAAAAAACATTCACATAATTCAACATACCAATACAAATATAAACAAATATTACGCTCTAATTCAAAGCCTAAAATATGAACGTCAAATTTCTTTAAGTAGAAGTTCCTCACCATCATGAACCACCGTATAAAGGAAACAGGTGCGATGACAAGACTTCAGGAATAATGACAGACAAAGAAGATTTTAATGTGAAAACCGGCTCAAAGTTTCAACTGAGATTGAAGTTTGTATGTAGCTGCAGTTTAAGTAGCTGAACATAGACTTTTGTAAACCTAACCAGGGCATTACACATTTCTATTGGAAGAACTACAAGGGAAACATTCGTATCTCTTTCACTGTGGAAAGCAACTTCATAAAAATTGGCGAACTAGGCTATTGGAGGTAATTAAGCTCCTATTCTTCCCCTCTAATCAGTTAATTAAGCTACGCCAAAGTCCTCTGCCACGGACATCAGTACAGCATAAAACAACAAAAAATCAGTCCCCCTCCTCCTACCCTAATTGATACTCCTATTAAGAACAGAGAGCTTGCTCCGCTTCTTATTATCAGATGATTAAGCTATATCTAAAATCAGTAACCACGACACCAAACAAAAGGGGGAAGAACACCTACTCACACTAACTTTTTCCAGGGTTTCACATGTTCCTAGAACCGTCGAATTGCATCAACTTAGTCGCTCCAAATCAATGCCTGCTTGCAACAATAGAAAAAGCTCATATATACGGGCAGAAGGACAGGAAGCAGATAGTACCTCTTTGTTATCGGTAACTTTAAGAACCAATTTGCCGTCGCAATGCCGGTACTTCATGCAATACCGCGTCTAGGTCCAACGACGGAGAAAAAAAAATCAGCGCAATCACCAAAACAAGTAATCGGAAACCTAATTTTTTTTTCCGGTAACCAAGGTCTGCTTGACTCACAGATTCGGGATCGGAGCGAAACATCTGTACGGATTTGTCGACGAATTCATCCCAAGAAGTTATATAAACCATTCTGAGAATCGAAATCCGAGCACAAGTATATGAAATCGAGAGCCTCGTAAGTCGTCGGCCGTCGCACTTTACGAGCACCAAGGCAAAGGAGACTTTCGAAGCCCAGTTTCGTGCTTATATATGCTAAGCGTACAGGGAGACGGAAGGCTGTTCAGGCTCCAGTGATAGATAAGACGACGTCGTTGTGAATTGATACTAGTATTACTCAGCAATAAACATACTGCGCTCACAGACGCGGATTTTCTGAAGTCCACTGACCGGTCAAAGTAGCTTCTTGACCCTCATATGTTGCCTGTCTGTGTCTGCCTCCTCGATACATAAAGCGACGTCGTTTTAATCTGTGAAGGATCCGACTGTAGAGTGTAGAGTGAAATCCAAAAGATTCGACGGTGCTCCGTTTTCCAAATGAAATCCCGAATTTGAAACCAGAAAAGTCAGCAAGGTTGAATTTTTACACCCAGTTGAAACAATGGAACCTCCGTCGTTCACAACCAAAAGATTCGTGCCTCGGGGCAATGGTTTCGAGCAGCCTTTCAGGAGTTGCAGATGGGGACGAGCGATTAAGGGTAAGAGAAACAGAAGAAGAAGAAAATCCTGTAGGAGGAGAAGGGAAAGGGACATGGAAGCATGCAGCTTTCCATGTTGCCACTACCATCGCCACTCCTGCTGCTTATGCCCCTCTGCCCTTTGCTCTTGCTTCTCTCGGCTGGCCTCTTGGTATTTAACTACTTTGAATTTCTTCGATACTAGTAGTAGTAGTAGTCAAACATATGATTTATATTGCTTCAAGAAACTCATATGAAAAGTAAACTAGAAAGTAAAGGAATCATTCTCACATCATGTATCCTTAGAGTACAAATTGTGTTCATGGTGGTTTGTAGGTGTGAGTAGTTTGGTGGGTGCAACTGTAGCCACTTGGTACTCTAGCTTACTAATTGCATCTTTATGGGGATGGAATGGCAAGAAGCATGTCACTTACCGGCTTCTCGCAAAAAGCATCTTTGGTGAGTATTTCTGAATTATGACACTTGACAACCTTAGGACGCAAAAAGCATCTTTGGTGAGTATTTCTGAATTATGACACTTGACAACCTTAGGACCAAGATGCAATAGTAGCTATTAACATGACGACTGAAGCAGTTATGTTTTCAGCTACCTTCTTCCATATGTTTGGGAAAAGAGAACTTTTATTGTTGTTAACCAACTGAGTAATGGCTAATGGTGAATCTTAATATCGATGTCTTTTTTATTGAGTCCCTTCTACTAGTTGTGTGGTTTGAGACTTTTAATTGTAGGGTCACAACATAGCTCTTGCCTTTTGGCATGCTTTCTGTCCTCGATCTATGAATATCGTGTCCTGTTGTTGTCTAGAGCATATTACTAGCCTGAAATTCTTTTGTTTGGCTTATCGTTTAAGCATTTGATTGTTGTATGATGTGCTTGACAAATTTTTTTTTTCTCATTATTGAAGGATTTTGGGGATACTACTTGATAGCATTTTTTCAGCAGGTGGCTTCCTTAGGCAATAACATTGCCATTCAAATTGCTGCGGGCAACAGCCTTAAGGTAATTAGTCAATCAGGCCAGATTGTACCATCACTGGTTCCCAATTTTTGATGTAACTTTCCTGTTTCTACCATTATTCTTTTTGGTTGAGTGTAGATCACTATGCTTTGTTTCTGCAGGCTGTGTACAAATACTATCGCAAGGATGGCCAGCTCACGCTTCAACAATTCATCATCGTCTTTGGAATTTTTGAACTTTTCCTGTCCCAGCTCCCAGATATCCACTCATTGAGATGGGTAAATGGATTATGCACTTTAAGCACTGTAGGATTTGCTGGCACAACAATCGGCGTAACCATATATAATGGTAGAAATGAAAATATACTTAAACCGGCTGTTCTCTTATTTTTTGAAATATCTGACTCTTCCAGTAGTCGACACTGTTACATTCCTGAGCTTGTAAACTGTTGTTGTGATTTTAGGCAGAAAGATTGATAGGGACTTGGTTAGCTACAGCTTGCAAGGGAGCTCCTCTTCAAAGACATTTACTGCATTCAATGCTCTTGGAGCAATTGCTTTTTCATTTGGTGATGCAATGCTTCCGGAGATACAAGTTAGTTTGATCTGTATATGCTTCTGTTTATTTCCTTTAGGAAACACAATTATTTTACACCGTAAGGTTCCTTTGAACATCTTTTCTCAACTACGCTCTATAATCTGCTAGAATACACTGAGAGAACCTGCAGAGAAGAACATGTACAAAGGTGTAACAGCAGCATACGTTGTCATTGTTTTGAGTTACTGGCAATTGGCTTTCACTGGATACTGGGCATTTGGATCACAAGTGCAGCCCTACATCCTGTCTTCCTTAACTGATCCAGAATGGACTATTGTCATGGCCAACATCTTTGCGGTGATTCAAATTTCAGGATGCTACCAGGTGAGTTCAACAGTTTGAATATATCTTCTATGTGTAGCATGTTTATTTGTATCTTTAACAGTCAGAGGCTCAATGGCAAATGAGCTTTTCAATGTAGTGAAGAGTTTTCATACATTGAACGTCAATCCTTTGGTCACTGAAGTAGACTCATGCAATCTGAAGTATTATTGAACTCAGAATAAGCTTTTTCAGAGAGGTTATTAACATATCGACCTGAACTTTTCACAAGATATATTGCAGGCCAACTTATGCTTACTTTGAGGAAAGATTTATCTCCAAGACATCGAGCCAGTTTCACATTAAGAATTGCCTTGTCCGCCTTGTTTTCACCTCCATATACATCTGTGCTATAACGCTCGTTGCTGCAGCTATGCCATTCTTTGTGGATTTTGTGTCCATTTGTGGTGCCATTGGGTTCACTCCTCTTGACTTCGTCTTCCCTGCACTGGCATTCATGAAAGCTGGGAGATTGCCCAGAAATAGACTTCTTCAAATTCTGATGCAGATCCTGAATTTAACAATAGCCGCTTGGTTCTCGGTTGTTGCAGTTCTGGGCTGCATCGGTGCCATTAGATTTGTCATAAAAGACATCAGGACTTACAAGTTTTTCCACGATATGTAGAACAAAAATTTGCTTTTATTGTTCTGCCGAAACCTTGAGAAAAGTAAAGGAAGCAACTCTGGTCTTTTAGATATATTGTAAATAAGTGGGTTGATGCTCCTATTGTTTACAAGCTTTTAAGCATCGAGTTGTGGTTCGCTAACTGACTTTTATAGTGTTCTTTAATGACATAAATGAACGATGGTTATTTCGAGTCGAGATCCTCTTCGGTCCACTTACAGAGGGTGCAGACTACAAACTACAGATACTTTAAAAGGTAAGGGACTCTTTGAAAACTAATTTTAGCTCAATTGTCAATATGTCATTTTCGTGATAGTTTAGGGCTAATTCAGGATTTTAGCCAAACGAAAATAAACATTACGAAAATGGAACTGAGGCGACGTCGTATCATGAGAAGCGTATAGAAAAAGGGAGAAACATTTTTCATGCTGGCCAGAGCACTGACACTAGTGTGAGAATCATCGTAGCAAGCGGCAGCGTCTGCGTTGTTGCTCTCTCCTCTACTCTTCTCTACAGCCATGTCGTCCACCTCTCCATTTTCCGGTAACATCCTCGCTTTTGCCAGGAAACTTCAGGCCTCTCTTTCCCTCTCTGTGTGCGTGTATGCTTCCTTATTTTTGATCTCTTCGTTTTCAGATAAGAAGCGGGCCAAACAATTTCTAGATGCGGCCGAATGTGGAGACCTTCCTCTGCTAAGGAGTACTCAACTTTATCTTTTCTAACTGTTATAAGGCTTTTTTTTTCTTCTTAAAAAATGCTTGGAATATAGATTTTAGTGACAAAACTCTAGGGTTTTGTCGATGAGGGTTTCAGGGATTTGACATGAATTATGAAATGTGGAACCAGAAATGGTGGGGGAGCTCGACGAGCAGCAAGATCTAGGAGAGACGTTGGCAAGTGTAAAAGATTTTTGTCAGCGAAACGTTTTGCATTTGGCTTGTTTTAAGGGAAGAACTAACGTGTGCACGTATCTTATCCAAGAGCTTAAGCTGGACGTTAACGTGAAAGATGAAAATGGTACTGACATTTCCATACTTTCAGTTGCTAGTGTTATTTCTACAACAGTCGCGGTTTCCTTGATTTTCTGAGCTAGCTATTAATGACTAAGTTAATTATGCAGATGAGACACCTTTGCATCATGCACTTACATGGGGCCATAACGACCTTGCTGTGTTCCTGCTCGAAAATGGTGCTGATCCGAATGCTTGCACCGACTTGCTGGGTACATCATTGCACATTGTTGCTCAGAAAGGTTACATTACAACTTTTGGGCTTTTCTCTGTGGCTGTATTTTTTCAGGCTCTACATCTTTGCTGGGTGTAGGTAGTAAAACATTGTTGGTGAATTTCTTGGCCAATTGTAGGACCTAAGGCCCTTCTGCAATTGTTGCTTTCTAAAGGTGCTGACGTTAACGTGATGTGTGGTGGTAGTTATCGCACACCATTGCATGTAGCTGCAGTTGATGGGAACAAGGACTCTGTTAGGATCTTATTAGAGAATAATGCAAATGTGAGGATAAGTAATAATATGTAGAATTCTTTCTTTTCTGATCCTATGGGTTTGTAAAAATTCCGGCAATGGTCCATTAATTAGGTGCCAAATAGTACACTAGTTTATTGGTATTGTGTTTGATTATTTGATTGAATGGTTTCCATTTGAACCTTTCTCAGCCGAATGGTTCACAACATATATTGTCGCCATTGATGCTCTCTATACCTTCTCAATCAATCGAGTGTGTGGAGCTGTTGCTGAAGGTATTACTTTCGTCCCTCTGTTTTAATATGAATATGAACTTACCTGATAAATGATACTGGGTATATCAGCATGAGTTTGCTAAAATTTTGCACTTCAAACTTTTGTACCTTAATCCTAAACCGAGGTTTGTGAAAGTATAACCTAACATAGCAGTAAAGTGGTCTTGGGAGTTTTGCCAAAACCCTAAGCTAAAGTATGGGTTGCAGGTAAGTGGTCACCGGATTTTCTGTAAGTCTTGCAGTACCATTCTTTTGAGTGATATTGTGTCAATTTGCTGTCAGACATGCATATGCAAAAGGGTCTCTCCAACACTTTCTGTTTGCTAAATACTTATGGTTCCTTGAATTCCTTTGCAATGTCTCAGGCTGGAGCTGATCCAAATGTTAATGTAAGTGGACAAACACCTATGTTTGCTGCAGCTGCTGCAGGGAACACGGCAATTATCAGAAGTCTTTTGAAAGCAGGAGCTGATCCAAATATTGCTAGTGACGTGAGCTACTGCTTGTTTGTCCAGTCATGATCACTCTGTTTAATTTGTTATTTGATGGTGAAATCCTAGTTGTTATCAAATGATTCAAATACTCTTCATTTGGAGAAGCATCTGGCATGCATTAAACTCGCATATTGAAATATGGCTCTAAATTACTCTGAAGTCTAAGCTGTATTACTCTACACATTGTTGCAAAGAGTGGCTGGTTTTTATTGACATCAGTTCTATTATCATTTATTACCTAGTGTTGCTTAAAAATTTTATTCCCAGGAAAACTTTTAGTACAGTAAGATATTTGAAATACTTGGTTAAGAGAGTTTCTTTGTCATAGAGCGGCTTGACACCAATAGAGATGGCGGCATTAAGTGGTAACAAAGCAGCTGTCAGGGTTCTTTTCCCAGTGACTTCTAGGATTCAATCCATCTCAAATTGGAGCCCGCGTGGAGTGATCTTGCATGCCCACTCTGCAGACGCATCTGCAGAGGTTGTCCAACTTGTCTGAACACTAAAGCCAATTGTTATATCTTGTAAATACTAATTGTTGTCTACTTTGCTTTTCTTTTTCCAGTTTTCTCCAAAGAAGTATAAATTTTATTATTGATGCATTCTTTGTTTCAAATTCTTATAGAGGCTTCAAAAGTTCAAGGAGACAGCTGTGACTTCAAAATCAAAGGGAGACGAGGCTTTCAAAAGAAATCAGTATGGTGATGCTATACACTGGTATACACAGGTAGAGCTGACTTGGAATTGTTCTGTAGCTTATGAGATATGGTCTACAGATTTTAAATAAAAGTAACAGTAGCCTGTTCATTCTTTTTTTTTCATATTCCATATTTATCCCTTCAAGCATACTTGCCCTTTTTAAAATGTGTGTGGTTGTATCACCTTTGATATCATTTTCACTAGTTAATTTGGTTTCTTACATTGCAGGCAATTGAATATGATGAGTACGTTAATTGTGGTCTCCAAAATGCAGTTTTATACTCCAATCGGAGTTTCTCTTATGCACGTCAGAAGCATCCAAGTCAAGCACTAGAAGATGCTCAAGTTTGCGTCATGCTAAGGCCTAACTGGCCAAAGGCACACTACAGGAAAGGTGTGGCCTGGAGGATGCTGAAGGTAAGTGAAACCTCAGTTTCTTCATGTTGATTCTGTAATTGATCAATGTGTTTTAGTTTCTGAGTGAAACATCCTGATCATTCCAGGTATTCATTGAAGCTTATTATGCATTTCGAACGGCTTGGAGATTGGAACCTGAGAACGAGGAGCTGAAACGTGCTTGCCAGTAATCATTTCCTCGATTCCTTTGGTCATTTCGTTCTTTTACCTTGGCTTTCTTCTAACTGCAGAGAGATTATGTCATGATATTTTTTTGTTTTTTGGGTGGCAGAGAATGTTTCGAGGAGCTAGAATGTACGTGTGGAAATGGTTTTGCTGATTGTAACTGCCTGTGAATTATGGGGAAGCCGTTCAACGGCTTGCAGGCCAGATTTACGCAAGGTTTAGTACTCGGTAGTATACCCTGCTGTGACTATGTTAGCTGTCAATGTTTAGCGCAACTATGTTGTTGAACACAGCCAAGGTCCTTGAGACAGCCTTGTGAAGTCTAGGCGTACATAACGTTTAGTACTGGAAGCATTAACCGTGGGGACTATGTTGCTTGTCGATCTAAGGGACTATGTTGCTCGAGACAGCCTTGTGAGGTGACTACTAGTACAAGTGTACAACATTAAAAACCGTAGTATTGTCTATGAGATGTAAACTAGCAGAAGAAGGCGCCTGTTTTTTGCTACCGGCAATGTTTTTGGTATCAAGGAGGGAAGGATGGTTTGATTCCTATAGTAGTTACGTAAATTGATGGGAATAAAACATATGTACGTGAGGAGGTGAGATTGAAGGTCATACTCATTGTTTCGATTGGTGGATGGTACTGGTACATCATACATATGGTTTGGGGTTGGGAATGACAAGAAAACAACTAAACCATCAAAATGAGCAGTCTTTACCGAGTTGACTATTACTCGGTGCTAGGCATTGTTGTCTGTACCACTGTAAATTACTATTATTATTTTCAATAAGTGCACAGTGTCTCCCATCACTTCCTGCTAGTCAATTAATGGCACCAAATTAGTTTCATAATCTTAATTCGCAAATCCCCTCTATCTAGGGAGGAAGGGTGTAAAATTAAGCTGTGGTGCAACTTTGAAAAGATTGGCTTACATTCTCTTTCTTTTGTGTTACAATTGTATATTCTCAAAACTATTGCAATATATTTCATGTTGGGTTGTCTCAAATTTTTATAAAATTTAATATTTAATGAATTAACTTAACATATTATCTCCAAACTATCATTTAGATATTCACTTTTGTCAATTTTTTAAAATTAAAAGTGAAAACAAGAAAATTTAATAAAAAAATGAATTTTCAAAAAAGTATGGCTCTATTAGTATATTATTTGAGCAAATAATAACTATATATAAAAACAATTACCGGCCACCCATTTTTTAAAATCTTTGAACTACCTTTAGGTAGCATAGCATTTAAAAAAAAAAATTAAAAATGCATTAACTCAAAAATTTTAAATTTCTTTTTTGTGTAAAAAGAGAGTTATTTTTTTTTTGAAATAATGCATTTTGAAGGTATTTTTTGGTTATTCGATTTTTTTATTTTTCTTCTTCAAATTTCATTTGAGAAAATATTAAATGCATAACTTGCTCTAAGTAGAAAGATATTGTTTTCTAAACTTCAAAAAACTCTTGTACTAAAATTTGTCACTGAAGTTTACTGAGCAAAGTAATTTTGCCTTTGTTTTTTTTTTTTGTAGGCAAATTAATCATTAATCTTTTTAAGAAGTGTAAATTTACCATTAATATTTTATACTGGGAGCAAATCTACTGTCAGCCATCAAAATTGCTTAATGTGGTAAATGTGAAAAAAAAAGAAAATGCAAGTTTCAGTTCCAATTTTTCTTTACCTAGCACCTTGGTTTCTAAGTTTCTAAATTTATCATTTTCACCACCATCTTCGCTCCAACAACTCCATATACCCTTCCCCACCCTCTACCCCTTTTGCCACCTACGCTACCTCTACTCCTCCACATTTCCTGACAGTGCTCCTTGAACAAAATCTAAAGACACAGTAGTTTTAGATTAAAGGATAAGTGACAACGACGGTGGAATGTTGCTCAGCAATAATGAGGAATATGAAAATACGAAAGCTCAACAATGAGGGCATTTGGTCAAATATATAGTTTTCACTCATTTGGGTATTGTAAAAGATTGGGCAGCTACGAGTTAAGAAAAAATGTTTCATTAACTAATTTAAGAGTTGTATCATGAAATATTCTCTGAATAAACAAAATATTCCTACTATTTAACATAAAAAATGTTAATGGTAAATTTCTTCATGTAAAAAAGTTCAATGAGAAAAATACTTTTCCCCCTATAAATTTTAGTGACAGATTTACCTTTTTTGTATTTTATTATTAAAATAATTTTTTCAACTCTAAAAAAATAAGATTTTTGCCAGCTTTAAAACAAATTATGCATTCAAACTTTTACAAAGATGGGTATAGCGTGAAAATGTCTTTGACCCTAGCTATCCCAGTTAATCCTTATCATGTCTCTTAACCCAAATCGTGAAACATCAGAGAAATTTGAATTTTTTTTAATTTTTATATCCTTTTTGTTTAAAATTAATTTTATTTAAAAATTAATATTATGTAAATATAATAATTCATTAAAAATATAATTTTTATAATCAAATTAACTTTTTTATGAATTTTTGTAATACCTAAAATTAGAAAAATTTAACAATATTAAAAATTTTACTTTTAAGTAGATTATCACATGTACAAAATATCAGCTTTCAAATAAATTTGATTTTAGTAAAAAAGATGCTCCCTTTATCGCACATTTTTTACAACACTTTCAATTTTAGGTTATCCCAAAAATTTTAAAATATTTTTCTTTTTAGTAAATTTTACCATATATCTTTACCTTTATACCCCCATTCTCTCACCATTCAATTCATCTCTTCCACCCCCACTGCTCTATTCACCCCTCCCATCCAAACGTTATCGTCCTTTTTTTTTTTTATGGCGACGGAGGGAGATGACAGATCGATCAACGTGGACAACAAATCGAAACGAATAGCAGATCAATGGAGACTAAAGCAACAGATGGCAATCGATGTTTTGAACTTAGAGTTCCAGCATCAACAATCTGTATATGGAGGATTGCTATTATTCATCTGAAAGTTCATGGCTATATATAGCCTTACATGAGAGCAGATAACAAGAAAAAAAACTAAATCGTATCCTAGTTCAACAGCTTAAGTAACGTACTGAAAAACAACTAACAGAATCCTAGTAACTAGGGATTATGACATCATGGACTAATCTGATCTTAACAAACCGACAGCTAAGCAAAGTGTCCTCAACATTTTCCTCCCTTAAACTGATTGCACCAATGTAATCAGTTTATATTGAGCACATTCCTAGCATTTTCCGTAGCTTCTCAAAGACTTCAAGCTTCAAAGGCTTTGTCATGATATCTGCAACTTGATTCTGAGTATTACAGTGTACCAGCTTCAGTGTTCCATCTCGGGTAAGGTCACGAAGGAAGTGAAAACGAACATCAATGTGTTTGCTGCGTCCATGAAGCACCGGGTTCTTTGATAGTTTTATGGTTGAATTGTTATCACAGTGCACAATAGTGCTCCCATGTTGAACGTTACCTAGCTTCTCAAGGATTCTTCGCATCCAAACTCCCTGGCATGCACAGGAGGCGGCAGAGATGAATTCTGCTTCGGTGGTGGACAAAGTAACTACTGGTTGTTTTTTAGAGGACCATGAAACTGCACCTGAGCTGAGCATAAATACGTATCCGGAAGTGCTTCTTCGATCATCCAAGTCTCCTGCATAGTCACTATCTGTGTATGCTTCGAGTCTGTCATTGCCATCTCTTTTGTACTGAATTCCCATGTCAGTTGTCCCATTGAGATATCTTAGTACTCTTTTTACTGCTTGCATATGAAGCTCAGTTGGACTACTCATAAACCTGCTTATCAGACTTAGTACGAACATAAGGTCAGGTCTTGTGGCCGCCAGATACATCAAGGATCCAACCATCTGTTTGTAGTTTGTAGTATCCACCTTCACACCACCTTCATCTTTCGTCAACTTACATCCAGGAACAATAGGGCTCCTGGATGAATTACTTTCCTTCATGCCAAATTTTTCTATCACTTCCTTTGCATATTTCCTTTGGCAAATATGTATACCTTCCTCATTTTGAGTAACCTCAACTCCAAGGAAATAACGCATTCTACCAAGGTCTGACATGTCAAATTCCTTTCTCATAGACTTTTTAAACTCATTAAACACATCCTCATTGTTACCAGTAAAAATAGCAAATCATCTACATAAAGACTAACAATGAGAGTGTTGCCTCCTTTTATCTTCATGAACAAGGTATGTTCATAAGGACATCTCTTGAATCCCTCCTTGATGAAGTAGGCTTCAATTCGACTGTACCAGGCTTGTGGAGCCTGTTTGAGACCATAAATAGCCTTCTTCAACTTGTACACCTTTGATTCAGCTCCCTTCCTTTTATAGCCCTGTGGTTGATCGACAAAGACTGCTTCTGTTAGTTCTCCATGTAGGAACGCGCTCTTCACGTCTAACTGATAGATCTTCCAGCCCTTTTAAGCAGCAAGTGCAATGATCATTCGAATGGTGTCCCATTTAGCTACAGGTGCAAATACTTCAGTATAGTCGATCCCATATTGCTGAACGTGCCCTATTGCCACAAGCCTTGCTTTATATCTTTCAACTTCTCCATTTTCTTTCACCTTTGTCTTGAAAATCCATTTTACTCCAATGGCTTTGACCCCATTTGGTAGGTCAGTCAGCTCCCAGGTGTCATTTTTTTCTATTGCTTCCATCTCTTTGTCCATTGTAGCCTTCCATATGTTGCTTTTGATGGCTTCCTCGAATGTGGTTGGATCACATGTGGAAGAGAACATTGCCAGATTATGTACGTCTTCTTCCTCTGATAGTCCTTCTCCACTTACAAAGTCTTTCATCCATGTAGGTTGTTTCCTTATCCTCCCTTCTTCCTGCACCTCTTGTGATTGACTTGATGATGTGCTTGTTGTTTCTTCTTCTGAAGCTTCATTTTCTGTACTTTCATCTTCATCTTGGGCATGTATGTCCTTTTCTTCTTCATTTTCTCCCCAGTCTAACGCATCAGACCTTGCTTCTTTAGGATTTTTTTCCCAATCCCAGCACTTGCCTTCTTCAAAAACTACATCATTGCTGATGACAATGCGTTCAGTTTCTGGATCATAGAGCCGGTAGGCCTTCGATTCTTCACTCACCCCAAACATGACGCATCTGAAGCTTTTACCATCCAGCTTCTTTCTCTTAACATCTGGTATGTGTACATTAGCAACACAACCAAAGACTTTGAAGTAGTGGACTGCCGGTTTGATGCCATTCCATGCTTCCTCAGGGGTCATTTCCTTCACCACTAATGTAGGACTACGATTAAGAATATGCATAGTCCAGTTTACTGCCTCAGGCCAAAAACACTTTGGAACGTGTTTTTCTGCTAGCATGCATCGAACCATATTCATAATGGTTCGATTCTTTCTCTTAGCTATGCCATTTTGTTGAGGGGTGAAAGCTGCAGTCAGTTGCCTCCTCATACCGTGTGAGTTGCAGAAGGAGTTGAATTCCTTGGAGGTGAATTCTCCACCCCTGTCAGTTCGAAGACTCTGAAGGTGGTCTCCTGTTTCTTTTTCAACAGCACTTTTAAAATTTTTAAACGATGCAAGTGCCTGAGATCTTTCAGATAGAAATGACACTCAAGTCTTTCTACTATAGTCATCTATAAAAGTGATTAGATACCTTTTTCCACTACTTGATACTAGCGTGATTGGTCCACAAATGTCTGAGTGCACTAATTGAAGTCTGTGAGTTGCTCTCCAGAAGCTTTTCTTTGGAATCGACTCTCGATGTTGCTTCCCGATCATGCAGTCTCTACACAGCTCATTGGGTGCTTTTATCTTTGGCAATCCTCTCACCATCTCTTTGCATTGTAACGTTTTCAGCCCTTTGTAGCTGAGGTGACCGTAACGACAATGCCAGAGTTGGGCGATATCCTCTGAGGTGGTCTTGAAACAGCTCGAGTCCTTAGTCATCATTGTTGCGTGTAGTGCAAACATTCTGTTGGTGGTCATCTTTGAAAACATGATGAGGCCTCTCTCTGGGTGATAAATTCGACACATCCCATGTTGCACATTGATTGACACTCATTTCACTTGTAGTTGGCCAACACTTAGAAGGTTATTTTTAAGCTCCGGTACGTAATATACATCAGTAATAATCTGTGTGACTCCATTGATATGTAGTCTCACGTTGCCTCGTCCACATACCTCCATTTTGGTGTCGTTACTGAGTCTTACAAACTGGCGAAACCTTTCATTGATGTCTGTGAACCATTCCTTGTTGCCACTCATATGATTGCTACATCCAGAATCAAGGAACCAGATCTCTTCCTTCTTTGAATCATCAAGGTTGATATGTGACATTAACACCATTTCTTCTGCTTCGTCCAACTCAGCATAGTGTGCGCCTTTCTCCCAGTCAGGGCATTCATACTGGAAGTGGCCTAATTTGTGGCACTTAAAACATTCCACCAATGACTTATTAAGCTATTGCCTGCCCCTTCCTCTTCCTCTGACTCTGAAACCTCCTCTTCCCCTACTTCGACCACCGTTACGCTCTTCAGTAGTAACCTTTAGGACTTGCTCTTCATTGGCATGACCACGCATCCTTTGTTCATGGACGAGGAGGCTACTTTGTAATTCATCGATGGACATAGTATCCAAGTTGTTGGACTCTTCTATGGAGCATACCACATAGTCGTATTTTGCAGTCATGGATCTGAGGATTTTCTCAACAATCAGAATCTACTCCATTTTCTCACCATGGGCCTTCATCTTGTTAACAATGGTTAGAGTGCGAGAAAAGTAGTCATCAACTGTTTCTCCATCTTTCATTTGTAAAACCTCAAATTCCTTCCGCAGTGCTTGTAGTTGGGCTCTCTTCACCTTTGTAGACCCTTGATACTTCTGCTTCATGGAGTCCCAGATATGCTTGGCAGTCTCCTTGTTGAGAATTGTTTCCATTATAGTTCTGTCGATGGCTTGAAAGAGGTAATTCTTTACCTTGAGATCCCTCAGCTTTGCATCATTAATGACCTTACGTTGTTCTTCAGTGGTTTCTACTCCTTCTGGCATTGTTGGAACTCCGTTCTCGATCAAGCCCCAATATTCTTTCGATCTTAGAAAATTCTCCATGAGCATGGACCAGTGATCATAGTGGCCATCGAACCTTGGTATGGCGGGCTGAACGAAACTGCTCTCTGCTGCCATCTCACGCTCACAAGTGTTTCACTCACACTTAAACACACGAAACTGCGGTTTCCCAGCTCACAACCTCGCTCTGATACCAGATGTTTTGAACTTAGAGTTCCAGCATCAACAATCTGTATATGGAGGATTGCTATTATTCATCTGAAAGTTCATGGCTATATATAGCCTTACATGAGAGCAGATAACAAGAAAAAAAACTAAATCGTATCCTAGTTCAACAGCTTAAGTAACGTACTGAAAAACAACTAACAGAATCCTAGTAACTAGGGATTATGACATCATGGACTAATCTGATCTTAACAAACCGACAGCTAAGCAAAGTGTCCTCAACAATCGAGGCGTCATACATGGCGATCAAAGCATTGGAGATGGTGATCGAGGCGATGAACCAAAAGAAAGGACTCCGATCGAAGGTGGGATTCGCTGTCACCTGGGTTTGGTTCGTCACCCTCCTCCTCCCGTTCCACCTTCATCCTCACCGGTGTCTAATTCACCCGTTCTGCTCACTTGGGTCCACGTTGCCAACGTCCGATTCACCTGTTCTCCTGCTATTGTTGGGATCGAGCTGTTGATGGCAGTGGAGGAGAAGACGGAATTGCCGTCCCTCATCTGACTTCTGCGTCACAACGCCGATCGATCTCAACTTCGGCGAGCTAAAGATGGAGGAAGAGCCAGCAGTGATGGGAAGAGACTGAGCAAAATCTAAGGGCAAAATTGGAAAGTTAATGCAAAAAAAGACCTGGCCTTGAACTCCGTGCAAAACCAAATATTTCAAACAATAAGGAACAAAGGGAGTATAAAATTAAAAATAAGTCATTTTTAATTAAGTTGGCTTAAGTTAAAATGAATTGACTTTATTTTCTTTGACCGTCTGCTACCTCCAAAAGATGTCTCTGACTGTGCATTACTAGGACGATGATACCATCGATGTTTCATTTGTCTGATCTAAGTGTTCTTTGCACAAATCAAAATTTGAGAAGTTGCACTCTCCTCCAACCAAATTAGATTGAGGCCAATTGTTATCTTGCAGCATCACCTCCACAGTTCAATCTTAATCGAGACATATGGTAACCATCACAAATGACTTCAGGTCACACTTGCTAATTCTGACAACAGATTCATGACAGTTGTGAAGAGATTGCACCATTGGAGATCTATCACGCAAAAAAAATAAGTTTATTTATTACTTTAGATATTTTTATATATTTTCTCAGACATTTTATAATATTCATTCAGACGTTTTTATTTATTACTTTAGATACTTTTACTTTTTAAAAAAGTGTCGGCATATTTCTTTAGAAGCTTTTATATATTCTTCCAGACACTTGTATTCATTGCTTCAGACATTATTATTTCTAAAGAGAATAGATTATCTGTATATTGCTCCATACATGTTTATATCCTAGACAATTTTATATACTCTTTGAGATACTTTTAAAAATTTATTAGACAACTTTGCTTATTATTTTTGACACTTTCATTTTTTAGTAGAATAAAAATTGTCTGCATATTACTTTAAATACTTTTAGACTTTTATATTGCACTTCACAAGAGAACAAATGGGGAAAGAGCATTTTTAGTCCAATAATTTTTTTAATTTTACCAAGTGAATCCTAAAGTTACTCAAGTTGCCAAATGAGCCCCATAGCATTGAAACAGTCAACTTTTTTAGTCCTAAAACTTGTTTGGTTGACAGAAATGCTCATATGACACTTAATGCCATTTATTTCAATGACTAAATTGACATTTTTCAAACCTTAGTTACTTAGGCCCAGTTCATTTCACATTATTAGGCCTTGATTAACCCACAACCTGGTTTGCATAAAGACAAAATCACCTATGGAGTTCACCAGCACCAGTGATTCATGCCTTCATTATTGCAACGTCCACCCAATAGCAAATCGACACAACGAAACCCAAATTCGAGCAAATCGATGACAACAAAGCAGAAATCTGAGCAAATTGACAACAACTTTGAGCAAATCTGAACAAATTGGATTGAGCAAATAGATGGAGCAAATCTGAGCAACTCTGCCAATCTCTCCGATGCCTGGTTGCACTCCTCATCCGATCACATTTGCCGGTGTCCAATCACACTCCTCGTCTGACTCATCTTTTATCATCGGCGACATTCCCCGATTCACTCTCCTGTACAATTTGTGGATTCAATCGAGCGACATTCCCCATTTCAAGATGAGGACGAAATAGACTTCTTTGATTCAATTTCTCATATTGAAGATGAGGATGGATTCAATTTCTTAGACAAACAAATTCAAGATGATGACGGATTCATGGGCTCATACCATGCTCGAGAGGGGAAAGATCACTTTCAATTCTAAAGCTTTTGGACCTTTTCTATATGAGTCTTAAATCTTTGTGATTTTCTATTTGAATCCTAAAATGTTCAAAATATGCAAACTATTAGACTATTAGTCCGCAAGTTGATGGGATCACATGTGGCTAACGACTTATCTGATGTGGCACATAACATCCGTTTGGACTTTGCCAAATCCAAGAGTCCATCACCCAATTCCTCTGCAAACTCGGGTTTTGTCAGAGGATTTGCTTTCAACTGCCTCCAATTCCCCCAAGTATGTGCAGATGTCGGCAGATGGTGCTTTTTTGCGGCAAGTAGCCCATCCAATTTAAAGCTCCATCTTCCTAATCATTAACGAAAATGGCATCAAAATGGCCACTCAAGAAGACGCCCAACCCCAAGCACCATAAGAAAAGCAACAACAGCAGCAAACAGAGCCCCCAGTAGCCAATAACCAGAAAATTCTACATTAGAAGCTGCTGAAACCAACATTCGTGATTATGGCATGAACCATATTGAAATACCTGACAGAAAAATCAAACTAAACGAACGTCTGATCAGGGTCCCAACAAAGCTCAAACACCTCTTGCCAAGTAGGAATACGCCTCCTGCGATGTTGCGTTAAATCTGCTCAGGAGCTAAGCGCAAGCGATTCCTCCTCCTATCTCCGGGACTTGGAATCGGAGGCTCTCGCCGAACTCTACTCCAAAATTGAGGAAGCCATCAAAGCCAACAAGCTCTTCAAGGAGAAACCTAACTTATCAAAGAAGAAAGCACAATCAGAATTCCCAAGACCAAAAATCCCAGGAATAGAAACTGGAGGCAATTAGAGAACAAGAATCAGTGCGACTTGATGCCACTCGAACTTGCGATACTAAATCATAATAAAGTGGCTGCAAGGATCCTCTTTCCAAAGACTTCTCCAATTCAGTCAATCTCTAACTGGAGCCTTACAGGAGTAAAGAAGCTTCTCTACTCTCCAGAACAATGGTTGAAGGTTGTACCCTTATCACACTGCTTAAGTCAACATGAGTCTTCAGCTTTGTTTTTGGCTTTTAGTTGATATCATATCCAGGTTCCTCAAGGAAATTAACTTTAGTACGGTTTGTGATCAGAACCTATCATTATTTTGTTTTAAATGTTTTGCAGATGGAGCAGAAAGATGAGGAGAGAGTTGTATGTTTAAAACTGAAGGGAGATGAGGCTTTTAGAAGGGGAGATTACTTCGATGCACAGCATTGGGTGACGAAGGTAAATTGTCTTATTTTGTTGATTATTTAAACTCTCTTAATCCTAACCAATAAAGCATAAGGGAAGTTAAAATAAGGGTTTCTTGTTTCTTGTTATGATGGGCTGAACATATTCTCAGCTATTATTTATTGATTAGGCCTTGTTCCGCATTGTTTGATTTGCTCTTATTTTATTGCATATGGTAGCCCTTGTTAATTCGTGCCCGCAAGGTACTTGCTGGTCTATTTATATGTTTTCCTTTTCCTACTTGAGGGAATACATTTAGATGGCATAATCAATTCAAAGCCCACTGATGCTAAGCTATACTCCAACCGAAGCATGTCTTTTGCCCGCCTGAAGAATGGAAGGAGTGCACTTACAGATGCTGAAGTTTGCGTCACTCTAAGGCCTACCCGGGACTATAGGGAACGTGTGGCGTGGAAGTTGTTGGAGGTAAGTGAAGCCCTTGGGCAGTTCATTGCCACTCAAATTTCAGCTGGGGTTGTGTTCAATCTCTAAACAAAGCGTGCTGGTCCTTGCAGGAATTTGGTGAAGCTTATTATACTAACAACCTGGAGCTTCCAAATGCTTGCAAGTAATTGTTTCTTTCAGCTACTTTTGCTTGCAATAGCAGAGGCAGTGATTCTCTGTTCTGATGTGTATGTGGTTGGCAGGGAATGTTTTGACCTGCTGGAATGTCGGTGTGGAAAGTCCACTCCGTTATGTTCATTGGCATATGGGAATGAACTACAACAGAATGCCATCAGATCAGTGTCGGAAAGGATGTTCTGAAATATATTAAGTTTTGTTTTATGTATCGGCATGGGTAATATATTAAGTGATAGTTTTTGACCCATGGAAGTTACTCCACTCACCATGTTGCTGCTGATCATTTTTACTACCCTATGTTTGTCTTGTTTGACAAGTATTAGCTTCTGCTGTGTTATGGCCCTTATGGGATCTTTTTTTCTTGGTCATAGGCTTCACCATGTCGTGATTGTGTTTTTTTTTTTTTTTTTGCTTTTTGCTTTTTCTTCTTCTTGTTCTTCTCCTCGCTTTTTTGTTTTGTTTCCAGTTATGACTCAGATTTATTTCCACCGCCCAAGAGTAATTAAAAGTACTTCATCCATCAATCCACCTGAAATACCAAAATGGCGAGGCTTTCTCATCCTAGCTATTTACTGCACTCGAGAGCTTGTAATGGCGTGAGGCTTCATCAATATGCATGAATTACATTGTTTTTTTTTTTTTTATAATTACTAATTTTTATTATTTTTTTTTACTTACCAGACCAAAAAAGAAACAAAGAAAAAATTAATAAAAACTTAATTACAATATAAAAAAATGTTTAATAGGTTACTACCATGCATATGCATTAGCTTTTGAGCGATATTGGTGTCGCACAAAAAAATCTTTAAAACTAAAATTAAGTCATTTTAGATTAGTCCAATTTAATACTAAACAAACTGCACCTTATTCTTTCTTCTATATTGTATCGAGAACATGGTTAAAAGTTTTACTATCTATAATAAAGGGAATGCATGAAGTGTTAAAAAATTACCTTAGAAATTAATCATCTTGCTGTGGAAATTACAAATTGGAATGTATTTTAAACTACACTTGGAAATCAAACCTAAGAGTAGCAGGCATTATCTGCATGAGGCATCAGCAACTCCTAAAAAGTCCTTTCAATAAAAACTTACAAGGCTTTCCAGTGTGATTATTATGAAGTGAGATAGGGAAACATTTCCCACCACATAACTTAACTGTCTGGACTAATATGGAGGTTTGGTATATCGGGTCATTAGTCACCCTGGATGGATGGAAATGAAGGTACATGATCTAGTCATTTGTTTAGACTACATTGATTAGGATGAACATTAGTACTATACGACTAGTACGAGATGCGATTATGGGTCTGCAAAATAATCTAAAACCCAAAAACCTGATTCACGCACCACGTCTTGAACTCAAAACCCGTTGCCCTAAGAATCCAAGTCCTAGTCAGGTTGGGGCATAAAAGGGTATGACTCTTATTAGGTAGCTCGAGCTTGAATTAGATTTGAGATGTTTTAAGTTGAGCCTTATTGAGTTCAAGCTGAAAGATGGGTTCATTTGCCTAATGACCTCGAGCTCAAGCCTAGTAATACTTGGCTCTGAAGCTTATTAAGCCTAATGGGATTTATGAAAAATAGGGTTAATTCCATACCCCCCCCTAAAGTTTGAATATGAGTGCACATGCCTCCTATGGTTTCAAAACTTATAGTTACCTCTTGTTGGATTATCACCATTATAAAGCAAATAACTACAATTTATTTCCCTAAAGTTAGGTCATACTTGTTTTTGAAAGTTGCAACTAGCTCTTGATGTTACCTAGTCCATCAAGCTTTCAAGTTGAGCTTGGGCTTCCACTAAGCTGAGTTTGAGCCTAAATTGTGGTAGCCTTACTTATCAAGTTTTAGCTCAACTTGTACATTAACTTGTTGAGCCAAGCTCAAACCTTATGCGCTTCAGAATGGGCTTAAGCTCAGCCTAACCCATTTATAGTCCTAGGTTAAATCTATCTTGTTTGCAAGCAATGACAATTTGCTTCTTTTTCTTTTTATCAATGAATCCTTTTCTTTCATGTTCAAAATTTTTACAAGAAAATTCCACAATAGGATCACACCATTACAATGGGTGGGAGAAGGAAATTGAGGTACAGATCTGGATTTGTGATCAAATTACCCTACCCCAACTTACATCCTAATCCACCCTAGTTGGGTACATGCCAACAAAAGAGAAAAGATGAAGAGTGCATTTTTTAGTCTAAAAATTATATATATTTTCCTATTTTAGTTTTAAAACTTTTTCACTTTTTGAATGAGCTTTAATTTGTATAAACAGTTAGTTCTACTTTTTTTTTTATTTTTCTAAACGAGACTTAAAATTTTGAAAATGTGTAAATAATTAATTGTAGAATAGAAGTAATCATTTTTTTAAAACTAAGTTTTTTAAACTATTTGTTAACTATCTATTAATAAATTCAAACTTTGTTTAATAAATATTCAAGTTTTAAAACTACCATAGAAAAATTTGAAGAGGTTAGTATAGGTATAATACAAAATTAACTTACATTACACATAACATAAGCTTGGAGAACATCCTGCCAGTTGCCACTCGCTAGTATATGACACCCACCTATAAACAAAGGAGAAACTTGAGAATAAACTATGGGTCATGCCACTGAGTCGTGTTTAAATTAAAAAGCATGTCTCATTTTTCAAAACAACGAGTCAAGTCTCCTCACCAACTAGAAGGGTTGTCAACCAGGCATTGGTTCATTTCACCAAAGTAAGGGAAGATGATAAAATTTGTTAAATGTGATTTGGAGTTTTTTTAGTAAGTAGAAATAACTATATAAAGTGTAAGAACTAGAAAAAAAATTCATATATAAAAGATTAAAAAATGTCTCTTTTTTTAAAACTTGAATAACTCCAAAATGAGCATTACGCCATATCCCTCTCATCCCTTGGCCATTAGAGCAAATGGCTGCCGATCATGTAAAGTTTTTGAAGTCTTAAAAATAAGCAGTTTTCGCTCTAACCTTTATACTTTACAGAGAGTCTTAAATTGTCTTAGTATTATTTATGAGTGCTTCTCGGAACATACAAAGGAAAAATGAAAACGCCATCGTTTTGTTACCAGGGGAGGACATAGATTGAAATATCTGGGGAAAAACTAAACAGGCAATCAAGCTGAGAGCTCCGACTCTTTATAGCCGAGTCGCTTCTCGCCTCTTCAAATCTTCGCCAGAAATGTCCGCCCGATCGACGCCGGCCACCACGGCGGCGTTCCTCTCGTCCCACGGAAACTCCTTCACCCGCCGCCCTTGGCGCGAGTTCTTCTCCCTCTCCGCCCTCTCCCGGCCCTACTCCTTGGCCGAGGCCACCGCCCGCGTGAAGCGTAACCTCTACTACTTCCGAGTGAATTATACCACAATCGTCTACGTAGTCCTCTTTTTGAGCCTCATCTACCACCCAATCTCCATGATCATCTTCATCGTCCTCTCCATCGCGTGGTGCTACATGTTCTTCTTGCGAGACGAGCCGCTCCGCGTCTTCAACCGCGTGATTGACGACCGCCTCGTGCTGGCTCTGCTCTCCGTAGTTACGATCGTCGCCCTGGTTCTCTCCGGGGTGTGGCTCAACGTTTTGGTTTCGATATTGATTGGAGCATTTCTGGTTCTGCTACACGCGGCGCTTAGGGGGACGGAGGATTTGTACCGGGAAGAGCTGGAGGCAAGCGAGGGTGGCTTAATTTCGGTTGTGGGAAGCTCCATGAGAGCTGGGTATACCAGAGTCTGAGTTCTGGAAGAAGCAAATGAGAAAAGAAAGGGTTAAATTTTGTTGTGCGTTTCTGTTGGAAAAAAATGTAATTATGATTCTTTCTTTGCTTGTAAGCTAAAACACTCTTTCGTTGTACTTTTGTGTTTTTCCTTTCGAATTTTTTTTTCCCCATCACCTTTTTTCCTCCAAGTTCAGTTCAGTCCTTGAAAAGAAAGGTACAGCTTGTATCGTTTTTCATGGAGGTTTTCACATGTGAAGCAGAAAAATTTACTGGTATTTGCGCTCTAAACAAGGAAACCTTTATGTATCTCTACATGATACAACAGGCAAAAGATAGCTGGTAGGAGCGGTTCTTTGGGCGAGTAGTCTGTGATCCTGAGAAAACTGTCAAAATTCAGCCCTATATTTTCCCAGATAGAAGAATCAGGAGGAACAAAATCATGGTTCTTGTTTTGGAGCAATATTTTGTATTTCACTAATTAAAGAATTCATGTAATACTATCCACACATATTACCTGATCCGTTATGAAGAAGAAGAAGAAGAAGAAGAAGAATAGTAGTCCTATAATACACGGTATTTCCAGACTGTGGAGTTGGGAAGTGCTAGGGCTGAGGAACCAACTTACCAAGTATATAATCATACAACAAATGCCTAACCAAAATGTCCTAATCTGTCGCTCTCCACAGGAAACCATTCCGATCTCCATCGGGGAAAGAATTCGGTAGGATCATTATTGTTGATATTGTTATTGAGAACGGACTTTCCTGGAATAAGCCAACACCATCACAAAATCTTTCGCTGAGGAACCAACAGGAGCTGGCATTCTTTGTGACTTCCCTGTTGTTTCTAGCCATGATTCGACCAAATTGTGCAGCTGTAATGTGGGGACTACTGGCTGTCCCATGCATTTGATCTCAACCTGCAAATACATTAATAACAAAAAGTTGCTACTAAACTCCAAGCTAAACTAAAAGTGATCAACATTTGTTTAGCATCAATTCAAATGCCAATGACAGCCATGTTCAAATGGTTGCTCGTACAGACTGTACACAAAAAATAGAACACAGGCTATTTGGAGGAGATCACCCTGTAAGAAGACAAATGCTGGTCTCGATTTCAAGATTCCTTTCAGATTAGTGGAGAGACAACCATTAACTTACAAATGCATGAAGCTATTGAAAGTTCAGAAAAAAAATAAAATAACTGGACTACAAGATGTTAGGATGCATTATATCAACTCACCTCAGCTTCATTAGCAAGGTCTAGTTTCTTCACCAGATATTTTTGGATAAAAGACACGGGCATATTTCCATCCCTGGCAAAGAAGCCACTATAAGTATGGCAGCATATTGAAAAAATCAACAATTACTGTGAACATGACATTAGATTCAGAAATACATTGACACTAGGGAATAACAACTAGTAGCATAAACACCTGAACAGCAGAGAACACATTAATATAATTATTTAGCAAAGTGTTGTTATTAAACGAATCGGTGAAACATTCATAAATTCTTCTTGCTGCTAGGTTTTTGCGAGAACTGTTTAAGGATTTTGACGGCCAACATGCTCACTTTAGAACAAAGATAATGACACTTTCCTTTCCACTTACAAGTCATGTTTATGTCAAACCAGTACAGTCCACATCATAAAAAAGAAAAAAAAAGACCATATCTCTTATTTTCACACAATATAAGGATGTTTTAGAACATAACTGTTTAGTTCGTGTTTCTCTTCCACTTACTTAACCATGTGATTGCATGCTTATATTTTGGAGCCTTCCATTCAGGAAGACAAAAAACAGTGTCTTTTCCTCTCTCTCTCTCATCCTCAGTCATGGAAGAGTGTCTTTGATTGATGAGCAGGATATGTTTCAGGTTGCTATTCTAATTCCTACATGCTTATGGAAATGCTAGAATGTCACACCTCATAACCATAAGAAGAACGTGACAGGCTAGAAGGAAGAGCCAACATTCTCTTTACATTCTACAGAAATTCTTGAGGCAAGTAGAATCCAGAATCCAGACTACAATTAGGTCAATGGACAAAAAAAACTTCTCAATTTCACAACATCTGAAATTCAGTCACAGAGAGAATACATATGATGCAACTGTTCCAGGAGAATGAAAAGTTTTTAGAAACCCCAAAAATTGCAGTTTACAATGATGAATATAGGGATCTACAGATTCAAGAGAGCCAAAAGAACTCACTTTATTCTTAAGTAATTAGCAGGAATTTGAGGCAAGGGTGAGTCTCCTTCCCTGGAAGAGAAGATTAAATCAGCTTATTGGCAGTGCATAAGAAGTAGTAGATTCCTTTACGACCTCTCCTTCTTCAATAATGTTACAACGCTAAATTGAAATCTTACTGTTCTTGGGAAGCTATTAATGAGAACCAAACTGGACCAAATCTTCTCTCCTGTTTTGAACCTCCGGCCTGAAGCACAGCTTGTGGTGAGATGTTGGAATTTCCAAAAGCAGCTGCTCTCTTCCGGCGTATCCTGCGCAATTTTTTGGGGGGCACAGTTTCTGTGCTGGTAGGATCATTGGAAAGTTTTTCATTCTCAACTTTTGATTTGCATTTATCTGCCTTCAATTTTGGTTTGCTCACACCAGCTTCATTTTCTGCGACATGCGTGGGTTCCAATTTAGACTCAGAACCTTGTGAACTAGATTTGAAGGGTTTTGTTCGATTGGCCACTTCCACCAAACAGTTCAAAGGTTTCCAGAGATCTAATTTTGCATCCCATGACTCACCACCATTCTCCTCTTCTGTGGGTTGGCTTGGCCCAGCAAATGAAAAGTTCTACAAAATTAGTTCACAAGGCACAAGTAAGAAAACTATCTGAAAACACATCTTCCTAACAACTACATGATTACGAAAACTGCAAAGAAAAGGAAGAAGGGGGGGCTGTTGAGCCACTGATGTTAAAAGGTTCATTCTAATGTCAAAGCATAAGTGTACTTCCTCCACCTGTCCCTTATCTCGGGTCACTTCGGTAAGAGTTTCAGGTGAGTTTCGACTCTCATGATCATCTTCTGCAGAATGTTCTTCTTTCTTTATGGGCTTTTCAATGGAAAAACTGGAACCTCGAAATGCAGTAGCCTTTCTAGCAACTGCTTTTGTCCTTCTTCCAGTTAAGTTAGTTTGCGTTGGTACTTTAGGAGCATTAACTACCAAGGACGAGAGCGATCTCTCCTTCCTTTTAGCTGGCAGTGCAATGGGTGCCACAACTGCAGGTACTTTCACCTTTCTTCTTTTGAAAGGGAAAATTTTGCTCCTCACATCTTGCAAATTATGGTCTGGCCTGATATATGGTATAAAGAAGACATGACAAGCAAAAACATAGATCAATCAGTTTCAATTGAAATAATGAATATGCACTGATGAAGTTACATAAAGTATTTTTCTGGAAGTCAAAATCAATTGATCTGTCTGTATGACCCAAGCAGGCCCACCCACACAAAGACACGGAGCACAGAGCTATATAAACATCCATGAAATAGTAAGCAGCAAATACTCCTTCAGAAGCACGAGGCAGGAGAGAATTACAAGGCAAAATTTTATCCTGAAAAGGAATAACCAGCCATGGACAGCAAGCATTGATATGTTGCTGAGTTTGTCAAGCATTTCAAAGTCGACTGGCTTTAAGCTATATTTCATAGTTACATCACTGATATGGGGTAGGCTCAGCCGAGTAATGAAGGAAAATGACAAGGTAATTGCTTGGGGAGGCAGTAATTTGAAAAGATTGATTAATTTATTTCTTGATCTATTACAACAGAGCTCCCTCAATCAAGAATTTTACTTGATTGAAGGTCTTTTCGTTTAGCACCTTTCAAATCTATACCACAGAATATGTATGGAGTTGACAATCAATAGGATGTCTGAAAGAAGCCAGTCTCAACCACCGGAAAGGTCAAGAGTACTCTTCCCTATAACAAGGAATATTTATTTGCATGGAATCAAAACGGGAAGGACCTTTGAATCATGTAAGGGCAAAAACCTCTCTCTTTGTAACTTAAAAAATCCCCTTAAGAACTATAAAATCACATAAAACAGCAATCCAATCTCTTTCCACTCACAAAAAAGCTTATCCCTAGACAACTTGTGGCTGAGACCCATTCAATAGAATCCACTCAAAAAGGGTTTCTAAATATATTTGTCACATGGTATGGGAAAGATTTCTCTGCCTCCAGACATCTGACTGGAAACAAACTGGATTCTAAGACAACTTAGCCCAAAAGCCCTGCTTTAAATTTTGTTCGTCATTCCATATGATTTATAAAGATGCTAAAACCGTACATAAAGGCATCTTGAGTAATCTCTTGCGTAATATAAAGTACTGGATATCAGAGAGAGACACATGCAGAGAGACAAAGTACGAAAAGTAATATTAGGAAGCAAGGACTTACCTCAGTTTCTCCAGTGGAACAGAACCAAGATCGATATAGCATATTGGACAGTTCTCTAACTCTTCCTCTTCTATTTTATCATATATGCACTTCCTGCAAACTGCATAAAGTGTGGATCAAATTGCAATCTGTTTATTACTGGGCTGACAAATATACCACCAAGATAATAGAAACTTCTGCAAGCTGAACATAATTCCTGGATTATATAACTAAACAAACTTCCAGCGGTCCAATGCATTCACATTGAACAGAAGAGACTAAATTATGCTAAAAAAGGTTCCTCTACCTGCAATGATCACAATAGCGGGCCTCTCATTCAAACCATGAACAGATAAAGATTGATTGAAATACGTAAAACTCACCGATCCAGTTCATCTTGGTAATGGTGATACGGTTCAGTACGTAAAACTAAACCGCAACAAGGACCAAAATTATGATAATCTAGTAGCTTCGGTTAAGCAACGAATAATCTACATAAAGTATGCTAGCACTCGCCATATTCTCTGATGACTTTAGCAAGAAAAGGAAAAAGAGAAGAAGCTTGCGAGTGAAACGAGCCAGAAACAACACCAACTCAGGTACTATAACCGTAAAACAGCACTAACCCAGATAACTGGAGACACGAATTAGAATGATTTACGAGAAAGCGGAACAAAAAAAGCAAACAGGGAGCTGAGGAAAGGACTAGACGAAATGAAGCGAAGGAACTCACACGTGTGGAGGCACTCGATTATGGTGGTGGCGTCTCTGAGGAGCTTATTGCAGAGAAAGCAGGTCATGCATTTAGCAATCGCCTCCCTCCTCACTTTCACCACCTGATTCGCCATTTATGTCCCCTCCAGAACCCCCGCTAGCACATCTCCACGAGCTGCATGTGAACGATTTGACGCATAAACTTGAACAGTTTTACGTGCGTATGTGTCACAACAAGAACCTGCATTAAATGCGAGGAGAGAAACTCAGGAAAACAAAAAGGAACACAGAATTCGAGGGGAAGAAAAGAAACATGTAATCGAGTACGAGGAAGAGAGATTACGAGATGGGATAGGAACTGAGAGAAAATAAAAGGCAGCAGGGGTCGCTTCGATCTGCCAAGTCTGAAAAGAGAAAAGATTGCAGGTGATTTGAATGGCGAATCTGAGGCTGTTGGGCGATGCGGATTTTGAACAGAAGAAGAGAAGGAGATTTCACGCGGCGATGATGATCTGAATCAAGAGAGAGAGAGAGAGAGAAAGAGGCAGTCGTCCCGCATGAACAAACACATCAAGAGTTTCGTGTTTTTTTTTTTAATGTATGTCACAGTATTTATTTTGCATTTTAATTTCTGATAATTTTTTAGGTAAAAAGATTAAACCCAGAAATCAACGGCTTAAAGTTGAAGTTATATGAGCATGGTCCATGGAGAACCTCCGCTGCAGCTGCACTGCCGCATTCTGTACACGTATGCACTTTGCGGTAGAAGCGGCACCGTTTCCTCCTCTCATTTATTACCCATGTCCAAACAAGTTGGGTCGGGTTCCTATCTATCCTTTTGTTTAGTTCATACCTCCGCAGCAACATCAGCAATTTGCGCCTCTATATTTCTCATTTTTTTAACTTATTTATGGAGTGCTATTTTTCATAATTTTTTTTTGGTTATTTATGGAATTTTAAATTAATTTTGATAAAATATTTTGTTATACAAATTCAATGCCATTGATACATTGCCTACATACCACACAACCGAGTTCGGTGAAAGTTGTAACCAACAGAATGAAAAATAATTACAATAATAAGTATAACTCAAACACGTAAATATACCGTACTTACTGTTTTGTCTCAGGTCTTAACTAATTCTTTCAATCGAAAAACAAATAAAAAAAAGGTCTTAGCTAAGCTAACTGCACCTACATTTCTAAGAACCTTATTCATAGGAAAAAAAAATGTATCCACAAAAAAAAAAGATTATATTCGTTCGTTACCATTTCCTTTTTGGCCATATGATCCACTACTTAAAAAAAAAAGTATTTATCAACGGCCATTAATTACAAACATAAGACCGTTGGTAGGAAGCCATTAGTAATTAATACATTAAAAAAATTTTAACCAACAGCTATATACTAAGCTGGTGGTAATTTCCAACATCTAGTCGTTTGGAACAAAAAAATAAAGGTCAATGAAAATTACTAACGTTCAAAGTTCATATGTTTTTTATCAAAGGTTTAACTTTTACCAACGTGTTAGTCCTTTGGTATATATCAACATGTTTACCAATAGTGTAAGTTCATATGTTTTTTATAAATTGTTTAATTTTTACCAACATATTATGCCGTTAGTACATACTAACGTGTTTCCATTAGTAATATTTACAACGTGTCAGACCGTTAATAATTCTTTTAAAAAATTTTAAAAAATTAAAGCAATTTCCAACACAGAGCCGTTAGAAACTATCATTTATTTTTTAAAAAAAATATATGAAAAAATTAAAATAATTAATATTGAAATTTTCATTAAATTTTACTAAATTAATATATGAAAATTTTAAAATTAACATTAACAAAGCCGAAACAAATTAATATTAACAAAATTAATAAAATTATATAACTGAGATTTTATAAGTATATCAAAATCCAAAAAAAATTCAAAAATTTAGAAAAAATTAAAAATTAAAAATATCTAAAATTCACAAAAATTAACTGAGATTCATAAAAAAAAATTAAAATCACAAAATTTAAAAAATTTAGAAAAGATAAAATAAAAAATTCACAAAATTAAAAAAATACTAAAATTCACAAATTTTTATTGAAATTCATAAAATAAAATTTTAAAAAAATTTCAAAAAAATATAAAAACCAAACACAAATTTAACTAAAAATTCACAAAATCAAAACCAAATCTACAATCAAACAAGAATAAACACCAAATACATATGGTTAAAAAAAAATAAACTCACAACCAAATCTACAAGTTCACACACTACTTAAAAACAAATATTTACCAATGGCCATTAATTACAAATATAAGATCGTTGGTAGGGAACCATTAGTAATTAATGCGTTAGAAAATTTTTAACTAACAGCTATATACTAAGCTGTTAGTAACTTCCAACATCTAGCCGTTTGGAAAAAAAAAAAAGTCAATAAAAATTACTAATGTTCAAAGTATATATGTTTTTTATCAACGGTTTAACTTTTACCAACATGTTAGTAACCGTTAGTATATATCAACATGTTTACCAATAGTGTACGTTCCTATGCTTTTTATAAACGGTTTAACTTTTACCAACGTATTGGGTTGTTAGTACATACCAACGTGTTAAACTGTTAAATTACCAACAGTTTAGGCCATTAGTACATATTAACATGATTCTGTTGGTAATATTTTCAACGCGTCAGACTGTTAATAATTCGCTTAAAATTTTTTAAAAAATTAAAGCAATTTCTAACACAAAGCCGTTGGAAACTATAATTTATATATATATTATATATTAATAATATAATAATAATAATAATTAATATTGAAATTTTCATTAAATTTTACTAAATTAATATATGAAAATTTTAAAATTAACATTAACAAAGCCGAAAGAAATTAATATTAACAACATTAGTAAAATTATATAACTGAGATTTTATAAGTACATCAAAAGCAAAAAAAAATCAAAAAAATAAACTAAAAATTCACAGGATTTAAAAAATTACTAAAAATCATAAAAATTCACAAAAATTAACTGAGATTCATAAAAAAAATTAAAAATCACAAAATTTCAAAAATTTAGAAAAGATAAAAATAAAAAATTCAAAAAAAATTCTAAAATTCACAAATTTTTATTGAATTTCATAAAATAAAAATTCACAAAATTTAAAAAAAAATCAAAAACCAAACACAAATTTAACTAAAAATTCACAAAATCAAAACCAAATCTACAATCAAACAAGAATAAACACCAAATACATATTGTTAAAAAAAATTAAACTCACAACCGAATCTACAAGTTCACACACCAAACTCAAAACCAGATCTACAAAATCAAACATGAAATCAAAAACAAAATCAAAACCAAAATTAGTAAATAGGCAAAGAGACAGCAAGGACGCAATGCGACGGGGTGAAGAGGCATTGGGTGGGTGAGAAGGCGACGGGTGATGCGGCATCAGGCGATGAGATGTCGGGTCTACCAAGGACGTCGGCCGGCGTACCGGGGAGACGACGATAAGCAATGAGCAAAATGGCGGACAGGGAAGGCCAACGATGACCGAGAATGACGGTAGAAGAAGGAAGGTAATGTGGACGACGAAGGAGGACAGGGATGAGGGAGGACAAGGGATAGAGGGAGAACAGTGAGGGAGGATGAGGAAAAAGAGAGATGTCGAGATGAGGGATGAGAGCTACGAGGAAGAATAGAGATGAGAGGCAGGTGGCAAAAGGGTGGGATGACAGATGAGAGATGAGGTTAGGATTTTTATATGAGCTAGGTTAGGGTTTTTATGGGCTTTTAGGCTTTTATATATGATACATTGGCTTTTAATATAAGACAAATAATAATAATAATAATAATAATAATAAGGGGTAATAATAATAATAATAATAATAGATTATTATTATTATTATTATTATTATTATATATACATTTTGTGTGTGTGTGTGTGTGTGTGATGTGTGTGGGTGTGTGATACATTATGTATATATGATATATCTGAAATATTTGATAATATGAGATATTTACATACACATATATAATACTATATCTTTGATTAATATTTTATTTAAAATATTTTCATAAAAATAACCACTACTCTAATAATAATAATAATAATTATTATTATTATTATTATACATACATACATACATTCATACATATATATATATATATAAAAAGAAAGACAAAGAAGCAGAAAAAGAGGAAGAGATATGAGGAGAGGAGAGAGAAAGAGTTGCATGTGTTAGTGTGATTCTGTAATTGAAATAGAGGAAAAACTCCACTTTTCTCCCAAATTTTTCATGGTTTTTTTAAAATGGTTCATTCTTTTCATTTTCTAACGACTTAAGTCTTACCAATGGTTTAAACCATTAGAAAGTTAACCAAACCGTTGGTAACCGTCACTAACTGTCCAACGCACTGGTGATTACTAATAGTATGGTCGTTGGTAATTTGTCCATTAGAAAATAGGTAAATTTTAGCAGTGTAAAAAAAAGACATTAAGGATAAATGATAGATCAAATATTTTAACGACTACACCAAAACATAGAAGTTTCATTAGAAGTTCATGGTGATGAAAGAGCACTTTATAAGCCTTCAGTAGAACGATCAATGATAAGCGATGCCAAATTTTGGTCTTATACTCCTTTAATTTTATCTCCTCACTTCGTGTTATGCTATGCAATAGATCGACTGCAAAAAGAATAATATTTATTTAAGCTTTAAGACAATTAGAATTTTTAATTATCAATATGATTGAGGAAGTAATATTTTCTTTTAATATTTGAATCAAATAAATGGAAAAACTTATGAGAAGTAGCACGCCAGCCTGTCGCTAGAGTTTGCTTATGTTAATGTAGCAAAAGTTGTCGGTCACTACATCTAGGATAAGTCTAATGACAAGCAAACTGTACTATGGTTTGCCTAATTAGCGTCGCTCAGGCTATTGTTGCATGGGATGTGTACTTTAGCAATGACCTGTTGTCACAATTTTATTTTTTGCCAAGTCATCACTACTTAGCGGCAGTTTTTTGCCGTTACTAATTAGACAATCATTAATTAAATCCAGTAATTTTAATAGTGGTATATTAAAAGAATTAATTTAAACTCAAGGTATAAAATGCTAATATGTTTTACAATTGTATATATTCCCTTCATTTTGAATTGGTGAAAATGTTTGATTTGTCATGGAGATTAAAAAATATTAAAAATTTGTGTGTTGTTTCATTTTTTATTTTTTACTGTTTATACGTAAATAAAAAATATGAGAAAAATGTATATTGAATTATAGTTCAAAGGGCAGTATAAAAAAATATTTCGTCCTATATTGTTTGCTTCATTTAGATTTTTTTGACTTATCTTTAACTTAAATTTATTTATATTATTATTTGATAAAAATTTTAAAAAATTATATTTAAAAACTATAATTTGTATAGTTTCTACGTATAATTTCTAATAAAAAATAAACAAAAAATGGTATAATAAATTTAAGTCAAAAAAATTAAAATAGAGTAAGAAATACGGGACGGAGGTAATACTAAATATGAAAACATTAGAAAAGTTTTAGACCAATAAAAATAAATACTTGTTGCAAATAATTTGGGATTGATCGCGTGCACACACAAACACACATACACATGTACACACACATATCTATGTTGTCAAATTCGGCTCTTGCCACTGACTCTAAAAACACAAATGAGCTGGGTGAGTGCTGTAGACCCATTTATGTCATTAACTTTGTCAAACTTAAAGGACTTACTTAGGGCAATGAAGCCAAAAACATCCATTTTCTTTGTCTTCATTGCATAAAAGATTTAGGGAAGAAGATAGAGTTTGGGTTAATTTACATTTTAAGTCTTTAAGATCATGCATAAAGTCTTTAAGATTATACATTTGTGTCAATTTTAGCTAAAAGTTTTTTGTTCTTCGAGTATAGTCATTTATTATTATAAAAGAGAGGTAACATGACAGTGTAGGTGTCATATAAACAACTTCCTTCCAAATAATGGCAAAATTGATGAAAATGACTCATATAGGATATGACATATGAGTTAAAAGTAAAGATGGTAGGTGAGTCAACAAAATCCCCCTAATTGTGGATATCCGTTTGTGCCAGAAGGGTAGATGGGTAAAAATACCCACGATGGGGCGAATATGAGTAACAAAATATACCCGTCTGGTGGGGTATGAGTAGGTGATGGGTTTGGGGTATTCATGATGGATTTACTTTTATAACCGCAAAGTTAAAATACTTCATATACCATGGGTCAAAGTTTCTTATACTTGATAAGTTGATAGTATATCTTAGAGTACAAGAAAATCTTGCCGAACAATATGCCTACAAGATAAGGAAGGTATAACCAATGTCTCAATGCATTACAGTTAGGCTTAGAAAACAGGAAGCCCAATTAGGAGGTACGTGACATTACAATACATTAATCAACTGCATACTTTTAAATAATTGATATTATTAAACGACACAAGGTTTAAATAGTAGCAAATTATTACGAGCATATGATCAATGGTTTATCAAAACTGCTTGGCTGCCTGATTCTGAGATTTTTTTTCTTAAAATAAAACTTCATGTGGGTATAGATTACTCACGACTACAAATTACCCACAAATGACGAACATAGAAAAAAAATTTCATCTTCTGGAGGATATCTACAAAATGGTACGAACATAGGTTGTAGGTAGAGGATATCATAACTCAATTCGCCCTATTACTATCCCTAATTACAACTTATAACTTTAAAATAATACTCCCTCCGTCCCAATTTTTTTGCACAATTCACATTTTAGCAATTAATCTATGATTTTTTATTTTAGACATTTTAGCATATAAATGAAAAAATTTTATGTGAATGATAAATTAAGACCTATAGTTTTTAAATATATATATTTAAATCTTTTTCTAATAAATAATAATATAAAAAAATTTAAGTCAAACTAACCCAAAAAATCAAATGATCAAAAAAATCGGGACAGAGGGGGTACTAATAAGGGGACCAGCTAACTCTATAAAGATTTTACCCATATTGCTATTAACCCTAACACGAAAACAACTCGGGAGTTCAAAACACCGGGCCGGACAACCTTGTTGGCCAACAAGGCTTTGTTTACCGAACTAACTAATGTTGCAGCGGCGTCCGTGAGTTCTGAAGTCTGAGCTTGGACTAGGAGAGTAAGAAAAAGAAGCTCAAGCCGCAGTCAAGCACCGAAGTTTAACGAACTAGGGAGCTTGCAAAAATTCATACTTGGAACACGGAAAATGGAAGGCAATGGTGAAGTTGAAGTAAAGAGGGTTTTCATAGGAGCAGGCTGCAACAGAATAGTGAACAACGTCTCCTGGGGTGCTTCTGATTTGGTTTCCTTCGGTGCACACAACGCTGTCGCCATTTTCTGTCCCAGAGTATCTCTCTTTCTGTGGCTTTTCTGAGCAATTGTTGTCAATCGTTATGATTAATCATCTAATCAAACAAATTTGGTCCAATTTTTGTTTTATGTTTTAGTTGGCTCAGATTCTGACAACCCTTCCGGGCCATAAAGCAGTTGTCAATTGTACCCATTGGCTCCCCAGTAACAAGTTCACCTTCAAAGGTACAATTTTAAGATTTTTAACTTGTTTAGTACTTCCGCTTGATGGATTGGTGTTTCACTTGTAGTTCTTGTTCATTTGTGATTCTTTTACAGCACAAGGATTCGAAAGGCATTATCTACTATCTGGAGACGCTGACGGTGTCATCATCTTATGGGAACTGTCTCTTTCTGACAATAAGGTGTGCAGTTTTTGCTTCTTCTTGTTCTCAGAATTAATTCCGTTGCAGTGTTGTTGTTGTGGTTGTTTCATCTTCAAGCCTCTTCTTCCTTTTCTTTTGGCAGTGGAGGCATGTATTACAATTGCCACATTTGCACAAGAAGGGTGTTACTTGTATAGCTGGATACTTGTTTTCTCGACACGATGCCGTAGTTGCTTCATCTTCTTCTGATGGTGTAGTTTGCATCTGGGATGTGGTCTTCCCCCGTTCTCCTGGAGGTGAATATTTTCTTCCCTTTTCAGCTGGAGTTTTGGTTTCTGTGTTGCAGCATGTATGTGAATGGGATACTTGAATTGAAGTCGTAATATCTGTTCTTTTTATTAGGTGATTGTATGTTGTCATGTCGAGAAACTCTTTCTGTTGGATCAAGACCAATGGTAGCAATCTCACTAGGAGAACTACCTGGAAACAGTGGACACATGGTTTTGGCGATGGGGGGATTGGATAACAAGGTTAATCTTTACTGTGGGGAGGGGAAAGGAAAGGTATCCAGTTCTCTTATAGTTATGTTGTCACATTTTTGGAGTTGAAGGAAAACTGAACTGATGTTGGTCGTGCTTTTTGTCCTCCTCCTTCATTTGAATATTGGTCAATGTAGGATCATTATTTCTTGAAGGTTCAGAGACACCAAAATTGTTCCTGCTGCATTGATTTTTCAGTTATTCCACACTCTTGAATATGTCATGACGTGTAATGTTTGATTATGTGAACAGTTTGTTCGTGCTTGCGAATTAAAAGGGCATACAGATTGGGTTAGGAGTTTAGACTTCTCACTGCCTATATGCTCTGAAAATGGAGTCGACAGTACTTTACTTGTAAGTTCCTCTCAGGATAAGGGTATTCGTATATGGAAGATAAACCTACGAGGTTCTGTAGCTGAAAAACAGGATAGACAGAGTAAATATCAAATAAGTCTGGCATCTTATATTGAAGGGCCTGTTTTTGTGGCGGGGATATCGTCATATCAGATATCTTTGGAATCTCTGCTAATTGGACATGAGGATTGGGTTTATTCGGTGCAGTGGCAACCTCCCGTAAGGATTAAAGAAGATGCTGCATTCCATCAACCCCAAAGCATTTTATCTGCATCAATGGATAAGACAATGATGATCTGGAAACCTGAAAGGAAGACAGGCATCTGGATGAATGTGGTCACTGTTGGGGAATTAAGCCATTGTGCTTTAGGGTTTTATGGCTGCCACTGGAGTCCTGATGGACGTGCTATTTTGGCACATGGATATGGTGGTTCATTCCATCTGTGGAGAAATATAGGTCTTAGCACTGACAATTGGCAACCACAGAAGGTTCCTTCTGGACATTTTGCACAAGTGTCAGATATTACTTGGGCAAAGTCTGGTGAATATATACTTTCAGTGAGTCATGATCAGGTAAGATAGTGCTGATATATCTTTAGGGCATTTGTCTCTGGCTTTGGCCTTTACTTGTTCTTGGTTGGCATCTCACACCTTCTGATAAATCCTTTTACCAAAAAAAAAAGACATGTCACTGATATTTTATCTAGTTTTTCAACTTCTACGCAGTGTAAGAAAATCATAGATTCATCTGCTATACTCTAAATTTAATTGTACTTTTTTTTATTGAAAATTCATGTATTTTGGTGATGATGACAACTTTTTTTTATCAGGAAGTGGAACAGTTAGATAATGTTCGTAAAACATTGTTTGGATCTTTATCTGATAGCCCGCCTTGCCCAGTAATGATCCCAACAAAAGCTATGAGTTAGGGATCATTCTGTAAAATTGGTGGGCTGAAGCATATTTTTCTTCTAGTGTAAAGATGCGTTTTCATGGATAACTATCATGTGGGGTAATGTGCTGTTATGACTAAGAACAGAACCCAGTGGCCTCCACCCTAAAAGGATATGAAGTTATTAACTTTTGTTATGTCATTACTTGGACAGACAGATACTTGTTTTTTTAAAAAAAAAGAGGAATTAAGTTGAACAGGAATTTACTCTGCTGCGATTTCTAATACGAGGGATGGGTATGAAAAGGAGCAGCAAGCAATTCTTTTAACCTTTTTTTTTTTTTGTATAGATATTGATGAAATAACTTATCCTTGCAGACAACCCGTGTTTTTGCTCCATGGAACAATCGAGATTCTCATTTAGACTCTTGGCATGAAATTGCGCGGCCTCAAGTTCATGGTCATGATATCAATTGTGTGACAATCATCCAAGGGAAAGGGAACCATCGTTTTGTCAGCGGAGCGGAGGAAAAAGTTGCCCGGGTGTTTGAAGCTCCTCTGTCATTTTTAAAAACATTACAGCATGCTACTTCTCAACTGTCTAGCTTACCTGAGGACCTTCAGATAGATGTTCAGGTGTTGGGTGCAAATATGTCTGCTCTTGGGCTATCGCAGAAGCCCATATATGTAAATGGTATGTTGTTTCCTTGTATACATGACAGATCATCTGGATAGTGGAATCACAATCACCACTTTTTTTAAAAAATACTCCTTTCCATCAAACCGTCAATATGAAAAAAGCTAGTTGGTCAGGGTCAGTGTATTTGCTGGGTCATTTGGTACTTGAGGGAAACTGCTACCGTACAGGATTAGAAATTCATACATTGGATTGCTAAGTTATTGTTTTGTTGTTTCTTGTTAGCTAACAAGTTTGATGTTAATGATGAATATCCAATCATTTATTGATGGAAACTATTAAACAGGCCTTTGGAGCTTTGATATGCTTTCTCAAGATGCCCCTGTTTTACCTGGGTGATGAAGTAAACAAACAAAACAAACGTAACCGTATTTTATGAAGTTGTCACAGTTTAAACATCGTCGTTTTGATGGATTGGCCAATGGCCATCGTCAGTTTCTTGTATGGAACTTCCCTTGTTACCAATGCAAACATTGTATGTTCATGATGATGAAAATGATGTCGGAACATCTACTTATGCTGGAAGCTTTTTTGCCATAACTCATGTTCTGGAACGTCCCTTGTTACCAGTGAAAACATTCCTTTCTTTTTATTCTTTATCTCCACTGTATTATTGTTCATCTTTTCTTGGCAGACATCTAAGTCTTCTCAACACTTAGCCAAAGTAACTGCACGTCTGAAGTACAAATCTCATAAACATTTCCTTTGCAGCTGTCCAGGAGAGCCCAGAGAGAATCAGGAGTGATGGTCTTGATACCTTTGAATCTGTTCCAGATGCTGTTCCTATTGAGTTGACTGAACCTCCCATTGAGGATCAGCTGGCTTGGCACACACTATGGCCTGAGTCACACAAACTTTATGGTCATGGGAATGAACTATTTTCTTTATGCTGTGATCATGAGGGAAAGTTAGTTGCTTCCTCATGCAAGGTATGTTTACTGTTTCTTCTGTTTAGCGTGTAAGAACTTTCAGTTTGTTCATGCTCTCAACTTTTGAGTACTTTCAGTTGGTAGAGACCTCAGGAAAGCCTTGGTTATGCATTCACCAGATCTATCTTTATTAGTCCTTGTTTCTGTTGCTTTTCCTCACATGCTGTTGGATTTTGGTCACGTATGTAAATTTGGGAACTTGACAGCATAGCCACAAGTGACTGAAAGATGCAACAATAATTTTCTATATGAGGAGAATCTGCAGATTTTGTGCAGTGGATGATTTTCAAAAGTTATCATTCTAAGGAGACACTGGAATTTACTTTTGCTTTGAGAAAATGGGATCTATTTACACGAGCAAAAGGTTTCGTGTCTATAAAACACATCCTGAAGTTCTATAATTTGTTTTCTGGATGCAATCAGATTTCAGAATTCTAAATTGGACTGTCAAAGGATACAATGAGTTATCTGGGGAAAGAGATTAAACTGCATAATCTTGGGAATTCCAGATGTAATTTGGCTGAGGTTTCCATAACTATTGATGTCGTAATGAAAAACAATCAATGCCATGTTCATGAAACTTTTAGTATCTTTGCTTTTTGTAGAGATTTTCTGCCATCTAAACAACGTGATTATTATTTTTTTGGCTTTGTTAAGAGTTATTGATTGAAAAGCAAATTTCTTTAGCAGTTTAATATTGTTCTGCAGGCTCAGACTGCAATAGTTGCAGAAATATGGCTTTGGCAAGTTGGTTCATGGAAAGCAGTTGGTCGCTTGCAGTCTCACAGCTTAACAGTGACGCAGATGGAATTCTCCCATGATGATAATTTTTTGTTGTCTGTCTCTAGGGATCGTCACTTTTCCATTTTCTCGATGAACAGAACAGGTGAGATATATGCATGAGAACTTATTTGCAATTATACATGCACTTCATAGTTTTATCGTTTCCTCAGGTTCACTTTCTGAAGCTGTGTTGTAATAGTAGGTTCTAATTATGATACTGCCATGTGTTTGTTTTAGACACAGGTGAAGTTCATTACAAGCTCGTAGCAAGGAAGGAGGCACATAAAAGAATAATATGGGCTTGTTCCTGGAGTCCATTTGGTCATGAATTTGCAACAGGATCGAGGGACAAGACGGTGAAGATTTGGGCCATCCAAGAGGATTCCGTCGAGCAGCTTTTAGCACTGCCACAGTTTAGCAGCAGCGTCACAGCCCTATCCTGGGCTGGTCTTATTCGCCAGAAGAACGATAGTGTTCTTGCAGTTGGAATGGAAACTGGACTCATTGAACTGTGGAGCCTCTCACTTAACAGAGATGAAGATGCTGCCAGCACTTGGCCGGTAGTAAAGGCCTCCGTGCTGACACGTCTTGATCCGCACCTTTGCCATGCTTCTTCAGTGAACCGTGTGACCTGGAGAAATCACGAGAAGAAAGAAAAATGTGGCAACATTCAGCTTGCTTCATGTGGAGCTGATCACTGCATTAGAGTTTTCGATGTAATTCTTGACTAAGTTATTGAGACGTAGCTATGTAAGTTGAAATGTCTTGATTTACATCAATTTTGTTCAAGATCTGTTTTGGTATATTGTTTCAACTATGTCTGTTTCCGTGTCTTGATCTCTTTTTCGGATGGCTGGTTATATGAAATTTTAGCCCGTCAAAATGGGGTTGAACACTTGAACTCCGGCGAATTTGCTACAAGATTTTAGCCCATCAAATTATTTTGAAAAATGTTTTTTGGTTACCCGCTATATTAGATAAGAATGGTCAAGGTCTCAACTGGATGTCAGGAATATATGATTTGGGTCATACAACGTAAAATTTAAAAAAGTCTGGCTTGCTTATAGCGCAAGTAACAATTTTCTATTATGGTCAGGTAGGACATGGGTCACCGAACAAAGGCATTTCTGCAAGTCATGAGCAAAGCAACCGATAAGATGAAATAAATCTCAGTGCTCGCAGTAAGATTTGTATCTTGACGTTTTAACATCAATGCATCGAAAGAGAACAACACAAAAGCACCATAGGCTCTAGTTCCTGCAGTGTTTTTAGGTAAGCCCCGATCATTTACATCACATTTATTAAAGTTATCACATTTATTAAAGTTAAGTATTTGTTAAATAATATTACCATTAGATATTTATGAAATAATATAAGATATTGAATGAATAATGTAGAAAATATGTTAAATACTAGCTATTTTATTAATATAATATTTAATTTTACGAATGTTGAGTTTATGAAACACGAGAGATCGAATAAACTGTATTTTAGCCAAGTCTGGAAGTTGGCACTTAAGTTCGCCTATTAGGGTTTTGGGTTGGCTATAAGGTTGTTAGATTGGTCTTTAATGGTGTTGGGAGTGGGGTTTTTGCTCTTGAAGAAACGACATGGGGGACCATTAGTGCTTCTGGCGTTAAATGCTGGACGACTTTGAGCAGCCTAATGCATTGGATTGTTTGTGAGGGTTTTAGGAAAAATCTTAAGAGTCGTCTTTTATCATTCAATGTTACTGCCCAGAAGTTGGATCAGATTTGAAGCTGCCTAAGGAGCAGATTTTTGGAGCAATATGTTGGGGTGTTGATGTGGGCTTTTGGTCAATTTTAGGATTTAGGCAACAGGATCAGATTTTTGTGGCACCAGCAGGGAGACGTCGCTAATTTCCTACAGCCTTAAGACAAAAGAAACCAGGAACCTTGAAGTGCAGAGCGTAGAATCATCATACTATTTTACCTCTTACATGCACAGCCAGCTGACATTGCTTAGGCCAGCACATTAATTCCATGCAAATCTTTTGGCCACTCTTACCTATATGCTTTTTTATAGATCATTTCTGGGATCTCATAACTACAGTATTCCAAGGTTAAATTAATTAGCCTATCTAGTCCACAATTGATTTCAAACTAATTACACTAAGTTCGTTTTACCTTAAGTCAATTGACTTTAAAATGACTTATTTTTATTCTTACGTTTTTTTTTATAATTTACCTGAAACTAATTTTAATTAAAAACTAGTATTATGTAATTGCAATAATTCATTGAAAATACAATTTTTATAATTTTATAAATTTTTTTATTTTAAGACATTAAAAAGGAAAAATTCATAAAAATTTAATAATATCATTAAAATTTACTTTCAAATGGATTATTACATCATTAAAATTTACTTTCAAATAGATTATTACATTCACATAATATTGAATTTTAAATGAAATTGATTTTAGGTAAAAAAAGATGTAAAAGTAAAAATAAATTAATTAACTTAAGTTAAAACAAATTTAATTCATGAAATGTTTCCGCTTGTTGCGTGCAATTGTAACCGCTTGTTCTTTCTGAAACATGCACATATGTTTTATGTACGTTGTTGGTTCTTCAGAAATACATTTTTGTATTGTACCTGGTTTTGCTTGCAAATAAAGAGCATGCTTAAGAAATTGAAAATGTTCAACTCTGATTTTGGTGCCATGCCCTTTCGTGCTGAAAGTAACAAGCCCGGCCTCCCTAATTTGAGTTTCAGACATGACCAAAACTTCGGTCAGTTCTCTCTATGGTGAAAATCTTGGTATTTTGCTTGTATGATGACTGATGGGGCTTAAAATATGTAGTTGGGGCTGATTGTATAAATATGAAAAGATATATGTAGAAAAGGTAAACTTATTTCAATGTTTATCAATAATACTATTAAAAAAAAATTTAATAGTATATCGATAATACTCATTCATATATATATTTAATATCTTTTGTACACATCATTCACTTTTTTTGTTTTTATACATAAGACTTATATATTTGTCACTCAGGTAGTATATATCTGTTATTAGCTTAATATAAAAGAATAAAAATTACTTAGAAATATATTTGTCGATTTTTATATTTATTTTTAGATATATTGCACATAATTTATACACATCTCTTAATTTCTTTGTATGACTTTTTCTTATATTGATTTTATATATATTTGTCATATGATTTGTACATATATCTAATTTTTATGAGAAGTGAAACTTGACATAGAATTATGAAATAAAAATATTCAAACATAACTATATATAGACATAAGGATCATTGTGCATATTTGACTTGCTCGTTACTAAAGACACTCACCGAAAGGCAAAAATCATGAACAAATCACTAATGTTTCTGGTCCAGCCCGATTCATCAACTAATGTCTTTTTTAAGCTAAATAAACCATTAATATTTTAAAATCAGTTCAAATAAAAAATTAGTGGTTAAATAGATGAATATGTTGTTGAAATAAAGAATATTCTGTTAAATGATGATCATATGACAAAAACAAAATCTATGTAATGCACTTGCTGGTCCATCTTCTCCTCCAAGCCTAAATTCTTCACTCTCACTTTCAATGTTGGACCAAGCCTTGGTCGAAGATCAATGGTTGCAAGTTTGGCAACCTTAATTAATCTTAATTGAATGTTTTATTTCATCCAAGAAGCTTTCACATGGATCATTTTATTGCTCTTCTTTTCACAATTATTCTTTAGGATATTTCTTCAAGTATTGCACACTAGGTGTTTTAGAAAATTATCCAATGAATTTAGATTGATGTTTCCTAGAGACAAAGCAAGTTTGGTTGCTCTAGTAGTAATGGCAATTCTAAATTTTCACATAACCTTCCTCATCTCAACAGATTTGTTAACTCTTCACTGATATCCTCCTCTTTTCATCCTCCCACCATTTTTTTGCAATAAAACTTCAAACTAAAAACTTGTAATTTGAATAAAATATGCTATTAAATTGCTGCAGGTTAGACCAATGGCGAATTCCAAACATGTCACTAGTCAATAGGTCATGGGTGGGAGGTAAAATGGCATAGTTGTAGCCCAATTGTCTTCCAGCGATGATTTTGGCCAACATCACCAAACTTATTTATGGGTTATAAGAGGGAACAAAATTCATCACCATCACTTGGAATCAACCCATTTGAAGTCGTTCAATGGAAGGTCGAGGTGAACTTGGCCATCAAGCTCCAACATAAGCATCAGACGAAGAGAGATGGAGAGAGTGAGAGAGAAAAGGGGGGTTGTCAAATAATGTTGCAAGAATGAGGATGGACCAAATGAGGTTGAATCGGAAAGAATACCTGAATGGATCATGGAATGAAAGAAGAAGCAAGCATTGGATTGGAATTAATGTGATAAACTTATTGAGTGCTGAGAAAGCAAAGGTGCCTGTTGGCCAACATGTAGACCTATTGCAGTAAGGTCATGAGATGGAATATTTGCTTCCCTTTCTGGTAGCTATTGTCAAACTTAGTTCTGGAGATGATGTTAAGTGAGGATTTAAAGCTAAATTGGAGGAAAGAAATGGATATAAAACGACAATTTGGAGTAAAGAATGAAGAAAACGATGAAGATGATGACTGAAAAGAACATTGAAAATGGCAAAGAAAGAGAAGAATGTGTGGCTTATCCCATGCGGAGTTCTTCAGTCCTCATCAGCCAATTTAATGAAAGTGGTTGAATCAAGCTGAACAAAAAATGTTAGTGATTTATTTTGCAAAAAAAAAACATTAATGAGTGAATCGAGCCGTAACAGAAACATTTGTTGTTTCTTCATAATTTTTGCCCTCAACATAGGGGTGTTAATGGGTCGGATATGATCGGATTTCGGCTTAGCCCAACCCTATCCACTTCATTGACTAGATTCCCCAATTCACCACCAACCTCTACCCTGCATATCCTTAAACTTGGTGACAACCCAGACCTTATAAAAATCGATTCAGGTCAGTTAAGTATGCCTAGGTTTTTATATTCTCTAGTAATGCAACAATTTTTAGCCAAAATAATTATAAATAAGTAAAAAAAATATACAATTATACTTCAAGTTTTAATTTATATAAAAAATGTCTCAATTCAAATAAAATTTCATATGTCTAAAATTCTAAAAAAAAAAGAAAAATCAATTGTATAAAAACAATATAAAATAAAAAACTAAAAAAAAAAAAAGAAACAAAGTATGGTTTAAATTTATTTTGGTTTCAAATAATGATCTTAAAACTCAAACAACCTTTATATCAATAAGCAAACAAAAAACTTAGCCATAAAAGTTTAAACTCACCGCCATAAATCTATACGTCATATAAAAATACTAACTTATAGTAACCTGCATAAGTAATTGAATAATCCATCTCTTCTCTCTCATTTTCTGTCTTTTTGCTCCTTAACCCATATGCATGTCATATTGGCCAATTTCTATACGCAACGATAGAAACTAAATATATACAAAACAACCAAAGTCTCATAACCTGCATAACTAATTAAATAATCTAACTCTTTTCTCTCATTTTCTGTCTCTTTGCTCTTAAACCTATATATATGTCATATTGGCCAATTTCTATATGTAACAATGGAAACTAAATGTATACAAAACAACCAAAGCCTCATGTTGAATTTCTACAAAGAAACGTCTCAATCCAAAACAATTATAGATAAGAAAAAAAATTAAATTGTGCAACAAGAAAGAAATAAGTGAATTCTAAACACTACAATCATATTATTAAGTATTAGAATTGGAACAAGAAGCGGGTCAAGTTGGGTTTATATGAGTTTTATAATTGAAACCCTTCTCACCCAATATAAATGATCAGATTCACCTTTTCATTATCCCTCCTCCAACCTTAACTCCTATAAAACCTACATTACTTTCAGTTTGGTTCCGTTTGGGATAACAGATTTTACGGGATTAACCGGATTGAATGAACACTTACCACCGAAACCAAACCTCCGAAGTCCGAAGTCCGATCCGACCCGGGTAACATATCAACAGTAGATGATCGCGTCAGGTCCCTGGCTTGGTTTATTGGGCAATCGAATTCTTGAATCCCAATTCCCCTTTTCAACAAATCGAATTCTATCAAGTCTACTGGTTGAAGAAAATAGAAATCGACCAAGTTTCAAATTTCACGCGCTCTTTCCAATTCCTTCATTGGCTGCTGCAAATCGTCGACTACTTTGCTAATGGAGACCCTGTCACTTCCTCAAACTCCATCAGCCCATCTGTGTTCTTCAACAGGTCTTTCAAGCTTAAACATTTGTCCATTCAGATCTTTCAGCAGCTCGATTATTCGAATGATCATTTGCTTTTATGTTTTTTTTTATAAAAAAATAATTTCATGCGAAACTGTTATGCTGTGACTGCTTTCTGTTTGATGGTTTTATGATTTCATTTGATTTTTCCATTGATTTACAGAGTCCTTGCTGCACAGAAGAGTTCGGTTTCCTTCGTGGAGACATCATATGGTCCGAACCTCATTCAGTGGAGGAAGTGCCCAAACTTTGCTTGGTCGCTTTTTCTCTGTAGTTCACAGTGGGAACAACCTCAAAGTTACCTTATTGCTTCAAACTCTCTATCTCCTTAACATTTATCAGACCATTTTTTTCTTTCCTGCGAAGCAATGGGAAATTTCTTCACATTGATTTGCTGTCTTTCTTGTAGGTCTTGTGTTGTCAAAGAGAGATTCCTGTCCTGGAAGCCGGGTACGGGCTTGACCTGTTAAAGAAATTTTTGGTTGGTCTATTTTAATGCAATTTGAGAATTTACTGAATTCTAGGGTCTGTTGGTCACTAAAATGTGGCATATGTAATATACCCTCTTTCAGTTCCATATTTCCTGATGTTTTGTTTAGGATTGCATTCTGTGTTTTGATTTACCCGTGTTTGCTTTTAACAGCCCATGTTCTGGTATAAAAGCTTTTCCTTGTAGTAATATTGGTAAATTGTTGTTGGATATCTGTTGTTCTGTGCTTATTGTCTTCCCAATTTTGCGCATTCATCTAAATTATGAGCAACAGTTATGTGAAAATGACCCATGAGATTGAATGCTAGTACCAGCGAACTTATGAATCTGAATCTTCTTGTGTTGGATTTGCTTTCAAGATGATGTTGACCAACTAACCAAGTTTTCTCTTGTAGTTTGAGTATTTATTAGCTACAAATGTCAAAGAAAAACAAAGGAAAAAATTGTGGCGTAAGATAAATAACTCCATATTTACATTGTCCATTCCAGCAGCGGAATCTGCAGATGGACCAGACCGTGCACATTCAAGAGTTTCCTCTACTTGGGATTGTGGGTTTTGTAGAATCAAGGTCCACTGGGGTTCAAAATGGCAAGGGAAGCAGAGTTTGGCTAAACAAATGCCTGGCTCTTGTGTATTGCTGGATCCCTGAGAAACCATCGTATTAAGAAGAGTTACTTGCAAATCTCGAAAATTTAAAACTGAAAGAAGCCATCTGGGGCAGTATGGTAGCTTGTGCAATTGTCTATGGTAGTCTGTGCAGTATCTCAGATGCCATAGATATAATTGCTAAACTGCCTCCCTTGTTAACATATACTTATTGTCTGTCTCACAATATTGTAACATTTGACAGGAAAAAGAACTTTGATTCCAACTTTCATAGGATTAGGTGCCCCTCCATTATGTGGGCAATTGTTTTATTTTTCACTTCTCTGCCTTTCTATTTTGTACTTTAAATAATAATTGCATTTTGTTTTTTTAACTTGAAGCTCTATGAGTGAGGTTTATGATGCTTTGGCTGAACGTATACTTCCTATATCAGCAGCTACATCAAACCAGAATGCAAAGTAAGTAATGGCTTGTTCATTCTTGAATGAAGAACAATTTGGATTTAGAAGCTCTATAGTAGGAACTTTTTCTGCCACATCATAGTAGCTTTTTAGTTGAAGTTCAGATGATCCACTTTTGATACCCACTTCAAAAATCAGAATTTTTTTTATCATCTTGCAAATTAAGCAAAAGTGGCTTGTATCAGATGAGAAGCATACGTAATAAAGTCACTGGTGCAATATTGCTGTGGCACCTATCAGGCAAACAATCACAGAAATGGTGCCTTGAGCAGTGCCAGTTTGGATTCTAATATGCTGACATCTAAACTTTGTTGTGGTGACTGTAAATGCAACTTTATATGTGCAGTCATCCACTCCAGTTAATAAGAATAAACTTTTATTCTTTTTCATTTTAATCTGATCATGTTCCCACCCGTTCTCCACTTGATCTTGAAAGTGAGTGACCACTGCAAATCTTTTCACGGGTGGCTGTCTTGTTAGGCATTTTTTTTTCTTTAGTCTGATTGATGTTTTTGAACACTCTAATCGCTCTGCTAAATATTTGTTTAAGATTCTTTCAGGCATATTGTGGGTTTAGCTGGTCCTCCAGGTGCTGGGAAAAGTACTCTAGCTTCTGAAGTAGTGAAACGAGTAAATAAGTTATGGCCCCAAAAGTCCTCTTCATTTGACTCTGAAGTTCATCCTCCAGATGCTGCTATAGTTGTTCCAATGGATGGTTTTCATCTGTACCGGTCCCAGCTGGATGCAATGGAGGTTAAGTTTCTTTTGTTCCTTTTCACAGTTGCTGTTCTCATGAGTTTAATTTCTAACTAGCATGATGTAATGTAGAATCCAGAAGAAGCCCATGCAAGAAGGGGAGGTTAGCTCTTTTTTTCAACTATATTTGTTCACAAATTTTCGGGAATTTTGATGTCTTGAATCCTTCCATTGTTGATCAGCACCATGGACATTTAACCCAGTTCTGCTGCTCACGTGTCTGCAGAATCTAAGAAATCAGGTAACTAGCCGTTTGTTTTCTTCTGCATGAAGTCGTAGTGGAGTAGGTGTGTAAAACTGGCAATTTTCTTTGTTTTTTTAGGGATCTGTTTATGCACCATCATTTGACCACGGTGTGGGAGATCCGATTGAAGATGACATATTTATTAGTCTTCAGTAAGTCGTTCACTTCTTTTATTGCCTTTGTTTCTTGTTCTTTAACCGTAAGTGAGCCAGATGAAGAACCATTTATTACAAAAATTACATGTCTTAATGTTAAGTGAACAATATGTTTAGGTTGTCTAAATACCTCAACAACTTCATGTTCTTTTTTCAGGCATAGAGTGATAATAGTAGAAGGAAATTATCTGTTGCTGGAAGAAGGCACTTGGAAGGACATATCAGATATATTTGATGAGAAGTGGTAAGTTCTAAGCTATTGCCGCAATTCTTTACCATAATAAATTCGGGATCTCAAGTTTGACTATGAATTTTGTTTTTGCATAGGTTCATTGAGGTGGACCTCGACACTGCAATGCAACGGGTCCTGAAAAGGCATGTTTCTGCAGGTATTACTTGATTGGATCCCTATATTTATTTTCCACCCTAACTTGATCTTGTAAAGCAGTGCTATTGTATCGTGAAATCATGAATTTTTTTTCTTGTTGCATTGCAGGGAAGCCTCCAGATGTGGCTAAATGGCGGGTAAGCAAACATCTCTGCTGCATTAGGAATTCCAATTGAAACACAACCTGCTCAAACAATGAAAGTTGTCACAACTCTAAATCCATAACGTTATGCAGATAGACTACAACGATCGGCCGAATGCAGAGCTTATAGTGAACTCAAAGAAGAATGCCGATATGGTAATCAGGTCAATCAACTTCTAATTGTGAAGAGGGTGGGAGAGCCGTAGGTGGAAGAACAGAATCCCAAGTGCTAGTGCTGGTTTAATGGAATTGATGGAGCCTGTCCCAAAGAGGTCTGTTTTTAGCTAGGCAGAAGTTCAAGCAAGCAATTTTCCTTTAAAAGTGAGTGTGAGCTCCAATAAAGTGGTAGGGCTGGCTAGCCTCAGTTATTGTGCAATTTAATTATTGGAGCCCATGTCGCCGGTTGTGAACTAAATTAGACAAAGCAACGGGATTGTGAAAGCATATAGTATACTGTGCCAACAATTCTCAAAGCACCAGCAAGCAAAGCAACCACAATCTCTGATTTTACAATTTCTACCTTGTGCGTTAGGGCCCAGACCAGCCAACTCTCAGTTCGAGAAAAATAAAATGAAAATCCCCACAGGTAGTCACTTTAAATTATTTTTAAGGCTACCAGCAGTTGGCCAATACTCAACGTACATGTTTTTAAGGGGCATACAAAAAGCCCCTTAGGCTTTGATCTACCTCATCCTCCAAACCACCACCCCCGCCGCCGCCCCCCCCCCCCAAAAAAAAAAAAGAAAAAAAAACAAAAAAAAAAAAAAAAAAACAATCATCAAAGAAACACAAAAAAAAAAAAAACAACAACAAAAAAACATCGTAAATTTTCTGTCCTCTTCGTTGCTCTAGAAGGTTTGTGGTGCCTCCCCTGTTTCACTCCACTCTACTAGAAAAAAACACTATAAAAAAAAAATAAAAAAATAAAAAAAAAAGAATAATAGAAAGGCGCAAAAAAGAAAAAAAACAAAGACAATGTCTCAACAATAAAGAAAAAAAGAAAAAAAAAAAAAAAAAAAAAAAAAAAACAAAAACAAATAAAGAAAAAAAAAACAAACAAGACACAAAACACCCCCCCCCCCCCCCCCAAAAAAAAAAAAAAATCCCCATCTCCTTCGTCAGCCTGTTTGTTAAGATGGTCAGCCCAAATGTTGTAATTGATCTTTAGGATTTGAAAAGTGTCAAGATCAACCTGGATATTTGTAATATGATTTCTAGTCAATCCTAAGCGTTTTTTATTTTACGTTCCTACAAATATTTATAGTAAAAAATATTTTATTTATATTTTTATCTTATAGTCCTTTTAAAATTTGTACATGACTATTTATTTATTTTTTTAATAGTATTAGTGTTTTTCTTCTAATTCTATTTTTTTTAATAGGGTATGTCATACCTACACCATACCCCATATGTTCATATATATTTACATTTCAACACTATCCTTCATAGTATAAAACAAGTGTAAATACATAAAATCTCGTGTTCTCTAAAACTGAAGATATGTGCAAATCAGATATCGAATATATACAAAGAAATTGAAATATATATACAAATAATATGTAACATGTGTACAAATGAGATCATAGATATGTTACGAGTTCATTATCTCATAAAAAAAAACAGGTGTGAATGTGTCAAATCCAGGTTCTTGTCAAAATTTGAGATATATACAAGAAGATAGAAGATATATATGAAACTCTATGTATAAAACAAGTAAGAGATATGTACAAAACATATGACACATATATATAAATGAAATCAAAGATATATTATATATATATTTAAAAAAAATGTATGAGATTTATAATTTCGTAAATGAAATGAAAATTAGGATAAAAATTCAATCAATAATAATACCATAGTGACATGTATACAGATGTTAGATATGTATGAACTTGACATACAAATATGTACAAATAAAATTATGATAATTATAATTAATATACACAAAATTGTCCCTACATTATTTTATAAACATATAATTTTATCCTTTGTACATATTATTTTTCACTTTTATATATATATATATGTCTTGAAAAACATAAACGGTCCACCTGTAAAAGGTTAAAAAGATCAAGATAGAAAAGCAATTTGAACCAAAAACCCTAAAACTAATTAGAGATGCCTTTGCTGTGCCATCTTCATCTTTTCCTTCCTCGTCGACGGTGAGCAAGAAACCAGCTCCCTTTCCCTCACTGTTGATTACCTTGTTCCCCCCTCTCAAATTTGTCCCTGGTATCATCTTCCCCATACCCATTGCCGACTGTATTTCATCTAATGTCGTTTGACAACAAGTAAAGATTCAAAAGATATCTGGTGTCCTAGAGGGTCCGTGAAAGAATGAAGGTGATGTTAATGGAGAATTCGATGAAAGATGATCGTAGCATGGCTAAAGCCTCCAGTCAAAGGTGCATTTCGAAGGAGAAGGGTGGGCGACGGAAACTCAGACCGTTCGACAGGGATGCAGAAAAAAAAGTGACATACTAGGTATTAGGTGCTTTTAACAAGGTAAAAAAAGTAATTAGCTCATAGGACATATGTAAAATAAGACGTATTGTTTACTAGTAACTTTTAATATACTTTTTAACCATTTTAATCCTAATTCTTCTATTTCTAGCCTCTTAATAATTACTCCCTTTATCCCTAAAAGAATGAAACGTTTCCCCTTTTAACAACTTTTGTATACTCAATTTCTTATTTTGCCATTTTTTTTATCACACACAGCACCTCTCCACTCCCTCCATTGCTCGATCACTTCCTTCATAATTTCTCGCACGCACCTCTCATCTCTTTCTTTCTCCTTGGTCAAATCACTTGTCTTTGTTTTCCCTCTCTCCTCAGTCAAATCCCTCATCTCTGCTTTCCTTCTTTCCAATTTGATGACTCAGTCACCACCATTGCATGTAGTGGTCTAAAAGAAAAAGTGGATGGAAGGTCAGATCTGCTGGTGAGTGAGGCCGGTGGTGAGCGAGGAGCGATGGGCAGCAAATATCAATGGGAATGGACGAAGCAGACTGAGATCGATGCGATCGACGCGACGGACGGACAAAGATCAACGCAGTGACAAACGACAATTGAAGCAACAAACGGTGATCGAAGCAATGGAGACAAGGCAAAGTGACAACATCGGGGAGGGAAGCGAAGAGGTTGGCAGGGAAGGCTAGTCGACAGGTATAGGGGTAAACTTGGTAACCGGAGGACACATACATTTTGGCTTGCCTTGGGGTGCATGCGAAACGAAACGTTTCATTTATATTAGGATGGAGGGAGTATTATTCAAATGGATGAATAATAAATTCTTTGTTTTTTATCTATTACAACCACGTTTAATATTTATCCACTTTTATTTTGATTTTATTTATCTGCCTTATTCTTCCTTTTTCTTTTCTTTTCTAAGAAGCAATTCATTTCAAATAGAATCACAAAAAATAAAATTGCAGAATCAAATATAGCTACTTTTTCGACTAAATCACTATTTTTCCAGCCAAACCACTACTACATTGCACCTCCCAGGAAGTCCCTACCTGATATTTCTGAATTATAATTGAGCTCTAACAAATTGTAGTTATAGGATAAATTTGATCTATGCATTACACCCATGCTTTTGCAGTATTTACAAACTGTCATCGCTTCTTGAATGGTACAAATAGAGAAATGAACACCACACATACAAGACAAACACTGCATCTTGAACAATATATCTTATGAAATGAATACCACTACGTCAAATAACACCTTCCTGAATAAAGAACACCATATTATACTAAGATGAACACTAATTTGTACTTCGATGTTTTCAAACTACAAATATGTTGTTACTGTTAAATTGTCTATAACATATTATAGAACAACACATCTTATTAAATAAACAACATATAAGAGAATATCATATTTGCATAAATAGAATAACACTTCTTCTGAATAGAATATTATTTGCGAACAATAAGAAATGCTGTAAAATATTTTGTCGTTCAGTAAGAATTGCTGTTTATTTTTGTAGAATGTGTTATGTAAGCATGATGACATTTTTGTAAATAATGTGAAAGTGAAGTGCACATAAATAATGTAAATATTACTCATAAATAATATTATTTGATTCAGACAAATGTGCGATTTTGTAGCATACTGTTCATTTTATTAGATATATTGTTCATAAATGATGTTGTTCCTTTCAATAAGAATCAGTAATAAGTATTGTTCCATTCTTACAAATGTGGTGTTGTATAAAATATTGTTAATTTCAGAAGAAATACTGTTCATAAATAATATTATTTAATTTATTAAGAAATGTTATTCCCTTCAAATAAATATATTATTTTGTGGGATGTTATTTCCTTCAAATAAATGTGTTGTTTAAGGTGTAGTAGCAATTTCATAAATAATATTATTTGATTCTTTAAGAAAAATTGTTCTCTCTAGAAAAATGTGTCTTTCTATGAAGTATTATTATTATTATCTCCAGACAAATGTAATGTTTAAGGAGCGGTAGTAGTTTTGTAAATATAATGAAAGTATGAGCGTAGCTTGTAATCAAGAAGTATTTTATCCTTATGTCTCTAACAAATACCTATTGTGTTGTGGCTTAGTTGCAGCAATCCCTATAACTGTATATATATTTCACATATTTGTTATAATACTAATTATACATTTTGAGTTAAGATTTAACACGCTCCAAATTTAGGAAATGTATAGGTTATGAGGATGTAAAATTAATAAAATATCTATAAATTTAATCATTTTATCCCGTTTGAACGTAGACTGGTAATAAAAATCTTCTAAGATTAATATATTGTATGTGAATTTAATTGCGCCATTAATACAACTACAAAATATATGAAATATTGACGATTCAATAATTACTGAAAAGAAAACATGAAAATAAACTACCCTAACAAATAAACTATTAAAAAATTTAAAAAAATCTATAGGAGATAAGATATGTACAAGAGAATACAAATGATATAAATGATGAATTCCCACGAACAAATGCACATGTTGTTGTTCCCCACCTTAAGATCGATCCCAGTTAATGTCCACAGACTTTCATAAATGTTCATCAATTTAATTGACTGATATAAACTATATAACTTGATATATATACATATATGTGTGTGTATACATAAATAGACAGAATTGATTTTTTTTTATTTTTAGAAAATAACAATTCCATTCAATAATTAATATTGTTGGCGCAGGAATTTCATGAAAAAAGGTTAATTAAATTTTGGAGTAGACAATTGAATGGTTGCTATAGTATTGAATATTGAAGAATGAAGGATACAGTATTGATAATTCACTTATCCTCCTGATCACATTAACAAAACGAAAAATTAAAGATTACAGGGCGCTTGCTAGATATATAATTAGTAATACTGTTTGAACTGAAGTAAGCAAGCCATTACATTGCATTACATTACATATACAGGAAACACAGTCCACAATACAGACAATAATACATGTGTATAGCGAGCAGTACTCTCAATAATTATTCTAATGTTTCACAGTAATAATGTATAAACATTAATTAATTAATAGTACTATTAAAGCCTTTAATGCAGCAGAAATTAAGCAAACACGATCCACATCTAGTAGGTCATATCCATTATAACTGATACGGTCATATATCTAATTAACAACCTGCTCATCATCTCCCATACTTTCCTCCCGCATATATATATATATGCTTTTACATGTATTCTCCAGCTGCCTATATGTAGAGCGACGCCGTACCGGGACAAAGCTGATGGTCCAGGTGCAAGTTTTGCCTCGTTCATCGGAGCTTTTACCAGCTCTTCTTCTTGCACTTTTCCATGGCTCGTGGTGCTGCCAAAAAACCAAAAGATATATATATGTGTGTAATTTTTTCAAAAGTAATTACATACATACATACATACATATGTTGTGATCTAATACTATATGTGGTAAATAACCATGACGTACGGTGTAAAGATGCTTGGAGAAATTGTATAACTAAAGAAACACTCAGTTGAGCACAGCAAGATGATAGGAATTAAGTATTCATTTTTTTCGTTTTATATACCTTCCAATTTCTAATGAAGTCGTTGGGATTATTCTATATATATGATCTCAAGCTAGCTTTAATATAAACTAAAAAAAAAATACAGTTACCAGCTGGTTATATATGTCACACATTTATTTTTCTTATCCCCATGATGGATCAGTGTGTGTATATAAAAGTAAGAAACCGATCGATCAAACTAATCAAGTGATCAATGATCACATGTAGAATTAAATTAAATAAGAAATCTAGCAATATATATATATATAATAATTAATACTGACCGAGATAAACTGCCTCCTTCCCTTTCATTATGCGCAGCCTCTTGCATGATTCAGCAAACATCCTGCAGGTCGACGTCAAAACATGTTAATTAATTAGGGGAATAGTTATGAGGTATCTAATCCCTCTATATGTGTGTGTGTGTGTGTATCTAGCTTACTGCTGTGAGTAATTATAAAGCTAATAATAAGTTCTTCAAAAAAAAGCTTTATATTAATTAATTTATTGATTTTTTTTTGTTTAAATGATCGATCGACTGCAGACGCATGTATGTGTGTGTGTGTGGTGAAGAATTAAATTAAAAAAAAAAAAAAGAAAGTTAAATAAGGATAATATATATGTGCAAAATAAGAATAATAATAATAATAACAAAACTTACTCCCACGGGACATCACCAACAAGCATCCAATCGCCATCCTTGTCTTCGTAAGTAGGAACATAGTCAGAACTGTTAAGCACATCCATCAGCTTATTCCCCTCATTCATAAAATCCTTCAATCCTTGGGATCCACAGTTCCCTATAATACATACATACATACATACATACATATATAGTATTAATTAGTATCAACTTAATTATTGCTGGTTAAACACACACACACATTTATTAACTACTTAGTTAATTACAATTAAGGGTTAACTAGCTAATAGAAAATTAATTAATACTGACTATATATATATACATAGAGAGAGATTTCGTTCGTACCAATGTTGGTGAAGGAACTGAACATGTTGCCCAGTGCATCAGACAGTTCCCGATAACTCTTGTACATCCTGAGATCCACTTTCCGGAGGTAAGGTGCACCGTCCATACTCACCTTCACGAAAGCCGCCCCGCCGCTCTCCTCGCCTTTGCTCACCACCGTCTTCTGCCTCTCTAACATGTTCTTCCGGAATGCTCTCACCGGCGGCCACCCCACCACCTGTGCCCTATGAATTTATACACCCAAAACCGTACGTGTTAATTAAGCACTATCTAACTAGCTGCCTAAAGAATGGGCGGCGGACTGACGGACCACACATCAACTTTTTTATTTTTTCAAAGGAGAACCTATTTCAGAAGTCTGACCAAATACAGACAGACTCACTTAGCAGGAGGGTTGGCTGGGTCGGCAACACAAGGATGGACAAGAGAATCAGCAGTGTTGTGCTTGATCTGATCCGCGCTTTCCTTGGCCTCCGCCGTGGTGGAGGAGAGGTTGAGCTTCAGATCAACGGTCTCATCGAAGCCTCTCTTCCTCACCACCTCCACATCGCCGCCGTTCCCCGGCAGCCCAAGCCTCAGTTCCGTCTCCGCCAAGCCCATCACTAGTACCGGCCAGTAATTAGTTTGTCTTCTCCAAACAATAATGCTCACTTCTTTATCGATATTCTCTTGCGACTTATGCGGTGCGGTGTTTGGTCTTCGTCGGTGCGCTTTAGAATTTGAGAGTGGAGGCTAAAGCCCTTTGTGATGGGTTCGTTTAAGACTTGTGTGAGTAGCAGAACCAGTGGCAGTCGTAATAATAGAGACGTCCGTCTGTCCGGGGTACTAATATAGGGTCGGGTGTATTTGATTTGCCTATGTTCCTACACTGTGATGGAGGCACGTGGCGAATATTGTGAGATGGATCAGATATCTTGTACTGTTGGGCTGGGCTGGCTGACGGCACTGGGGTATAGCGATGCCGGTATCATGATATGGCCATTATTATATTGAATTTTGAGTTGCTTTCTTTCCCGATCGATAAATTGTGTGTGCCAAAGCTGAGACAGTGTGGCCCATCAACCTTTGTTGCTTCTCCCTGTAATATATCCGTTCTCAGTAAGTTAGTTGCGGCTCTGCTATGCCCAGAAAATTTATGTTTTATTTATTTATATTTATTTGACGCAAAGTGAATCGGAGACACTTGTATCAAAATAATGTTCTTGTACCTATAATAATAATAATAATAATAATAATAATGTTCTGATGGATTGTTTAAAATTACTAAAGTAGTTGTTTTTCTATGTAAATTAACGTCAACGGAGCAGGGCAAGTGGTTGGAACACGGGCATACTAATATGTATGCACGTTTTTCTATGTGCCCCCAAAGAAATAGTGAGCTATGAACCTATATATACAACTACATATATACCAGTAAGCTTGTGCATTTCATTTTATTTTCAATTAGACTCTATCATTTACATTAGCGGTCGTAAAAAATGTGCTCTGTCTTAATGGTGAAAAGTCTAATATACCCACGTTAAAAGCAACAAATTCCTTTCCCTATTGGTTCCATCTCTCCCTCGCTCGCCCTTCTCCGCCCAGATTTGCCATAAACAGAGGAAGTTGGTCCCTCCGTTCTCTGCCACTCCGGCTGCCTTTGTCCTATCGCACAAAATGATCATGATTTCATACCACCACCACTCCAAAAACAACCCGAGATGCAGCTGGGAGCATCGCACTTAGTCAAGTATTCCCGAGATGTGAGCTCGTGAAGGGCGGTAGCCTAGCTAAATAAACAACATAGACAGAGCAAGGAAAGGAAATTGGATACGGAAGCAGCGAGGCGACGCTCGAGACACCCGGGCGAAAACGATAGACGAAGAGGAAGTTGATGGGCAAGTGAAGAACTGTGGCAATGAAAGATGCTAGAGTAGGGTGAGAGGGGCACAGCGCGCGGCCATAGAGCAAGGGGCCGCCGAGGGCTTGAGAAGCCGACATTGTGCCACCAGCGGTCAGCAACAGAATCCGCCAGCCGAGGTTTCACCTTAAAAAACAAAGATTTTCTTATACATATATGATGTTTGATTAATATATATCTCCATTTTTAAAAAATATGAGATTAATTTGATTTATTCATATTTATTTTTTTGCTATGGAAAATAATAATGGAATGTAAATATTCATAGATATAAAAGATAGGGAGTAGAGTATATTTTGGGTAATGTAGGCCCTATTTCTAAATAATTGTTGCTGCGCTTTTTTTAATAATATAAAATGTGTTTAATTGATGACACTTCCTTGAGAAAACGCACACAATTTGCACTCTACACATGAATTAATTTTTATACTTTTATTACAATTAACTACTCGTATATATATGTGTTCCGGAACGCTACAGTTAATAGGCAGTATTTTAAATTGAAGCCGACATACGTGCATATAAATAAATTATAATTAATCCTGTCCAGGGCAGCATAATAAATAAAACTATATATAAGTCTAATGCGTGGACACTTATGGCAGGCACAAAACAAAAGGGCAGAACTTTTGGTTTATGATCCACCAGTACCACTGATCATATCCTATGTACCGTATTTGTTTGCGCTTTGCATGCACACGACTGACACCGCACCAACGGCTCCAATTTTTACCTTCACAAAGAGTTTAATCCACCTGTAAAGGGCTCCCCCACCTTAAACAATAATTTTTTTTCCAAATAAATGCATCATATATTAACTATTGATATAACATCATCACATCTGATATCCAAGTTGGAAGAGGTAGATCATACAGTAGCCCATTAGTTCGTTCTTTTACTTTTTTTCATTAAAATTTTATTTAAATATATTCATATTAATATGTATAATTTTTTTTTTGAAAATTATATTTAGAAATTATAATATTTAAAATTTCATTTTATATAAAAATTTTATATTTTTATGATAATTTTTTTTTAAAAAAATAAAATCATAAATTAATTTCTGTAAATATATAATAAAAAGTACAGTTTTTGTAAAATAAAGGGAGTATGATTTTCTGACCCAGGAAAATGCAAAGCTCTAACAAGTATGTGAGCTACCACATTAATTGTAACTACAATGTTTAAATGAAAACCTAACATAGGTAAAAAAAAAGTTGAAGTTAGTAATAAAAATATCCTCTAAAATAATACCAACAGGGAATTATGTGAACGAGATAAAAGCATTAAAGGACGACCAAGATGATCCCTAGCTTAAACAGTAAATTTTTAAATTCAATTTCAAGAATTTTTGCAATATAGAAAAAAATTTATTCAATATCTGATAGAGATTGCTTCTTTCTGCGAAGGTGGAAATGTACACTTTATTTGCTTAGGTACATTACATTTTTATAACTTTCTTGTTCGTTGCATAAATGTGCTCTTGTACGTGCCTGTGGCCCAGTACTCCCTCCCTTCGTTTAAGGACCTACCTCAGTTTCGATCAAGAACTAAAGCCTGCAATAACCAATTTTTTTTTTTAATCTTGATATTAATACGGTAACGCATATATAGTATACTTACTTGTTCAAATTACATATAAAAGTACTGGAAGATGCATTTAGAGATGAAATTTCGTCATTGTAATTGTTTTTCGAAACTATGAATTAGAACTGTAATTTTTAAACACCTTTTGATACATAAAAGAAACAACAAGAGATCAGGTCATGGATGATTGAATCTTTGAGCTTCTAATAACAACAATAAGTCTTAATCATTATGTCAAGACATTGCATGCAGTTGTAATTTTTAAATATCATATATATATTCTTTATAAATGAAATGGATCAACGTAATCTCATATATATGTATTGCGGCGAACTAGGAATTAATACATCATAACATATGATAAACTATGATAAATTTTGAGGGTCCTAACTTTTAATTTGTGCTTTATTTTTTTCCTCTTTCCAATAATTCATCTATTAACTTTTTTTTTCATCTTAAATATTCTCAAAACGTTTCATTTTTGTTTTTGACTTATTCATGATTTGATTTAATTATTGTTCTATATATAAGAACCCCTTGATGAATCCGTTAAGCTTAAGTAAAAGTTGTCATATATATAAGTGAAGACATGCATGACATGCGACACATAAATTAGAAAGGAAAATTGAATCTGTCTGCTAATAATAAAAAAATTATTGAATAATTAAAATTAATTAAAGAAGGCTATTAAATAATTTAAATTATGATTTCTACTGTTGATACCAAATAATTACTTTTAGTTGAACGATTCTATCTTCTGGTGGATTAATGAGGAACCATAACTAAAAGAGAACAATTAATAAGTTAAAAATAAAAATGAAATGCATATTAAATATTAAGGATGCAGTGAGTAAAAGTGGACTGTAGAAGGTTGCAAATATGGATCACCTTGATTTGAGCAGTACTAGGGTTTTGCTCTGCTGTTCATGCTAGGGGGACAATGGTGAAGAAGCGTGGTAGACTGCATAAGGATAAGTCACGAGTGATTTCTCATGAGGTGTTTAAGCAGCTTCAAGAGGTGGTGGGGATCCCGTTTGATGTGGGTTCTCAACATGTTGATGGTGACCTTCCGGAGGATGAGAAAAAGAATTAGGCATCAAAAGTTAAGTAGGAGGAGATGGATGGTCAAGAAGCTAAAGGTGCGGATGAGCCAAAGAAGTTGTTTAATGAAATCTTGGCAGAGAATCTTCAGCTAGAAAATGGATTGAAGTTTTGATTCATCCAACAATGAAGATCCTGTTAAGATTGACTTGGAGGATATTCAGGAAGAGGTGATGTGCTGGGAAAATAGCCTAGTAAGCTACGTCATTGGTGGCAATACCAACTATTCTCAGGGTCGTATGTTTGTCAATGATAACTAAGGATTTATGGATTGTAGAAAGCTGGTGATTTATTCTCATCCCTCTAGTTAGTTTTTGTTTGAGTTTTCGAATTCGATTAATTGTAATACTGTGTTGGGAAAGGGTATCTGGTTTTTGGGCGTGAGGCCTTGGGTTCTTAAATGCTGGTCTATGGATTTCAATTTCCAAAAGGAGGACGCCTCCAATGTGCCTGTATGGGTTCAGGTGAAGTGTCTTGTGGTGCTCTGGAATTCAATAGCACTTAATAAGATTATGAGCCTAGTAGGGTGTCCTGTAACTATGTGGTTGAATATTTGAATGGTTGTAGGTAGCATGCTAGATTGGCATCAGTTTGCTCATGTTCTTCAAGGGCAGTACCTGATTTGAAAGATCAAATGTGTAGCATTCTCAATTACTCTTTATCACGTTTGGATGAAACAAAACCATAGAAGCCATGGAAATGGTATGAGATCCTTGGAGGAGGTTGTGAGGAATATTCAAAATTGATGTCTATAGTAGAGTGATGAATCTTCCTGCTAGTTCTCGGTTATCAACTTTAAGCCGGTGCCAATAGATCTTTTGTTTGCGGTGATTTTTTGTTGACGTTTTCTTGGGTATGCCTAGGTGTATTTGGATCTTGAGGTTTTGTGTTTAATGCAATTTTTCCTTTCCTTTAAAAAAAAAATATTAGGGACGCCATGGAAATTATTACTCTAACAAATAAGATAAAATTGGAAGTTAATATCGCATGATATTCAAGATCATATCAAGACCATCAATTTTTTTTAATAATAAGACCATCAAGTTAATAGATCTTAATTAGATATTTATAAATTAAAAAAATAAGTCTGAGAAAGCATGTCTACTCTCCTCCAACTCATTCCCTTCTATGGCCTCCCCCATCATTCTGTATCGTTTTTTACCAAATCTGGACCAAAATTGGGATCTGGCTGATTCTCTTTTGATCTTTTTCTTGTTTGACTTATTTTACCTGATGTTATTAATCAAATTTTATAGTATATGCAATTTCTTTCAAATCTTCGTATTTAAGAGTGATTCGAGACTCTTATAGGAAGATCTTGGAGGTGGCAATGATAGATCTAGTTTTCTTTTAGGGTTACCAGATGTAGTGAAATTTTGAAACCATTATTCCGCAAGTGCATGGTAGACATGTAGATGGGGTGAGTGGGTATCGTTCCCACGAAGATTAATTAAATTGATTGCCAAGTACCACTACTCAAAGTAAACTTTAGCTAAACAATCAAAGTTGGATGAAAATGTTGGCAACTTAAACAAGTGACTAACCTTAGCTAAATGGAATACTATTAACCTAGAATGCAAGTATGCAATGTAAAAATTGTGGTTTTTGTCAAATCATGAAAGAACACTTCCTATGGGTTCACTACTTGTCTTGATTTGTTGGTGAACTTAGGTGAGTGGATTAATTTCCAATGTATGTTGATAAAGTTACTCAACTAAATTCTTACTTTTCCAAGTGAAAGAATTAATCTCTCTATTCTAAACTTAATATGGATTTCCATCCGATTACAAGCTTAGAAAGAGGCATTAGAGCTCAATTTACCTTTACCTAATGACATAGACTAATTTTCCAACAAGTCCATAGCCATTAAATTCTTCTCCTAGGTCCAATTACTTCTAATCTTTTCCAAGAGTTTAGAGGCAATTTATAGTGCAACCAATTGTGGCCATCAACTAGCTAACACAACATTAAGCTCAAGAGAAGAATAAACATGCATTTGGTAGAAAACTAACATCACATAGCCATGAATTCATCCAACATAATCAATCCAAGTAGCTACATCCATAGAAAGTGCAAAAGAAGACTACTCCATAACTAAATAAAACATAATCATGAAAGTAAACATAATAACATCCATGAAGAACTACAAGGAAGATGAAAGAATAAACCCAAGATAGCTAGAAGTTCTTGAATCCAAAGTCTCCAAGCTAGTCTCCTTGAGCACTCCAAGCAATCTCCAAGCTAGCTCCAATGGTGACCAAGAAAAAACTAAGAAAAGCTAAAAATCTAACTATGGTGGATCTCTCCAAACTAGTTCTAGCAAGCCAAGATGAAGATGAAGCTCTCATCTTTTTGCTTAGTTCCAGATCCTTCTACCCTTTGGAGGTGTCCCTTTCACTCACCAAACCAATTGGATAGAAATCCTTGGCCAATAGCAAGCTTGAGTTTAAATTTGAGGTAGGGGACCACTTTCCCGGGTGACTGGCGCCTAGGCCCCAGGAGGGGGTGCCTAAGCGCCTAGGCCTCCAGGCTCGAGGGTGCCATGAGGGGGTACCTGAGCGCCTAAGCCTCGCTCCTGGGGCCTAGGCCTCACAGTTATAATTTCCGTTGATTTTTGCGTTCCCGTTTTTCGTTCCGCTTGTCCCGGTGCCATTCCAATGTTATGGTCCGCTTCTCCAACCTACAAAATGAATGATCAAAGCAAGAATTGGTCAAAAATATTGAGTGATAAGGTAGAAAATTGTGGTCAAAGTTAACAAAAAGTCAACATGTTTAACCACAAAATTAACATCTATCACCAGAATATTGACTATGTTGGCAATAGATATGGAACTGATTGTATAGAAAAAAAGTCAATTTTTTTTAGGATTTATTGATAATCTTTCTATTTTTATAGATAATCTTATTCAGCCCCTCTTATTGCTAATTGGTTCTAATGCTACTTAATTATTGTCGGTTTAGTATGAGTTTTGTTCAAATTATTTAAAATTTTTATACTCCAGATTTATTTTGGTTTACCTGAAAGATTCAGTTTGATCTGATTCTCTTTCATTGATTCAGTATCACAAGAATGAATAAATTTTTTTGTGATCAATTTTATATTTCTATTATCTTTTAGAGTCTTATGACGTCATTGATTTATAAGCCATTATTTTACTTATTTTTAATTGAAATGAAACATCTTTTATTAATAAAAAAAAAAAGGAAGTTCAGTATGAATCCAAGTGACTAGCAAGTGTGAAAATTTATTCAATAGTAACTTCTAACGTAAGATCTTCCTCTAAACAAAAAAGAAAAACTTCTAACCTAAGATAAAGGGTTCTAATATTCACTCTTTAAAAATCATCTCATGTGTTAACATCGATCACGTAACATTGTAATTATCAAATAAAGTCTACGAAATCCGATCAAACTACTTATGTACAAAATTCAAACGTATAGCTTTCAAGCTGCAGGTTTGATTTTGACATATATATGGATTCTATAAAAAGTCAATGATTCGTGGAATTTATGAAATGGGATCTAGGACTCCCATGCACTGCAACAAACGCGAGATTAGAGAGAGAATAATTGGGAACAAATATGAAATTTGTCTCTAATCTATATATTTAGAGACAAATGTTTATTTGCTTTTAAATCCAGATGAATTTGTTTCTATACGGAACACAATTATTAAAAAAAATTGTACTTGGAGACAAATAAAATAAATGTCTCTTATAACCAATTGCTTGTCTATGAGTATATGTCCTCTTGTATGGGTACGTTATTATAGGAACATTTATATTTCCCTCCAAAACAACTAATTAAAATGCAAGTATACTCAGTATTGTTAGAAAGTGTCACCAATTCATATAGTTTTTTTTATAGAAATTTTTCCTTTTTCAAAAACTCACTTTATTTTATAGATATAACAAAACAATTAAATTCTAGCTTTCTATGTTTTCTGACCCTTTTTATTAGGATTTTTTTTTATTTCATGCGGGGCATTGATTAGTACAACTTAAAAATAAATTATAACTTTTCCAGTATTTTTTTTAGTGAAAATATGAAATAAATGGTAATAAGACATGCTTTATTTAGTATAAAATTGTAATTAGTATGAATACCTCCAAAGATAAAAATCAAAAGCCTAAATAATAGGCCTAAATGCCTATTGTTCCCCTAAACAACAATGACTCAAATAGTTTAGACCCTAAACTATGAAACACATCAACTTAAACTCTAAATTTTGGGAAATCAATCACATTGGTCCTTTAACTCAAAAAAAACCTCATGTGAGTGCACATGCTATGGACGATGTAAGCAGTTTAATGGAGGACCAATGAATGGGTTATTCGTACACGCCCCCTCCCCCGCCCCTCCTTTGCTCGTCCAACAGCCTACCATCCATACTTCAGCCTCATTCGCTTCCTCACCCTCACCGTTCTCTCTTACCTATCCTTCACCTTCTTCTTTTCACACCTTCACCATAACAATCTCCTCCCCTCATCCTCTCCTCAGCCCCACTCTGCCTTCCACAACCTCTTCCTCCTTTTCTCTCCTGACATCAAGTATAGTAACACAACGCTCAATCTACCACCACCTTTAAGTGCCCTGAGTCCATCACCCATACCTACGCCCCCTCCCTTGACCTTCTTCGAGCTCCAATCCAATCAAGGAAGGGTTCTTCTCATGTCCCATTGAGAAGACGTTCTAATTGGGGTCCAATAGAGAGAATCGGTGGAAATTGAAGAATTCCCATATAGTAGAGAACAAGCTCTTCGTCAATTAGGTGGAATCGGAACCTAGGAGCAAGTGATGTCGGTGAATCACGCCCTATGAATCAATCTTCAATAATAAAAAAAAAAAAAAAGGGAATCATGTAACAGTGGAAGAGGTCGCCGAATAAATGGAATTGAAAGCTAAATAGGTGGAATTAGGCCAGATTACCATCCCTGGCAACGGCTGAACCTGCAACCTCAGAGGCCAATGCACTTTTCTGGCTTCCATTTTCAACAGGTTAAGGAAACCAAGTTAGATATGAGCTTGGGTATTGGAGATGAAAGTTTAGGGTGAAAAGGAGAACAAATACAATTTGTGTGACCATATAATTTGTCCTTTTTAACAATAGATAGATGTTAGATTGCTAAGTTAAAGGACTAAAGTGACCAGTTTGTCAAAACTCAGGGTACAAATTGATCCATTTTATAACCTAAGGATTTAATTATCTGAGTCACTATAATTCAGAGGAACAATACACATTTAGGCCTAAAGAATATATGAGACAACCGCACGATTAAGGCAAATAAATTGAATTAAACAAACAAATAAATAAATATTTAAAATAAAAGAAAAATAAAACAGTTGATAATAAATCAATTTAATTCAAACCCCAGTTACTCGTAATTTTTCTTGATTGGACGTTTAGAATGTTGATGTATTAGATGTGGAATCCTAGGTTCGAAATTAAACATTGGTAAAAGGCATGAGAGAAATCAGTTTTCTTTCTCTTTTTCGACAAATATATCTATCTTCTAAATTACTATAGGTGAAAAATGTAAGAGTTCTTAATTTATTTTCTAAGAGAATAAAATAAATTGTTTCCTATCGTCTTTAAACATTTTTTGGCAACACTATTATTGAGAACAATTATTTATTTGTCTCCAAAGGATTTAAAGTTAAATAAGTGACGTATAAAAAACAATTTTTAGTGTCTCTAAAACATGTTTGTGTTGAATTCATATTCTTCCTCCTTAATCCTTAGCGCATTCCATTCCCATGCGATAGAAGCAAGTGAAACAACCAGCGGAAACGAGAGGGCAATTTTGAAGGGTTGGCGGTGGCGAGGAGCTTGAAAACTTGAGAAAGGTGAAGCGAGAGGCCATGTGAGGAGATTCACTGAAGTTGGGGAGTGGGGCACCTACGGGTCCCACCAAGTGGGCGTTGGAGCTCCTTCCTGTCGCCTTTGTAATTGTCCCTCTCCCTAACCCTCTCCCATGTGCGCCGTTGCAGCGCGTCCCCGTTGTGGATGTCAACTCGCCAGATTTAGGTCGAGAATAATTAATCCTAAACTCTTCTATTAAGTAATTGAATTTAAGTAATATTCGTCTTGCAGGTTGAAAGATGCTACCCACTAATTTATTTTAAGGCATATATTTAATTTTTTAATTTTTTTATATATTTATATATTTTTTTTTTAAAAATGTATATATTTATAATTAATTAATACTTAAAAAATCATAAGCTAAAATAATATAAGGTAATTTATATTAAATTATAATTTTATTTTTAAAATAAAATTATATTTTAAATATAAATATACTAATTTAAGACATAAACAAGTAAAGTTGGATAAAATAAGTTAAACTCATATCCCATGATTTTAAGAATAGTGCCAGATTCATATTTTTTTTATTTTAAGATAGCAGGTTTAAGAATGTAGACGCAGGTGGGGTATTTTTTTTATTCCCTAGTCCCCACTTCCCCTTATTCCTTCCCCTTCTCCAACATTTGTTAACCAAAGCAACAAAATACCAAATCCTCAAACTTTCACGCTTTCACCATTTATGTTCCCAACCTTTTCTTTCTAGATAACATGTGTTATATTCTTATCATTAAAATTATTTGTTAACATTATGAAACATAACACTAGATGGATTGAAGTGAGGACTAAAATGGCAAAGAATAAAAACTCAAGAGCTAAAAATGTGTTTTAACCAAAATGAAATGTAAAATATATTGAAATTAAATTACTGCTCATAGTTTAACCCTAATATAAAATTAAAGGTTATGAGTTAGAAAAAGAACAATAATTAACCCCATAATTCATAACTTGAAATTATTTTTTAAAAAAAAAACACATAGAAGATTTATAGAGATGCTCTGCTGCGAGTCATCAAGTCACTTCCGGTCAAGTATATTGACTATTAATCTATTATTGAATCCGTAAAATTAAAAAGGAAAACAAAAATACAAGGATCTAATTCTGCAAGATTACTTTGTCTCTGTGCAATATTCCGACTCATGGTTTTAGTTCCGCAGAAGAGAATCTTAGAGACAGGTCCCCACTTCTCAAAAGTCCTCCAGTTGAGCCCTTGAAGAAACAAAGTATTTAAGAGGATAAAAAAATACTACACAATGATCATTGATCATTAGTAGAGACCAAATCCCACTTTAATTTCCTTAGGTTTTCCTTTTCCTTCTAGTTGTGTATATATGAAATATTTAACAACTATATTATAATAATAATTCAATGATTGTTGACATAAAATAAATGCAGGTTACCATACACAGGATCAAAAGAATTCGAAGTCCATATGTAGGGGAGCGAGACTGAATAAAAGTTTGGTTATTACTATAAGGCTATAAATTTCAAATTTTTAGATTCTATTTCCATAAATACAAAAAAAAAATAGATATTGAGTGGGCCTTTTTTTTTTTTTTTAAGATAGAACACCTAACCTTTAAAAGGTTTTATAGAGGTGAACTTTTTTATCTTCACCAACCTATAATAGAGCCTTTATTTATATAGTTACATACTCATGAGTCTATATATAGCCCTTCAATTTATTTATTTATTTATTTATTTATACCCTCCACATCATTCGCCATTATTACATTGAGATGTCTCATATCATTTGCAAAAAAGTCGTGATGGATTTATTTTTTTTATTTTTTCCCTGGGATGAATTATTGCAGGAGTAATTATCTGTGCTCCGCCGGGAAAATGTTGGCTGTAGTCCATCGTGGCATCGTCATCCTCCGGCAATTCTTTTCTCGAGGGAAATACATATATTCTTACAATTTCAAATTTGATATATTTTTTTTCACCTCACATTTTCTGTATCAAATACATTCAAAACAAGTCACAAATAAAATGTAACATTAAAAGCGAAAGGGACAAATATACAAACTTAAAAGAATTGACAGTTTCTTTTCTTCATCTTTCCTTTCTTGTGGGGGGTCTAAGGAATTTTTCAATCCATACAGACCCAAGTATAAGAAGGCGCACCGATACATGTAAACCAAGACTTCAACTTAAATACCTAGGAATGGCTAGTTGTGTCAAATAATGCCATGATCTTCAGAAAAAGAAGGGATACGCAAATATATGTACTTGAATTAATTATATATATCTGTATTTAGTTGCATTGCATTATATATTCACTGCATTTAATTAGTTTAGGAATTAAAGAAATTAATTTATTTTATTACATTGCATTAAACTTATTGAAAACTATTAAAGATGTAATATATCTTCGTTCCAAAATGAAATACACCATGAAATTGAACTCTGTAGATTAAATACTACAATCCCAACAATGTTCATTTCAAAGACAAAAATGTAACCTCTACCACGGAATGATTCATCAAAAGAAAATAAAAAAAAATTGTCGTGGATCGGTTTCAAACTTGCAACGAGAACGGTTTTAGATCGCTGCGAATATAAGCAAAGTTAAAAGAGAAAAGAAGAAAGATAAAGATAAAGAAGAAGAAGTTAAGGAGAAAGGCATTGGATTTAGTAGAACAAAAAAGATGGAGCCTTTGAGGTCACTCAAAACTTGCATGTGTGTTTGTGATTTGTGAGTGATCATCCGTTGCATCAGCCATTTTCATAAAAAAAAATATCAGACCACTAAATCAGATCGAAAAGGGGCCGGGGGCGGGGAAAAGAAACGAAAGCGGACCGATAATCAACTTTCCGGCTAACAAACAAAACAAAATGATCGCATCAAATGAAAAAAAAAGAAAGAGACAAAAGAAAAGTAAAACGTTAAAAAATAAAAATCCAAACACTGATCTCTCTTCATTATTTTCTTTTACTAGGCAGAGCGTATGTGACCGAGAGCATAATTATATTAATATTCCCTCTATCTAGGTTGAGGATTGGGTTATTTTAATTTTAACAGAAACAAAATAGTTAAATTTTTTCAGTTTTCAGCCATATATATAAGAAACCGAATAGACTGATTGTGAGAGACATCAGAAATAACAGAAAATTGAATTAATCTCAGTTTTAAAATTCAGTTAACCGAATTTATCTTGCACTTGATTAGGTGCATGTCCTCACCGTTAGTGATGCATGAAATTGAAGGAGTGGAGCAACAATCGGTTGAGATTCAATTCAAGAATGAAAGGAACTGAGGATGAAATTTAGGAAGGAAATGGTTTGGATTCTTTGGAACCCTCGGCCAGTAGACTTCTCCCCTTTTCTCCGATCAATTTCGGGCTTCTCAATCTCAAGCAACGGTATTACACTTACATAGATTTAGAATTGGGTTTTTCAAGTAAGACTCACACATAACCTCATATATGGTCCATTAACAAACACAATAATTCGATTTGCTCACCCCCACCTCCATCCTAATTTTATAACACAAAGTATTGTTTTTTCACACAGCCTCAGCGAACATTTGACTTTTTAATACCTTTCCAACCTTTACTCCCATAGAAACATTTACTGCAGGTAAAAGATCAACTTTTTTAGGATAAGCCGGAAAATTATATGAAAATTTATTGTTTGATTGGAAAAATAGAGATGGCTAAGAAATACGGATCTCGGGGACAAAGAGATTTGAAATTGGTGTTGCTGGATATCGTGTCCCACTTTATGGGATTAAGATGGGCCAGCCACAGTTGAAAACGATGAGATCGAATAATGAAGGGGAGACTGTTGGGCCTAACTTTCGCCTATTAGAGCCCAACCTACTGCTTTTAAAGTAGGGTGCCCTGCCCTGCCCTGCCAGTTCTTATTTCACGTGCGCTTCTGTTCTGCCAATGTAAACAGGAAAAAAAAACACAGGGCAAACTCAAATTGCTTCTGGCTTTTGGTGAATCCAATAAAAGAATGTGGTCCGGGTCGGTTTGATTTTCATTCTCCTCCTAGGGCAGGTAATTAGTAGGAGAGAAGAATATTGGCCACACCCACAGTAAACTTTGATTGTAAAAAATACAAACTGAGAATCATAAAAGTCAATAATACACAGCAAAGGAGCAGAAGACTTGAAAACAACACTTCACGTTTGTGTCAACTTCCAACGGTTGATAATTAAGTGAAAGTGTATGAATCAAGTTAAAATCATCTGTCTCACCCCAACATCAACACCTTCACTTGGCGTCACGTGTTGGAGTGAAGCTGGTGAGAGACAACCAATACAAGTGTGGGGGCCTAATAGTAAGTAGCACAGTACTGTTTGTTTTTGGGCTTCCTCTCTCGTTCCAAAGTCCAAGCTTTCTTCCCACGTGAGACACAAGGCCCACATCTCAACATCAGCATTTAACTCCTCACACGCGTGGACATCCCATAAAAATAAATGTACCCCTCGCCCCTGTTAGACCTCCTGCTGTTAGGATGTTCATCAAACCTGATCAACTTGAAAAACCAATTGCTTCAAATTAATTTGTACCAATAGTAATGTGGGTTAGGGTTGAAACGGGTAGTGAAAAGGTGAACATGATCATTCATGTGGAGCGGGGCAGGTTCTAATTATAAAACTTGCATAAATATGACCCAACCTGCTTCTTCTCCTAATTCGTAAATTCTAATCCCTAACAACATGATAATAGTATTCAGAACTCATTCTTTCTCAATTGGTATGTGATTTATTTTTTACTTATTTATAATTATTTTGGATTGAAATGTTTTTTGTAGAAATTCACATGAGGCTTTAGTCATTTTGTATACATCTAATTTCCGTTGTTGAGTATTAAAATTGGTTAATATGACATATATATGGATTAAGGAGTAAAGAAACAAAAAATGAGAGAAAAAATCTAGATTATTCAGTTACTTATATAGATTACCACAAGCTAGTTTTTGTTTATAATATATAAATTTATGGCGGTGAGTCTAAACTTTTGAACATAACTTTTCTTGTTCACTTATTAATATCGAGGTTATTTGAGTTTTGAGATCATTATTTGAAACCAAAGTAAGTTTAAACCATACTTTTTATTTTTTGTAGGTTTTTTTATTTTATATTATTTTTATACAATTGATTTGTCTTTTCTGAAAGTTTTAGATTTTTTATATAAATTAAAACTTGAAATATAATTGTACGTTTTTTTACTTATTTATAACTATTTTAGATAAAAATTACTGTCTTACATAAAAATGTAAAAACTTGTTCACGCTGAATCAGTTTTTATGCGGGTAAGGTTTGGTAGTTAATTGAAGAACCTGGTTAACAATGCAGATAAGGTTGGGTTGAGCCAAAACCCAAGCATACTTGACCTGTGAACACCCCTGCCTACTAAAAAGGCCACAAAAGTTCTAAGAATCATTCAATTAGGTCAGGGACAAAGAACATTGTTCAATGAATACTAGCAAAGGTTTGGACTGGATTGAACAGTGTCTGGAAGAAAAATAGAGAATTTCAAAAAAAGTTCCCAGAAACCTGATGCTCTATTTTAACGGTCCCCAAACTTTTTTAATTTTCCAATTGAACCCCCATTTTTTATAGCAGTTTTTTTTCCTGATATTGGTATGTTTGGTCTGGATTTGAACGGTGTCCACCTTGGCTCAAGAACATGTCCAGAAGAAAGAATGGAGAACTTTAGGAAATGCGCCTTGAATCTTATACTCTACTGTAATGGTCCTCAAACTTTTTTGTCATTTAATTGACGCTCCACTTTTTGGCAAAAGATTGCATTTTAAAATAATAATAATAATAATGGTAACAACTTTTTGAACAAGGTGGTGCTAATGTCATTCTGGCTTGGGAGAGTTTTGTTTTCCCTTAAAAATGATTAAATCCAAGTTTAGTCCATTAAGTATTATTTTTTGTTCTACCAATTCTCAAACTTTGTTTCTTGATGAACAGGCCCCCAAATTCAACCAAAGTAGCTTAGCCCCCCCTTTTAATAGGATCCAAGTTTTGGTAAAATTTATTAATTCATTTGAATTTTATGAATTTTTTTTTTATGGTTGCATATTACCATTAATTACATTTACATTTGATGCCACAATAGATCGAATGCGATGCAACACTTGGGCCTTTTCCTTGCTACATTTTAAAACACAACTTATATTATGGGTAGTGATGAATGATCTCTCGACAATCGGTTTATCTGATTTTGTACTTGGTCTGCTGTTAGTTTTGGTATATATACTTCGTGTTTGGTGTTGGATTTCAATTAGTTAGGTTGTTCTTTAATCCTTTTTTGCTTTTATTGAATCAGTAGTTGAAATCCATTTTAGTCCCTAGAATTTTTTCTTTTTTCTTTTTTTGTATCCCCAACCTTCTCTCGTTGAAGATTAGGCCCCTAATTCTCACTGTTTATCTGTTCCTTTTTTTGGTTAATGGTTAAAGCCCATTTTTAGTTGCTATAATCCCGTTTTTTGCCTTGTTGGTCCCAAACTTTATTGCTTGAAGATTCCACTTAATGCTACCATAAATTGTTGTGAAAGACATATATTAATTGCATTTGCAATTAATCCTAGTACGTAATTAACCTGCCCCAACATAAGGGTCAAATGAACCTTGTTACTACTGTATTCTAAACTAGTTGAACTTCTAATACCTTTCTGGTCGTATTAAGCCACTAGGAGAGTGCATCAAAGGCGTATCCACGGAAACAAGACGTGTTTCATGTTGATGCCGACTTTACAACATATGAAATATAACAAAACATTTCCTAATCTATGATTAGCAAGGAGGTTTTAAGCTGCTATGGGCTAATAAATTGATAATTGATACAGTCTGTCTGATCCAACTAGGTTTATGATCAAATATAGATGATTTTAACTTTAGATTCTACATAAATATATATAACCACCCACATGCATACACACATAGAGCTGTAAATGAACCGAACAAATATAAATAAACTATGTTCATGTTTGAACGTACGAACACAAACACTAATAATAAACGAACGCAATTTCTCTATTTATGTTTATTTGTTTATTAATAAACGAATACGAACATAAATACGAATAATTAAAGTCGATGGCTATCACCAATTTGAATTGGAGCGAGTTTAGTGATGATCGATAAAGCAATAGGCGATGGTGAGAGAGATTATGGGTTAAGGCTATGGGGCTTGACTAGGTGCTATAGTAGATTCACACTATGAGGAAAAATAACTAATTATATTTGAAAAATAAAAATAATAAATTAATTTGGGAGAGATTGTGACATAATAATGTATATGTGGAGTAGGTGGATACTAATAAAAATATATAATATATAATAATAATAATAATAAATGTACAACTAATATATAAATAAACAAATAAATAACATAAACAAATAAATAAATATAAATCAACAATATCCGGACAGTTCATAAATATAAATGAGCGAATTGGACATTGTTCGTGTTCGTCCATAATGTCCAATTCATTCATTTAACTAATACAAACAGAAAAATTAATTCATATTCGTTCGTTCAACTAAATAAATAAATATAAACAAACTTCTGCCGACCAATTTACAAACAATTCAACATTTTATACGTTTTCATTCCCGTACACACACGCTCCAAATGAATGTGTCATGTCTTGTGTGAGCAATGTTTGGCAAATCGAATCATTGAAGATTTTTAACTGATGGGTATCCGGAAAAGAAAAAGTTGTGGACCCTTTTTTGGGTGTAAAAGTACAAGATAACCGAGTTGGAATTATTCATAAAGCAAGAAAACAGGACAAACACGAGGAAGTTGTAACATCCATGCTTGATGTATGTGCTTCGCTGGCTCTAGCAGTATTTATACAAATACATGTAGTATTATTACACGAATAATATTAATCAATGTAATATTTTCTAAAACCTGCTCCCATATATAAACAAAGTTTTGCGTTTTTCTTTTCCAAAATAGGATAAAATAGTATTCCATCCATCTAGAAAAAAAAAAAAACTTACAATTACCCTATAGTGTTCCATAACCTAGAGTTTACCTCCTTTATTTATATAAACCTACACTTTGCCTCCTATAATTTTTAAATTATGAAACTATATTTAAATTGTGCGACAGTCATCTGTCAGTAATTTTAATCTCTTAAATATATTTTTTATAGTTAATAGATATTTTAAATATTTTTAATTTTTTTTTTATATAGTTAATCGATATTTTAAATTATTAAATATTTTTTTTCTAGTTAATAGATATTTTAAATTATCTTTTTTTTTCTTTCTAAATTACAATTTTCTTCCTGTAAATATATAACAATATTTTTAAAGATCACTTGGATATGAAAAAAAATATAAAAAATCTTAAAATTACTAGAACATTATTGTCAGATAGTTTAAATTAAAATTTCAAAAGTTATTGTCAGATACTGTAAAACAAACAGGAGGTAAAGTGTAGGTTGTTGAAAATAAAGAAGGCAAAGTGTAGGTTAAACCAAATCACAAGGGGGTTTTGTAATTTTTCCAAAAAAAATATGATTATATTAATATATGTTGGGATGGACCCGAAATAATTATTGTCAAATTCACTAGATAAAATTGATAAACACTCAAGTCAATAAATCACAATCAAACATAAACAATCAGAAAAGTAGCACTAAGCAAAAATAAATCGACATACACGATATACGCTGAAAACACTTAGTGTAAAGGAAAAAGCCACGGGGTAAACTGATAGTAAAATTCACTATTAAGAAAAATGGTACAACGTCCAAAATTCAAGTTATTACCAAATTCATTTTGGAAAAACCTGAAATTCAACATTTTAGGATTGCAACAAAAAATTTCACATCATAGAGATTTAAAGCACCAATACTTCCCCATCAATACTCCATCATCCCGAGAAAATGACTTCCTAAATTATAAGATCAATACTAAGAAAAAGGTAAAAATAATGAATAAACCACTAACATTTTGGACCCAGCTTGAATTGCTCATTAATGTTTTTTTCAGCCAAATAAACCACTAATTTTATTCAAAATAGCCAAAATAAACCACCAATGTTATTCAAGTAGGCCAATTTACCCACTCAACTCTTGAAATATTACAAAACTTCATCATTAACTTTTTAAAATTAACCAATTTGCTCCACTTGGTTTAAAACAATTCAAATAAGCTATCTTCATTATTTATAAAATTCCATAACTACCTTCCACAATTTTATTTTTTGGACACTATCTTTTCATTGCTGCTTCTAGCTCTTTTAAAGTGTACCATCTCTGTTGCCCAAGATAGGATGTCTCTAGCCCCATACTGCCATTTCCAAATGATGTTTTGCTCATATTAGTACTTAATGCAAGATTATGGTATAATATAAGGCAGAGCAAAAGAAGGAACATCGTTGCCACTATCAGCAAGTTCAGGAGGATCTCAATTATTACTCACAAATAGAGTCCAAAGATTAATGTCAGTTTTAAGAAGGTGGTTCAAATATCATATTAATAAACTTTATAGACATTGGGAGCAGAAGTATAAAATGTAGGGACTAAACATTAGTGATTTATTCATAATTTTTTTCAAAAAAAAAAAAAAGCAAAACTTACTGCCAGTCTTGTTAAACCAGCGGGCAGGCCTAATCCCTGTTAATTTCCTGGCTCGTTCTTATTAGTCATATCCATGCGTTCGGTCTCTTATTCTCTCGTACACGCACCAGGTCCTTTTAAAGGACTTCAAAACAAAAATCAATTTGGCTTACTAATAAGCCATTCCACTATGTCTATGCCCCAGAGCAAAACAATAATAATATTAAACATGGGATTGGACCAAGTGGTTTTTTACCACAACAAAATATGTGTGTGTATTAACTTATATACACTTACAAGAGAAATTATGTTCCCAACTGAACAATGCTCCCATGCGCTTATATGTATACAATAGCCAGGTTTCGAATGTTGAAGGTTAATTAAGTTATTCTTAGAGTTATTTTTCTTTCACGCCATTTGTTTTTATTTATCAGTTTATCTACAGGCTACAGCTAATTTACTCACCGACTAATTAAATCTACATTGACCACATAGAAACTGGTGATTTTAGTGCCAAACCTACGGGCTTCTTTCACATGCTTGCACATCAAGTAAAAAGCGTTCATCATTCTCCGGAATGGGATCGCTCAAAGTCAAATAGGATCAAAAGTAAACTGTACATGTATTAGAATTTCTCTTTCTTTTTTAATATGTTGTGGATCAGCTGAGGAATTTTCAATTCGAACTACCAATAATATAATGGCCCATTCTGTTTAAACATTTTGTGCCACGCCTTCTCTTTGACTCCCATCCTCCTCTGGTTCCTGTTCTTATTTTCACGGTTCAGAATTTGGCCCCGCGTGAGCTGCTTCATTTGCCGCCATCACCACCCTCTGCCACCCTCTGTTCTTGAAATAATCGCCCCAGCTGGCTTGATTGGAATCGCTGCTAGCTGTTTCTTTTTTTATTCTCATCCCCCTACAAACACAAGGACATCGTAGATAGCATGAGGCTTGTACAAATTATAATTACCTCTAACTTTTTGTGGATTCTTGTCTAGCCACCCAACCTTGACCTCTTCGTGTCCCATGGATAAGTTAACAATTTAAGTTGGATTAAGTATATCCGAATTGGGTGTAAGAGTAATGCATCCCTTTTTTTTTTTTCTTGTTTTTGCCTATGGTTAAAAATATACTCCCTCCATAGGAACAAAAATAGTTTGAAAATTTTACTTTAGGGGCAATGATATGATTGTAACATTTTCCTATTTAGATATGACATTGCAACCATATATACAGTTCAAGGACGAATGATGCAATTACAGTACCAAAGGATTATTGATTGCCAAACGTCGTACTCCATGTGTATGTGCCCACAGGGTTGAGATATTAATCAGACCAAAGAAATAAATGTTTCGTGATGCTGATTGAGATAGACGGAATGACGGATCATACGCAGGTTAGAAGTGCAAATTACACTTTCACCTTAAAACTTTCTATTAGTTACATGTACATCTATCTAGTCATAAAAGCCTACTTTTAGCTCCATTATTTTTATTGTTATCCGACACTCCTTCCATCTTAGGTTCATTTGAACACTTGATTCCATATGAATACTAACAAAGATGAAAAAGATTATATATTCACCTTTTATATGTAAATTAAGAAATATGAAAAAAATAAATATTGAAAAAAATTGAGATGATAACAAAATTGTTGCAAATAATATGAGACAAAAAGAATATTATTTTTTAAAATTTATTCTAAAATATTCAGTAATTACGTTGTAATAAATCTAAATTTTTTTATTGATTTTTTATAGTTAACAGAAACTTGCATTCTTAATTTTCTCTCACCATATATAGATGCAAACATATTTTTTTTTTCCATTGTTACCGAGAAAAAAAACTTTGGCTAAAAGCATGTTTCCAAACTCAGAGTTGGTACTAAGGCATCAAATTTCAAGAAAAAAGTGTAACTAAACCCTATATACAATAACAATATTTTGGGGTAATCTTTCTTTCTTCTTCTTCTGTGTTTTTGTTTTTTAGAGTATGGATATGCACATGTAAATCCACATGCCGTGTGCGTCGATGACATGACATCCATCCATCCAACCACTTTTTACAATCATGTCCTCCTGCCAATCACAGCGCACATGGCCACGCCTGGCCAATAACCAGCTTACACGTGGGCCACGGATTCACAATCGAACTGCCCAGGATTCACTCCTCCCTGCCTCCCAAACCGAATATCGACCGGCCTCTGGTCCACAGTATTCATTACCGTCGGCTGACTCGCTGAGTCGCCTCTGCGCTGCGTGTCCGGCCCGTGTCCCCCTCACTCGGAGGCACTAACCCAACAGCTGCCCCACCAGCGCGGGCACCCTGTCCCACAGCATGCCCTTTTTAGCCCCAATCATTATCCCCCACGTGTCCTCCAAAGTATCGACGTGATTGGTCTCCTGGTGCTTGTCGAATGACAGGACATAAAAAAGAAAAAAATATCATTTCTCATCACACATTGTTTGCCGTTCCCAGACTCAACCTATAAGACACTTCGCGCCTCGCATCATTTCGCATCTGAATCTGTCTGATCATCGAAAGCAAAACAGCTCAACAAGTTCCCTGTCTCGGAGCTTAACCCAAGAACGAAGAAGAGATTAATAGAGACATCAGACATTTGAGGTTGTTCGTTAGCAATGGGAGGATTCGTGAATTATGAGATGAAACGTGATCTGAATCTTAAGGCGACGGAGCTGCGGTTGGGCTTACCTGGCGGTGACGAAGAGCATGAGCCTAGCGTTAACAGGAGCAACAAAAGAGCTTCATCCGAGATTTCTTCGGCCAACACTTGTTCTAGCCTCACGAATGCTAATCAAGATTGTGAGCGTCCTCCGCCGGCCAAGTAAGTGTTCCCGGACCTGGTTGATTGTGTTTAAATAGTAAAGCTATTAATTAACTTGCTTCAACACTCTCAGCTGATCGATCCGATTCTGAACATTATGGCAGGGCACAACTTGTAGGCTGGCCGCCGGTCCGGAAAAATTGCTTGCAACAGAAGAAATCTGAGGGTGAAGGAGTGGGGATGTATGTGAAAGTAAGCATGGATGGAGCTCCTTACCTGAGGAAAATTGATCTCAATGTTTATAAGAGCTACAAGGAGCTACTCAAGGCCCTGGAGAATATGTTTAAGCTCATAACCGGTAAGACCCAGATCCATGAATTACTGATTACCGTTCAAGTCAACAAGCTGGCTTGCTTCTTGAGTTGATTGATAAACAAAAGTAGTCTTCTTCTGTTTAAGCGTTGGGTTGAATGAACTTGCAGGTGCATATTCAGAGAGGGAAGGGTACAACGGATCTGATTATGCTCCCACCTATGAAGATAAAGATGGTGACTGGATGTTGGTTGGAGATGTTCCATGGGAGATGTTTATTTCCTCCTGCAAGAGGCTAAGGATTATGAAGGGAACAGAAGCTACAAGCCTGCGATGTGCATGAGCAGAAGATGCAACATATCAACTCCCTTTCATTTCCTCTAATGCTTCATTTCTTCCCCCCTTTTTTTTGCCTCTTGGCCCCTAACAGTTTTTTATGAGACAATAGAGAACCACAAAAAAGATAGAAAGAAAGTCTATTTGATCAGATTCAATTGTACAAAGTGAATATATCATGTCTTTCTTTCACGGGATACGCAATAAGAAAAGCATGAACTTTGATCACTTGTCTGCAATTGTTATCTGTCAGTGTGCGACTGTTTAAGAATAATGGAAAAATGCAGGATGTCATTGCTATCGTTTCTGGAATGCATTTTTGTTCATACAAATGCTTGTTCAAATAACTTGGACAAATGGTTGTAGTTAAGATCTTCATCAAGCTCATGACTCTACCTACCGAAACACAGAATTGGCATCATATCCCACATAGATTTGCAATTATGCCATGTCAACATCATGGGAACGAATCATATAGCTGTCAACGCCAATCAGAGAATATTTATAGTTCCCAATTTCCCCCCTCCAGAAACCACACACAAGGAGTGCCATATGAATCTTTCATACTGATACAAGTATGAAGGATTCCAAAAATTCATAAGAGCAGAGATGACATCTATGTGCACGAGTACAAAATCCTCTATACACTAAAGCAGCCAAGATTCTTTTCAAATTTTGTCTCATATAACACCGGAAAAACTAAAGAAGCCCGTACACTGATTGAATGGGCATTTCCTAAACAAGCGGTACAAACCACTAAAATGGCACAAAGTCATCACTTGTGAATGCACTCATTTGCTTCGGTTCTTCCTGCTCGTGAATGCGAACTGACTCCATTCTAGCATCTAGTATCTCTAACTGGGACTTCACCCAGGGCGGATTATTCCTGCCTTCAATCCACAAGGCTTCTCCAGTGTCCTTGTGCTTGAAATCTGGGTATTTTGGGGTCCTCTGTAAATTAGGAAGAAATTACAGCAAACTCAAAATGATCACTAAAAGATTAAACCACCCCACTTGCTCAGTTTCATTCTGGTCTCAGTAGGAAACAAACAACTGATGTTTGAAGACAATAAGCTTTCAACAGCAGCAACAAAACTTAATCTGTTAGTGTTCTACCTTCTCTTTTTCTTGAAATGGTATTAAGCTCTTAGAATTACAGATAGAATGAAAATGCTCAGCAAAATATATAGATTCCCATTTACATTCCTTGATTGTAAAGAAAAAGACTAATAAGAGTACCTTGTTTTTCCTATTGTCCCACCACTCAGTGGGATTAGCAAAAAAGGCTTGCCACTGTTCTTGTACTGAACCCATGTTACTCACACCATTTCTAATCAGTTTCTTGCCTGCAAGCGGAATGAATGAGAACAACAAAAAAAAACACCAAATCTAGCTCCCAACGTCTGGTATCCTTACTAAATCACATGGTAGACAGCTTACCAGATGCCAAATTGGAGTCACGACCATCTGAGGCCATTGATGAATTAGTCCTTTCGATAAAATTTAACTGTTGGACAACTACCTGCAGGAAACTGCATGGATAAGGCTGTATCAAAATGGCCGGTTCAGCACAAGGCAGCTTAGATTTCTCAATACCTTGTAGTAGGTCTGCTGCTTTCCGTCATCACTTTCAACCACATCTGAAACCAGGCGGCCAGAAACATAAATTTGTTGCCCTTTCTCTATATGCTGATGAGCAATACTTGCCATCTCATCCCAGAATGTCAAATTTATCCTGGAAAGAAATAAACAGAAACTTGAGAAAATAATGCAGGAAGCGCAAATTCATTTTTTTCACAACTTCCCTAGATCCATAGTTATGAATGTAATTCAACCAGAAACTTACTAGCTCTTAAAGTGAGAGCAACAATCTAATCATCCCAAATCCCAACTACACTAAAAAGTAGTAAACCTCAAGGGTTGGGACAGCATGAACCCACAGAGTAGCACTAACCTGATGGTAACTGAATTTCTAACGGTTCCTACCCTATGAGCAGAAGCATCATGCGGAAATCCATATAAATCTCGAATTATTTAACGCGACTCAAGAAGTTTATGCTCTAAAACGCTACCAACCCATTTCTTTTTCTTGCAACTTCACCAATTCACACAAGGCTACAAGAAAAAATTACATATTATCTCCACAGTCACAGCTTCACAGACACTATCATGAAAAACAGCAACAAATCACAAAATTGACCACCCATGTGGTTTAACAATACAACTCTTAACGAGCACAACTTTAAGCATTCCCATGCGGCAGCAGTTTAAGATAAAATATTAGCAAGAATGAGAACGATAACTACCATGAGGTGTCTGTAGGGGATTTTTTTACGGCGAGCCTCGTCCAGCCAACAATCTTACCGGAAAGTAGGTGCTTGATTTCAACGGCGGCGCCTACGATTCCGATTAGTTGCACCGAGTTGCAAAGCTCCTTCTTCCACGGGATCTCCTCCGGCCTCGGAGATGCAACTTGAAAGTTGCCATAGCTGCTCTCCCTGTAATCGAGCGAAACCTTCAGAGGTCGAGCAAAACGCTGCCGTTTGCCGATGAAAGATTGGATTCGCGGTGTCGGGGATAGCGAAAGAGACGAAATTTTGGGGTTCGTGGAAGGGCTTTGTGGATGCCAAAGGAAGGTACATTTTGCTGAGACGAGTTGTCGTTGTAACTCCATTTTCGCTGGCACTGCCACTGTGAACCCAAGCAAGCAAGAGTCTTTCTTGCTGCTCCTCTTCCTAGCCCGCTGCGATATGGCTCCACAGTTATCCGTGAAAAATTCTTTCTGCAAAAGAAACTGGACTGGGCCTCCTTCTGGGATCTAAGTGGGCCTTTTGGCCCAACCCAGGCCCATCAGATGGTCTCCTTGTTGGTGCAGTCCAGCTACGTCGTGTGCCGATCTCCAGACACGAAAAAGCTCGGTCACCTCTCCTCCTCACGAGTCTCTGGGTTGAGGGAAACGAGACGTCCAGTTCATCAAGATGCTAGCTCGGCTCGCGACACGGCATCTCCGTGAGATCAGTCAAGTTTTCCGTCAATCCCCTCGGGTATTCGACTCCTGATGTCCTTTCCTTTTCTCTGAATCCGAACTTTGTGGACTAATTTTCTGTTAATTGCAGACATATCGATCTTTCTCCACTGCGTTGAACTATGTGAGTCTGATTTACATCTATTTTCAATCTTTAGTATCTGTGGGGTTGTTTGTACAAATCGGAATAATTGATTGGATTAATATTTGTTGTTTGTTGCAGCACATTGATTCGCCGGATAACAATCCCGAGCTCCAGTGGAAATTCGCCGACGCCAACAATGCAAAGGTTGGTTTTTTCTTCGTGAATTTTTGTATTCTAAAACAAATATGCTCCTTAATCACCTGCCAATGTAGATTCTTGTGGTTTTCTACGCCCTCCAATTCAACCAAAAAACAAAACAAGAAAAAAAAAATTAAGATTTTCTTCCTAAATGATTTGAATTTCGTTTAGTTGATGTAAGACTCTGGAAATTCATGATCTTGGAGAAAGATTAGCAATGTGATTGAATAATATACTTTTGGTGACCCCAGAATAAAAAAGGTTGTAACCTGTTAGGAAGTTGTGACACTTCATCCCTCATCTGGGGTGTAAAACTGGAAGAGATGCAAAACTGGATCCAGTATCTGTTCACAGAAAAAATTGTAAACTTGGTTGTATCTAAAAGTAAAATACACCAATAAAATGCTTTCTCCATCATGCTGAATGTTTAATTTATCTGTACCATTTTTTCAAAGAATTTGTTATTAATAGTATAGTATAGCATTTTGAAGATGATGATTGTTGCTCTAGACTAGACTCACCAGCGAGTAAGATTTGTGCCTTCAGGAGGATTCTGAAGTATGAGCGTGGTGCACTATTAGAATTTGATAGTTCAAACTTTTGATGGTTCGAATTAGCAGTTGCATTGGATTTTGTCAAACTAGCTGTAATTAGCAAATGAATTTTATGGTTTGACTGTTCCAAGAAGTTGGTCTGTAACCTCTCAGTATTGGGAATATGATCAGAATTTTGTCAGAATGAAAAAACAACACGTCTTCATGGCATGATATAGACACCTTGTTGTCACATTCTATGTTTGGGCAGGTGAAGGAGATATTATCTCATTACCCATCCAATTACAAGCAATCTGCAGTTATTCCTCTGCTGGATCTTGCACAGCAGCAGCATGGAGGGTGGCTTCCTGTTTCTGCAATGAATGAGGTATGTAACGTGAAAACTTACATTTTTCTCTTTTGACTTGTCATAGTATGATGGTTTTTACCTTTATCAATCCATCGTTCCTTTGGCCCTCATTTGTCAACCGATTTTAGTAGCAATATCCTTGTTTATCTCCATGTTTACAAAAAATAGCAACATATTTCTTGCATCATGGAAAATCAGTGTGTGAATGATTAATTGTTTTAATGTGTAATGAATGGCACAGGTTGCAAGAATTATAGGAGTTGCTCCTATCCGAGTGTATGAAGTTGCTACCTTTTACTCCATGTTTAACCGCATGAATGTGAGATGTTTTATCTTTCTTTTTGCATCTCAAACTTTTTATGCCTTGATGCACATGCCGCATGTTACTGAGTATGTAATTTGTTTTAGGTTGGCAAATACCACCTGTTGGTTTGTGGCACAACACCTTGTATGATACGTGGCTCACGAGAGATTGAAGAAGCTTTGCTAAAACATTTGGGAGTGAAGCGCAATGGTCTGTATGACATGCTTGTTTTCACTACTTAATCTTGCATCTATTCAATGATTTGCTTTCTGAGATAGCATGCTTTTTAAAATTTTTGAAGAAATGGAAACATGAGACTCATATGGCTGACACTAACTAGTTTAGGTTAAGGCTTGATTGATTTTTCACTTCTACTGTCAGTAAGTGCAAAAGGAAGAAGGTCAGTTTCATCTGAATCTTAAAATTTTATTCTCTTTTTTGTCTTTGGCATGCAGAAGTAACAAAGGATGGTTTGTTCTCTGTTGGAGAAATGGAATGCATGGTAAGGCTGTTGGAATGCAAAACTATTGTTCTCTATATCAACGAGATCTGGTTCTGTTTGGCAATAGCATTTGTGATCTGCATTAGAGTCTTGGACAATTTATGAATGGTGAATATCACACCTTCAAACCTCTTTCACTGAAACTACCATTGATTCTAACTGTAATTGCTGAAGTTCTTGCTCAATGGAGCCTCTGGTGCTGTTTAGCCGCTCCTGTACATTTGGTCGTATATAAGCCCAAAAGTAGTCTGTTTATCACTTGTGATCCCCTATGGCCTCTACACGATTGATGCTGGTGAAAGAGAAAATTGTGTTCAGGGACATCTAGAATGATGCTAATAAGAGTGATCTGGTCTTGTTGTCTTGGGCACTGGACCTTGTCTTCATCTCAAGTGCTTGGAAGAGGAATTAGGGAGTCATAGTTGATACAAATGATGCAGACCTTCTGAACTTGTGGACTTGTGCCATTACTTGTTTCACAATTTTGTGGATTCTTGCAGGGATGTTGTGTGAATGCACCAATGATCACGGTTGTGGATTATTCCAATGGATCAGAGGGATATACTTACAATTATTACGTGAGTTCTTGATCACCCAGTTGATCTTGCTAATTATTCTGTATACACAAATGATGAATGGTGGGAAGTATCTGCGATCTTATCATGTACCAATTTCACTTTATGTGCAGGAAGATGTTACTCCAAAACGAGTTGTTGAAATAGTTGAGATGTTGAGGAAGGGGGAGAAGCCACCGGTAAGCCAACGATGCGAAACTTGTTTGGTTCAGACTCGGTTCTGTCAATTTGCCAATGTTCTCATGCTGTGTTGTTTTCCACTTTCCAGCATGGCACACAGAACCCGAAGCGAATTAAATGTGGACCAGAAGGAGGGAACACTACGTTGCTAAGTGAGCCAATGCCTCCCCCGTGTCGGGATCTAGATGCCTGCTGAGATTTGTGACAAAGTGTACTTCAAATAATCCAAGGCTTTAATCATTGGCAAGCTATTTGAAAAAAAAAATTTCTTGTATTTTATGCCGATAAGTTTGGTGGACTGGAAGTCCAGTTGCAGGCAATTCTAGTTTTAAGCCAGATGAGATGAGATGAGATGGTGCATGTCGGTTACTTGTTTTGTGAAAGCAGTCAAATGATTTGATGGTTCAAATCTTAACATTCATGGGTGAGTTCGGCTGGTATTAAACCCATTAGTCAAAATGATTAACCGGTCAAAAGATGGGTTTACAGTTGGAAGTAGGAGAGGGTTTGAAGTTGACGAAAATTACAGGCATGTCACTTAGCCTACCCCCTTCTCCTCCTTGTCAAATACGGCCTGGTCTTCTTCCGGTAACAATTAGAACAACCACTTCATTCAAATACAAGTTATTCGATTCTAGCCATCTCACATCAACCTTAGATTTTAGTCACCTCACATCAGCTAATTCTTTAGGCAACCAAATAAATATTGGAGGAAGAACCTCTCGGGAATTTAAAATCATCATCTTTGAGCTGTAGAGGAACCAGCTGGGATTGGGCTTTATTGAGCTTTAGTAGAGCAACCGCATGAGATCGAGCTTTATTGGACCATGTTCATTTAAAGCCTAACAGTGGAAGCTTATCTTGACAGATGGTGGCGACAGTGAGCTATGGCACTAATGCGAGATTGACTAGGAATGGACTAATGACGAAGGATTTGCTAGATCAAGTGAAGGTCAGGTTGGATCTGACAACGAGGGCTAGTGCCGACGGTGATGATGGTTGTCGAAGATGGAAATTGGGGGTCGGCTGTAAAAAATAACAAGTGTCATACTTTGTAATTATCGTCAACTTCAGGCCCTCTCCCACTTCTCATTTTAGCCCCATCCTTTAACTGGCAAATAATTTGAACCCATTAATGCGAACTCATGAGTATGAAGGTGTGATTAACGTAGATGAGGATTTTAGATTTTTGGAATTTGACTTCAAAGTTTTGACTTTGAATTATTGATGCCGTCACCTTTTACTATGAGTGGGAAGGGTTACTCTTGTGACGTCTTAGGACATGGCTGGGTCGCCCTTTTTCTATTTCCTAGAAAGGGAGTCGCTGCAAAGGCTACCCTACAATACAAACGCTAAGATGGTGGGATTCAAAAATGCTCCCTTACATCCGCCAAGTCTGGTAGTATCTTTCTTTGTTGCCATGTTTATTTTCTTAGGTTTCAAGAAAATAAAACAGTTTTTTCCTTTTATTTTTCTTGTCTATGTCGTCGCTTCCCTTTCTGGTTCAGAAAGTATTGCTACCTACTTCATCCAAAGTTGGTCATTCCTATTAATTAGATCTTCAAAATTTGATGAAAAGAGATAGCAAAATTTGACCCGACCCAAAGACTTAACCCAACCCACATGAACTTAAACCTAATTTGACCCGATTTAATCAGAAAAGTCAACGACCCAAACCTAATTGTACCCAACTCAACCTAAACCAAAACTCAACTAAAGTGAAACCTGAGAAAACCCGAACCCAAAATGACCCGATGACTAAACTCGACAAGACCCGATTTTAATTTAAATCAATATAAAATATATGTTCGGTAAAGGCTTTAGAAAAATTATGATTTAATATACGTGAATGAGTTTCTTCTATTCTGCTGATCTGTTTTGTGCTATAGAGCGAGCGAATGAGAACCATGGGAAACAATTAGTGAAACGGTAATAGAGAGAAAAAATAATTAGGTTTTAGAAATTATAATACCCCTTCTGTCCCATATTCTTTGAAATATTTGAATTTTTTAAATAGTTTGAATTGAATTTGTTCATATTACTCCTTATATCTTAAATTATTTACACTATTCGTATTTTAACAATTAATATATAATTTTTTATTTTCAACATTTTAATATATAAATAAAAAATTTTATACATGAATAATAAATCAAGATCTAAATTTTTTAAATATATTTTTTTTAAATTTTTTAATAAACAATAATATAAATAAATTCAAGTCAAACTAGTCAAAAAAGTTAAATGGAGCAAAGAAAATGAGACAGAGGGAGATTATTTGTTAGAAAAAATTTTTAAAGTATATATTTAGAAACTATAGGTCTTTATTTATTATTTAATATAATCATTATTTTATTTATATACTAAAATGTTAAAAATAAAAAATTATAGATTAATTGTTGAATAGTGAATATTACAAAGAACTTGACATAGAGGAGTATTTTATTAAATAAATTATATATTAATATATCTTCATAAATTTTATATTATTTTTATGTCTAGTTAAATTAAACTTTAATAAAAAATTAAACAAAAAAATTGAATCAATTTAGTGATTTCGACTTATACATCAATGAACCGAGTAAATCTGACAATCAAGTTGAATTTGATCTAAGACCTAATAACTCAGGTACCCAACCTGATTGGATCTGAACCCAAATAAACCCGATCTGACCCAACCCAAACTTGAAATCTACTAAACCCAAAATTAACCTGAGCCCAAATAACCCAACCTGAACCCGAATACACATTAATCCGATTAAACCTGAACTTAAATAAGTTAACCCAAATTTAACTTAACTCACTTAATTTCCATTCATCCCGTTGCAGTCTACTGTTGATTACTTTATGGAGTGTTATCCACTTTCTGTTGACCTTTTAAACCAGAAGATTGGATTGCTGGTATATAACGATAGTTAATCCAATGGATCACTTCTCAGGATGTGAGTCCAAATTAAAAAGTGAAAACGACCTTTTCCTCAACCACCAATAGCAGATTTGCAAATCCAATTTGCAAGCGACTTTGCTCCTACTTACCCTGGACCAAGCAAAAGAACCGGGAAACAAAAAAAAAAAAAAAAAAAGGGGGTGCTGCTATTGCTAGCAGCGTACAGTCCAGTCCCGTCACATAAACTTTCCGAAATTTGATAAAATAATCGATTAGATAAAAGAAAACGGAGCATATGAAGTATCTCTCTTACCCCGCTACCCCCTATCAACAGGACTGCCTGACATTCCAATTCTAAAAGAAGGCTCAAGTCAAACTAATTTGGTAAACGCTAAACAAAAGGACATCTTTTCCGTTGCTTTCTCCATTTCAGTTTCTGTAGGGTTAGGGCAGGAAGCATTTATAGAGGCACCGAGGCAGCCAATGACTCTCCAGTCAAGTCCCACCTCTGCAATATTTCATTCCATATCTGCGGAGCGATACAAGAAAAGGATGAAAGGTCACAATTAGAGTACTTGGTACATACATGACATGGAATAGGGACTCCTTTATCTGCTTTTGAAATGTCCCGCATGCCACCACCAAAAACAGTAGCCCCCACTACAAAAGTGCTTTCATCATTCTCCACTCAAACCCACCATTGATCCAAAGTAGACCAGCATGATCAACAAAGCTTTCAACTTTCCCTGCCCCCTTTACTTTTCAGCTTGTCACAGCACGCCAACAGCCCTCCCTTTCGCTTTCCTTCAGCCATGGAATCTGACTTTGATTGCACTTCTCCCTCTCGCTTTCAAACAGTGTATGGGGTGGACCCCATGCACTGTGGGATGTGTGCCATTTCCGGATATCTATGATGATGGATCAGGTTTCGGTTTGATTACCGACGAGGCATCTGGTGGTTGTGTGTGGTAGATAGCCGATGCAAGTGATATGGGCATGATGCAGAGAGCTTTTGATTGAAGGAACTGCATAGCAGCTCCAACGTTCTCTTCCATGAGCTTCGCAACCTGCCGCTCCGTGCCATCATTTGACCATTTCTCCCATACCGGTTGGTTCCTTCCACCTTCACCACTTTCATCCTGATAATGCAAAATTGAGGAAACTAGCATTCTCTCGACAGCAATTCAAATAAAAAATACAGTGGCATACAGACAAAAAAGATCATATTTTCACCTTAACTGATGATATTGGAATGTCTGTCACAAGTGGCGCAACTGCACCAGCACCGCCCAGTCTGCTCATGCTCAAAACCTGTCAAAACAAAGATCTAAGAAGTTCAAGACCCTGAAAAAATATTTTCCTTGGAGTTGGACAACATAGTTCATAGTTCCAACCAGGAGTAGATCCTTGTTATGACAGTAGATATCTTAATCTGTAAACAGACATTCCCTTGCGCCAAAAAGTTAGATTCTCCAAGTTTGCCATTTCCAAGCACGGCAATGTGAATAAGGTATGCCATGATAGCGGATGGGCACAAATTCCAAGTGATCGTGTGCTAATGCATTGGCTTCGACCAGAACAATGTTCATGCAATGTGAAGCTTCACTAGAACTTAAAGATGACATGATCTTACGAAAGAAAATGATGGTTTTTTAAGAATGTTGGTTTACAACTCCTGTTTAGTTGTGGAACAGTTCAGGTCTTTCTTCTCCACACTTTTTCAACAAAAGAAGGGGTACATAGCAAGTTTTAAGGAGACTCAGAAACTCTTGTGTCAAAATAGAAAAAGGATTTCTCCAGTTTTCGAGGGCAAGACCTTCCACGTCCCAAAATATGCTATGCACCCATACTTTTATAGAAGAAAACTTGGATTAGAAAAATGAGAAAATTTCCACAACTAAATAGCACCTAAAAGTTTCAATACCTGTCATTCTTTTGGAGACAATGAGTGTCAGGGAATAATACAGGCATTCCTATTTGATCCTCAGCCTCCCCCACCAATCCCCAAGATAAAACCTCAAGAAGTGTTGAGAGAGAGAAAGCCACTGAGCATATAATCCTGCCTCTAAATTGGACATTTAACTCAGGCCGTGGGCTATATACAGAATGTGAAACACTAGACATTACCACTATTTACGGACATAAAGCAGAAAACTTGGACAAACTATTGGTTCCAATGAGTGATGCCATCTCAGAAGAAAGTAGTTAAGAATAAGATTCTGGATAGAAAGAGGATGATTAATTTGTGGGCTTTATGACTTATGTACAGTCCCTCATAGAAAATCTGCTAACAGTATGAAATAAAAACAAGGAAGAACTTAGAAGGAAAGGACAAAACATAAATTCAAACAAAGAAAAAGAGTCAAGAGACTGCCATACCTTGACTTGAAGCCTCAGGAATTTGACATAATCTACAATTTCATCCAGCATGGCTGCTCGATCAGTCTGAGAAAGAAAAATACATTTTCAGAAATCAGGCTTATACTTACCAAAGTAATCTTGCAAAATAACATTGCATGACATGCTCTACCGGTCTGGTAAAATATATAGACTTGTCATTTGATCAAGATACACCACCAATTTAAGGTGCTTTTGCCTGCAAAAGAGCTTTCAAGTTTGGACGCAAAGGCTACTGGGCAAACACTAACCTTGTTGACACTGGGAACAAGTTCCTGCAGCGCCCTGATTCTCTCAGCTATTCTTTCTCGGCGCAACTGCATCAAAAAGAAAATCAAGTGCAACAGTGAAACAGCTAGATTTTAAATAACATGTGAATTTCATAAAAATACTAAGCACATGGATATCCTGTTGAAAGTTAAAGGAAGCAGCTCTTAATACAGGTCAACAGTTTTCATCAGTAGGCCTTCCACTAAATACCCAACTGATAACACAACTTTTTACTTCTCCAATTTACAAATTTACAGTGTTTTTTAGGTATGTTCTGTGAACAGTTCTTGAATCAACTCGAGAGAAAAAAGATTAAAAGAACGTGAGAGCTAGAAACCCATATCTTCAGTGCAAGTGGAAACAAAGCAACATAACTCATCAAGTAGTTAGGACTACTAAAATGTTACCAGCGAGGAATTTTAATCTACTATCAGCCAAGAAAAGATTGTACATTCAATTATTGAGAAGCCAACTTCTGCTGAATAAAAGAACAAAAGATCAGCCAATTTCTAAATGCACACTACATACCCGCTCTGCAATGCTGTGAGGATCAGTGGCTTGTCCGCGTCGAGCCCGAACTCTCGGACGCATTTGTGGTGGATGTGGTGCTGTACCAACAGCTGCTGCCATTGGTTGACCGTGGAAAATCTTAAAACACAAGCAAACATATGTCAAAAATTTAAACTCACGGGATAAAAAGCACTAATTTGCTCGTAGCTTCATCCTTGCCTACAACCACCATCCAACCACAAATAAGAAGAAAAATGGACAACTAAAAACTAGCATGAAGTATTAATCATGAAAGCAAGACAATAACAGTGCAGTTAGAAGTAAGACATTTCAAAGAGAAAGCAAAGCAATATGCTTCTAATATGAAGACAATCATATTTCTTCTAAGCCTCCAAACTCAGATGATATACTTTTACATCTTAAATAAGTAATGCTTAAAAACATTACTTTCCAAAAGATAATATGCTGAACATGTTGGCATGAAACTGCCTAAAGCCAGTGGAAACAGGCCATGTCCATTAACTGGAGATCTGAACTTCAATGTGAAACTGGGGACTGCTACGAAACCTGCAGTCAAACCTGGTTTTGCCTGGTAGAGGTGATGAAACATGGAATGAGGAAGAAATGTTTCATCAAATGGTTCTCCTAAAGCGCGCAAGTTCATATTTTAAGGAGATAGCCATTAATTTAGTATTCTTCTTTCTGCTGGTTTTTTACATTCTCCCAACCAGACCGAATCACCCAAGGAGGAGTAAAAGTCATCACCATGGTTTAGATTCCAACAACTCTAGTTTGATGCCTCATACAAACACTGTCATAAATCATTTGGACTCTCCTATTTTCTCATTTTACAAATTAGAAGGGTGATAGGCTAATTTGGATTTAATCTCTTGTCTCATTGCAAGATTCTGAGGCTTCTTTTCCTAGTCAAATACGAAACCTCTCTTTGTACAACAGTGAGTCCCAACTGAAACCCAGGCCTTTGGCGAAACAAGACGCATCTTCCTCCCCACAAGAGAAAGGAAATTACCACAGTTCGTCATTCTTAAATTTGTCTTTTCTGTAATCAGACAAAAACAAAAAGATAGAAAAACAAACACGCAAATGAAACAGATAAATTTGCTGTCCATAAGTTCATGATTCAACAATGCTAATTGGCACTATAGTTTTCCCTTTCCCTAATCTTTTCTTGTAAATTAACTAGATCATACAGCTAGTACCGATATTCTCTGGTCCATCTGACTAAACTATATATATATATAACACAATCCCACCCCAGAGCAGCATGAATTATTTGACACTTTATAGACCCTCTGAAAACTAAAACAAAGATTGAAGTCCAAGTTATTTCAACCCATCAATAGTCTAGTGGGAATCAGAATCAATATTCCCAGAAAATCCATTAAAAGTTAAAGAGTCCTGGACGCAAAATCAAAAGTTCCTTACATTCTTCACAGAAGGTCTTCCGTTGATAATATCATCTCGGAACCGCTTCTCGCTCCCTGAGGCGTCCTCCGGTTCCAAGAAACCGCCTTTTCCCTGCTCCAAGCTTAACCCCAACGGAAAAATCTGCCCTTGAAATACGCCGCCGCCACCTCCTCCTAACTGACCAAGGTGGCCGGAACCGTTGACGGAACTCAGCTGCAGCATCATCGGTGCTCCGGCCGTCTCAGAACCGGCCATCCCTGCTTGGTTTCCCGTCAAACCCGCCTCGGTTGGCGTGAAATTCGGAATAGCGAGGATTTGCTCAAAGAACTCGTCAGTCGGAGCCTCGTTGGGGTTGTTAGCCATCGTAATTCGTAAGTCGGAAACACTACTTGAACTGAGTCAGAAGCGAGTCATCGGAAAATGAGAACCAAAGAGACTGAAAACTTTGGGAAAATGGAGAGGAATTCAGACAGACGACGTTTAGTCGGAAAGCTTGAAGGTTGAAGCTAGCGTTCGCCTCTCTTTGGCATTTCGTTCTACTCTGAGCTAAGGACCGGAGGGGGGGAGGCGAAAAGAGTGGCTTTTATGCTGGGGGGTTAAAATGTTCCTTTTTTGTAAAAGGTGTCTGCTTTGATGAAAATTACGGTTTTCTGCCATTTGCCTGCTATGACTTAAACGTGCCGTTTATTTTAGGCTTAAATAAAGAATAATACCTGCAAACTTTGTCAACTTAGTCAATTAATTCTTGAGAGAAAATTGGGGCAAATTAGTTGAGAGAAAATCACGTGGTATGAAAGGTGTATCACTCTAAATGGTGGTTGATTGTGATGTTGTATACCGGTGTAAAGGTTAACAAATTTGTCCCAGAAATTCTCATGTTGTATACTAAAGTCAAGGCTTTAAAAATTGACAGCATAAACACACAACGATATTATTGAAGATTCAGTTGTCACAACAGCCTAAATACGTGACAATGGAGATGAATTTCTTTGGTTCTATGTTATCATTGTCACAAGACAGGGCTACATCTACTAACATATAATAGATTTATTATTTATATGACTACACAAGACCCTTCATTTGAGTCTGTGGACTAAACTGTCTCGATTCTAATAGTATAAGTCCAAAGGTGAGTTGTTTGATAGTTGAGACCAAGTTGGCAAAGTTTGAGACATTATTTTGCATTTAAGACCTTATTTTATAAGGGCCGTGGTATTTTTTAAAAGAAAAAGTTATGACAGTTATTATTAATCAACTTATGCAAAACTTTAAAAACTCTGTAACATTTTTTAAAAAATTTAGACGTCTTTTGTTAATTTTACTTTTCGGAAAAAGCAATACAAAGTAATTACATTCAAAAAATTTAGAGCTAATTTGTTTAACTTAGGTTAATTTAATTAAAAATAATTTATTTTTATTTTTACATCTTATTTTCCGGAAATAAATTTTGTTTGAAAACCAATATTATATTTTTGTAAAAATTCATTGATAGTAAAATTTTTATAATACTATTAATTTTTTATAAATTGATTTTTTTTCTTTTAGGTATTAAAAAGAAAAAATTCATAAAAATTTTATGTTATAAATTATTATACCTACATAATATTGGCTTTCAAATAAAAATTATTCTTGCAAAAAAATGCCTACTTGAAGATGGAAAGAAACTGAAGACCGTGCTTAGTAATGCTGCCATTTCTCTAACTTGCTCCAGTGATCATAATTATCATGTCTCTCTGTGTTATGATGATATCAATTGGGTACTCAAAAATTTGAGCAAGAGAACAACACGTAAACCCTCATGTTTCTCAGAACTTGAAATCACAAGTCATCGTGGTGAAGCTGTGATCAGCGGAACACTGTAGTCTCGGGTCAGGAACTGCACAAAACAGGGTTCTTGGATCACCAAGCAGTGTAACTGCTAAACGAATCAGACAAAAAAAAGCAGTACATTTCCATACGAAGGCTACACAACAAATGCTTCCAGTGCATAAAATAATTTACTAGGCTCAATTCACAGATCTGCCAGACTCACTTTCCCCTTGTAGAGATCAAGTAGCTGAGGTACATTTCCCTGAAAACGGGTGATATATTTCTTCACAAACATCTCACCTGAGCAGGATAACAAACTCGACAGACTCATCCTTTTTACCAGTCCTTTGGACCACAAAACATGAGCAACGGAGGACCTAGGGATTGTTCTCTTCTCCAGGCTATAAACAAATACTTGCGGCCACCGAGCAACTTCTTGCGATTGCCACGAGGTTTTGCTCAAAAGAAAGTCCATTACTTTCTTGATCTTCTTTACTGAAAAGAGCAGGCACAGAGGCTGCTTCTTGAATACTGTCCACGCATCCTCCCGAGACAAACCCAGCCTCACAAACATGTCCAATTTTGATTCCAGTGTCAACTTATTCCTAGTAATGAGAACCCAAATTGCCAAGACAAAGTAAGACTTGGAAGGATCAAATCCCATTTGGTTCACTTCAGTCATAACTTGGGAGAACTTTGAAGATCTTTGGAACACTATTGCTGGGAAATGTGTTAATAAGTAAGAGATTGAAGACTGATGCACCCCAGCCTCCCTCAGAAGTCCAATATTGGAAGCAAGAAGCGCTGGGTCTAGATGGGAATGCGACAGATTGCATTGAAAGGATTTGACTACTTTAGAGTCGACGCAAACTACACTCTTTATGATATCATAACAAGGAGCAAAGAACTTACCAATGCTCCGCATTAGGAAAAACGGATTTCTGAAAAAGATGGCGACAATTTCTGCGTTGGAACATCCAAACGAACGGAAAAACTCTAGTTTAGGCAAGATGCATATCTCAGGGTTTCCTGTAAGCAGAAACGGTCGGGCCCTAATGACTTTAGAGAGCTGGGCATCGGTGAAACCCTGTTCTTTCAAGAGATTGATGACTGAGTCAGGCCTCTCTGGACTGTCGAAATTCACATGACTGGCAACATATTTAGCTGTTTCTAAAGAAAACCCACATGAATCCTTGAGATAAGAAACAGCGAAAGGTGTTTCTAGTTCCGACTCAATAGTTTTGGATGCGAAGGATCTGATACAGTGGACTAAGACTTGCAGTCGGCCATTAGAACATGAGACCGACGCTAAAGTTGTCTTACTGGTAGCAAATAGCAGACCTAACCTTCCAATTCCTAGGAACCCAGAAGCAGACATAGCTGATAAATCAGGACGCCAAGAACATTAAGAGAGCACTAACCGTTAGCAGATTGGGTCACGCCAAGAACATTATGATTGGTAATCCTTATCCAACGGCAATCTTCATATGTTTTGTCCACTGCCGTCGCTGTTCGCTACCGGATGTTAAAATTATCGGCAACGTAAGTCCTGGATGCATTTGCACTACCATACACAGGCCAGACCAGCCGCCCGATTCTCTCCCTCTATACACTGACCAGAAACTTTAAAAAGGACAAGGTCGCTGCAAGTCTGGGTGTTAAAGAGGACGAATAATGGATTCGCGTCTTAAGCCCAAAATAGATAGCCCAACTTGCTCGGCCCTGGGTATGGGATGTAATGTGAATGGTTTGGTTTTCCTTTTCCTCTTAATTTTATTTGGCAAAAGCCGCAAATAAGCCCCTTATCGTAGGCCAGTGGAACAATTTATCCAATCAAGCATTTTTTTAGATAAACTATGTTACTATGATACTAATAGTTTCAAAATAGGCAAATAACACACTGGTAACCTAAGAGATTAAGGACAAATTACCTACTACTGCTACCATTATTGTTATTACGATATTATAAATAATGTATTTTTTTATTTCATCCGAGAAAGCTAAATAACATTTATAAGGTTAAAATTTAAGTATGGTCCCTTAACTTTAAGCTTCATCCTAAAGTGGTCATTTAACTCTTTTTTGTTCTTTTAAAGTCCTCTAGCTTAGCTAGAGTGTCCTATTTTAGTTCTTACTGTTAGTTTAGGCTTTATTTCGGACGGAAAATGCCTATGTGGCATCCACTCTGCTATGTGGCATTACATTTTATGACAAATAATGATAAAGTGGTCCTTTAACTCTTTTTTGTTCTCTTAAAGGCCCCTAACACCCCTGCTATGTGGCATCATATTTTGCAACAAATAATGACTGTATTAGGTAAATACAAAATTCCAAGTTAAAATTGACAAAAACTCATAATTTTGGAGACTTAAACATATATTAATCCAATATCCTTCTTCTTCCCCAAATCTCTGTCTTCATGCGTTTGCCACTGCTCCGATCCCCACCGTCCGCCGTTACTCCAATCCGCCCATTGTTTTGACTGAAATTAAAAGCTATGCCTCGACTAACCCATCCAGCCAAACTCCCTCTGTCAATCTCCAGCCGACGGGACGAATCACAAGCGACGGCGGCAGATGGAACTCGTCTATTTTTTGTCTCGACATTGCTGCTTTCGTTTCCTTCTCTTGATCTTGGGCAGACGTCTGGTGGCTGGTGACGCTTCAAGTTGATGGCGCGAGGTGAGGTTGATTGGCAGGGGCAATCGTAGAAGATCGGGAGGCAGAGGCTTGATGAAGACGACCAATGGTCGTACCCGATCCGTCGTCTACTACTCCTTTATCACCCAGGGCCGCTCCCGCCCGCCGTCTTTGGCCATCGTGCCGCAGATTATTTTGGCAATCGCCAAGTCACCGGAGACGGAAAAGTTTCGCGCCGTGAGGATGAAGGTCATCAATTTGGGGAGGCAAAAATCACGAATAAACGCTAATGTTTTTGTGCCGGCCTAATTCACCCACTAATGTTTTTTTTCCCAAATAAACCACTAACGTTTTTTTGTCTGCTCAAATTAGCCACTCTTATAACTTTTACAGTTAAGTCTAATGAAATTTTAGCGTAAAATATCAAGTTTAGTCCCTATATTTTATAATTCTGATCCGAACACCTCTAAAACTTATTAATCTAACATTTGAGCTACCTTCTTGAAGCCAATATCGATTTTTAGACTTCATTTGTGGGTAGTAATTGAGATTCTCTTAAACTTGCTAATAGTGACCACGATATTCTTCCTTTTACTCTGTCTTATATTACACCATAATCATGAGTTAAGCACTAATATGAGTGAGACATCGTTCAAGAGTGACAATGTAGGGCTAGAGACATTTCATTTTGGGCAACGGAGATGATACACTTTGAAAGAGTTAAAAGCGATAATGAATAAACTATGCCCAAAAAATATAATTGTGGAATGTGGTTATAGAATTTTATAAATTGTGAAGGTAGCCTATTTGAATTATTTTAAACCAAGTGGAGCTATTTTGTTAATTTTAAAAAGTTAATGATAGATTTTTGTAATATTTCGAGAGTGGAGTGGGTAAATTGACCTATTTAAATAACGTTGGTGATTTATTTGCTTATTTTTATTAACATTAGTGGTTTATTCAGTTGAAAAGAAACACGAATGGCCAATTCAAGCCGGGTTCAAAATGTTAGTGGTTTATTCGTTATTTTTGCAAATATTATGAGTTTTTGTCAATTTAACCTGAATTTTAACTCCCCAAGATTATGAGTTTTTTTCAATTTTAACCTAAGTTTTGTATCCTTCTAATATACTTATTAATTGTTATAAAATAGGATGACACATGGCAAAGTGGATGTTACATAGGCATTTTCTATTTGAAACAATGTTTGAACTAATGGTAGAGACTAAAATAAGACAACGTTAGCTAAATTATAGAACTTTAAGAGGACGAAAAAGAATTAAGTAACCACTTTAGATTGACCCTTAAAATTAGGGAACCATATTTGGATTTTACCTAGCTATATAGATCACGATACGAACCTACATCAAAGAATCAACAAAACCTTATATCTTTTTAGAGTAAATTGTGTGCATGGTCTCTAATCTTTAATTATCATTTTGTTTTAATCCCTAACACATTGAATGTTCTGTTTTGGTCATAAACATATGAAAAATGTTTCATTTTAGTCCTCATTAGATGAAATTTATTAACTCAAAGTATTTATCTAATAAAGACTTTCTATATCATGATTTAAACTATATGATAACTATCACACAAATAAATTTAATTTGTAAAATATTTTTATAATAAATGAAAAATTCAATCATCCCCCTATCTCTCTTTCTCTCTCTCCCTCTCTCTCTCTCTCAATGAGCAAGAAAAAATTACTCATTTAAATTATCTATTTTATTGTCAAAAAAATTAAAAAATTTAAATTTTTTGAATGGTAATTACCAAATATATAATTTAAAATTTCAAAATTTTACAACAAATGGTTATTTTTAGTTAATAGATTTGGTCCTGTGAGGGACCAAAAAGAAATAGATTTAATATGTGTAGGACCAAAACAAAACATTCAATAAGTCATGGACTATAATGGAATGATAATTAAAGGTTAGGAATTATCCACGCAATTTAGTATATATATATATTTATTTATTTATTTAGAATGAATATCATTTGAGAGGAAGTAAAATATTTAATTAATAATCATGACAATAATTATTTTTTAGAAATTAATGGCATCATAAATTTTTTATTTATGATTTTTTTTGTCTTACCTACCTTAAAGGAGAATATCAATAAAAAAAACCTAAAAATTTAAAAATAAAAAAAATCAATAAAAGTTGTTCTTTTTGCATTGAAGAACACGTTAAAAAAATTATTATTTGTAATTTTATTGATTTGTTGTCTAGAACTAATACTATTTGGAAGCTCATACTCTATCTACATAAGATCACTTGAATATAATATTTTTATAAAATAATCAATTTTTCATGAATTTTTCCACAATTAATCTAAAAAATTAAAATTTAATAAAAATACTTATTTTTTCAAAATAATATTTTAATAATATTTCTTGGTCTGGTTAATTGCGGAGTTTCAATTAATATGCATGTTAGGTGAAAAATAAATAAAAAAGGCTAATATATCAAAACATTCAAGAGAGTCTCTGGGTTTTTTACAACGTAATATTTTAATAGATATAAAAATTAAATAAATAACCACTATATATAAAAATAAATAGTAAAAAAATTAATTTAAAAATCTCACACCTAAAACAAACATTTATTGAATATATTTTGCCTTTTCTTTTCTAAAGTTTTATGAAATTCTTATTAAAGTATGCAGATTTTTCTTCAATTTTCTAATAAAGAACAGAAATTTTTAACTTTAGAATATATATGATTCTTACTTTAATTTTAAAACAACTATACAAGTTTTTTTTAAGAGTAGGTTTTGCAGTTTATTCTTTTATCGGTTCTCATTTTATTGACAAGTTTAATTTTTATAAATATTATTAGTTGTTTTATTAGTCCTTCTTTGATCTTTTATCAGGTTGTTTTATTAATATTTTTTGTTATTTTATGAGTTATTTTATCAAAGAAGGTAATTTTTTTTATTAGTAGCTATTAGTTCTTTTGGTTCAATTTATTTTTCTTTTATAAATTTTTTCTTTTGAAGATAAAATATTTATTTTTTATTCTTTTATTATTATCTATTTGCTCTTTTATAAGTAGTTAGTTTTTTTTTTAGAAATTCATTGTTCTTTTATTAGTATTTATTTATTTTTTAGAAGAACTAATTGTTCTTTTACCTGCAAGTATTTGTTCTTTTGGCTCAACCACCTATTTGTTCTTTTATTAGTTGAAAATTTAAGACAAAAATGAAAAAATAGATTAGATAAATTTAAAATAATAAAAATAATAATATAAAAATAAAAAATGAAATAAAAATATTAATAAAAATAGGCAAATTAAAAAATAAATAAAAATAAGGTATATGAAAAAAAATAGACAAACTTAGGTGTACAAAGAGAGATCGAAGCTGCAAATCCTTTTATTTATGAATGTATACTTTTCAATAATAAAATTATTATTTTATGTTGCAGATTTGTTATTTTTGTAATTTCAATTTATTCATTTTATCTAATAGAGAGTTTACACTGTGTTATTTCAAATTTAATGCAATATTGTGTTTATTATTTTATGTCATGAATCTATTATTTTAAAAATCCCCAAAAGATGAAAACATTAGCAAATAGCAATGAAGAAAAAAATAGAAAATGGCAGACATTTTTTTAAAATGAGAATAAAAAAAATAAAAAAATTAATAAAACTGAGAGAAAAGTTAGACAGCGTAAAATAGAAAATAATGAAAATAATATATAAAATGAAAGAAAAGGTAGACAAATTAAAAAATAAAGAAAAACAAGGAATACGAAACAAAACAATAGACAAACTTACGTATAAAGAGAGAGATAGAAACTGCAGATCCATTTATTTGTTGAATATATATTTTTTAATCAAACAAATTTATTATTATATTATGTTGCAAATTTGTTATTTTTGTAATTTCAATTTATTCATAGAGAGTCTACATTGTATCATTTCAAATTTAACGTAAGAGTGTGTTTATTATTTTATGTCATGAATCTATTCTTCTAAAAAACCCCCAGAAAAATGAAAGCAATAACAAACAACAATGAAGAAAAGAAATAGAAAAAGGTAAGACTTTTTTTTTAAAAAAAAAATGAGTAATAAAAAAATAAAAAGTAATAAAACTAAGGTAAAAGTTGGACAATATAAAATATAAACGAATGGAAATAATACTTAAAAATGAAAGGAAAACAAGAAAAGCTGGAAAAGGACTAAAAAATGAAATTGAAAAAAGAAATGAAGGGGAGCTGGGCTGGGAATAGAATCCATGCCCCAGCTAGCTTCCCCATAAGCCTTCAGCCACTCTGCTAAACCCGAAATCCTGCTCGATACTGCCTAAAGATATATAAGTTCAATACATGTCCCGCTTTGCACCGAGCTCAGACAACTCTCATTCTTTTTAGAAACACTTCGAAAAATTGTATATCAAAGATGGATTATTCGCCCCCGGAATTTCCCATGCACAGAATATCGTCGTCTATGTACTATATTTCATTTTAATTTTTTTGCTCATTTTACCAATTATAGTGTCTAATACACCATGGTGGTTCAGAAGAATAGTGTAGTAACTTCAGTTTCATCCACACCTTAACCTGTGTTTTCAGAAGGGTTGAGTCGCACATCTCACGTACAAATATATATACCGTGTGCCCCTTATAAAAAACAAATAAAGAAAAAGCAAATACAGATACAACTTAGGGGTGGCAAAGCCAAACTCTTGACTGCGCCTTCTACATTGAACTGTACCAAGTAGGATTTGCCCAGGAAGTAGTAACCATCATACAAGTCTATGGAACCTGAATGAGCTTCGAATGAAAAATAAAAGATAAAAATAAAAACCTCCTTGATTGGAACTTGGGAAATGACCATGTACACCAAACTAGTTGTTCCTGCTACTGCAGCTTAATCCCAGGTTGAAGACCTGAATGAACCTTGCTTTTAAAATGACTTTCCAACCTGCAGGTTTGCACTGTCAACGTCAGAATTCCTGCTAAACATTGATAAATGGTAGTAAGCGCAAAAGTTATGCAGCATCCTGCCTTGTTGCACACTTGTAGTATATGGTTTCAGGGGAGTTGTATGTACGCGCATTAGCGAACATCCGGTTCACATCCGCAACAAACATTTCAAATGTCACATAGTATTGCTCGGATTCTACCCGTTTTGACATGGTCTTCAGATCTGTCGTTCATGGGAAAACAGAAACATTTAACACGAGCAAGGGCAAACCAGTATTGCAATCAACAAGAAGTCACCTGAACAGCAGCACCTCTCACGTCTAGGTCATATAAACTAATGCAATCCTCATTCCCAACCAAAGTTCAGCAGTAACTCAAAATAGAATGGTGAAGATTTTATCATATATTCGTCATGAGATTTGAGAAATTTTCAAGAAAGACACAAAACACATCACCCATCTAGTGGTTGTATTGACTCTTTAGCTACTGTTAAGAATCAACAATCAGATCACATCTATTGAAATCCATGGAAAGCATGAGATCTCTCATCTTAAAGGCTCAACATCGCTACCACAGCACTTCATGCACTTTGAATTACAGAAAACTTACCCATGGGATCTTTGATGATGTCATAATAATCTGGGACATCCCGTGCATCGACTGGTTCCCTGAAAGGCCAAGCATCGACATGATCATGCATAGCCTGTTTAAATAAAACAAATGTATGTCAATCCTACAATGCAGTGCAACAAATGGCCAGACATGAAAGCTAGCAAGTGTAATATATTCAACAACATCCAATATACCACTGTTCTTCATTTATGCATAAATGAAGTAGCCACAGGATCATTTACAAAACAAACAATCAATAGTCTCATGCGACAGCTTGCTAAAGAGAAAAGTAGCCTCAGTCAGAAGAAAATATAAGAAAAGACTAAGCTCAGAACCTGCCTTTAAAAGCGAGCGCATGAATGCAGTCAAATTCTTTTGATTTGTAGCACTGTCTGCTGATGCAAAAACTTTAAATCTGGTATGGCCCCATTGATCAGGAGTCCACCCAGCTTCCTCTGTCAAAGAAACAACAATAGCTCCAAATCAGTGCATCAAAAATTCACAGCCACATTCGTTGCTTCTTATTCTTCAATAACAACTTGACATCAAGGCTCACATACTAAAGAGTAAAGAAAGATTAAAGAGAAAGACTAGATGATATAAGCAGGAAGAACAAAAGACTTACTCAGTCCCGGAATGTCCTCAACTTTGATTACCTTTTTAGGGATACCTGCTTCTTTCTGAATCAAACATTTCAATCAGAATTATATTCTAAAATCTGTACACAGCAAACTAAAATTCAAATGAGACAAGAAAGAGAAAAGGTCAACCTAGGAAAGATGGCACAGTTTGAGCAAAACAACATTAGGATATGCAACGAAAGCTTAGCCTAACAGTTACGTCCGGGGTTGTTACCACAACCTCCTGATTGAATGATGAACTAATAGAAATATTAGTTCTCTTCATAGGCAACAGACCATTACAATGCCAGGATGGATATGACTTCAACAGTACACCAAATAACACAACGGTTAGTGGAGCCCATCTTAAGAGGAAACTGTAATGATATGCAATTTGTTATTGAGACTTAGACAATGTAAAAGCAAAACAGACAGTTTGAGAGTCATGCACCTTCTGGAAATCAATCCCTGGGTACACAATTTGACAGTTTGAAAGTTCCCTTATCCTTTCGTCAATCGCCTATACATAAAGAAGTGGGAAAACAGCACGGATTAGAGCAAGACTTGGCAAATTCTTCTTTTTTTAAAAAAAGAAAAAAAAAAGAAAAAAAAAGGGTCTGATTTCCCCAATTTATAGGAGGGCAAAGTTTAAAGGAAATAATAATAAAACAAAACAAATAATCTATTAAAGAAAACAAATAAACTCGGGAAATAAATAAGATAGCAAATACCCAATTAAAATTTATTTCCTAATTCGATGCCTAAAATAAGTTTTTCTAAAGTCCTTAGGCGCTGCATCAAAATTATTTTCACGTCCCAACTTCAGCACAGGCAGGAACGGCAACAGAAGATTTATTATGGGTGAAGATAGAAACATTGAAGATCTAGGAAAAAGATTATTTAGCTGTGTGGCAGAAATGATTAAGAGTAGCTCAGTTTACACCTTTTCTTCTGTTCTTTTTTGAACCCTATGATGATTATCCTTCTCTAAGAACATATACCAGTTGTCCAGGATTGACAAAGAGATGTGTCCTACTATAGTTACCACCCTTAATTCCTGACACATTAATCAAAGTAAAGACACAGCCACTAAACAAAGAACTTTTTGTGAGCTCCCTTGGAAACTAGGCCATTCCAAAAAGGGCCATCTTCTACCCCAGAAATACCAGTGTAGGATAAGAAGCTAAACTCCACAGCTACTTTAACCATACATGGTGTAGGATAAGAAGCTAAACTGATTCTGCTGCAAGATTAATATTTCATTGGCTAAGCAAATCCCCCACATTCATAGGCTTTACAGGAAAAAAGATTCCTCACCTAAGACACCTCTTCCCAAGTAAAGAAAACAATCAAGGGGCGCTGGTTTTTCTGTCTACCAGCATCAAGCAAAGGCCTTCGAAAAACTCAGACCAAAATTTATCCTAGCTATACAAAATCCAGTCATTTGTGTCCACTTTGCCTGTTCCTAAACTGCATGAATTTTGAGGGAAAAGAATAACTCTAACAGTCTCAAGCACTCCCCCCCCCTCCCCCCCCCCCCCCCCCCCCCCCCCCCAACAACAAACACACAAAAAAGAGTCACATGCCACCATACCCATTCAAAGAAACTATCAACTGTTACATCTTGTTGCGAGCCTCTATAAAGGACAGGGAATTGAAATATTAGGCATGAGTTGGTGCAATCTTAAAAGAACAGAATCCTTGAACAGCATTTTGCAAAGATCTCATCTCCAGTATTCCTTTCTTCCACGCCCTCAACAAGGCTTTGTCAAATGAACTAGGATTCAAATTCTTAAACTAATATACTCAAGCAGTTAGGAAACCAGCATCCGTGATTCCATAACACCATATGGGATTTTCAGATAAGCCCCAATTTGCAACTCACAAATTACCATCTTTTACACCAAAGCTTCATCAACAGTCCCCTAAAAAATGCATTCTGGTATCTGGCACCTTAACAACCAGCTTTCTTACAGTCTTCATACACGACAGCCACCAACCCTTGTGTTACACAAATATGTGACTTCCAATAGAAAGCACAAGGTAAGAACTTTGTTACAAATACATGATTGGGTCTTCAAGGGATGGGGAGGGAAGTGCGGGTGAGGGCAGGTAAGGGTTGTGGTGAACTAAGATGAATAGGTGCCTCCAGCTGGTATTGGTTGATGATTGGATCTTCCAGGATGCCACATTCTTCCATTTTGAGCACAGGGAAAATAAGATGAAGATTTTACCTGCCTCTGACGGCAAATCATAGTTGATAGGTCAGTATATGGAAGTTTTGGGTCCATTTTACACTCCATGAGTATTCCTCCATCATAGTCTTTAATATACCTGGAGACGAACAAAAGTTGCTCAATAAGGGAACACAAAAACCTTAAAACTGACATAAAGAGGGTGGAAGAAAGGGTTGCAAACTCCAATCCAACCTTCCACAAGACAAAAAAGCCTTTAATCTACTTACATTTAAGACCAATACCACCTTAAGAAAATAAATGCTTGATGAAGAATGAGAGCATACGCATTAGTAACATTACAATATTAGATTGGTCTAGGACTTTAGATTATTATTATTGGTTAATTTTATCTATTTTATACTTATTATCAAGTTCATAGAAGTCATCTAGCCTAAGTTTTCTTTCTATTAATTTCAAAGCACAAGGGTATTCAGGTAATTTACAGGTCTGCTGGAAATTCCAGAAGCCTTCGTGAGTCTATTTAGGTTTCCTTTCTTTTTATTAATCGCTTGGTAGTTTTCCAAGTCCTGTTATGATTTTGAGTTTGAATCCTGTTAGGAATAGGTTTCTTGACCTAGAAGGAATAGGGCCTTTTAAAGCTCTACACAAGCGTCTAATTGCTTCAATAATATTCATAGTTCACTATTTCACGAAACTTGAGAGCTTTTACAATTTCTTGGATTGTGTGATGCAAACTAGACCTCGGTGTGAAGTCTGAAAATTTTCTATCTTCATTCCCTTCTCTTTTTCCTTATTTCCAATGTTACTAAACCTATCAGCCCCCACACCCCAGACTTCCAACTTTAGAGCTTAAACTTCCAACCCAAACCAGAACCCTTCTGCTGCCCTACATCAATGTCATTTCAAGAACCTTCAGGAACAGCACTAGTAGCCTTTTATTGGAGCACAGAGGAATGCAGAAAACCATACCCTTGCCATCGATCCTTCTCCAAGTGAATTTCTTTGGTAAATCCCTAGGGGAAAAAAACAAAGACAACTAATTAGTTAGTTAGAAAAAGATTTCAGAGTATCTTAGTTGATCTTTGTGCCGAAAGGAGAATTCAGCACACCAAATACTATATGTGAGTTGGAGAAGAAATTAAACACAAACTCTCAAGAGATTTTGGTTACAGTAGCACTGCCCCCTATGTTTAGAGAAACAAATCACTATGCTTCTTAGATCTACCATATAATATTTGCATAAATCTTATAAAATCTCTCCTTCAATCTATGAGAGTAGCATCTAGCTCATGCCGAACATCTACCTTGACTTTCATTATTCATACAAGATGCAACTACCTTAGGCTAGCTAGACTCTCATGGTACCCTTCCAGCTCACAACCAAACTATGTCTTCAAGTCCTTGAGGCAGAATAAAGCTGATTTCTAGACATACCATTACTATGTCTAACATAGACAACAAACAAATAAAAGACAAAATACTCTGATTTGTTAATACATTATTTTGGTCGACTGGTGATCACACTTTCCAAACATTACTCTAACCATTCTAGAAAAGTTGAACTTAAAATATCTAAAATGGTAGTCATTTTATAACCAAGAAGAATCCACTAAGAGCACAAAATATGCTACTTGAAGGGATTGAAAGAGAACAGACCATTCAAAATTCAAATCACAAACACAGAAAGAATGAACCTGCAAAAGCAAGCATAAAGAACTATGTTCTTCAATTATAACTAACAGCTTCAAATTTCAAGGGATCAAGACTTTAGGAGTATGGCAATCAAAGTTCACAGTCACAACCTACTTCAACTAGAGAAATAAGCATGATTGCTAATTCAATGAAATCCACTACTGTAACCGATTCTGTAACGTACATGAAATATGCCATGGGGACAAAACATCTATAGATGGATAGTCAGACCTGTTTAATAAAGTAACCAACAGCATTATTGTCTGCATAAGTCAGAAAATGTGTTAGCCCATCAACATCGCGGGCATGCTGCTTTAAGTGATTCATCAATCTGGTTCCATAGCCTTTTACTTGTTCATCTGCCGTTATTGCACAAAAAGCTATTTCACCAAACTTTTGGCTGTATTTTTACAGGACAATATGTGTCACAAACATAAGTTCAGGCTGAACAACATACAATAGCAAATGGACAAAATAAAATCCAGCTGAGTGTCTGAAACGGAGGACATAATTGAGCAGTTTAGCAGGACCATACCCCTCACAGTGTTGTAAAGAATCTTCTTTCAAAAACCATAATACTTCCATCGTAAGTCTAAAGAAAGTGAAATAACATGAAACTACCCCATTCTTTCTTTTGCGATACAATATAAGATACCTTGAGGATTACTGATTAAGCGCAATTTGATACATGACCACATACCTAACATATGGTCGATATGTGATCCCACCAACAACTTGATTGCGTCGGATAACCATCATAGATTTATGGCTTCTGTAAATCCAGGTTAAGCAGACATAAATTTCTTGAAAATAAGAACAATTTAGAAGTGCAAGCCTAAATTGTTCTTTACATGAACAGCCAATTGTAATGCAAGAAACAACTGTATGTTAACCCAAGAATAGGCAACAATTTCTCTAGAGGTAATGCATCAGGCAATGAAACTTTACATGAGAACATTGAAAAAATTGTTGTAACAAAGCTCCCAGTTGGACTTCCCTTCCAGCATCCGAGCATAGACAGCAGTACTGCTATATGGTTCTTAGTTAAGCAAAATCTTATCAACTTTTTTGAACTTTATTTTTGAAGTTTAAATTCAAAATAGATGAATAACTGACATTTGAAGCAAAAACCCCTTATACATTCAAAGTTTATAACCTAAAGCATTTGTTTCAGAATTATGTAATCTTAAGGTACTTCCTCAATCCTACCTGTCCATCAGAAGGCGGACAATGTACTCCTTAGGCATGTTGGGCAACTGTCTCGCAAAAATGTTTTTCAAACCAATCAACCTAATAAACCAAAAGAGACAAAGGAATAATTGACCCAAGAATAGCAGCGGAAACAATCATGGATTGACTGATTGTCATTACATGAAAACAGAAAGAACAGTTTCATTTTTCCCGTGCAAGATGAATCTTTAAGCAAAATAGAGGATACATGTATGATACCAAACCATATGCTCATCCACGCCATCATTGGAGCAGCATAGAAATCTCAGCCTTCCACCTTCCTCCTGAAAAAAAAAAAAAAAGGAGCAATTGTTTAAGTCAAATTCACGAAAGAAAACGCCAATATAATACCAAAAAAGAAGTGTAATCATCTGAACAGAAATATCTCTCTATTACATCATACGGAAGAGAGAGAAGATACGAAACCTTACCTCCCTTCTTAAGCTCTCTTCTCTGGCGCTATAAGCTCCACTGGTCTGTAAGTTCTCCGTAAATATCTTCACCTCCTCCTTGATAGCAATCCCAGGAACAGAGTTGCCTGCCTCTGTGGGTGTGGTGGCGGCCCCCACTGAAATGGCGCCTGGAAGACCGCCGTCCTTTCCACCATCAGCACTTTCAATCTTGATAGCGGAGCCATCCATCTTCAGCTTGGAATTCCGAGCAGATCCGGCACCGCCACCTGATCCTGCTTCCAGGCGAGCGGTGGTGAAAGTACGAATAGAGGAGTCATTGTCCTGATCGAATTCGTCCTCGTCGTCGTCCACAACAGCATCGGAATCATCGGCGTCAGAGTCGGAGTCCGCTCCACGGGCTGAGATGCTCTCAAGGTCGTCGTTGGAGGTCAAGGCACCATCGCGAGTTTCAGCAGAGAAGGACGAGGGAGGGAATGAGGGCGGTGCGTGGTCGTCGGCTATGACCGCTGCGAGTTTTCGTTTGTGAAGAGACGAGGTTGCGGAGGCGGAGGCGGAGGCGGAGTGCGACGGCGACGGAGTTTGGGAACCGCGGGAACGGTTGGGTGCGGTTAGGTGGGAGGAGTGTGTGTCCATGGTTGAATCAGTGTAATTGTTCTGTTTTCGGGTGCCTGGCAAAGATTAGGGTTCTGCAATTTCGCTGAGGAGAGCAAGATGAGCTCTAACTCCCAATTCCGACTCCGCAGTACCAACAGGCGAGGTGACCGTTAAGTGTCTTCGCTCGTGTTTCCTTCAGGAAAGTGTTGGATTCATTTGCTCGTGACCCACCGTTAAGCGTTAAGAGTTTTAGGACCCGAATTAGCTAAACTTTTTGGGCTGGTGCATATATAAATATTTTGACTTGAAAATACTTCACTAATTCTTTTTTCTTTTCAAAGAGATTATAATTATATTAAAATGTGTGTATAAAGTCTTATTAATTTTAATATGATGGTATATAATTAGATACAGAAATGTTACACGATCTCACTTTTTTTTAAAATAAAAAATCAAACTGTAATATGTGAGATTTTGTATTATGCTTAGCGCTACCCTTATTTTTCATTTATGCATCATTATATCATTTATGTATAAAAAAATTGTGCAAATTTTTTATTAAGTAATATGACAAACAATTAACGAACAGTTTATATTCAAGTAACTTACCTAAATAATTTTGTTTCCAATTATTATGTATTATATCATCTAATAAAGATATTTTAATAATTGTTTTGGTAGTTTAACATGTTAAAATTTGAACATCTCAAGGATTACTTGTAAAATTTAGAACCTTATATGACAAATATTTTTTAGAAAATATAAATTCTGGTAGGCACTGCAGATAGCTATACTTCAATTTTTCCTTTTTCATCACACAGATTTGTGAGTTTGAGAGAGAGTTTACACCTCTTGTACTTTTGGCAGTATTATGTTTTAGATATTTTGCCACTACATTCTTGTGAATGGTCGAAGCAAAAAATAAAAGAAAAAGGAAAACAGATAAATTATAAGAAATAAAAACAAGAGAAACCAAACTAACCTATTTTGAATTTGTGGCCAGCGATTGTCCGTTATCTGGGCTTAGAATCACAGACGGTTATGATCTTCTCAAAGAAAATTATTAACTGAGAATTCATTTTTTTTTTAATGTGACATTTTTTTTTTTTTTAGGAAGTGAAGAAGTCAAAGTTGAACCTTTAACCTCCCCACAAAATCTCGGTCCCTTAGCCAAAGTGCTGGGGACGATTAACTGAGACTGTTCCATCCCTAAACCACCCCCCCCCCACCCCCCCCCCCCCCCCCCCCTCTTCTCTCTCTCTCTTCTTTAAAAAAAAAAACAAAGAAAAATTTGCAATAAATGAAATAACAAATGGTCGAGGAAGCTTGATTCTGAGTACAATTTGGCTATCACATGTAAATGCATAATATTCTTCACAAGATATGTACAGTTGAAGAAACCAGTGACTATGTTCCTTCCAAGTTTCATCATTTTCTTCATACTAAGAATGAGGAAGCTGAAAAGAATATAAAGTAAAAACAAGTGATTCATATGCCCATCACAATACAGAGATGGATTTGCACGTAAACTCTACAGTCTTAGTATGCTATCAACCGCCAAACAATGATCATCTCATTCTACATTCCCTTCACAACTTTGAATTAGGTGACCTATAAAGAACAAAAAATTTGATTCATAGGCGGCTTCGTATCAATAAAAAGGAAAGCCCGCCTGGGAGGATTGAACAAAAGCATACCCAGTCCAGTAGGGAAGAGCCGGCCGTGCTTTTAGTCAGTTCTTGGTCGACTCGTGTTACTTTTGTGATTTTTGTATAGAGGTAAGAGCCAACGCGAACCGTGTTTTCTTCTTCCATAACACCGCCAATAAAGTATCCACAATGCCGCTGCACAACAAATAGGAATCGCCCATCTGTTGAAAATAGATGCACAAAGTTTGCTGATTAGCATGTAATACCACGAAAAAAATGGACCGGAATTTGGTGTTTGTACGGAAAATGCTGCTAACAAGGAAAACTTCATCACCTGTCCAAATCAAGAATAGGACTGTAGACAATAGTTTCCCAAGTGGCTACAATAAAATGCCAAACAGGATTGTAGTAGAGAGCCTCTGCTGACCAGAACATCCGTGTGTACGTTTCTAGGAAAATAAAAAGTATCCATGCGCCCATTTCAATCAAAATGAACTTTATAATGAACCGGCCAACCACCACCATGACGAGCGAGAATGCCACCAACCAATTGAACAGTCTTTGATTATATTCCTTAATGAACAGGGAGCGTGATTTTCCCATCATCTGAAAATTTGATGCATTTTCAATAAGAAGCCTGTCATTGTTTTCTTTCAAAAATAAAAGAAATTGCTTCTGCGGAGGCCAAAGGGATTTACGATCATCTGCACTTTGTTTCTCAACCATAAAACACCGAAATTTGTAGTCTATGGTATGAAAAAGAAAATGAGCACCCTTGGACAAGGATAATATAAACATGGCAGAGACAGTTGGTACCTTTGCCATGCGCTGCTCATAGTTAGCTTTTGAAGGCCCAACACACTCCTCCTCAAAACTTTGATTGCATTGAAAGAAACCCGCATTGAATTTGGCCATGGAAGGAAGTCTGAGAACCTGAAGCTGGTCCATCTGGTCCTCACATCTGGTGTATAGTGCTTCACAAAGTTTTGAGGATTGATATTCGTTTGCCATCCCGATGGTCTTATACACCTAATTTTCAGCAAAAGGAAATACTAGTTTGAGGTCTGCTAAAGAAGAGTTAACAATCTAACCAAGTTTAAATGCAGTCAATGAGAGAGCTAGATAATAGGTTAAATGTCATGATTTCTAATCAATCATAGACCTTTATGCACAGATGAACTTGTGCTATAAAAACTTGCCCATACCCACTCATATGACTCCAAGATGAACGGGAAACAATCCAACAGAAGTATATGCTACTACAACATTAGATGTTCCATTCATGTGTAACATTCAACTAACCTTCTGCGCTTAAGGACTCACCAGGCTTTTTATGTTCTAGTTACTTTCAAATCCAAAACTTATGATCTTCAACAAGAAACTTTCAAAAGATTGAAGAGATTTCCATGAACAAAAGGTTTTTGTATGTTTATCTTTTTCAAGTTTCCTTCTTCCATTTTCAACAACTAACAAACAAAAAATTGAAATTGTCGGCATTCCAGTCTGTAGAAATTAAATCTAAAATTTAGCACTTAATATATGTTGAACAGTAAGTTACAGAAAGCCAGGTACCTCCTTCATTTCATCAACCAATTGCAATGCAGATTTTCTTGCATGATGACGGCCAAAATGCTGTCCATCAAAAGCCTTCATTGCATCATCCTGAGCCTTTTCACTTGCCTCTTCTAAGGATTCTTCTGGGAGAGGTAAGTGCAATCTCCTCATTCTTTCACTGTACAGCTTTAAACAGCGCTCTAGAATATCCTTATTAAAGACCTCCACGAGAGATCCTGTTGATGGGATCTCTCCTTTATTCAAGGCATCAAGAATCTGGAGATACATTATGAAATGATACCAATGATGACTAGAAAGACATTAATAAACTGAATAAAGGGGCCAGAAAATTGAAAGCAGTCCTTTTCAGAAAGGATAACAGTGTCTAGGGCATTCAGAGGTGTGTGTTATTACCTGCTCTAAGAAAGACACGAACTCCTTCCCATTTAGAGCTTTACCCTGCACAATTTTTGGGTGTATGACAGTGGCAACAAGGCTTTTCAGTTCATCTCTTTTCTTTACATATGATGGGTCAAGTTCATCATCCTTCATCTCACAAAGCTTTGTCCGCATGAGATGAGGCTATAATTGCAAATAAAGGCAATCAGATACTCAAGATGGACAAGTTAAACAAATCATCTATATCCTCATTTTTATAGTGATGATAACTTGAAACAAAATAACCATAATGCAAGCAAGAATTACAAGAGGGCAAGACCAAGTATAACCAGGCAAATGCGTGCAAGGACACCATGTGGCCTGTACCATTGTGGAAATTTCATTGGATTTGTGCATATGGTTATAATATAGCTGTAAGATATTTGTATTAGTCATCCATTTTACCAGTGCCCATTAGCCAATAGACTTATATAAACTTAAACCAGACTTCAGAGAATAGTCTTAGGAACTTGGGAACTAAAATGATAGCATCTAACAGAACTGAAGGACTTCCTAAACTATACAACAGCAGTTTACTAACATCACCTTCTAAAGTTCATATAACAGGCAAGCAATATATGTTCATCCAGTGCTGTTTTAAGAAAATATTATCATAATTTCCGAGGACAACCTTCACATTGGGAACAAGTCAGAGTCCGGAAAAGGCAAAAACAAAAAGGCCATTTTGCCTATGAACCAAAATCACCTAAAGCATACCTGTGGTAAACTGAATGCTGTACTGTTATCACCCATTATAGCTAAGGAGTCCCGGATCTGGTTAACCTGGTCATGTAGCAAAAAATGTCAATCCATAAACAGAAACTAATAATCGTTTATCTATAGCCAAAAAGAGGGGTTTATATATATAAAGATACCTGATCAATATTTTTGTCCCCTGGAGACAAAATGATAAAAAAATGACAGCATGACTATTAGAGGAAAGCAGAAACGTAGCTAATAAAACTGAATTTTCAAAGAAGAGGAAAACAGGGCTCGTACTGACCATCAGTGTTTGGGACATGCTGAAGTGCCTCATTCACCATTTCTTGCACAGATTTTCCTTCTGCACAAACGGCAAAATGAAAATTCAATCTCAAGTATCAAAAGATGGAAGCTTATTTGCCATGATAATCTATCATTTTGCAACACATAAAAAGTTCCACACGTTTTGCTTAGACATAAATATATAAAGAGAAGGGCCCGGGAAGAACATTCTAGATGTCCATAGATATTCAAGGGACATTATCAAGGCATAAAGCTGGCAGAGGTTCTTTTAGGAGCTAAAGTGCTCTTTCTAGATCACAATAAATTTTTGTGCACAGAAAAATAGAAGAGAACCCAGTCCTTTGGAGCTAAACAAGAGCAAACCAATCTCTTCAAAGTTATCAAGTAGTAACTGAAATTCCACAAGCACTCTAATGTACTCATTGATTGTTGTACATTGTTACTCCATTGAACATTTATGCTTGCAAATATGCAGACCATCTGGAGGAATCACAATGCCTAGGAACTGCTTTTCAATTAGGACAAGGTCATGCAATAAGAAACTTACGCAGAAAATCACGTTGGATGAGCCATAAAAGCTTTGCAGGTTCAAAGGCGACATCTTGCCCCTACAAAATTCCAGTCATTCATGAATCTTTGGGATAAGGGTTATGTATCATAATTCAGAAGCGCATAGTCACTCTTACCTTCACTCTGCCCTCCGCACAATATATGCCAAAGAAACCAAACATAAGTTAGTATGACCATGAAACACCATGCTAAAAAACAAAAGCCCAATGAAATTGACTAATGTATATAACATAACAAAAGAAGAAATTCAGTTGTGAGTAGAACAGAAAAGCAAACCTTCCATAGAACTCTTCAGCAAGCTCAACAGCGAAAGACAACCGAGATATGTCAGCTTCACGGATCTAAAGAAGCAAAAAAGCATACATATAGCATGAATAAGAAGACCAATAAACAGAGATGGTCTATAGAACCTTGAATACTTTTACGATGAAAGTTATCTGATGAAGGAGCAGTAGGAAAAGAACATAACAGAGAAGAGAAGAAGAAAACCCAAGGGAGGCAACAAGAAAATCCAGAGGAAGATGCAAACCCAAATTCTTATTTCATCAAAACCTAAAAGTTTATGTAACATAGAGAGCCTTATAGTCTACTTCCCCTGTGCTGCATCATCATCTCAGTTAACCATCATTCCACATTTCAGAAAATTTCCATCTTAGTCACTAGTTGATCCAACAAGTCAGCTTATTATCATTATTAGTCATTCTTATTACTATAAGAGGCTGCCTACTAATCATTTAGTAACTTGAATAGTTTAAACAGGAAAATATCAACTTAACTTTCAACAAAAGTTTCACCCCTAAGAAAGCTTGGCAAACCAAGGAATACAATTTCATAATAACATAACTGACTCAATTATGCCTAGATTGTGCTTTCAAAATTACCTAGGTTGAACACTATGGAACACCGAGATTAACCATACAGTTCATTTCACACAATGCTGAAGTGAGGGAAGTTCAAAGGATTTCTATATCCAAGATGAACATAAAAAACAAATAATCCCTAGTTCACGCGTCAATAACCATTTCTTGATTCATGCATTTTAACTTCATATTTAAAGAAATAACAGTTCTTCAACTGATTGCCAGAAAAAGTTTCAGAGAACAAACATTTAATGCTGAAAAAGAAGTGACAAACCGTTTCAGGCAGATTATAAATTAGCACAGAACTCAAAAGAGTTGCCAAGGCAAAAATCCTGCAATCCGAAGTCATAGGGTCAAGAATCAAATCAAATCAAATGTAACCACAATGGGGAAAAATAGAGTATGTGAATGGGATGTATAGATTTGAATCAGAATTACCTGTCATCATACACATTTGATTTCCCAACACTTTCAAACCCTTCCGTATCAAGGTAAAATACAGACGTTTTGACTCCACCAATATCGAGTTCAACTGGAGTTCCCCACACCCAAATCCCTGCAACGAGAGAAAGGATCAATGTCCTCCAAGTCTGAGCAAATAGATGGGAAAAGTTATAAAGCATCACCATACAGCATCATCATCTTACCTTTTGTTTTTGTATCACGCATATGTCCAACACCAAACCCTGAAATTGGTAAGCAATTTTGAAACCAACAATTGTTGGTACCAATTCAGTCAAACTAGAGAATCAACTGAGGAAACAAAAATAAATAATATCCTAAAAGGTAGTGTACCTTCATCACATGATAGGGAAAGAAGCTGATTAAGCAGAAAGGACTTTCCAGAGCGGTACGGACCTATCACCTGAATATAAAGCATGTCACGGCTACGACTATGCAATAGGAAAGAGATTGAAAATGATCTTTTTACCAACAAAATATATTAAAAAAAACGTAAACAAATTACACATTCAACCCCCCCCCCCCCAAAATAAATAAATAAATAAATAACTTCATTCAGTATTTCAAAATACTAGGAATGATATGCTAAAAGTCACCAGAAAATAATAATACTGTCAATCTGCCAGAATAAACTCAACCAAGGAAAAACCAGGAATCAGAGTTTTCATAACAGGGGTGTTTTCCCTGATATTTTAATCATTCAGACCAGAAAGACTTCAGCACTGGAAAACTCATGGTCTAATTCTAAACTAAGAACAGATGTTCCATTTCACGAACTTACTCTTGTTCTTTTATTCATCCTCCTCCCTAATCAAGCTCTCCCTCCCCTCAAGGAAAGTTTAAGGTAAAAGGATAACATCCTTTTTAGCTTTGAAATGAAAGTGCAACACTAATACCAAGCGATATTTGTGGCAGTCACAAGAATATGGTGCAAGAAGTCTAGGTAAAAGTTTCTTACAGCAACAGGGGCAATCGGGGTTGTTATTCGGCTAATAGCTTCCAAGCCTTCCCTTGAAAGACGAAGCTTTGTATGTCTAGGATCAGGTTCCACAATTGGGAAACTATACACATAGAACAGGAGAAGCATAAGAAAAATACAAACACATCCATTAACCTTTCTGCAACCAGAGAACTTAGAGCAATGGCAGATGCATGCAGAACGCACCTTAGTTCAATAGTATCAACTTCAAAAACATTCATTTGAAACATGGCAATTAAACAGACACCCGAACCCTATAATATTTCCTTGAACTGAAAAAGAAACTTTCTTGAACAATGTGCATTAGCAGCAATCTTAAAAACCACTTTGAGCAAAGCATGGCTGCCAGGGTCCACTAAAGCAGAACCCACCCCAAGAACAATGGTTTAACCTAACAGTTAAACTTGTGGCCACCCACAAGGTCCAAAACTAAAATCTTCACTCCTTGCTCAGATGTATTAGAAAAAATACTTGATCACCTGCCCTCCCTTTTTCTGGTCCTCAAAGCTTCTGGAACCATACAGGACACTACAAGAAAGATATACAAGCATTCTGTATCGTAACATTCAATCTTTGCTGTCAGCTTCTCAACAAAATTTCACAAGAGATAACACAAAATTGTGGAACATTATCCTCAACCAAAATGCACTCCATGGCTACTTAAGAATACCAGAACAAGCAAAGAAAGTCACCATTCCCAAGTTAACAACAAAATTTTCTATCACACCAATCCTATCTCAGGAATCCTTCTCCTGAAAAGAATGATCAAAAGATCCTCGGCAGCAGCACAAGGTCCAGCTATTTCAAAACTGCTGTGCTTACTTCTTCATAAAACAAGCCTTATCTCCCATTTATCGCCAAGTCACCGACATTACCTCATTCCATCCGTGAATATAGATACTAGTTCATTCTTACTAAGAAATAACCTTTACATACAAATTCAGATATTCCTACTTGTTTGGGTTTGAATAGCCAAACCAGGCCAAAAGTCCAAAAACAAAATCAATGTTGGCAAACCAACTTTCTGTTTCACACTTCATTAGGAATTGCCAACAACAATGACTAACAAACTACATTGTGCTCGCCTAGATCTCAAAACGCAATCCATAGGAGATGTTCTTTCATGTTTTAATATAGAAATCCACTTGTCATGCCAAAAAAAAAAACTAGATAAGACACAAAACAGAAAAAAAGAAAATTGTTTCAACTACACAAATAACCATCAAGGAAAAATATGGACACTTACGCCTGGTGAAAATCCTCAATCCCCAACGACGCGGACGCAATGAGACTTAGAACAAATGGAAAAGCGAAGACCCACTTAGAAATATTCATTCTTTAGGAGATCGCTAACCCAAAGTCAAGAATGCGGAGAGGTTCGGACAAAAACATGAGAAAAGGGAACAAGTTTCCGAACTTTATATACAGAAGAGAGAAACAGGGGATGGGTTTGAAATCGAAAAGATTGGGTAAACGAAAAAGGGGATCTTGGGCGACCCAGGAAGGAGGTGTACGTTAAGAATCATGGACTCGCATGGATCTACTAGTTTTCTATGTGCATCTGCGAATTGGGAGAAGAGCGTTATTTTTGCGGTGCAAAGCAGGATATTGGCGCCTCGAAGGAAGAAACGACAATTGAATAGGGGTTTTACTGTAATTACATCGTGCAAATCAAGAAATCAGATGAAAATGGGAAAGTTACAATTACCCCCTGATGTTTAACCTAACCTACAGTTTGACCCTTTATTTTTAAAAACCTACACTTTACCCCCTTATTTTTATACTGTCCAAAAATAACTTCTAAAACTGTATGATAGTCATCTTCCAGTAATATTGGTCTCTTTAATATTTTTTTTATAGCCAATAAGTATTTTACATTATCAATTTTTTCTTTTTGTAAATGTATTTTTCTTCTTATAAACGCATATCAATATTTTTTAAAGGTTGATTAGTTATGAAAAAAGTATAAAAATCTTAAAAACATTGGAACATGGTTATTAGAGAGTTTAATTTAGGATTTCAAAAGTTGTTGCTAGACACTATAAAAGAAGTATGAGGTAAAGTGTAGGTTTTTTAAAATAGAGAAAGTAAAGTGTAGGTTAGATTAAACCATAGGAAAATTTTTGTAATTTACCCGATGAAAATAATGAAATCTGAAGCTCTCTTTTTTATAGAGGATCGGGTTAGAGTAAACAATTCTACGCATGTGAACTAGGAATTTTTGGTGGATTGGTTAAAATTCCATTTGGTTTCTTTGAGATCTATTTAAGTTTTGGCCTTTGTTTATGTTTCGTCACACTATTCGGAAAAATGTGAACTCGTGGTTGTCGCTTGAAGTTCTTAGTCAACTTCTTATACTAAGGGATGGATTCAAGATGAAAGTAAACATATACTACATTGCGGTATATGTAAATTTCAAGGAGGAGGCCCTTGTCAAACAAAAATGTGACATTTTGATGCAAAACACATATATTGAGGCATATGTAAATTGTAGGAACCAAAATATAGACTTATTTGCACTATGCTTATTTAGGTTAACGAATTTAGATTCTTTTGGTTTAGCTTGTTTTTTCCGAATTAACTTGGTTTAACTTGTTAAACTTAGCCAATTAGTTTTAATTTATGTTAACTTAACCCAAAATAACATATTTTTATTTTCACATCTTTCTTGTCCAAAATTAATTTTATTTAAAAAGACAAGATTATGTAAGTCTAATAATCAATTCAAAATATAATTTTAATGATATTATTAAATTTTTATGAAATTTTCTTTTTAAAGCCTTAAAGGAGAAAATCATAAAAATTTACAATAAATGAATTACTGCACCAAAATAATATTGATTTTTAAATAAAAATAATTAATCTCTCTATTTCATAAAAATTAACCATTTCATTATTCACAGTAATTAATTTATAATTTTATTTCTTTCAAAATTTATTATAAAAATATAAATATTTTATATAAAAATGAAACTTTAAAGATTATAGTTTCTAAATATTATTTTTAAGAATTCTTTTAATACATATTAATATAAATATTTTAAGTCAAACTTCAATAAAAATAAAATAAAATGATCAATTAATGTAAAACATGGAGAGCATTTTTTATTAAGCTGACTTTAGCTAACACCAACTGGCTTTAAGGGGGGGGGATCCGTTAGTAAACAATAGTAGTAAACAATAGTAGCATTAATTACAACCACAAACGAGTCTATCAAATTCGTTGACTAAAATATGTTTGATTCAAAGATTTTTGAAATTCTTAAAAAAAAATTATACGATAGTAATAGTTCACGAATTTTAAAGTATAAAAAAATTTACTGTCTTATAGAAAAAAATACTAATTTATTTGATTCTCCCTTTTAATCCACTCACAATTTTTGGAATGCAGCTTTTCCAACTTCACAAGTGAGAAAATGTTTTTTTCAACAAATTGTGAATAAAATATATCTTTTCGGAAAAAGAGAAAACTATTTTTGCAATTTAATCAAACATAGTATTGTTTAGATTATTTTTCCTTCAACTGATAGTCAATCATTCTACACTTTAAAATTTGTAGACTATTATTTTCCAAAATATTACTTTTCTACAAATTTTCTTTGCAAGAATTTTAAAAATTCTTGAAGCAAACTTCCCCTGTAGTTCTCGAATTCACATTTTAGTTAAGACATAAGAGAAAATATAAAAGAAGTAAACAGGTTGAGTATTAACATGTGAGTTTGGCTTTATACTGAGGTTCATTTGTTTTTGTGCATAATGAAATAACACTTGAAAAAACAAACACAAAGAGTTTGATCAGGCTCCTGCATCTTACCAATTTATTTTAACTTAAATCAACTTAATCTAAAATGAGCTAGTTTTATTTTTACATATTTGTTGTTCAAAACTAATTTTATTTAGAAGTTAATATTATGTAAGTGTAATAATCCATTGAAAATATAATTTTGTTGTCTTATTAATTTTTATGAATTTTTTAATGCCTAAAAATAGAAAATTTGTAAAAATTTTATAACATCATAAAAATTTACTTTCAAATTGATTATTACATCTATATAATATTAGTTTTTAAGTGAAATTAGTTCTCGGTAAAAAAAGGTGTAAAAATAAAAATAAGCCATTTTAAATTAAGTTGGCTTAAATTAAAAAAAATGACTAACAATGCATAGAATTGCCCCAAGTATCTGTATACATATATATAAAAGAGAAACCTACCCATTTCTCAAAACTAATTCCTTTAGCATTAACTTCATAATACATTTGTAGCATTAATTTTAAAATCCATTTATGCTAATTACTACTTAGGTTATTATATAGCCCTCACTCCTAAATTCACTCATTCCACAAAACTACTTTTTTCACAATTAATTGCGTAATATATTTGTATTGTTTAATAACTTAGGCCCTTATACAGTCATGATTCCAAATTTTGGTATGCTCTTTGTGTCATAGTAGAGAGGCCTTAAAATTTCATTTTTCATACATTTTAATAATTAAATTTAAATTCCCATCATTTTAGTATGAGAAAATATCATTAGCTTTTATTTCCTTCTTAATGGCTCATTAATATTATTGTCCCTTAATTAATTGTTTTAAATAGATTCCATCTCTTTGTAGCTATTTAGTAGGTTTAATTTTTATTAGAGTGCTTTGATTACAATTTTATTTTATTTCAACTGTATTAATATTGTCCATCAAACTTCCCCAAGATTACTTCATTTAGCATTAACTTTATGGTACATTTATAGCATTAATTTTAGAATTCTTTTGTAATAATTAATACTTAAAGTCTTTATATAGACTTCACTCCAAAATTCACTCATTCCCAAAAAATACTTCTTTTATCATTAATTAACTAATTATTTTAAATAGACTCCATTTATTTATAGTCATTTAGTAGCTTTAATTTCCATTTGAATGCTCTTATCAAAATTTGATTTGCTTTCATTGGTATTAATATTATCCATCTATCTTCCCTATAAATACTTCTTTTACCATTAACTGCGTAGTACATTTGTAGCATTAATTTCATGATTCATTTATAATAATTAATACTTAAACTCTCTATATAGCCCTCGCTCATGTATATAGGTTCTTACTTTTGCCTTCAACACACACTTAATATTATTATTCCTTCCTTCCATTTCTTCTTGTCATCTCTTGCTACCTTTCTCTATTTATTCACTAATTTATATTTTTAGATTTTCACTAATGCCAAAGATGAAGTAGTTATTTAAAAATACCGATAAATGTTCTTAATATTTTTATTTCTTTGTCTTTGAATTCCTACAATATATGAATATGTTCTATGATGGATCCTTTTTTATTTTTATAGTCTCCCGATAAAATATGTTACATTGAAAGAATTGTCTCATAAGAGAACTGATTGGACTATTCAAGTAAAGGTGTATCGTTTATGAAATGTTTTTATTTTTTGAAAGGTGACCAATTTGTCAGTACTAATTTTGTGCTTGTGGATGAGAATGTATTCTTCTTTTTCTCTATTATACTAAATTTTGTATTTTTTTTCTTCTCCCTCTACTATAAATATATGTTCATGTTCTTTTATTGTCCACTATGTCTTTTGTTTACACATGAAGGGTGTGGCAATTCATGGGTCTATAAAAAATTTCTTGGCATACAAGTTTAAAAAGAAGCTTCATGAAGAAAGTATGCATATTTTCAAGAACTTCAAAATTCTTCCATAGAAGAAGATTTATCAAATCATAAATACACACCTATTTATGACCCACCTTACTCATAATATACAAATCTATTATGTGAACTATGAGCCTCGTGATTTTCCCATGCATAAATTTTAGTTTATTGTTTTTTTATCAATTTAGCACATGTGTAGACTAAAAAGAATTTCATACAGGCTTCTCTAAAATTTTTTAAAAATATAATCGAATGCTACATGTACCATTTATATATCATATTTATCATTTGTTCTTGCATGTCAGATCTTGTAGGAGTTGTTGTAAAGGTTCATTCCCTAATATTACTTCTTTTAGCATTAACTTCATTGTATAATTGTAACATTAATTTCAGAATTCATTTACAAAAATTAATACTTACATCTTTATATAGCTCTCACTCCAAAATTCACTCATTTTACCATTAATTGCAAAGTGTGTTTATATTATTTAATAACTTAAGCATTCATATAGTCATGGATTTAGGGTTTAGGAAATATTGTTTTACGCCACCCTCATTTTTTTTTATTTAAAATCTTTCTCCATATTTTTTTATTATTCTTTAGTATTTTTTTGTGGTAATGTTTGAGATTTTTTAAATGCTATAAAAAATGACAACAACAAGCTTCAAAATATGAATTAACAATATAAGTCAAGCTTATAATTTTTTCAATGGTTAATTTTTCTAATAGTTTTAATTACCTTTTTCCCTAATCTTAGGAACCTATTCTTACCTAAAGTTGTTTTAAATATAAATGTATTAAAATAGATATATTTTTATAAGTAAAAATATATAAATTAATTAGCTTGTGCATCGCGTGAGCAAAAAAGGCTCACTTGTAGGCTTATATATACTAATACCCAATTTGTTTTAACTTAAATCAATCTAACCTCAAATAACTTATTTTTTATTTTTTATATTTTCCTACTTGTAACAAATGTCATTTGAAAATCAACATGATTTATGTGTAACAATCCATTTATTGTGAAATTTTATGAAATTATTAATTTTTTATGAATTTTTCTTATTGTATGCATTAAAAAACTGTAAAAAATTAATACCATTATAAAAATCTTATTTTGAATGGACTATTACATCTACATAATATTATCTTTGAAATTAAATTAATTTTAAGTAATGAATATAAAAAAAATTAAATTGACTTATATTAAAATGAATTTGATAATTGACCTTATTCTCAAAATAATACATTCTTCAAGAGCATTGAATCACCATAGCTCTTACAATTTGTTAGCTAACCTATTATTCTTCATTATATTCTAAAATTTGTTAGTCAACTTGTGATAATAGCTAAACAATTAAACTTAAGGTTTACAATAATGTAAATTATGTAAATTAGCAGTTGATTACAAAATCAATAACTTAGTAAGTATATCTTAACAAATCACATAAAGACTTCCAATTGGCTAGGCTTTTCTCTAACAGTAGCTAATTCGTTTTAACTTAAGTCAACTTAATTTAAAATAATTTATTTTTATATTTACATATTTTTTTATCGAAACTAATTTAATTTGAAAACCAATATTACTTAGGTAAAATAATCCATTAATTATAAAATTTTTATGGCATGAAAATAACTCATTTTAGATTATGTTGGGTTAAGTTATGATGAATTGACTAAAATAGTTGTCATCATTGATTGCTAATAGGAAAACTGGCCTAGCGCCTCCATAAAACATGATGTAATACTAAACTTATTATCTTATACATTGCAATTTATGTCTATGCATAGGTTTTACTGCGACAATAGTGATATAAAGCTATATCTCCCAATGAATTTTAGATGACAACGTTAAAGTATACAATAAAAGGTTTTCGTTCACTTTAGGGTCAAGGTTCAAACCTTCATGAAGGTAAAAAATTCACTTTACCTCTTAAAAGGTTTTTTTTCTCAATTATCTTACTTTTACTTTGTAACTTATAATTATAATGTAAATTGAGTGTAATGTAAATTAAGTATAAAGAAATAAGAAAATATATATATATATACATAATCTAATTGGTTAGGTGGAATATAATGTACATAGACTATTTAAAAAATAAAGAAAGAGTTCTTGTTTAGGCAAACTCTAGAAAATCTACCTGCTTAAAAAAAGATTACAGATAGTAACATTTCTGTTGAGACAAAGGCAAGTAGCAAAGCTGCATAGGCTTCAACTATTATCTTCTCTGCTTCTTTCACAGCTTGTAGCAAAGTTTATTCATTATAATGTTAGAAAAATGCAACCGTGGCATTTCATAATATCTTGTACTAAAGTATGTTATAGTTATAATTGAACTACAACAAAATTTTTAACCAATTGCTCGATTTTCAAGCAATCACCCTCAGTTACTGGTTCTAGTGATTAAATGCCCTGAGTAAAGTTTTTTTGTGTAGTTTCCTAGAGCATCTTTATTTGTCCTTGGGATAGGAAGCTTTGTTATGTGAGTGAATAAACTAGAATTGTAAGCATGGCCATAGATTTAAGTTAGGAGAAATTGCTGAATAAGTTGAAGGAAACTTTATGAAGGAGCAGCTATATTAGAGTATCAATAACTTGATGAATTTGATGATTAAGCAACTCTTGTTAGAGAATGAGCCAGAGCTAGAGCCTTTGTACCATTCTTTAAGTTCGACTTCTTGCTCAATGTAAGAGCCAAAACCTCAATGTAGGAGTGCTTATTAGTACCAGAGTAACCTTTTCTAGCACGCCCTTTACGTGTTCGACGAAATGCCCCAATGAAACCATGTTTCCTTCATTGTCAGCCACTGTCGACCAAAAAAGTTTGTTTTGACTCTGCACATTTTGGATATTTTCTGGTTGTTGTGCTCTACTTCGTTGCCTTCATCTTCTGCATTATTGTTCATTTTAAAGTATACAAATGTTTCTTCTTGTTTAGTTCTATTTTTTTAGTTCGGGCTCTATATGTAGCAATGAATAAGTTTAGGCATAAATGTTGTAATTAACCTAAGCCAACAGTAATTACATGGCTTTTTATTTTATATTTAATGAAATATCCCACAAAATAATAAAATATTTTGTACCTTACTTACATCAGTAGGTAATCTGTACAATTGTAAACATTAGTGCCAAATACTATCAAAGAAAAAACCAAGAGAACTTGTTTAATTGTAAAAAAATAATAGTGACCAATCTCTGCCATAGCCGAAACATGAGTGGGTATTTGCCCATTTTCCTTTTTATAAAAATAGCTTCTAGGTGAATTAGTCTAAGTTTTGATATAGCACATGTGAATGCTGGATTCAGTTCCTAAAGTTCCTTATTTTGCTTTGTTCTTTTCATTTATTTCATTTGTTTGTATTGTTCCCAATTTTTACCTTTATTTTTTCATTTTCTACATTATTCTCTTTCCTTTCATATTTCACTTTTATTTAGCTTTCCTATTTTATTTTTTCTAGCTTTTTATTTAGTTGAGTTAAAAGAACTAATAGTTAATAGTAAAAAAACACATAGAGACTGAAAAAGAATAGAAACAAGAACAAATAAAAACCTAAAAAGATGATATTTATATAGGATCACTTTTTTTTTCCTTTGTTTCATTTTATGTTGTTCCAATTTTTTTTACTTTTTTATATTTTCTTCTTCTTTTTTATTTTATTTTAATTTTCTTCATTATTCATATTTTTTTCATATTTACTTTCATTTAGCTTTCTTATTTCACTTTTTCTACTTTTTTTTAGTTGAGCTAAAAGAACTAATAGTTAATAGTAAAAAAACATACAATGGCTGAAAAATAACAAAAATAAAAGAATATATAGAAACTAAAAAAAATTATATTTTTAAACAATAGCAAATAGTAATGAATAAAAGAATATATAGGAACTAAAAAAGAACATATACAAATTGAAAAAAAAAAATACAATAATAAATAGTAATTAATAAAGAATATGTAGGAATTAAAAAAGAACATATTTATAAAAGAACAAATACTAATGCATAAAAGAACATATAAAAATTCAAAAAACACACAAAAAAAAATGAAAATCAGTAGTGTAAGAACAAATAGAACATTGGGCATATTCTCTTGCATTAAGTGTATGTTGTTTTTTAAATTATGCATATGTTCTTTTTACCAATGAAGGTATGTTGGACAAATAACAAGTAATATTAAACATCTAATCTAATCTAATTATATATATGTAAAGCATGACACATTTGGAAAATTTATTGATAATTATGAGTCTGTAGATGATTATAGGTCTAAATTGTTTAAATGATGTGTATACAAGGTAGCACTACTCTCTATGATAGCAGTTAAAATCCATGCAGAAATAATGACACCTGTGTTTTAACTTGTCTTTCTAGTTATAGCAGCTATCAAGGTCTACTGCTGAAACGGGATCTATCCATGCTTAGATAAAATGAAAGTATTATTTTTCTTAGCTTTTGAGTTTATTTAAGTAAAAAATCAACTTGCGTTTTGATAAACCTTATTTGCGGCAGAAATGGACTGTGTCTAAGTTTGTTTTATATGTTTTTTCAATTAATTTTCCATGATTCATTATTGTTGGTTAGCAAGTCAATATAATTTCACATTAGTTCTTTTTCTTCACCACATCAGGGACTTGAGGTTGCTAGAATATGCAGAACATTGCTATGCGGTCAAGGTTTTTGGAAAGTAAGATTTAGAATCTTCTCTACTCTTATAAGCACCTTGATGACCACCATTGAAAAGAACTTTTATGCTAAATAAAGCTAAGGAGTTTGGACTAATGCTATGTATTCATTGTCTTCAGGTGATGGATCTTTACTTCAAAAGGCAAGATAGGCATGTGATTACCTTTGAAGACTTTTGTGCTGCTAGGTGATGCAAATTGTTTAGATTTTTCTAATTTATTAATTTCATATGCAATGTTGTTTATTTGGTTACTTATGTTTAATAAAAAGAAATTCAAGTATATTTTTTTCTTAATTAAACCTCATCTATTTATAAGCTAGACCCCACATTTGCTCTTTTTTCAAAGTTCAATGCTGATTTTAGTTATTTTGCCTAGTTGTGTATTTTTTCTGTCCCATTAACTGCCCTAAACCATATCATCAGTGTATTAAAAAAAACATTTTTCTAAACTATAATCAAGTGGAATCATGGTATGTTCCAGTTTCTATAAATTTAGTAATTTTTAAATTTCTAAATTTTATGGCTTTCTTAGTAGATTACAATGTCTAGAAATGTTTCATAAAAAAAATGATGTATAGGAATGAAGTTTGCTTGTGACTTTTCACTCTTTAGAATGTACTTCGATTTTCCTATAGGTTTTTTTTTTGTTGAATTTTGCATCCTGTTTATTATCTTGATGGATTATTTTCGATAGGTATAGACTTTTGCAAGCTTTATTTATGTCAATTTTTAAGTTGTTTCTTTTTGTGAAAGTTTGTTGTTGATTTAACATTGATCATCTAGATGTTTTTACTGCATTTTTTAATCTATTTGGTTGGAGAGTTTCTCATGTTATCAAGAAAATAGCTAAAACATTCATTGGCTTGATTATGGATATAACCAGTTATTCTTGGTAAAACCATCAACACAAAGTACATTAATTTCTTCAGTTCTCTCTCTTTGTTTATTGATTATTTTTTACAAGTTTTTTTATTTAATTGTTAATTTGTATTGACAATGCTCGAATGATACCACTAGCTGAAGTAGAAGGTAGATAATGTGGTAAAGGGTGGCTAAAGTCACCAAGTAGGTGGTTTTCTATTTTTAGACTCAGTTTTCTATTTTGTTTATTTAATTTTATTTTTTAATTCTCAAAGAATAAATTGTTCTATGTTAGATTTTTTAGCATTTGTTGAGATATTCTGATTTATCTCTTGGTTTTAACATGTAGTAGAAACTTGAACCATGAATTTTTTCCTTGAATTCCAACAAAAAAATGCCTTTCATGAGTTTGCAGGTAGATTTTCTTCAGTTATCTTTTGCGCTTTCATTTCCACTGTTATTATAATCAAAATTTCACATGAAAAAATGGTGTCAAGTTGGTTTTCAGTATATGTGGAGATTAAAGTTCAATTTATTTGTTCTTACATTGAGATAAGAAAAATATATATTTTTTTATTTTAATTATCTACAGTGAATTGCATTTGGGGAGGTGAAGTTGGGAGTCTAGATTAGTTATATGAGGCTGGTAAAGAATAGTTAACATATTTTGTATTCTTTGTGCATGATAGGTTTAAAAAATTGATAACCAATAGATTGTTTTTATATAGGGATTTTGGCATTGCAAATTTGTATGCCTAGTTAAAACACTATGGGGACTGGTTTTAGAAGGGTTAAAAGAGAGTGTTTGAATTAGTCATTGGAGCTTAGGTTATTTGTTGTCTAAATTCCCTCCATATTTAAATTTCATTATAATGGCTCCATGTTTAATGTTGAAGTTCTTAACTTCTTAAACCTCCAACAACATCGTCCTCTGCCCAAACATTAGCCTTTTTTAAGGAATGTTTATTTAATAGAAATTGAAGAGAAAGATGGATGGCTGCAATCATAGAGATTAAAATAGGGTCAAGTCTACTTGATTGGACAGTAATAAAGAATGATGTTGTCAGTGACCTATATGATTGTTTTATAACATTTGCTATTAAAGTGAGATAACATATAACATTTGCTATTAAAGTGAGATAACACAAAATGTCGAAGAGCCTTTTGAACCACTTGCCAGCTTTGATTTCATTTAGAAAATGAGAATGGGGTTGTAAGTCATTATTGAAAATGAGGTTGTCAACAACTTAAGTGGCAATTTTAATACTTTTTAGATTGAATCAACACAACAAAAAATGTCAAAAGGGTTTGGCTTCATTTTCATTTAAAATGATAAATTATTTTTCTAATCATACTAAAAACATATGAAAATTCTATACAGTAAGAAGATATTGAGTGAAACAATGGATTTTTTTTCTTATTTATATGCAAATAATTACTACATTGAATTTCAGTCCAACATCAAGCAACACATGTGGTAGGCTAGGATTTGTCATTTTTTCTAGAATTTTACCATAAAAATTCATTGTTATTTTTTAAATGAATGTTTTTTTACATGGAATTTAATACAATCTATTATAAGAGAATGGATGACAATAAGCAATCCCAAACCTAAGGGGAAAGGGTTTACTGCACATACCCTAGAGGGTCTTAGCTGCAATTAGCCCACTTTTTTTTGTGCCTGTTTTGTGTGGAGTGTTAAGTCACTCATCAAATCCTAACCTTGCCTGTGAGTGTCTATCTGCGTTACTTTACTAGCCATGTGGGACAAATGACTGATGTCACTTAAGACCATGCTAGCATTAATTTGATATTTTCAAATTGTTGTTTTAATGATAATATTTGTTAAACATTGAAATAGATATTCTCTTGCCATACTAAACATATATTGACAATATTAGTGTTGGGATTAATACTTTTGTGACTATCCTTTCATATTTATGTGACTAAGAGATTTGTGCTACAGGATCTGCCTTTGAAGAATTCCTATTTCACATATTTATTCTTGTACTACTAGAAAATGAAAAAAATATGACTAAAGTAATATTTTGTAACGAAATTGTCCCTCCCTGATATGTGTTCTCCATGTGTTGACATAAATTCAAAACTAAAATATAAAGTTAGCCCCTCAACTCAAGCAAAATGGACATAGAACCTTCCAAACATAATCTCAAAACACAACCTTTTAAATAGCAAAAAAAAAAAAACTTCAATCAACTAAAAAATCAAAGAATAGAATGAAAAATAAAAAAGACTACCAATTCAATGTGCCCATCCAAAATTAAAACAACCAGCTCCTTCAAATAATTATGATGAATATTATAGATGCCACAAAAATAGAATTTATGTCCTTGTTATTTTTAAACTCACACCCACAAATAGCAAAAAAATGAATGAAAAGTAAAAAGAAAATACCATCAATTCAACATGCCCATCCCAAGTTAAAGCATCCAATCCCTCCCAATATTTATGAAGAACGTTATAGATGCTAAATTTTTTTTTTGACACCCTTATCTATTTTTTAACAACTAAAACCCTAAAATAGTAAAAAAAAATTGAGATATAGAATGAAAAATAAAAACTACCACTAATTTTACACAACCATCCCAAATTAAAGCATTCAATCCATTAAAATAATTATGGAAAATATTAAACAAGCCCAAAAATAGAATTTAAGATCTATAATATTTGTGTAATTTATAAATACAATTTGAACATGAATTTACAAGTTGGTGTCTTGAGATCACTCACATTTATTATTTAACAAATCCTTCTACAATGACTGCACCTAATGTTCACTATCTAGACAAGTATAATATATTTTTATGCTTTTATAATAGAATGAAGTGGATTCTAATACATAAATTCTATTGTTATTGCAACTCTAGTCCGTCGGTGAATTCGAAATCAATAAAAAAATGATTTTGAACATATCCTAGCAGTGACCCAATAATTATTAGTTTAGTTTCATAACTAGTTGTTGTTACGGATTGACAAAACTGTATAAAATAATATTACCTGATTTTTTTTTATTGACATGAATATCATGAACTTCCATCTAAACTTTCTTATTTTGTAGTTGTAGGATTTTTTTAATGTAAAAGAATTATTGATCATTTCACTTCAACTGTTTTTTTTTTAATCCTCATAACAAAGCCGGGTATTTAAACTAGTTCGGGTATGTTCTTTTACGCTAAGCGTGCACCACCCTACCAGATTTAGAAGAATCCCCAAATTATTCGTGAACTATGGGAATTCTCTCCTTTATTACTTAAGTTTCAACTGAACGAATATAAGAATCAATGTCAAATAACCAATCTTACCAATGAGAATGGTCAATTTTAATACAGGATTTAAACGGAATATACTACCCAAAAAAACCTGCGTAAGGATAATTTTCTGAAACAACTTCCATACCAAATAATCTTTTAGTGAGGTTTTTTTTTTGTGACATAACAAGCACTCATGATCACACATAGAGGCAGCGAAATTGGTTCATAAACCTCTATGAACATATACAGACGGGGCCATAATGAAGTAAAATATAGTACATGATCATATTGTTTGATCAAATTTGATAGAACTTGAGATTTGCCTGAAGCTTTAGATAAAATTCAATCATATAGGCTCTAAACTGAAACAAAAGAAGGCAAAAACACTATTATTGAGAGAAAAAAAAATAAAAAAAATTGCTTTGCATATTTTGGTTCCTCAACAAAGAAAACAAGCACCATCAATTTATCCAACAAGAAGAAAAGCAATTGATTTCTACTCAGTTCCACAAATAAAAATGAAATTCAATATTTACTATGATCTTAACGGATTAATCCTAGGCTAAGGAAGGATGACCATTTATGTAATATAATATATTTACCAAGCCCGCAGTGAAGCATGGACACTTAAATTGGGTGGAAGATTTTGATGGCCATTTTTGTGGGAAAAGTTTTGGTCGTGTTACTATTCATTTTTCTCTAGAAAAATTATAAATTTTGCAATTATTACCGGAAACGTAATTCGATTACATAGATTGAGAATATATTATTAGAGCAAATATATTAAAAAATTCTTCTAAGGAATTTTAAACCTATAACTCATCTATGTATATATAAAATGACAAGGGAGTGAAGACGAAGCAAAGTGTTAAATATTGTTACCACTAAGTATACCGTACCTCAAATTTTTAATGTATATCGCACCGTACATGGTTACCGTTTTCATAAAAAAGAATATTAAAATATTATTTTAAGATAACATAAATTTAATGTTTTTTTAAACATTTTATATGTATTCTATTTTTTATCATCATAATTTGTCAAATATAAATAAAATATATATGATAGAAGAATTTTTCTAATACAAAAAACATAAAGAAATGTTATATATAGAGAAAAATAAATAATACTAAAAAAATAACTAATTTATTGATATAAGAGAAAAAAAATAATACTTTAATAATAACAATAATACCATCTTCTAATGTTAAATTAAATTTTATGTTAACTAAGAAAAGTATCCAAAAGAATAAAAGTAAAATATTTATTTTATGATATGTGTCTTGATTATATTTTAATATTTTATATATTTATGATATTTTGATGTAAAATGATAAAAAAAATCTCACACATTCGCAAAAAAAAAAAAAACATCACGGTACATGTCTCGTGGTATTTATAGTATACTGCTGATTTTGAACAAAATATACACAAAAAATAAATGATATATGAAATACAGTAAAATACCATAATATACCACTCAATAAAATGACAAAGTGTAAAAACATTTAAATCATGTGCGGTATTTAATTCCATAGGAGGAAGTAACAAATGACATGGGGATTGTGGGCAACTGGCTGTTTAGGTCCTTCAGGTTTTCCATTTGTAATGTAAGGAGTCATTAGATTTTATGTGTGTCAAGTTAGTAATATATGGATTGGTGGCATGTCTCCAGCTTTGGTGGTATAATTATAGTAATAGTCCTAGGAATGTGAGTCTGACTTGTTTAGATACCTAATGTTGGAGAAGTTTCACCTACATCCATTATTGTTGAAAGTTGATTTGCGATTTGTTATTACTGTTTATTCCTATTTTACAAGTTGTTACTATGTTGTAATATATAAATGAGTTTGCTGGAATTGTTAGTTGCATTCTAATATGTAAAATTTATATTGATTTCATAGATTTGGTGCGGACTTATGTGGAAGGTAGGAAAGAAGGGGGTGAAATAAGGTATTTAAGTTTTGTAAATTAGGTTAAACACAACTTTAATCTTTGATATGTTAGTTTGTTCTCATTGAATGTATGAACTATTGAAAGTTAGTAGTTTAGTTCATGTCGCTGAAAGTTCCGAACAAAACTTGTAAAGTCCCATATTTTTATTTTTGGTTATGAATCTCTTCTCCCTACTATTACCCTATTTTATTTATCCTCTGATATTCACTCTTCCTCCCTTCTGATGATCAGAAATTTCAATAATTGAAGACATAAACAATAACATCTTTTCGTATACTCACTACGCCATATAAAATATAAAACATCAATCTCTGTTTACAAGATTTTTGTGCACCGTACAATTTCCGTATGCAAAACATGCAGCTCCTGCATCTGCTCATTACATCATCAAAACAAGAAGCATTTCCGCAGCACTGCGCGGGCCACACCCTTGCAACTAAAGATGGCTGAAAATATATGAAAAATGGACCGTGAAGTTCAGCCCTCGGACTAGGCCACGGGGCCCAATAAGATAATAGCATTCTTGAGGTTAAAGCAAAAAGTGTGCTACCAGATTCGAGAGGGCTTCATAAATGGGCTCTACCGGGCTACGTCAGCCCAAAACGTTATTGGGTTAGCTCGCCGTTTACTGCTATTTGGGGTCACGAGTTGTGGCCTGATTTCCGAGTAATGTTTGCAATTACTTGCAATGTTTATGATGGACTAGTAACTGCGAAAATTATACTACCCTCCTCCTATAAAGTTTGTTACATTTTTAATTTTTAAAAGTAAATGTATATTTATATTTATTTTTACATATCCGATTTTTTTTTGTAAATATTAGATGAAAGTTTATAATTTTCTAGATAGTTTTTTAAATAATTAATTTTTTATGATAGTTAATATTAAAAAGATTTGAATCAAGCGCAGTTTGAAAAAGTTCAAAAAATGGAAAATATCATAAAACGCATAAAGTATTAATTACTTTTTAAAAGTAATAGTTACAATCAAATAGCTAGTTTTTACCAATTACCAATCTGACGATGTTATATAAAACTATATATAAACTCCCTCAACCTTCAAAGTCTGGACCGGAAAAAAAAAACAAAAAGAAAAGGAAAAGGGAGCTACTGTTGCTATAAGAAACCAATGGATCCATAAAGATTGCTTCACAAGCAAATAGTAATGTAGAGAAAGCAACAGATCTGCTATTGGGAGAACTAAAGGAACAAAAAAAAAAAATTTTAAAGTAAAAGTGATAATGGATTATGAAAAGAGTTGCAAAGACGGTTGGGAGGTAGGTTTCTTGTGGGTCAAACGTCTGGTTTCTTTAGAGGTGATTCTCGCAGTCTCAACCAACTCTTTTCTTTTCTTCTCTTCTCTTTTTTTTTTTTTCTAAAAAAATGTTATTATTAGCAAAAGCGAAAACAACAATATTCAATGTTTTTAATTTGTTACATGTGTTCACAGCACGTAGCCTAGTTAATAACGTGTTCGGACACCCATCCCTTCTAACAAGGTTCGACTTACATTAGGTGTAGTATGCATCTCTCTTTGTTATTTACTTTTTAATGTTCTCTACGTTTCGAAAAGTAGATAAATTTTTCTCAAATTTTTTTTGTTAACTCTCTAGTGTCCTAACATACGTTATACATGCTTTTGAGTATTAAAAAAAAAAAAATCTGTTACATGTGTAAGTGTTTGTCTTTTTTTTTTTTTTTTCCTTTGAGCGCACTTGCCGTGTTGAAGAGGGAACCCTAACCTACCGCCATCCTCTTTCTAGGGCACCTTCCTTAATTACGGGCGATCCCCTATTGCCTTTTGGGCTTTCTATTCTTTGGTTAGTTCCCCCAACTTATGCCAAACCAGAAGCTTCAAATTTTTAAGCCTAATTTCGCATAGCGTGCACACATATCTTTAGTATGATGAAATCTTACGAGTTACACATTCATTCAATTGCGAAAGATTTGCTGGTTTTATTACAGTTTTTAAACAAAAAAAAAATACACTCTTCAATATTCTGGTCCTAAATCTTCACAAATTCCAGAGAATCATAAAAAAGTCGAAAGCTTATCATTACTTGTGATCCCACATGTAATCGAGAATTCTCACATTACAAATTTGGCAGTTCTTTTCATTTGATGGAAGTGGTTTCACTTTATTCCCCCACATGTTTATTGAAAAAAAAAAAACAAGAAGAAGAAACAACCTGCCATGCAGGTGAATTGACCACAATTAATGTCTTTGATAAAAAAAAAAATACAAGCATAGTGATGATGATGATGACACATTCTGGGAACTATATGAATTTGCATTTTCTTTTTAAAATAAAAAATTTGGGAATACTGGCCCAGTTGAAGAAATTATAGAGCTAGGCATGCAGCCGTCTCATATCATACCATAACGACAGGAAAATTAATATGAATGCGAAAACATTAATGTGGTCCAGGAGATGAATGGACGCGGTTACAAAGAAAGAATTGATTGAATTTGAAGGGGCAAGGAATTAATCATGTTTTGGGATCATCAGACAAGAAACGGAGCTCTCGTTGTCGTTAATTAATCTCTTGCCACTGGCACTTACTCATCTCTCCTTTCTCTTTTTGTTTGTTTCCCCAGAAAAATGAAAATCTTTTAACTCTCAACACTCCAATAATCAGAACATGATCTGATTGTAGAATAGCAAGATTCTACGATTTGTATGCCAAAAATTAATTTGAATCACAATAGAATTGTGCGCGGAGGGAAAGAAATTATGAAATCCTACAAATCGGATAGTAGAATTGTGGAAAATTCGTTTGAATTTTAAGATAACATCAAAATTTACAGCATACTCAACCCCTAATCATAAGCATCTTTCCTCGTTACATTTAAGTTGACACACAATAAAAACTGCAACTACAATACTAAAAATTATGAGTAAATGTTGGTCGGATTGGATCTAATTTTAGTATAACCAAACCAACCCCAAATAGTCATTTTTTCAAGGGAAAATAAAATAAAATTCAACTCGAGAACAGAAAAAGAATTAAAACCATTAGTCTTGTTTTCGGTTCTTTTTCTATTCAAGGGGTATAAAGGCACTTTTGCCTTTATCTTTCATATTCTTATAAAAATATCATTATTATATTTTTATCAAATATGTGAATTATACATTTGATTATTTTGTTCCTCAATATTTGTGTATGTACCGCAAAGCAACAATACTCATCTATGTATGTGGATCCCTTTTAAGAAAACATTAGATCTGCCACAACGAATAGTTGCAAAATGTGAAGTGAAACACTGAACAACAAATAGGATGTTGCTGGAGTTCTAGCAGACTATGGAGTGGGATTTGGTAAAAGTTAGCATTTGCTCAAGTTAAAACTAAAAATAAAGACACCTTTAAGATATAATTTTCAACAAATAAATATATGCGTGAATATGTAAATATCTATATTCTATAATATTTTCCAACATATATTTTTAGTTCATCTTCTTGGTTCCATATAGAACTAAAACCAATCTAAAAAACTGATAGATTTTTCATCCGTGAAACCAATATGTGATCGGTCCATCATCAAATTTTACTCACACTAAACCAATTTAGTAAGGTGATTCCAGGTAGGTTTCATTTTATAGAATCTATCCAACTCGCACTTACACTTATTGAAAATAGCTAATTTAATTAAAACTTTTCATCCCAATAAACCCCAAACTCTTTCCCTTTTTACATTTAGGCTCTCACATAATCAAAATTTAATTCAAAATATATAAAATATCTTATATGATTACAATTTTTCCTTTTAATGATCACCAAATTTCTGTGCCACAGCATACAAAAAATGAAAAAAAATGAAAAAAAAACGAAACAAGCCTAAGTAGTTGAATAATGGATGGCAAGGGGAGCGAGAAAGAGCATGAAGCACAGGTCTAGGATTTCTTCTCAGTGGATTGGCAACTGTATTATGTACTTGGGAGTTCAGTTGGATGACAACGAACTTTTGTTTTTCGTTCCACCATGCAAACTTTTCTGACCATTGGGGTGTTAAACACTTCTGGAAGGTGTTTCTTCGATACAATATTAATTGTTCTAGAGGTGTTTATTAATTTCACCCATATGGAACTCCAGTAAAAAAAGATTTGGATTTGTTTGATTTAAACTCTCTGATCTAGGCTCAATGGAGAAGGGTTTGAATGGCATATGGATAGGCTCTTACAAATTGAAAGTCAACTTGGCTAAAATTAGGGGTTCGAATTAAGAGTTTGGATGTGAGTCCAAACTCCAAAGGCTCAGGTTGCAGTAGTAGTGGAGGTTGCTCGATTGGGGGGTCAAAGTTTATGATCATCAGTTTATGAGCCTGTCAAACTCTATGGCTCTTTGATCTAACATGGAGGATCGGCTTATTTGGTCATTGAAGTGCAATGGCAGATTTACATGTAAATCTTTCTGTGAGCAAGTGGAAAATCTGGAAAATCTATCTCTGGGTCTCATGTAATGGATCTTGCAAAAGTGCCGTTGGTCATTGGTGTAATGCGGGTTAGCCAAATTGCTTATTCTCGATGTTGGACTTTTCGGGTCGATCAGGAGGGATAATTCTAGATATTGGGTTCCTTTTGTCTAAGGTGTGGATTAAGAGTGACGTAGTGGTGTCGTGGATTACTATCCTGTTAGGAGACCTTAGAGAGGTTGTTGAATAATGTTTTTGTGGAGATTGGCTGATTTCCAAGTAAATTTCAGGTTTGGGTGCTTGGTGAGACATGCATGTCCCGAGAGAATGAAATCAGGACATCGATAGCGATAGGTTGGCTGAGGAGGGCATTCAGAGGTTGTTTCCCCTAGCTTGTGTTGTGGTCTTGATTTTTGTAGATCTTGTTTGGGTTCATTTTCTGCATTCTTCGGGCGTCTATAATTGGTCTCTTTCATTAGCATTAAAATTGTTTTGTTGATTCTTCTGTCAAAAAATAATCAATTTTTCTTCATTCGTAGAATCATATTTCTCAATTTGATTATATAATTTATGATTCTCAAAAATTAATAATAATTTTAAGTAATCGCAATTTTAAAAACATTAATTGCAGCACGCCGAGAAAATATTCCTCCCTCTTTTTTTTGCTTTACCAATATTACATTGTCTTTTCCATATCCGCTCCCCGGCTCCCCCCAGTTTATGGCTTTTCCAGTCGTCCTCTGGGCACTGTTGACCAGTGAATTCCCGAAGGCATTTACGGTTTGTGTCGGAAATTATCTACTCCATAAGTTTTTGTTTTTTTAAAGATCATATAATTAACTATAATTCATATATACGCTATTACTTACAACCTAACAATATAATTCATAATGAACAAAATAGACATAATATACCATTAAATGCATCAACAACGACATCTCTAAGACAGTATCTAAAGTAAACTCTGTACTTCTGTCAACCATAGCAGACATTGGATATATATATATATATATATATATATATATATATAGAAGAGAGAGAGAGACAGAGAGGAAGTTATAAGGAAAGTTGAGTTAGGAAGAGCTTAACAACAAAGGATAAGATATTTTATCTTTATCACGGTTTAAATTCTTAGAATATATGAATGTTAGAGGCAATGGTCATCAATTTAATTAGAGATTAAGAATCAAATGTCAGATCTTTAAGTTCACCTATCACCACCATGGAACATATTGCAGACAGGCACTCTGGTGGCTAATGGAAAAGTTTGTTCATTGGTGGTCGATAAGTAAAATTATATTATAGTATTTAATTACATCCAAATCAACGAGAGACTATATACATGTACTGTTTAACTAGAAAATTAGACACTGAATTCCTCGAAAGAAAAAGTAAATGAAAACATGCATAGAATGAGTAAATTACACGATTAGAGCCTAACATTTAATTATTGTTCAAGTTTTAATCACAATCTCCAATTTTCACGTTTTGACTCTCTAACATCGTTAAAACGTTTTATTTTAGGCATTTAGGTAATGGAATTCGTTAGTTTAAACGGAAATTGTCATTTTAGTATAGAATTATAAGGATAATGTTAACTTTAACCCTCAAAATTTTTTTCTTTTATCAAAAAATCCTAAAAACTTTAAAATCTAATAAAGAAAACAACTTAAAAAATCTAAGAGAAAACCATGCGACCTTCATCTCAGCCTCCCTCTCCAACCATCCTCTCCTTCATTTACCACCCTTTCTAAGCATCCCAAGTCACTCTCCCTTTCCCTCTCCCCACTGCCATCACTTTCTCTTCCCTCCCTCTCTGCACCGCTGTCACTCTCCCTTCCCTCCCATTGACCTCACCAGATTCACATATCTGCCATCGCAATTAAGCAGTGATTTAGTCTTGATTTGAACATCCACCATCACGATTCATCCCAAATCTGTTGAGATTTCTCATCCCCGTAGTAGCGATTCCGTCTTAATTCACATCACAATTCTTGTCGTGTTTGCTGGTCATGATTTCCAACTAGTCTAAATTGTGGTAGCGGCCATACATGGAGATTTAGATGGTGCCGGTGCAAGGGAAAGGGACTAGGGTTAGGGACGGAGGATGGGGGGTGCTCGAAGAGGGTGGTGGAAGGAGGAGATTGTTGGTTGGAGAGGGAGGTCAAGATGGAGGCCTGATGTTTTTCTGTTAGATTTTTTAAGGAGTTTTTTTTATTAGATTTTAAAGTTTTTAGGATTTTTTGATTAAGTTAAAAGTTTTCAAGAGTTAAAGTTAACATTGTCCCTATAATTGAAGTCAAAATGTGTAAATTGAAAGTTGGGTTTAAAATTGAAATAATAATTAAAGATTATGACCTAATCGTACAATTTACAATGCATAGAATAGTTAGCAGTGCAGCAGAATTTTAAGAAGTTTGGGAATTAGAAACAATTAATAAAATAACGAGAAAGAAAATATTTTTTTGCCGTAATTAATATTGGTTGATCTGTCGAGCATCTTCAGTCTTTAGCTGATAAGCGACAGAATCACTGGAGACCTCAGGCAGTGCAATGGGACCGTAAACTTTTTCATTTGAAAAATTGGAAAAATGTCAGAAGCTCACCCTTATTTTGATTTAAACTACACTTTGCCTCTCTACCTTTTAAAATCTACACTTTACTCTATATATCCCTTTACACTGTTTGATAATAACTTCTGAAATTTTAATTAAAATATACTGATTTGCATTTATGATAAGAAAAATGTATTTATAGAGAAAAAAATTAATAATTCAAAATTTCTATTAACTGTAAAAAAATTAAAAAGATTCGAATTACTAAAAGATAACTATCATACAATTTAAATTAAAGTAAGAGGCAAATGATAGGTTTTCTAAAACAATGGGACCAAATGTAGGTTAGGCACAACCTCAATGGATTATTGTAAGTTTCCCTTGGAAAATTAGTCTCTCCTCCTTGGAGTTGCTTATTTTTAGTTTGGATTATGTTTGTCGTGATTGTTTTATTTTAGAATAATCTTATATTAATGCATTTATAAGGGGATAAGGTGTACAGTTTTAAGGGGATAAAGTGTAGATTAGGCACAACCCCAAAGGATTATTGTAAGTTTCATTTTGAAAATATGGCAACTTCTTCTCGAAGCTATTTTTAATTTTGATTACATTTCTCACAATTATTTCATTTTAGAATGATCTTACATGTATTAACATGTTTACAATTTCTTTTTAAGAAAAGGATGTGTCAATCAGTTAATGGACAATTTTAATTATAGTTGGTCTCCTATGGACTTCAGTTTCAATTTTTTCGGTTATAGGAGTATCTTTTTTACACCTTTTGTCTAAATTTCTATGACCCATTTATTTTTCACGTGATTTTAAACAACTTTAGACATTTTTTATCTTTACAAAATTTACATCCACAAAAATGTTTACTACATTTAAAATATAAACTTTTTTAGAATAACACACAAAATTAAGTAATGATTTATTGCTTTTTAGAAAATGGTTCATCTTTTTCAGATAAGTAAATTGCATAAATGGTCCATAACCTTTAATTATCATTTCATTTTAGTTCCTAACTTATTGAATGTTATATTTTGATTCTAAACTATTAAAATTGTTTTATTTTGGTCCCTCTTCAAATAAAATTCATTAAGTTAGAGTAATTGTCTAATAGAAGCTTTTGAAATTCTAATTTAAATATTTTGTAATTATCTTCTAGTAAATTCAAACATTTAAACAATTTTTTATAATGAATAGGTAATTTAAATTTTTATTTTTTTCTTATTCAATAAAATAAGTTCAATTTACAGAGAAAAAAAAATGATTTGAATTCCCCGTTAACTATAAAAAAATTATTATATTGATTAAATTTATTGTAGGACAGCTACCATGTAGTTTAAATCATGATCTAAGAAGTTGTTACTGGACAAATACTTTGAGTTAATAAATTTCATTCAATTGGGATCAAAATGAAATATTTCTGATAGATTGATGACTAAAATGAAACATTTTGAATAGGTTTACGACTAAAACAGTACAATAAATAGGATAGAGACTAAAAGAAAACAATAACTAAAGCTTAGGGACCATTCATGACATTTACTCTTTTTAAGAATCATCAAAATAAACATCATAACTTGCTACTGAGATTGTAGTAGGTCTTATATTTTTCTTTATTTTACCCTTATGGACTCGCTCTGCTCGGAAATGACTTTTCCTTTTATTTTATTTTCTTTTTTTGCTTTCTCCTCCATAACTCCCAATTCCCACCTGTCCATAGTTTGACACCTGAGAAAAATCAACCACTAGAAGTAGTAAAAGTAAATAAATTGAGTTAAAGGCTGTAAAAATCGATAACAACTATGCCGCGTTTAACAAATTACTGCCTAACTATTTATGTCTATTATAGGGTAAATTCTGTATATCATTATTAAATATTAACTTTTTTTTCTTGTCCTTTAACCTTATGTTTATCTTTGTCAAGTCCTTTATTTTTAAAATTTTGTCATAAACAAGGTTCTTCTCTCACTCTTATAGCTAAATTTAACAGCATCTCACTAGAAAATGTCAACTTTATTTTCTATATTTTCCTCCTTCCATTCAAAATACCATTAAGTTAGTGGAATTACAATTTCAACACTATCTCCCCCCTCCTTCCTAAATCTCAATCACCCAAAACTAAACCATATTCAATCTCTTCTCTAAAATGTATTTTTCAATCGGGTACATGGGGCTTCTCTCGCAAAAAAATGTGTCGCTAAGACCTGAATCCCTTTACTTAACCTAATGCATCCATATGTCGGCACTCCTTGTCCACAAGCTTCTTCCACATCCAATTCTCGTGGAACATCTTTGCCACCCTTAGAAGCATCCTCTGAAACCTTCTGGAACGCTCCAGAAGCATCTGTTGGGATGATGGAGCACATAAGATTGGCCTACAAGACTGTGATCGTGTCAATGGCTTAGGACTCATAAAAGGGATGAGAGTCTTCAGGTGAGAGTATGGGAGCAAGAGAGGAGTGCTCTTTGAATGTTTGTTTGCCTTCTAGGAAATTCTTGCTCGGTTGGGGTTTCTTGGATGTATGATTGATGTTGGAGGCAATGTTTTGGGACCATTGTTTGGGGGTTGGTGGTGCCAGCTTTTCAAGGCAGAATAAAGGGTGGTCTAAACATGGGCAGCTAAGACGGGGCAACAGTGGTTGCGGTCGAGGCTGTGGGAGCATGCATCATTGACGCTGTCAAAAAGCTCGTCGAATAATCAAGGTGGTAGGTCTGTGAGTGGATATGCATGGGGAAAGTCAAGGTGAAGTTGGGAGAATATTCATATGGTCAATTATCCGGTGACTAAATGGTGACGGTCGGGCATGGTAAGAGAGGTTAAATGGCAAGATGGTGCTTGAAGAGTTAAATTCACCAGCTTGAGGGTGTTTTGAGCAAGGGGAAGGAAACGGAAGAATCAACATTGCATTTTTCAACGAGATTCTATTAAATTTAACGGTGAAAGTGAAGAAAGAGTCTTGTTTAGCACAAAATTTCCAGAGTTGAATACCTGATTAGGATAAAAACTTGGATTAGGGAAAAATAAGGTTAGAGGCCACTATAAAATGGATGCAAATTAATGACTAAAAGCAATGACTAAATTTCAGTCGCTATTTAGTTGCTAGCTTGTAACTATAGCAACTGAATTATTTAGTCACCAGTCAGTCGTTATTTTGAATTTTTAGTTGCTAATCGGTCATAGATTGTTTTATATTTTTTAAAATTAGTCACTAATTTTTTTCAATTGCAACTTCAAATTCTAATTCAAATAAAAACCTCTAACTTCAGTCTCTCCTTCCCTATTTTTTCTTCTTTTTCGCTCCTATTCCTTTTCTGTTTCTTTCAACTTCTCTGGCCTGTCTCTCCAACAGCTAAAGGTTTACAGTCACTGTGTAGAGCCATCAAAGTTGAGGTAATATGTATTTTAATTAAAGCTTATGTTATAACTAGTAGTTTTTGTGTTTTTATACTCAATATAGTTATGCATATAGCGAACCGTAACGCTTATCAATGAATCTCGACCTGTTGAGAAATAATATGTATAAAGAGTAATTGCAATTGTATGTAGTTATTGTATATGCATGATATATATTTGGTCGGAAATCATTGATTGTCTAAGTTGAACAGTTTAGAAATAAAAAAATCTAAAGTATGTTTTACTTTCTAATTTATCTTAATGGTTGAAAAATTTTAGTTGTATCTAGTGTTGTTCCTCAGAATTCGAACTTGAGATTTTTTTCTTAGGAAAATTTTGATGTTCTGGGGATCTAAGATGAGATATTGATGAAATTTTTTTAAACTTTATTAAGATAAATAAGAATGTAGAAGTACGGTTTAAATTTTTCATTTCTGAATAGACTAAGAATATTCCTTATAGAAATTTATTAGGCATAGGACGACATTTAGATAACATCTAGAATTTTGTGGTAATAAGATTTTAATTATATATATGTTTTGCATTTACTTTAAATGTTCGGTGTATTGTAAATAAAGATGTGCATGATTGTCAATTGTAGAAAATAAGAGCAATGGCGCCAAAAGTTTGTCAATAGATGTACCAACGAATAATGATGAATGGATATATGAATCTAGATTTTATAAATGGTATAAAAAATTTTACAACCGCCAAACAGACTTAAGTGGATGCTCAAGGCGAACATCCCACCAGCCTCATCTTCAACTTTAGATTTCTTTAGTTCATTACTTTTATTGTCAGACAAAAATTTATTGAATTTAACTCTTCTTCAATTAATAATATTACATTCTCATTTTATATTTATTTTAATTGCATATTTTCACATTTCAAATTATTTGTCAATTTCTTCATTTTATATATAATATTACATTTAGGACATTGATATAAATTATTTATATATATAAACATCAAAGCAATTCAAATTTTTTAAAAAATTAAAAAAAAATATAGCCACTCAAGGTTCAGTTGCTAGTATAATAAAGTTCAAAATATCAGCAACTGATATTTTCAATCACTGGTCTTAGTTGCTAGTTAATTGCCAGTTGCTAGTGACTAAAGATTTTACTACTGAACATTTCAGTCGTTATTCAGTCACAGTTAACGACTAGTAACAATTATTTATTCAGTTGTGAATCTGCTTCTCTCTTATAGTGGGCGATATATGAAATTTATCCTATATTATAATTAATAATATTCTCACTCTTCCGATTACTATAGTTGTATTTTACTGGTCTACCCAACACCTCTAATTTCATGATTAAACTGTATAGACCTGTATCAATTAATTATTAAGGTAATTAAACTTACAGCATCACAATATGTGATTAACGTAAGATTGGCCTCTTATTTGATAGCTCCGTCTTCAATAATCAAAGTGATACTATATTTCGCTGGTTCATTATATGTCGAAAGGGAGAAAATAAAAAATAAAACATGATGAATTAATTGAAGACCACTTAACAAAACTCCTCGCAAGTAGCATTTCACATCCAAAAGTTAGTGGTGAGTTGTTTTCGGGAAATAAAAGATACCGAAAAGCATATAGAGTTGGCCCAAAATTCCAATAAAATGCTGTGTTTTCATAAGTAGATTAGAGGACTTCATTTCATATTAATAGTAGGTTGGAGAGTTTAAATGGTCTCAGTCTCTAAGACTAAATGCAGTAGTCCAAGGGCCAAAATTATATAAAATCAGACGGTATAAATAAATCTGAATAGAGGCTGCTCATTGAAAAACCAACAGAAAAGGGAGGAAATTCTTATCGAAAAAACACACAATCGAAAAAGAAAAGGGTCTGAAAAGGGCCTATGGAATTGGAATTGTTTATGACACAAATGGAAAAGAAGTTAGGTGTGGTAGTTTAGCCTGGGAAAATCCGTAGTATTAGAGTAAGAAGAGTACTACATTTCATAAACGTAATGATTGTTCTGAACAAAAATACAGAAATACTTTGACCTGCTACTTGGCGGTGCAGAATAATAAAATCTGAAAATAAATGAATAGTCTGAGAGGCACGTTTTTCAGGTACGATTACCAAGGAGAGTAAGTCAGTGCTCAGTACGGGGCCCACAAACGACAAACTTGGGCCCATCTTCGCGCAATTGGTAAACTTTCACTTACCTCCTGAGGTTTACTCTAACCTACATTTTACCCCTTTCTTTTTTAAAACCTACACTTTACCCCTAGTTCTTTTACTATCTGATAATAATATTTGAAACTGTAATTTAAAATATACAATAATCATCTTTATATAATATTGGTCTCTTTAATATTTTTTATATTTAATAATTTTTTTAAATTTTCAGTTTTTCATTTTTGTAAATGCAATTTTCTTTCTATAAATGTATATCAGTATTTTTTAAAAGTCGGTTAGCTGTAAAAAAAAAATAAAAAATCTTAAAATTACTTAAACAGGGTTAATAGAGAGTTTAATTTAGGGTTTTAGAAGTTATTTTCAGACACTATAAATAAAGTAGGGATAAAGTGTATATTTTTCAAAATAAATGGGCTAAAGTGTAGGTCAGATCAAACCACATGAAAACTTTTGTAATTTACCCTTCCAATTTTCAAAAAATCGTTATATTTTTAAATTTTACTTCCTTTTGTCTACTATTATCTAAAAAATATTTATTCCGTGAAAAATATTTGATTGAATACATTTTTCTCTAAAATAATTCAATAATATTTTTAAACCAATTTCGGACGATAACTGTGTTCAACCCAAATTAATAATTCTTTTTATTTAACGATTATTTTTATTTTTATTAACTTTTTTTTATAGAATCAATGTTATTTGAAAATTATTATTTTATCTATTTAATAATTAATTAAAATAATTTTTTATAAAAAAATTTATCAATTTTATTTGAGTTTTTATACCCAACTCAATAAAAGAAAAAAATCAATAAAAATATTTATTTAAAAAAATGTATGTTTCAAAAATAACTTTTAAGTTTTTTAAAGTGTAGAGTTTTATGTTGTATATACGTTGAGCGAACAAATGAAAATAATGCATCAATAATCGCAAACAAACACAAGTGCAGGTTTTTCTTCTTTTTTTTTTTTCCCTACCATTTGAGCGACTAAGTATCATATATAATACTCCCTTTATAAAAGACGATAGAATAGTTCACTATATGCACACAGCTTGGCTCCAAGGCCAGAAAGATTCAGTCAATTCTTCAAGAAATGTTCGTCTTTCATGGGATCTTCAATTATCAATAAAATTTGGTTATTTGTCTAAGGTAGCTTCCTGCTTAAGGAATTGAATAGGACGTTCACAACCCTCATCCCAAAAGGTCACACCCTAGAGAGCCTTGATAACCGTCCAATTAGCTTGTGTAACACAATTTACAAAATTATCTCCAAGTTTCTAGTGAATATAATGAAACCTTTATTAAGTGGCCTTATTTTGAAACAGCAAACAGCCCTTCTTCTTCGGAGAGTTATTTAGGATAATATCATTTTAGCACAAAGGCTTCTTCATGCTTTCAAGTGCACAAGCAAGTCTAGCGGACCTCGAGGTATATAGGGCTGCCCTGAAACTTGACTTGAGGAAGGCATATGATAAACTCCATTCAAGTTTTGTTGAGATTGTTCTTTGAACTATGAGCTTTTTGAGCCAATGGGTTAGGTTGATCACGCAGTGTATTTGTATAGTTTCCTATTTAGTTCTAGTGAATGGAAGCCTAATGGAGTGGTTTGTTCCAAAGTGAGGGCTTGGGAAGGGCGACACTCCATCTTCTTGCCTGTTTTTTTTTTTTCAGGTGGGGAACCTTTTTCAAGCTACTTGAATTACCAACAATTTGTAGTCTTGCCTTTGAGCATTAGAGCAAATATATTTGGTTCTAGTATCAATCACTTGTTCTCTGCAAATGACAACTTTATATTCTCTCGACCAAATTTATTTTTAATTAACAACCTTAAGCAGGTCTTACAACTATATCAAATTACAGCGGGTTAGCAAGTGAACTTCTAGAAATTGGAATCGATTTTTAGTAGAAATATTCCTTATATGTTTATCAAGATGTTTTGTAAAGTTCTCCCATTCACGGTAAGTGAATATATCTAGATACTTGGGGATCCCAAATGATTGTGACCTTTCGAAAAATGCATCATATGATTTCTTAAGCAAAAAGTGGAAGCCAAGCTCTCATCATGGAAATGGAAGCTTCTATGTCCTACATGGATACTTACCTTAATTCAAGCTTTTTTATCATTTATTCTTACATACATCATGTCCTTGTTCCACATTTTGGTTCAAACAAGTGATAATCTGTCAATTACTCTAGTTAGATTCTTCTAGATGGGATACAATCAAGACCGAGGCATCCATTTTCAGAATAAATTTTTGTTGGCTCTACCCAAGAGACATGGAAGGTTAGAAATTAGGGACATAAGACTATTCAGTCGAGTATTCTCGTAAAATCGTTTTGGAAACTCGTGCATAAAAATCCTAACTCTTTGGTGATTCAACACTACAACACAGATGCAAGATCGTGACTGAAAATTAGCTACTAGATGTGTCAGCCACTATTTAGTCAGAATAAAAAAGATGTTCCTTTTTTCTTGATTGATGGGCATCTGAGTATTTCAGTTGCTAACTTTACAGCCACTTTTCAGTTAGTAAATTTCCCATATTTGACTGCAGTCACACTTTAATTGATTTTTTAAGTGCCCAATTTGACTGCAGTCGCCCTTTCAATGACTAAGTTAATTTAGGGGTTTTGAGTTTTTTTGGATTTGGAGTTTTTTAAGAGTTTAAGGATATATGTATTGGAATTTTTTTTAAGGTTTTGGGTTTGAGATTTTTTTTAAGGGTTTAGTGATATAGAATTAAAATTTAGGGTTTTGTAGGGGTTAAGGGTATTGGATACTGATATAGGGTTTGAGATTTTAATTTTTGGTTTAGGGTTTAAAATTAGTGTTTAAGGATATGAAATTAGCTAGATATAGGGTTAATTCAATAGTAGGGTTTTGGGATTTGTTTTAAGGTTATTTTTGGTTATTTTTGAGCTTTTTATGGCTAGGGATTGAGAGTTTTTATTGGGTTTACGGATACAAAATTAGTATTTAGGGTTTTTAAGAGTTTAAGAGCATAATTAAGTATTAGGGTATTAAAATTTAGGGTTTGAAATTTGTATTTAGGGTTTTGGGTTTTGGGTTAATAGTAGATCAGATTTTGGGTTTAAGGACATAGAATTAGGGTTTAAGGTTTAAGGGTATAGAATTAGGGTTTAGGGTTATAGGGGGTTTAATTAGGGTTTAGGGTTATGAGTTTGGGGTTTGTGTTTAAGGTTTAGGTTAATGGTATATTAGGTTTAAGGTTTAGGGTTTGGGGTTTAGGGAAATAATGTATCATACTCTCTCCGTCCCAATCTAGATTAAACATATTATTTTTTGGGATGTCCAAAAAAGGTTGAAACGTTTCATTTTTTGAAAATTTTTCAACAATTAATTTACCCTTTTAACCCATTTAAAATTTTATTACACAAAACCCAATAAAGAATTTTTTTTAATCTCCACTCAATCTGTCATTGCACAAAACAAAACAAAAATTTGACCATTATTTAAACTCTCACTATACAAAAAATAACACAAATTACATACACCTGAATCTCTGTGCCTAAAAAAATGTTTCATCTATTATGGGATGGATGGAGTATATTATAATATATCATATCTATCATAATGTATCACATATGGTAATATATATTTATATAATAATAATAATAATATAATATATATACATACATACATACATACATACATCATATATCATATATAATGATAATAATATATCATATATTTTTAATGTATTTACTAAATATATCATATATTTAGGGTTTAATTTTAGGGCTTTAGGGTTTATTGTTAATGTATCATTCTGTATATATTAGCGAGATCGAATCTTATTATATATATTAAAACTATAATTTTTAATTGTATTAGGAATATATAAAATATTTATATAATAATAATAATAATCTTCACCATCATCATCATCATCATCATCATATATTATTATTATTATTATTATTATTATTATTATTATTATTATTATTATTATTATTATTATTATTATTACTATTGTTGTTGTTGTTGTTGTTTACCTATCTTATATTAAAAGCCCATGTATTATATATAAAAGCCCATATATCATAAAACCCGACCCAAATCCAAATCCAAATCCAACCTAATCCTAACTATATATACCCTCTGTTCACTCTCACTCTCATCTTTCACTTTTATCCTTCATCTTCCCATCTGCGTCATTGGTGGCACTCATTTTTCACCTTTTTTTGCCTTATCCAGCTATTTGCGTCTCAATTTCTTGCCTAGCCTGTCCACTTCACCTCATCGTCCTCCTCAGCTTGCTTGTCATTCCTTACTGTTGCCTCATCAATCTCTTCTTCACCTTCACCGCCATCCAAATTAGTCTCCTCAGCCTTGCCGCTATTGCCTCATTGGGCTGCTTGTCATCCTCTTTGTCGTTGCCTTCTCAACGTGCCCGTCATCTTCCTAACCATTGCTTCTTCATCCTGCTCTTCATGCCTTGTTGTTGCCTTCTTTGTCTCCTCCGTGGCCTGACCTCTCATCTCTATCTGCCTTGACCTCTTTCAGATATAAGTTTTAAAATTTTTGAATTATTCTCCAAATCTTATTTTTGAATTTTGTGACTTTTTAAATTTTATATTTTGGTATGTATATTGACTTTTACATTAATATAAATGTATTTTATTTATATTTAAATTTCATTATTTGACTATTTTATTATTAATAATTAAAGTAAGTTAATATTCATACAAGGAATTATCAGTTAAATAAAAAATAAATAACTAATTAAATTGAATAATATTAATTAAACAAAAATTATATTAAATAATAATGTTTTTTTAAGGAAAAAGTCCTAATACATCAACTGAATTGTGACTGAAAAAACAATCAGCCAGTTGCTACTATAACTACTGAAATAGTAGCTTGCAAATTCTCGACTAAATTTTGACTGATACTGTCAGTCATTTTTTTCAATCAATATTCAGTCTGAAACCATTTGCGACTTTGAAAAATCCAACTGCCTTTTTGCAGTTACAGGGTAGTTGATTTTGGACTATATAGCGACTGAAATTCAACTAAACTATTAGTTGCTATTTTGCATTTATCTTGTAGTGCAAGTTTTTAAGCTCGGATATGGTAAAGATGAATCCCTATGGAAGGTAGACCTAGGGTCCAACTAGACTTCAGTTTGACATAGCTTCTTGAATAATCGTGATCTCTTGCAGCCGAATTTCCCCTAAAAAATTAGGGATGGTTGTATAATTGATATATGGATGGATTATATGATTCCAGGAATACTTGTGGATCATTGGTTGGGTTTAGATATTTTTCTTTGTATAAGGGGATCCCTGCTCATGAAATAAATAAGGTTAAGGACTTATTCATCCCTAACTCGTCGACCAGAAACCTTAAACTGCTTACAGCGATTTTTCATAATGATGTAATTGAGGTAATTACTCAATCTACTAAGCATTTTGGATCATGTCTCTTGTGATTGGCCAGTGTAAGATGGTGCTTATGATGGAAAATACACAACTAAAAATGAGTGTGTTGTCATACAACTTAGGCAAGTGCCCTAAATTCCCCATGTTCCTACTCCCCCTAATACTGATCATCAACCAAAGAGGATGTGGCGTTAGTACGCCTTCCCAAATATAAGTTTTTCTTGTGGAAATGAATTAGCAATGTCATTCCTACCATATCAGAGCTAGCTAATAGGGAAGTACTGATTGTCCCGCTTTATGCACGGTGTGCATCACCTGAGGAAGACTTGACCCACCTTTTTCTTCATTGTACCCTATTCACAATTTGAAGTCTTTGTTCAAACTCATTATGGCAATCAAACATGAATAATCAGATTTATATTTTTCTTAGGTGCATTTGGATCCACAAGAACTAAAAGGTCTTCCAGAACAAGGACATGGATTATCAACAAATTCTGCATAATAAAGATCTTCTGCTTTTGTTTAGCTAGTCTCCATAAGATAAACATATGCAAGTCCCTCATCTCAAAACCTCCAGCTTAGATTAGATGCTGGGCTAATAAGATGTCCAATTCTCTTCCATTAATTATCCAAGTTGATGAAGCTTAAAATTCAAGATCTCAAATAGAAGTTGTTGGTTTAGCATACATGGACCCTTATTTTCCTTTCCCCGAAGGCTTTGATTTTGATATCGGGGAGTGTTTTTTGACCTAGCTTGTTTGTGGAAGTAAGACCTATATTATGTGCTCTCTGGAAAGCCATAACTTATGGTTTATTTAATATCATGTTCCTGACTGATTGTTTTCAGGGATTTTCTTTTCAAGGTGCAGATTTAAGAACCCAGTTTACTTGGAGATTGAAGAAGGCATCAAGGAGATTCGATGTCTTATCAGCCAGTTTCAGACAATTACCTTGCTAGTATTACAACATAAATATAGGATAGTGACTGAATGTGTCAATCACAAAAATATTAATAGCTAGGTGGCTAGTGACTGACAAACAACTAAAATTAGTGATTAAATGATTCAGTTACACAATTTTCAAACCACAGCAAAATAGCGACTGAAATGTCACAGTCGCTAGTACCAAGTTAATTTTTTTTAAAAAATTTAATTGTTGAGATGTTTATGTGTGTGTGTGTGTGTGTGTGTATGTGTGTGTGTGTGTGTGTGTGTGTGTGTGTGTGTGTGAAATGTACTAAATGTGGTAATGAATTATAATAATAAAAAAGTTAAATTAAAATAAATATAGAATCTAAACATAATATTATTAATTAGAAAATGAGGATGATGAAAAAGGAGAAATGAAAAAGGAAAAAAAGAAAAAGAATGAGAGGTCAGAGTTAAAGGAAGGAGAAAAAGAAGTAGAAATGAAGGACGTAGAAAAAGGAGAAATGAGGAAGAAGAGGTCGGAGCTGAGGAAGAAGAGCGAGAAATGAGGGAGGAAGAAAAAGGAGAAATGAGGAAGGAGAGGTCGGGGCTGAGGAAGAATAAGAGGATAGAGAGATGAAAGAGGAAGAAAAAGGAAAAATGAGGAAGGAGAGACCGACGCCAAAGTTTTTAATTTATTTTAGTGACTGAAGTATATGAGCAACTAATCCCAAAAAATTATATAAAATGTGCAATTGACTATCAACTGTAAATTTAAAATTAACAACTGAAAACTAACGCTGAAATTTTTATTTACTAGTTAATCATAATAATTATATGATCCATAAACTAACAATTAAATTGACTAGTAACTAAAATTCAGTTGCTATTTTTAGTTGCTCAATCACTTCTCTTTGATAATGTAGCAGCTCACTACTCTAGGGTAATCAAGTTCATCACTTGGCCACCTTAGCCTCGCATTCCATCCGTGCCGTTTTAAAATATTTTTAATTTCCTTTCTGACTATATATATATATATATATAATACTCCCCAAGTAATGATCATTTTTAATTATATTCTAAAATTTCCTCCTAATACCCTCAGTTTTACCCCAAAAAGGACACAGAGTTACATAGTTGGAGGATTTGTCTTCTTTTGATCATTCACTTTTTTTTTCCCTGAGGTCCAGTCAGAGTCAAACTTATTCATTGTAATCTCCTTCTCCCCCTTTGAACAACGTTAGTGAAGATTGAAAACAGAAGAATATTTTATCTTTTAATATAGAAAAGAAAAATTAATAATTAAATAAAGCATTAAAACACAACTTTAATTTACTATATATGAAAAATAGTATTGTATATGAAAAATTAAAAAGGCGATGTATTGTCACGCATGTGGGATTTACTAATACGGTCAACATTGCTGGCAATAATTTTTGAAAACCAACTTTTATCTAGTCAATTTATTTTAACTTAAGTCAATTAATTTTTTTTTATTTTTTTATTTTTTATCTGAAACCAAGTTTATTTAAAAGTCAATATTATATAGATACAACAATATATTTGAAATTAAATTTTACTGATGTTATTAAATTTTTGTAATTTTTTTCTTTTTAATGCCATATACTAGAAAAATTCATAAAAATTTAGTAAGGTTATAAAAAAACATATTTTTCATAGATTATTACAACTACATAATATTAATTTTTAATTAAAATTATTTTAAAATAAAAAATAAGTTATTTTGAAGTCAATTGGATTAAGTTAAAATGAATTAGATATCTAAGCAGTCATGTCTGTCTACGAAGTAAATCCGGCTTCCTGAGGTGTTAAAGGGTTTACTTGGCCATGACGGACAAAACCAAGTTGGTTATTCATTTCCTATAAACCTTTTCAGTATTTATTTCTGGATTTCTTGCTTGAGAAATTGTAAGTTGAATCTGATTCAAGCTTCTTCGTCTTATGGAGATGGCTGGAGTCATATTCAGAAAAACTTTTCTCACAAGTGCCAGTGAGACCACGTGTTAATCAGGCAAAGCCCAGAGGGATTAATGGTAAAGGATGAAAAATCAAAGACGTGCCCGCTAAAGCACGGGTCATTCGAGTTTACTTTCGGTGGCTTAGCAAAGATTTGGTGGTTTAAAACTTGAAATTCTGGTGATATTGCTCTTAATTACCCATAATCTGTACAAAATAGTAAAAAGGCTAATGGGGCTTCGAGTCTCTGCATTTGCTGTCTGCTACTGGTGCGGGTGCCTTCAATTTTGATGCAGAGAGGGAGAGACGTGGTGCCTTACATTCGAAGAAAATGCTCGTATAAGATGGAGTAATTTATTGCTGTTGGACATAGTGACTTGGGTCTCGCTTTCAGAACACCTTGTCAACTTTTTTTTTTTTATTTCTTTTTTTCGGAAGGCACTTGTCAAGTTCGAATATTTATAGAAACAGCTACCATCCTGGTATCCCCCACACCAATAAGTAGGAGTACAGTTGAAAGCATTCCGATGCAAAATCAATTCTCTCCGAATTATTTCTCAACTTAACAACACCACACAGAATCGCACTACTTTGACATGATTGAGAAACATGAAGATAGATATTTAGTTCTGATTTTTTTTATGAAAGCTTATTATTATTTTTTTTATAAATTTTGGAAAACTTGTTTCAAGTTTTGTTTTAATTTTTTTTAAAAAATAAAATTTCCCATACTGCACTCAAGTTTTTATTTTTTAAAAAATGAGATAATTACAATTTATCTCCTAAAATTTAGATAAAATTTCACTTTGTCCCATTGTTTCAAAAATATACACTTTGTTCCCTATTTTTTATTATAGTCTAATAGTATTTTCTAAAATTTTAATTTGAACATTACAATAGCTATCTTTCAAAAAAAAATATTTTTTAAAATGTCAATTAATTATTTAAAAAATATTATACATATTAAAATTGCTTGAAGATTACAACTGTACAATATAAATTAAGATTTCAAAAGTTATTATTGAACTGTATTAAAAAAATAAAGATAAAATGTATATTTTTAAAACAAAAGAAAAATAAAATATAATTTTATCTAAATTAACCAAAAAAATTTTAAAAAAACAGTTGCTCATGTCCACACAGTATTGTGAAACAAGTCGATTATACTTTAAGAAAGTTTGAAAAAGTGTGCAGAGTCGCTCTCAAACCACAAATGAGCAATTTTCTTTTTCCCTGCAACGTTACTGTAAAAGCAGCATCCCCCTTTACAAGACAAAAACTGAAGTTTCAAGTGTCAAGAACGGGAATGAACCCTGGCGATTCAGTCCCTGAAAGCAAGAACGAAGCAGTGAGCAGTGACGCAACAGAGACTATGGAGAAGCTACAAACCTTGCAGTATATTCGATTGACATGTCTTTATTTCGTAGTAGTATTAGCTATGTCAAGGTCAGATCATCAACCCTTGCATCAAAAAATAGAAGGGGATTTAAAAGGCTAGGCTACATATTATGCCCGCATAACTAAGCTCTCATCAGCTATCGCTGTAGGTGACTCGCTGCCAAATTCAAAACAGACACAAAAAGCTTAACTTGTGACTCAGCAACCAAAACTTCAAAGTTGATCTTCAATTACCGAAGCCAAACCACTAAGGACCTTTGGAATCTGCAGGCTCTTGGGCATAATTTCCGGCGGTTTCCATTCTTCGGCAGCGGTTTTCTTCTTCTCGTCTTCTTCCCCAGAGCTTTCGGACAGAACAAACACATAGTCCCCTACCTCGGACTCATCTTGGGAGTTTGGTCCTCCATGACTCGCTCCAGCCGAAGCTCCTCCCTTTTCTTCAAGATAAAGCTCCGAATCCTTCAGCGTGTCAGTGGGCGAGGATCGAGCACATATGGTAAGCCATTTCGCCTTCACGTAGTCTTCCTTGCGCCATGGAGGAATATGCATTCCCTTCTTCTTCAGGCTCTGCTTCGCCGCCTCAGAAACAATGGCGATTATTTTCTCTAGACGACCGGCTTTGCCCACGAATATGAAGGGAAGTGTTTGGAGGATCGATTTGTAGTTCTTGGTTGGTCGAGCAATCTCGAATTCTGATCTGAAATCAATATCAACGATCATCCTCTCACCATCCATGACCACATCTATGTACTCGTATTCTCCTGCATATAACAGGGGAATTACGTTAGGATCAGGACTCATACAGGAAAACATGAACCAAACATCAAACTCATACAATATCTTAGTTAACAAGCAGTAAATGAGTGAAGCATGAAACATAAGGGTCTAAGCTAACCAATAAACGGCCAATCTTTTACAAGTATATAAAAATCATTTGTTAATGCGAGCAATGAGAGCAGGTCAATATCCATCAATCTAGGAAAAGAAGATTTCTAGAACGAAACAAAACCAGCAGAAGAATTGAAATCGAATATTTTGCCAGGAGAGGTTACCGGCGGGATGAGTGGGGGACTTCTCCCAGCGGGACTTGCAGATCGAAGCATCGTATCCAAGAGCCAACAATTCATCCGTGATCATCTTCCGACCAATTTCATCATTCGGCTTACAGATTTTGTTCTTCTCCACAATCCTCGACGTATCCGCCAGTAAATTCCTCTCTTTTCCACTCGAGCAAAGCACCAAATTCTGCTGCAACAAACAAAATGAGCTTCGCTTTTCTTTCGATAAATCCTTGGGATCGACAGCTTTAAATCTTATGCATTTGTACCTTGAGAATTTCACATGGTTCACCAGAAGTAGCTTTGCCAGAGTCGCCGGAGCCATAGCCGCAGAAGAAATCAAATTCCTCATCAGAGCTCTCGCTGCCGTTTCCGTGGAAGCAGTTGCAGCGGTTGCGGTTGTACCTCGCCGCACCAGATTGCTGCCTCTCGCTGCTATCCTCGATGAAGCTCTGTACCATCTTCGCTAAACAGACCGAACTAGGCTCGAAGTCGGCCGGGGCATCTTTTAAAAAACGTGGATCCTCAGGAATGCCGACTTTCTCCGCCGCAGAGTTTCTCAGGACGCTCGGAAATTGTCGCTCGAAGAGGCGCTTGAGCCGCCACTTCACCACCGGCTTCCCCGGTTCAAATTGAGTCTGCTCATGAAGCTCGTGAGCATCAAGAGGCTGAATCTTCATCGGGAAAGGCATCGCTCAGCTCTATCAAAGAAATCCTTCGCTCAATTACACTCCATTTCAAAGCTTGACTCTACCTGATTTCAATTTCCAGAGTCCAGCCAAACAAAACTACACAATCACACTGTTTCTAACCCTCTAAGCTCCTATACTATTTTACGACTCTTCATTTTCCCTATAAAACTGAGAAGACGAAACACAAAGTTAAAGCAACAGAGAAGGGGACGCAAAACCCTAAAAATCAGCTGAAATATAAGGGCAATAGCAGAAAATCAGTGGCCTCGTTGATCATTGCAAACAGTTCCCTTTTGATGAGATTGCTGAGCGAAATCGACAAAGAAATCCAAAATTCGAGGCTCTCGAACTCCAAACCAGAGTGATTTTAAGTTCTAAATAATTGTAATCTGCCTCCGGTTCGTAAAACAAAAGTATCGGAATAACTTGGAACCTCTGCTAAGTAAGTCACTTTTTGCTTAGGGTTTCGGAGATGATGTTAAATTTTCCGAAATACGCGATCAAACAACAGGGTCACGTTTCCGTCTGAGACGTTGAAATGGACTTCGATCGCCGGTGACGCCATGTTTTCCGGCGAACGCCTGATTTGGCTCGGGGAGGAAAATGAAGAGAAAACGAGAGGAGAGAGAGCAGCAAGGGAAAGGTAAAGTTGGACTTGTGTTAGTTTTGCAAGAAGGATATAATGCTCTGGTGCAGCAGCAGCAGCAGAAGGGGATTATATGGAAGAGAAAGCTGCTGATGTGGTAGAGTTGACACGTGGTATATGACGTGGACGGAGATTCCAGCTCCATCTGTCAATCATCGAGGACTCGAGGACGGTTTCGCTTCTCGTCTCACCCGAGCAACGCCACGTTACGGAGTTGGAACGTTTACAAGAAATTTTGATCTTTCACCCTTGGGTTTTTCCTGGATACATTTACGAATTATTTCCAGGAAATAGTTTTCATTCTTCTTTCCCATAACCAAAATGTATATATACTTATTACAAGTTACTACATGTCTTCAGAGAATGGAAAAGAGAGAGAATCCACCTAATGCCGTCGATTTGCTTTTTTGTGTGAAAGACATTTAATTAAATCCTGATAAACTTGAACATTTTTTCTATAATTAAACAGTACGTAAAATGTATAAAAAAATGTATTTATTTAACTGTAGTTTAGATCCATACATAACGCAATATCTGACAACCATCCTATAAGAATAAGACAATTTCGAAGAAAAATCTTATCGGGCACATATTTTTAAATTCAGGGACCAATAATAAACGAATGGCTAAGGTTGATTGACAATCACAAGCAAATTGTCATGTAGCCATTACTTTTTTTTTTTTTTTTTTATCTCCAATCAACCGCGTCATATACTTTTAATTCTACAGACCGTAATTTCTAAGATGTGACTCGTTGCAACTTGCAACCAAAAAACAAAAGAATAACTGTTCACTATACTATTGAATTTAAACATATCGAAAGCATTTGTAAAACCCTAAAGTGTTTTCAGAAGGAAAATATATTTCTTCAAATGGGATAGGAGAATAATATATTGGGCCCAACTCGTTTTTCGTTAATTTTTCTGAACAAGTTTTTCATTAATTTTAATATATTGCTGTACTTTTTCATATAAAGTGATTATTTGTGTTAAAATTATCATATTTTTTTATATTTTTTGAAAATAAAATATTTTTATTATTTTTAATTAGGTTAATTAAGTTAAAAATTAAATTATTAATTTTTTGAAAATATTTTGTAAAATTATCTTTTTAACTTTTTAAAGTACAAAGCTTAATAGATTGACATTTTGAATAAATAATCAATCACAATACATTAAAATTAATGTAACATGAATTCACCCTTGTACTTGATTATCTGATTATCTAAACCATTTGAGTCTGCTTTAGTATTTTAACAAAATTAATACAATCTATTTTTCAAAAAAAATTGATTAACTTAACAACATTTGTAGTAAAAGGATGAAGGCAAGAGTTTCTTGAGATTCTATTTTAGTAGAACTTTGTTTTAAGTCGGCCAACATGATTTTTTCTCTTACTTTTTTTTTTTAAAGAGCTTTTACAGTTTTTAAAAAAATTCTTCTTGTTTCTACCAAATTGATCGTTGGTTGGTGCTTTTCTGTTTGCCAAAGCCAAAAAACGGGACCTCGTAGTATGGGTTAGTAGGCCATTCGTTCTGGAACGGTCACTCGAAGAGATGAGCCTGTTTTGTCCCGTTGCCAGATCTAATGCTGCAATAATTTGACGGAATTGCCCTCTAGGAAGAGGTCTGTTTACTTTTCGTATTTTCAACGCCCGTGACCATTTTTAAATCTAATACCGTATCAACCGGTGTTGTCTGACTCTTATACCGGCCATGTAGGTTAAAGAACGGTATGAGAAGGTGTATCACATTCTGTCTTTTACACCGGACTATGCCAACTAACAGAACAATTCGATTGCCTCAGAATTGGGTAGAAATGCACCTTTTTTTGACTTTATTTTTAGTTTTTGGTACTTTTAAGTCAAATATATAATTATTATGTTTAATTGAATGCCTGAATAATAATTTTTTTATATTTCAAATAATTTTTTTTATTAACTTCTTCTACACACTTAAAGTTATAATTTTATTTTATAAATATTTATTTATATTAAAAAATTTAGATACATGTCAAATACACTTTAAACTCGCAAACATTTAATAGTTTTTGTGTTTTATATGTTTATACATACACATGGTTACTCTCTTTGTGTGTGTATAATATAGCATACCACAAAAAAAAAATGGTAGGACATTCAATATGAGATTTAAAACATTGTTCGTGACACTATTTTTAAAATTTAATTTACACTAAATTTGTTTAACTTAAATCAAATTAACTTAAACTATTTTTTGTTTTTATATTTTTTTATTCAATAATTAATTTTATTTAAAAATCAAGATCATGTAGGTATAACATTTATTCAAAATAAAATTTTATAATAATTAATTTTTTGTGGACCTTTATATTTAACGGCTAAAAAATTTAGGTCTGAAAACCATTTAACGTAAAAACTCAACAATAGCATAAAAATTTAACAATTAATGAATTATTACATGTATATAATATTGGCTTCTAACAAAATTGGTTCTAGTAAAAAAAATATAACAATAAAAATAAGTTATTTTGGATTAAATAAACCTAAATGAAAACAAATTATGCATATGATTTATTTTGGAAAAATTTAATAGTATTTTATAACTGTGCATCAGCAACATAAATGTATAAATTTTATAATAACAAATATGGTAATGTATTTTTAAAGCCCCTACATGGATACAATATTTGCGTTTCTTTCTTTAGGAGGAAAACGCAGGAATGGACGAAAACAGTTGAGGCTTATAATAAAAAATATGGTAATGTATTTTGAAGTATGGTATGTTAATTTTTCTGATGATTGAGGTCGTATTATTGATTTGAATTTGATAATTTAAAATTTAATATCAACCTTATACATTCCATACCAATTGTAGACACTAATGATGTTATATATTTTTATAGTATCAATTATCTATAGAATTAGGTAACTACAGTTTAATTTTGAACATTCCTACATCTAGTTTAGATACTCACCCTATCATAGTAGGTGTCAACCACTACTATCAGATACATGGATATCAAAAGCATGTAAACTAAACAGTTAATTACCAGATTTAAACACTCAAACTATTATACTAGACATTCAACCATAATAACCAAATACTTAGATGTCACAATCAAATACCTAGACACTGTACAAGCTTGAAACATATACCCAAACTTGTAAATATGACACCTCTTACTAGATTTAGACACTTAACCCATTATATTACCTTTGACCACCACAGTTTGACACTTATTATTCAATCAAATACTTGTACACCATACAAACTTGGAATATATACCCGAACATGTAGAAACTCAATCTATCATACTAGGCATTAACAAATATAAACTGTAAATCATTTCACCTTAAGAATGGTACAAGAAACATCAACTGATTTGGATTCCCAAAAAGATAGGAAACCAACAAAATGTTACACAAATTTTACATTTAAATATTCTTAATCAGAATATGATTATTTTTCAATTAGATATAAAATTTGAATAATTAATTTTTGTTCTTTGCACTACTTGAAAATAACATAACTAAATATATCTATATATCTTTATATAAAGGAGAAATCTCTCAATTCCTTTAACCACTTCTATTAGCATTAATTTCTCTTCATCACTTTTTATTACCATTAATTTGATATTTCATTTTGGTCGGTTGTCAAAACTGTAAAAAATAATTCTGGTCTTCCTAACAACTCAAAATAAATAAATTTGTAATTTAGCAGTGAAAACCAAGTTGAATCCCAAGAAAATTTTTTTTAATTGAAAACTTCCAGTCAGAAAACTGAAATAAAAGAATGGAGGATTTTTTTGAAGTGAAAGCTGAAATTAACTGTAAAATTAAAATTAAATTAAATAATACTAAAAACGCTCAGTTTAGGGTTGATTAACCATTCCAATCACTCAGTTGATTATAAAAAAAAAAATTCTTCAATCCAAGCAAATAAATATGATTATCTTTAAAGCTAAAAAGAACCGAAAAAAATCAACAGTAAAATTAACCGAAAAAGCTTCAGATTAATTTCTTAATTTTGAGTAACCAGATATTGAAAAGCAATTTCTAATAAACCCAAAATTAGTATTAGGAACAATGAACAAATGTTTATTCCAGACAATAATCCAAATGCTTGAACAATTTAACTTGTCTCATTTCTCCGTATGAACTAACTAGAAATAAAAGTAATCTCTAGTCAATTCACTTACTTCTAAATTGAATTTTACACTTAAGTGGTTGAAAGAAAATCAAGCAGATTTACAATCGCATAACCAATCCAACAAGGGAAAATAGAAAAATTAATTGCAATAAATTTGAACAACAAAGAAGTAAATACTTGAATTTAAAAAAAATTTAAGCAAGTAAAATTAATCCTCACAATTGGTATTGGCGATGAAAATCATCCCTAGAAGTGAACCAGAAAAATTACTCATAAAAACAAAGAAGAATAAAAAAAAACTCTAAGGCTGTGGAAAAAAAAAAAGAGATCTGAGAGGGGGCGCAACCTGCCTTTAAAACAAAAAAAAAATGTAACATAGTGTGATAATTCATAAAATTTTCCTAAACTTTCTATATTGTTACAAAATTACTCCAAAGAAATAAAAAGATTTGAAATAACTAAAAGGTTTCAAAGTAGTCAGTCAAGCAATGCTCCAGAACAGCAGCAGCAACTTTAAGCTAAGATTCAACCTTGATGCAGTCACTAATTCTCAAACCTCAAAGCATGAAAGTTATAGAGCTCTTTCTTAGCTTAGCTTTGAAACGACACCTGAATCATATAAAACGGACATCTATAGCAAAAAATATGCTCAAAATACCGCAACTACTTCCGAACCAATGATGACTCGTAAATCGCGACTTTAAAGCTAAATTTGACCCCTCTTAACTTGCAATATGGGTTTCATGGTCTAAATATTAATTGTATCTCCAAATTTTAGCTTTCCAATGAATTAAGAATCACTTGATTCTGATCTCTGTAACTCAAGATATGATTTTTCTACCAAAACATCGCTAATCTGTCAAAATTCTGAAAAAACACAACGAAACTAAAAATTGTAAAATTGCAATTAAATATACTTTCAATCAATTAAGTCCAGATATGCTCTAAGCTACAAAACATATCCAAAATATATCTTTAAGGTTCAAAACATATTAAAACATACTAAATGTGAGAGAAATAAATATAATAAATATAAGTTTATCACATTTATAGAGTTTTAGAGTTTTGTATATAGGTATCAGTAATAATATAATTTAATGGTTGAGTAATAATTTTTTCGCACCATTATATGTCTTATTTTACATCTCTCTAATTTTAATCTTTTATGCACATGAGTCGTGACCTTTTTATAAAAAGGAAAAACCTTGGCAATATTTTTAGGGATATTTATTTTTAGTACATTGGTAATTTTTCAAACTTATATCCCCAAATGAATTACATAAAATAGTTTGTTACTTTTAATTTTTTATCTTACTAATGATAGTGTTACAATATGAACCCTCAATTTTTTTCTCTTTTCCAAATTTGCCTCTTATTTTTCATTCATTCAATACAATGACATATTATTTTTCATTCATTCCATACAATGACCTATATTAAAAAACTTGAAAGAAATAGATGGATCCAAATATTAACAAATAATCAAATCATTAAATGCCATACATTCAAATTTTGTAACTAACATATTAATTCAAACTAATGTAATATATGAATAGACCGTAACCTACACTAATGTAATTTATCATATTTAACCATTTTTAGAGTTATATGTCAATTAAAAATGACTTAACCTCCAAATCTATTTAAGATCGATTGCAACCTATAAGTTTATCTGCAATATCAAATTACTCACTTCCTTTTCCCAATTAAATCTCATTAAATTTCCTCTTATAACTGTTTTATTACTCAAACTTCTATATATATGTATGTTTTCCTTGGCTAATTTTTATTCAAGTTAAGTCATACCTTGACAACTAACCCAATCGAAATAATTATTGCCCATTTTTTTACAATAGTTGTACTTTACAAATATGTTCTTAAAGTAAACTGGAAGAGAGCTTCCAGTCCAACATTTTATATTGACACACTACCTCAATGAGGTCCATAGGCCAATTTAGCCACACAAATGTGTCCACCACTTTATTAGCTGAAATGCTATATCATCTTATTGTCATCCAGACACCGCCATCAAAACCCACAATTTATAGGTCAAGCAAAAAGACAAGACAAGGTATACACTAGTTTCTCTCTCTTTAAACGATGAACTATTGTGAATTTCAGTGTGAAACGGTAAAACGGTTGATGGTGATCAATAATACTCTGGAACTTCAAAGTCAACGAATGAAAACACAACTTATTTGATCCAATCATAAAGATCGAAAATATAGTTGTGATCCACTTTCATGAACAATTCCATTATAATCCTATATTTTTTTGTTATTCTTGTGTTAGGCCACCCCATTTTTTTATTCTTTTTATTTGAAGTATTTCTCTATATTTTTTTTATTGTTATTTCATATTGTTTTTGTAGTATTGTTTGAGACTTCTTTGAAATCTATAAAAAATGGCAACATCAAGCTTCATAACATGAATTAACAATAAGAGTCAAGCTTCTAATTTTTTTCAAAGGTTAATTACACTTGCACTCTTGATATATAGTTTTCATTACTTTTTACCTCAACCCTAGGAAGCTATTCTTACCCAAAGTTTTTTTAAATATAAATTTCTTAAAATAAAAATATTCTTTCATAAGTAAAAATATATTATAAATTAATTAGCCTGTGCATTGCATTAGCAAAAAAAAAAAACACTAGTATATATATAAAGTAGGACACATTTGAGGGTGAAATTATATTTTCCTTAATGAAAATGATTGTGGAGTTGAGGTGTAACACATTTTCCTTTTTTAGTAAGTTAACAACAAATGTCGGTACATGGTTTACTAAATATATCATTTATCCTCTGATGTAATACAATGGTGATATATTTTAAAAGCCACAAATTTTGACTTGCATCTCAATTTTAATTTAGATAGATAAATAAAAAAATAAATTTACATTGATCCTGATTTTTCTAAATCCAAAATTTTAAATTAAAGTGGTTAGAAATAATCAAATTGTTTTCTTGATAATTCTCTATAATGAAATTTAAATATGATATTATTACATTGATATTATCTTTTTTTAAAAAAAATGATTCTATAAATATTTTCTCGTACAAAACATTGATTTTAATATGATCAAATATCAACTATATTTATCTAGCCAAGAAATATTAATTTATTTTATTAAGAACCAATAGCCACGTAGTCTATATAAACTTGCTGATACCCAATTGTGTCCAGATACTAATTTTTATCTAGTTCTAGGTTAAAAAAAAGTAAATTTAGGGGGCATTTTTGTTTTTAGGGGCAATTTGGTTATTTTTTAGGACAAGTTGGTGAACACGGTCATTTTAGAACTTAGGAAGTTGATAGGATCAAACACTTTTAAATTATGTTGTTACTTCAAGTTATAAATTTTTAAGAATTTAGAATGATCATTTAGAGTCAAAATAGGAATTAATTTTGTTTAGGAACTAATTTGAAGTTTTCAAGGTCTTTTAGGGTCAATTTAGGTAAAAAAAGAAAAGTTTGGGTGGAAACCGAGAGTGTTTAGAAAGTTTTAGGTAAAATTAAAAATTTTGGGTCAAATCTACTAACTCCTAAGAGCTTGAGATAAATCTGACAAAATTATAAAACTTTGGGCAAAATCTAGCTGTTTAATAAAATTTTAAACTAATTTGACAATCTTGGAATTTTTGGGTTATATTAAAATCTCCCATGAAATTTAGGACTAGAATGCTAACCTAAGAATTTTGTTGAACTTAAACTGGTATAATAGTCAGATTATATTCTAAGAGATTTAAATCTTATTAAACTGATTTTGATGAGATTTAATCTTTCAAAATCTGTTAATCACACCTCTAATTCACCTGCTATAAATAAAAGGTCAGTGGCTGGAAGAAGAAGAGACACTGGAGAAAAAACTGGGAAATTTGTAGCCCTAAGGTCCAGCCAGGAAAAGGTCGAATTGCATCTTTAGCCCCCTGTCTCGTCCCTAGAAACACTAAATTTCACTAACTGCAGTTGCCACCCCTAGGGGCCGCCTGCTGTTGCTTGATGCCTCCATACACCATTCCAGCCACCGTCAACGGTCCTAGCTCGTCGCCTTTGCTGTTCCCACGTCGCGCCACTGTCCCTGGCATTTCTCACCGTCATTTGCGCTAGGACCGAAAGGAAAGAGGCGTTCACGCCCGCAACCTCCACATTTGAATCCTTGTCCGTCACTGTTCTGTACATCACTGTGCTTCGTCTGCCTCTAATGGAAGCTGTCCGTGCTGCTGCTGAAACACAAGCCTGGTTACCCTTTTTTCACCGTCCGATTGCTTAATCAAAGGAGGAGAAAACAGACCCGATCGCGGCTCGGCTCCTCAGCCCGTGACTCGACTCGTTCTCCATGTCGTTGACCCCACCCAACCACATCCTCTTTCGTATAACTCCTAATTAGTCCCCAATTTTTTATTTCGTTTACACAAGTCACTGACGTTTTTCTTGTTTCTTAGATGGGCCACTAATAGCAAGTTTTTTTTTTCTATTTATTCTTTGTTTATTTGTCCGTGTATCAATTTAACTATTAAATTCACATAGAAATAAAAGTTAGGATGTTTATTTGTTTTTTTCTAATTTTTTTAAAAAAATTTTAATTTTATTTCTTGCAACGCATCCTAAAATCAATAACCCACAAAATTGCAATTTTAGCTTAATAATCCAAATGTTCAAATAATCCAACCTAGGATTCTTTTAAAAAAGAGCAAAAAAACTAATTAAACTATGTGATAAAGTTTTCAATAAATCTTCACACATCTATTCTTAGTAGATTTGATAAAATTCTTAGATAGATTACTTGTACAAATCTAATTGGTCTGATAATACTCATGGTTTGAACAAAATGTTCCTTTCAAAATTTTGGTAAATTTGATGAAATCCCGAGATTTCAATGACATCTAAAATTTTATTTTTGATTGGTCTGATAAGATTCATGCTTTGGAATTAAGAGAAAAATTTCTAAAATAAAACAATTGAAAAATAAAACTCATAAAAATTATTTTCATCAATGATTAGGTAAAGAAACAAAAAAATTTAGGAAAAAGGATAAAATCGAGCTTCAATGGTACCAATTTTCTGGGCATTAGAATAAGGTTATTTTAACGTAACCGGCTTACGATTTTAGAATCTCTTGTAGATTATAACATGTATCCAATTGACTTAGGTAAAATTAATTAGTAATGACTCATAAAAACGTTACTACAAAACAAACAAATGTGAAAAGTTTAAATTTATTCTACTCCTAAACCAAAGTTAGTGGACGACTCCGCTCGCCCTTCTTGCTTCTGTCTCCTTACCCACATATGGCTCTTGATGATCATCTCCAAATTCATAGATGAAACCATTGTCCTTTTTAGTTCCTATGCTCCTTCCATCAAAAAATTTATAAGTAAAACTAGGATGTTTAATGTTTTTTTTTAATATCAGGAATTTTTTCCACAATTCATGGTATTTTTTTTAATATATAAGTTAAGCAATAAAATTGTCGACTTTAGACTATAATGACCCTCGATTCTCCAATCATATTTATCTCTACTCATGGTTTTTTTTTAAGAGTTAGCCTATTTATTTATTAAAGTTTTCTCTTTACTTATTATTGTTGGATTCTTTCAGTTTCATATTGTTGTTTCTTGTGAATTTTTTCAGAATTTCATATTTATACTTTTCTTGGTTTGAGATGGCAGCGCCATCAAATAATGAACAAAACTCGATCAAGGAAATAAATGCTCGATTAACTTCAAACACCTCACTGGTTTAACAAGTACTACATTTCAAGTCTATCATCGGTTAGGTTATTGTAGTCTCCGGTGACCTCAGCTCCATCACCTCTATCATCATGAGCATTGTTTTCTTGATCCAAAATTAACTCATGACTGTCAATTTCAAATATTCACGCACCTTTTTTTCTTTATTGGTTTTTTTTTTTTTTTGTGTTACCTAATTTTGCTTGACAATTTTATGTATCAACATGCATGACACCAAGGATTAGGTGGAAATCGCTTAAGTGTTAGCCAAGCAAGATGCAGGATGAGGCAAGGAATAATAAGTCGGTGGATGAAGCGAAAAGAAGCATTCTCTCTGGTTCTCCTTGATTTAAATTTCATGATGTGATTGACTTCTTGATCCGATTTAGTTGATTTTTTCCTTAAGTAGCATACTTAGATGTGTATGTTAGTTTTTTTATAAAAAAAAATCAAAAGCAAATGGCTAAAGGCTCGAATTTGCTACTATGTTTTTCAAAGATTTTTTGATGTAACACTTGGCGTGCATTTCCTACATTTTGGTCATTTAGATTGTGTGCTGTGAGGTTTCAATTTGGCTACCTTTGCTAATTTGTTGTCAATTTTTTTATTTATTTACATGATAAAAGTTTCTGTTTCAATGCTATTTTCTAGCTTAAGCTGCTGAAAATATCCTACTATTTGTTCAATTTTAACTTATTATGTTAATTATTTAGGGATGTTTTGGCTGAAGTCCATTTTGCATTCTTAATGGAATTTTACAATTTTTTTTGGGCTAAATTGGGTAACTGTATTATACAATTTTTTCATGTATCCAATTTTTTTTTTAAAAAATATTTGTTTTAAATTTTAATATGTTTAGTATTTGGGTCAATTTGGCCAACTTCCTTTAATGGTTTTTTTATGGAGCCCAAAATTTTTTATTTTAAAACATATCTAATTTTAAATGTTTATTATTTTGGACTAATTGGGCAAGCTTCCTTTTATAATGTTTTAGTGTGGTGAATGGTGATGTCGCTCAACACTTTTTCTATAATTATTTATTTTTAAAATTAATAAATTTATTATTATGATTTAATTTGAGAAAACCTCCCTTTATAACTTCTATAATTTTTTTTCGTGCTGCACACAATTTTTCTAGAAAAAATATTTGTTTCTGACATGTACGTGTATCATTGTTATTTTTAACAAAAATGTTTCATGTTAATAAATGGATATATTGGAGATATTCAATATGATATTGGCATACTTTTGTATTTTTAATGTTTTTTGGTTTAAAAAAAATATTAATCATAATATATTTATATCTCAATTAAATATATACTATCCGACTTGAAGTGGATCCTCGCACGCTAAACGAAATTAGCTTTCCATTTTTTACGGGCATCTCAGACACATACCGAAAGGGACGTTATATTGCCGTTCCGATGCAACGGTTCACTTAACCGACTGTCGTTTAGCTGAGGCACGCGGCGTTTTGCGGAGGGACGTTGCGTCGATGTTAGAGCGTTGAAACCGTCGGATTCAGCTTCGTTAAAGTGGTTGAAAACGACGAATCACCCTTCAACTTTTTCACTTTTGTTTTTGTTTTTGTTTATGGTAACTTGTCTCGTTTCCGTCTTTTTTAGATTTTGGTCGCTTCAGTTTCTTTTGGTTGATCGACCACGGTAAAAGCCATGAAGTGCTCGGGACCAATGTTAGGAAACTTATAAGACCCGTTTGGCCCCTTATTATTTTAAAATTATATTTTATCCCTACTTTTTCTATACTCTCTTATATTATTTATAAAATCTTGATTTAAATTATATGATAGTCACTTTTGAGTAATATTATTCTCTCTAATATTTTATTTACCGTTAATTAACATTTAGAATTATCAATTTTCCTTCTTTGTAAATACATTTTTATCTTTATAAATGTAAATTGGTATTATTTTAAATTTCAGTTAATTATAAAAAATATTAAAAATTTAGAATCACTTGATTATAGTTGTCAGAAAGTTTAAACTAGAGTTTTAGAAGCTGTTGTAAAAAAATATAAATAAAATTATGGAAAATTATAAATTTTTTAAAATAAAGGCACAAAATATATGTTGGAGCTTTCGGTGTTTCCCAAATCCATAAAGTCGTGGTATTGCTCTAGTACTGAACAAAAAGCTTTTGATGCTTTTTCGTTTGGAAAATTTCAAAATCTGCAATGTGATTTGGCCTAACCTATTTTTTTCCACCAAATATTAAGCTTGACCTTTTTTTTAATTAATTAAAGAAGATTTATAAAAAAAACTAGCGTAATGTAGATTTCTGAAAAATAAAGAAGCTAAATGTAAGTTTCGCTAAAACTCTGTGTTTGTTTCTTTCCATTTTTAACGACGATAAGATGAGTACTATAAATTCAAGGAAAGCCGATGAAACATTTTCTCTACACTAGCATTCTGATTTGTGAGTATCTACTAACATTTTTGTAAAATTTTCTATTACCAGAAAGATGTAGCAATTAGTTTGTGTAAATTTCAATTAAAGTGGATCATGCACGGAATTTTGCATCCAGTTATTTTTTTTTTGTACATTATTTAATAGGAGAAAAGTTTGCAAGGTTTTGGTAAATTTAACATTTTACTTTCTGGATCGTAGTTCGGTAATAAAATTTTTGCAATTCCACTACACATATGCTCATGCTCTCTTCTTTTTTTTTTTTCTTCAACCGGTAGCATACAACGTACTTTTTTTTGGTAATACAAAGCAGTATTTTTTTTTTTTTACTAAATGACCCTTTTTTAACACAAAAATTTGGGCCGTTTAGTGATACCATTCTGCAAACTGATATTGTACTTTTTTCTTTTTCGTAATTAATTAAGGCAGTTAGAAAGAAACACAAAGATCTCACGTACATACATAAATCTGTGTGCGAGAGTAAAGCAGAAATTTTTTGGGGGGCCAAAAGCTGTAGGTGTCGAAAGTTTCTTTTCGAACAAGCGATTGCCTCAGACAAGTGACATGAACGAGTTATGCGAGCAACCTACTCATCTTTCCATCAAAGTTAAAGGAAAAGTTGGCGTATAAAGCTTGGTTAACGTTTTGTTTGGATACAATTATTAAGAGAAGTAGAGGGAAGGAGAGGTGAAGTGGGATGCTATAACCTTACCGTTGTTTGAATATAGTTATTAAAGGGAAGTAAGGCAAATTTCCCTCTGCTTATCTGGACACATTAAGCGGAGGGTAGAAATAAAAATTGAAATCCAAGATTCCATAGATACAATTGGGGGATTTGGGACTTAAGTTGAAACCTTTCCTGTATTATTTTCATTCACTTCAATTGCAACTAAGGTGTTAAATATCGTTACCGTAAGGTATACCGTACAGCATATCGTTACCATTTTTGTAAAAAATAAATGTTAGAATATTATTTTAAGATGACATAATTTATTTAATAATTTATTTTTACACATTTTATATGTATTATAATTTTTCTCATCATAATTTGTCAAATATAAATAAAATATATATGATAGACAATATTTTTTTAATAAAAAAACTTTTAAAAAATGTTATATATGGAGCAAAATAAATAATACTAAAAAAACTAATTTATTGATATACTATATATATAAATAATACCATCCATATACTTTGCATATACTATAAATATGGTAAAATCCACCGGGGGTCACCTAGCTTATTTTTTTGTCTTAAACGGGTACCTTACCTTCAAATTGTCCTACCGAGGTACCTTACCTCTTATCGCGTGTCCTATCTGGGTACTTTCCGTTGATTCCATCGTTAAGTCTCACGGAAATTGCTGACGTGGCATTAATTAATGCTACAATAAACGTAAAATAATAACTTTGGATCCTAAACTTTTCTAATAACTAATTCTAACCCTTAAACTTCCACCAAAATCATTTTAGCCACCGTCAACCTCTTCCTCTGTCGCCCACCATCCCAGCTGCCCGGATCCACCGACAGGTTTCCCAGAAGCGCCCTCCTATTTCAAATATACTGTTCAATCCTCACTTCTTAATCTTGTACTCGAAAACCCTATTAGAATCCGATGTCGCACAGGTCCTTGGATTCACGCCATCCGCTGGACTCCTGCACTTTCCTACTCCACTCATGGCGGCCCTTCCTAGATTCCGACCAGCAACAGCCCAAGAAGCCTTCAGCTAATGCTTTTCACGCCAAGCGCCCCTGCCTCTCCGATCGGACCACCTCTTTCTCAATCGACCTCTCCAAGCTCACCCTCGTCGACGATGACCGTACTGTCGCCAGTGCCCACAGCCAAAGGCGAAGCAGCTACAGACTGATTGCCCGGAAGCGTAGGCGCCGCGGGTCGCGCTCGGTGTCGGGTCGGAGCTCCGACCGAAGCGGGACGAGGCGGTGCTGTTCTGTTGGAGCGTCTGCGGCTTACGGTACGTGCTCGGATTTCCCCATGGCAATGGGGACTGATTCCAGCGGCGAGCTTTTTGGAAATGGCGCGGACTCCTCGTATTGGCCGTCCGATGTCAGCGAAGCTCGCAATTCGCGGCGGGATAATAGGGGGGACGGCGGCGGAAACGGTGGAAGTGGGGAGAAGGAGAGTTTGATTGGCGTGGGTTGTGGTGGGGGCCAAGTCGGAGGCTTTGATGGTTAAGGAATCAAATCGGGTTACGGAAGCGAGCCCGGATATCGTGGTGATGCTGAGTTTGGGTATGGAGATGAGGTTGACGAGGAAGAGGATGATTTTGTTGACAAGTTTCGAAGGCGAGGGCGGCTGGGATGGTGGGCGACAGAGGAAGTGGTCGACGGTGGCTAAAATAATTTTGGTGGAAGTTTAAGGGTTAGAATTAGTTATTAGAAAAGTTTAGTGTCCAAAGTTATTATTTTACGTTTATTGTAGCATTAATTAATGCCACATCAGCAATTTCCGTGAGACTTAACGATGGAATCAACGGAAAGTATCCAGATAGGACACGCGATAAGAGGTAAAGTACCTCGGTAGGATAATTTGAAGGTAAGGTACCCGTTTAGGACTATAAATATAAATAATACCATCCGTTAATTTTATATATTAATTAAGAAAAGTAACAAAAAAAATTAAAAGTAAATGTTTATTTTATGATATGTGTATTATTCTTATTTTAATGTTTTATATATTTATGATATTTTGATGTAAAATAATAAAAAATAGGCCCAAAAAATTAAATACTGCGATACGTACTATGCGGTATTTGCGGTATACTGCGGTTTTTTGACAAAATATATACAAAAAATGTGCGGTATGCGGTATACTGCAAAATATCGCAAGGTAAAATGATAAAACGTAAAAATATTTGTACCACATACCGTGGGTATGTGATGAGTGATATACCGCGGTATTTAATACAATGAGCCCATCAACAAAAAGTGAGAATTGACACGGTCCGTGTGAAGTATATACTCCATTTAACAGAATTGTTAATAAGAGTTTTCTATAGAAGCTTAAAACATAAAAGAAAACCACAAAATTCTCTCCCATAAATTCATACATATATTTCTAAAAAACACCCATGATTTTGAAACCCAAAAACATAATTAGCGCATGATTCTCATAATCTTTCCTCATTCTAACTGTCGGACAAATAAAAACAACAGGATCCAATCCCACCCATTTTCGTACAAATTCAATAGAAAAATTCACTTGTCTCACCCCAATCCCATGAACCTGATGCCATTTCATGCAGATCCAGTGAGTTCACGATTGTAAGTGTGATTTCTTCAACTGTTTCCTTAGTTTTACAACAAGTTTAAATCAACTCATTACTGTGTCCAAGATTTTAGCGAGTTAATTAGGAGGTTGAATTTTTCAAGTTAAGGTTGCAATTCAGAGATTTCCTCCAAAAAATCATTAAGTTTTATAGTTTCTTGCATGGGTTTGATTTTGCTACTATAACAGAAAAACAACAAGGCGATTAAAGGTTTAGTCACAAAAAAAGACTAAATAACAACTACAATATTCAGTCAGAAAAATTTAGCCACCAATAAAAAGTGGCAGAATTGCGACTTAAAAAAGTGACTGAATGTGCCAGTTGCTTTTTGTGGGGGCACTTGGGAAAAAGTGATTGAAGAATGTTCTTCAGTTGCTATTTCCCATATGATATTTTGATAAAAATTCCTTAATTTACATAAATTATAGAAAAATTCCCAAAATTAAAAAAAAAATTACAACCAATCACTAAAATTACTAATATGAAATAAAATTAATAAAATTACAACCAATTACTAACATGCCCCTAAAATTACATAAATTACATAAAATTCCCAAAATGACTAAAAATCCTTAAAATCCTAAAACTACATAAAATTCCTAAAATCTAAATTAATAAAATTACCTAAAATCCAAATTAATAAGAATCTAAAAATACAACCATAATAGCAATCTTCAACAACAATTCAACATAGAAATTTTTGAACAAAATGTACTTGGAGAGAACATTCAAAAGAAAAAAAAACAAAAAAAATAAAGCATATAAGAGAAGTACTTATAGAGATTGAAGAGGAGAAGTTGACTAGAACCAGATGTTGAGAATACATGAGAAATTGGCTGGAACTGGAAAGAAGAAAAAAAAAATAGATTTGGAACAAATGAGGTGGTTGCTCGAGGTAAAGTTGAAGCAAAAAGAAAAAAATGTTGACCATAATAGAGGAGAAGGGGAAACACATGAGTTTTTGTTCCACAATTGTGAAAGAAAAATGACTGATTTTCAAATTTTTAACCTAAAGGCTGTTGTTTAGAGACTACCATGGAGTAACTAAAATAAAATGACTTCATTGCGACTAACTTTTAATTTCCTTTTGCACAAAAGCAATTAATTTGTGACTGAATTAAAAAGTGACTAAAGTTCAGTCACTTTTTTGTTGTAATGTGATGTGTGAATCATTTTAATGATTTTCGGACCTTAATTGTTTTAGTTATTAAATGAATTTGAGTGCATATTGTGTGAGTACAGAGTTTTCAATATGACGCATATGTTCAAACAATTTGGTCCGTTAAGAAATTGTGGTGCCAATATATAAGTTTATAGTTTTAAAGTGAGATGTTTGATGTAAGAAACTGGGTTGTAGTTGTATGAAACTGAGTTACTGTTAAAACTGGTTCCCATTAAATGTAAATGGGTTGCTAACATGAGTTTCTATTGTATGAAACCAAATTACTATTGTACAAAATTAAATTAGGTTCATATTGTTTGAAATTGAATTTTTATTATACATATAATTGAATTTCTATTGGATGAAACTAGAGTTCTAGTATATATATGTGAATGTGCGTGTTATTATTGTATAAAGCCGAGTTATAATTATATGGAACTTGGTTCTTATTATACAAAACTAAGTTACTATTTTACGAAGTTAAGTTATTATTGCATGAAACTTTTTGAAAAATAGGTTTGCATTGAATAAAATTGACAAGCCCATGTGAGGAACTAGGTTTCTATTATGTAAAGCCCTCTTTGAAATTGGTTTTCAAGTTAGAAAACCATGCTTTTTAGTGGTTGGTTGGGTCAAACATGCGGGGCACGTTTGACTTAGATGTTTAAGAAGCGAGAGAGTGAAAATTCTTATTTGTATCTTCAAATGAATGACAACGGGTTATTTACCCAATTCCTTCAGTTGACTAATGCGTTGACTCATTCCCAATACACCATCCTCACAACTTCCGTTGCCCGACAATGCAAATCAATGGCATTATGCTTCTTACATTCATGTCCATCCTTGTGTCGTCATTTATCACATCCCTTTCTTTGTTGGGCACCCCTTGTTCATTGATAATCCTCCACACTTACAACGGCCACACCATTCCACTTGATTGTTGTCTCTAGTCATACTTTTACCCTTGTTGCCTATTCTCAGTTCTAGGTATTTGTCTCATGAGCTCCCAAGCTCGTTATTTGAAGGTGGCCTCATTCCAACCTCGCATGCTGCAAACTAAACTTAGCCTATCTTGCCATGGCCATGTATGAGCTCAGTCATGATGTTGCATACTTTGAACACCCTTTTTCTATTTAAATTTGGAGAAGCTCATTGGCTGGGGTGGGGCAGTAGGCAATAGAAGGGTCGTTGAGGGTTAAAGGGGTAGGTCGAGTGTATATTTGGTGAATTGGATTCAGCTTCAAAACGAAGGGCATCACACCTTTTTTCACGATGATAGCATGTATAAGTCACGTTGCTTCAGAGTGTAAAAATAAAAGGGCTCAAGTAGATCATCATCGATTTGTGTGTGGAGCTCTTATTGAACGAAACTGCAACAATAATGTACAGAGTTTGGTTTTTATTGTTGAAGTGTGAAGTTCTTACTACACAGAATTAACATTTTGATGTATGAAACTGAAAAATGGGTTCCTATTATATGCAATTAAGATGATATAGGAAATTAGGCTCTTATTGAACAAAGTTGAGTTCCTAATAATTATATGAAATTGAGTTCATATTTTATAAAATTGAATATTTCTCTTAAGATCTATTGAAAACTTTCCCAATATGATTATTTGATGAAAAAAATTGAATATATCATTTTTTATAGTTGCCACATCTATTATTTTGATAATTATTATATGAAAATCATGTTTAATAATAATCACATCTAATTATTTTAAAAAAAAAAACACTAAATTATCTCGAAAACCACCTACTTATCCAAATCAAATTGGCCATCCTTAATTTTTTTAGTGAGAATTCATGGAATTTCAACAAACACTTGATGTTGAGTAGTTGGGTATACACCAAGGTTGTTAAAATTACAATCTTGATAGTAGAATCGCACAATTATATGGTCACAACCTATAAAACCTTGTCAAAACATTGTAGGATTGAAGATATGGTAGGATCACGATTAGGATTATAGGATCGAATGATCTTACCGATCATACCCGGGTTTTGATTTTGGTTAGGAGTAAATTTCATGGATAATTCCTAACCTTTAATTATTATTCTATTTTTATCCCTAGTCTATCAAATGTTTTATTTTGCTCATAAACCTATTAAAAATATTCTATTTTAGTTATACATCTATTAACAATTTTCATTTTGCTTTCTAATTGAACAAAATTTACCAACTCAATGTAACTGTCTGATAGCAACTTTTTAGAGCATAATTGAAATTATTTGATAACTGTTTGACAGTAAATTTAGAATATATAATAGTCATTTTTATATTTAATGGACATTCAAATTACAAGTTTTTCCTCTTTATAGGTTGAAATTATTTCATTCAAAAAGAAGAAATCACTAATTTAAATTATTTATTAACTGTAAAAAATTATTATACATTTTAAACTCACTGGAAGTCAATTACCAAATGGTTAAATTAGAATTTCTAAAGCTTATGTTAGACAATTATGCTGACATAATGAATTTCATATTTTGAGGACCAAAGCAAAACAATTTTAATAAGTTTAGAATTAAAATATAACATTTAATAGGTTAAGGAAAAATTATGGACACTGTACTATTTTTTATTTATCAGTGATGTGTTTGTTTATGAATTTCTTTTAGACTTGTGTTGATTATTATATTGGTTATGTTGGTGTATAATCCATATTTAAAGCTTGAAGCCTTGAACTTTACTTGTATCGTATCAATAATTGTCATACCATTGCTATAACACTTAAAGTTTATTTGACTTCCTAATATAATTAATCATTTATATGAATTATATTATTTAGAGAAGAAATTTTAAGTTTTTTGTAAGATCTTACAATCTACGATCAGATTTTATGATTCCGATCATGGACGATAAAAATGATCCCGGGTAGGATTTCAATCCTAACAACCTTGGTATATCCTATATATGCAATTTTAGAAATGACCCCTGTCAAAAGAGAAATGGCAATTAAAACTCAACTCTCTCCCCAAACCTAATTCTCTGCCGGCTCCCTTACTATCATGTGCTATTTTCGACTAGATTCAAGCTTCGATTTGGATCTGGTTGGTTGTCATTCATTTTTTTTCATTATTTGATTGATTTTATCTAATGTTATTTATCAGATTTTATGGTGGATATAATCTTCTTCAAATCCTGGTATTCCAAAACAATTCAAGATTCTTACATAATAGACCTTCAATTGAAGGTGGATAGAAATGAATTTAAGTTTTCTCTTGAATTCATTGTAATCTCAGCCCCACTGGTGGGCCACGATGTTTGACAGCAAATATAAAGGTGATTGTATAGAATAACGTTAGTATTTATTTTTTAGATTTTATTAGTTAGCTTTTTATTTTCATTGATAGCCTTATTTAGGCCTCTGATATCTGATTGGTCATAGTGTTGCTTTGTTGTTGTCATTCTGTTCTGGACTTTGTTCCATTTATTTGTAAGTTCTGTATTCCAAATTTATTCTGGCTTACCATTTACCTGAAAGGCTCGACTTAACTAAGTTTTCTTCCCTTCATTCGATGTCGCAAGAACAAGTAATATTTTATGGTCAATTTTATATTTTTATTATTTCTTAGAATTTTATATCATCATTAAATTATAAGATGTTATTTGACATTTTTTTAATTGAAATGAAATATCTGTTGTCAAAAAAGAAAAACGAGAGAGAAATGGCAACTCACAGTACGTTACTCACTACAACGAGTGACGACCGTTGGATCACAAACGTGACCGCTCGTTACAATAGGTGACGGAAGTGCGGGTCCAAAAGTGGGCCCAGGTAAATTATCGTGTGAGCAAAGGCAAAGCTGCTATACATTTGGGCTTTTCTAACTACGTAAGCTCTCAAAAGTCAATAAAGCCCATCACTCGCTTTCTGTCAAACCATCAAAACCCAACATCACTTCACTATGCGCCCTTCTCGGTGCTCCCCACTTTTTATTTTATTTATACATTTGTACAGGTTTTCTACAGGAAAAAAGATAATAACGGTATAAAAACTTGAAAGCATAAAATCTTGGCAAAGTTACTATAACCTCATTCAGATTTACTCTAACCTACAGTTTTTTAAAAAAATTTTAAAATAATTTTTATATTATTCAATAATAATTTTTAAAATTATATTTTTAACTATATGATAGTTATTTTTCAGTAATTTCGGTCTCTCTCATAATTTATTATAGTTAATAAATATTTAAATCATCTGTTTTTATTTTTTATAAATATATATTTTTTACTATAAAAGCATATCAGTATTTTTAAAAGTCAATTAGTTATAAAAAAATATCAAAAATATTAAAATTACTGGAATATAGTTATTAGACAGTTTAATTTAGGGTTTTAGAAATTGTTGTTGAACACTATAAAGGACATATGGGGTAAGATGTAGGTTTTTAAAAATAGAGGGATAAAGTGTAAATTAGATCAAACCATAGGAGGGCTTTTGTAGTTTGCCCTAAAATCTTTCAACTGTTAATGTCTGAAGACATTTACCTTCACAAATACGAAAAATGCACCCAGGCAATTAGCTAGGATAGTGATTAGTGACAGAACTGTACGTGCCCATAGAAACACGAGCTCAATTTTGTGTTAACCCTTCTAATTAAGCAGAGTCCATGAAAGAAAACAGGGAGGGAACTTCAGTCTTTATTGTTTATCAAACATGGTTGGCTTGTCTTGTGTTCCTAGCTCAACTAACAACGCAGTGGGATATTTCAAGTAGGAGATCAAAGTTTGAGTGATGTTACATTCCAAAATATTATGTATTCAGAAGTGATCAAATTGTGGCCTTAGTTCTTCAAAATTTTATTTAGCAGACATTTTACCTTTTAGTTTTCTTATAGATTCTTCTAAACCTTATGACTCTTTTTTTTGTTAAGATTTTGAGTATAAAAAAACAAAAAATAGGTTTGACTTTGAATTGCTAGGAGCCCATATATATATAATCAATGCTGGAAAAAATCCATCCTTATAAGTCTGAATAATTTATGCTGAACTTGAAATCTTTTCTTAATAACGAACCTACAATATTCATCTTATCTTAGGATTATGTTCCTTTCCTAGAAATTCATTTTAAGTAGGGGTTTATTTTTATATGAGGGGAGCCATGCAACAAATTTGAGTGAGAAAGACGTAATAGAAAAGAACAGAAGAAATTTTAGTAATTAGTCGGAAGATGTAGCTTCGTGGATTGGTTGGTTAAATTAAAGGAGTTCGATTTCATCACATGCGCAGATATTGATACAGCCTCTAAATATGTTTGGTTTCGTGTAACTTTCTGGAGTGTGTATTTTAGTGCAATCCGGTTGTAGTGGATCAGTAACTAACAAAGTTGTTCCATTTAATTTCTAAGTTAATCAGCAAAATTAACAATCATGGTATACGCTACATAATAATCATCAGATATTTTGTAGCTACTCTTCTCAGCGAGGTTGGATGGAGGCTGTACCACCTAAAAATGGGTGGAACAGAAATAAATAGTTATCCATGTAGTGTTTTCCCTTTTTGGGTGGAACAGAACTAAATATGGCAGTGCATAATATCCTTAGCTTACCTGCCAAGCATTAAAATGAGCTTGTTTTAGGTTAATTTTAATATATTATTATATATTTTCCTATATCAAGTTATTATGCGCTTAAGTTATCACTTTATTAAAACTTTACAGTTTAAGAAGTCTAAAAAGAAAATTTTAAGATATTTTTATAAGATATAAATATTTATAATAATTATATAACTTAATTAACCTAAAAGACAAAAAAATATTAAAAATATTCAACTTCCACAAAAATATTATAATTTTGATAAAATATTACTTCAAAAAATAATAATACATAATAATATATTAACTTTAATGCAAAAGGAACTGATTATTTAGTGATGGGGACGGGTTGGATTGGCCAGGCCTAGAGGTGTAAACTAATAGAATATTCGATGAACTGTTCGTGAATTATTCGGCGGAAGTTTGTTTATGTTCGTTTATTAAGCTAAACAAACGAACACGAACATAATTTTCTATTCGGTTATTTAAACAAACAAACATGAACAAACTTATATTCGTTCATTTATGTTCACGAACAGTTCGATTATTATTTGTTTGTTTATTCATTAATGTATATATGTATATATATGTTCGTTCGTTTACGTTTGTTTATTTATGCTCATTTAAATCGTTAACAAACATATTCTATACATTGTTCGTGAACATGTTCGTGTTCATATATTGCTATTCATGGACGAGTTCATTCGTTTAGTTCATTTATTATTGTTCACGAATATAAACGAACGAACACGAACAAGGCTTATTCGTGTTCATGTTTGTGTTTGTTAAAAACCTAAACGAACAAACACGAACAGTTCTCATTCATATTCGTTCGTTTCATTTACAGCCTTAGCCAGCCCATGGCCTAGGTCCTGGAGGATTGAGCACAGACTAGGTTCAAACGATCTAGTCCCAAGTCAGTCCTGACCTTGTCATAGGCCGATTATGTGTGTGGGTTTAAGCTGTACAAAATTTCTTTTTTAAAAATTATTTAATGACTTAGTTTTGTATTAAATATTTATTTTAAAGAAAAATATTACCACTGATGTAAGTTTTATTACGTAGAAAAGTCAAACGACAGCTACAACAAACTGGAACATACCATACATCTTGAAATAGCAAAACATTTCAAAAATTACTGAAAATTAAAACATATAATTTGTATTTAACAGCATAGTTAGATCAAATACAAACTAAATATAAGAAGGAAAAAAAAATTCAAGCCTTGTTATCGAATACAACATCATCATTAGAGTTCATTTGGTTTTGCTTTTGGAGTGCAATGAGGCCATAATCTCGGTTGCATATGCACATTTCCATTGCCTCCAACGTAAATCTTAATCATTTTTTCGATATTACCCATTTCCCTGCACTAAACATTACCTTCAATGCCATGATTAAAACCGGAACTGCAAAAATCTCCTGGGCAATTATTAACAATATAAAAAACCTTAATGTTTTTTGCTTTTATCACTCTAATATGTCGACATTGCTTGGCTTGAATGATGTGTTAAGGTAGTCATCGACCTCAATTAAACTTAAAGCTGTCGGTCGGGGATATTTGAGCATTTAGAGAGCCATTTTGAATTTTGATGAGATTGATCTCTTATGAGACTCGGTTTGGGAAACTTCGGATCTTACCTCATCCTAATGTCTCTCACAATATAACTTGTACAAAGAATGCAAATGCTTGAAAGCAGTAATAGATATAGCTAAAACTTTTATATGGGTTATTTTTAAAACGTATGATAAATACCTTCATGCAATGTGATCGTGCCCACCATTTTCACATATAGCTGAAACAAAGAAAAAACTAAAAAATGAGGGGAATGTTTTCAAAAACTCATTTTCTTTAAATTGGTGTAAAGCATATGTAAAGTTCACTAAGTGAAGCAAGACTTGATGAAAGGTTATATAGTAAACACCAGAAAAAATTTTAAGTGCCTTGTAAAAAAACTTAAGCAATTCATCAGATTTAGAATATTTTTTTTTCTAAACTTCAGTCGTAATGAGTTCACAACTATCTTCATGTTCAAGAAATACAGCAACAAATTTGCATATGAATATGCATCTTGCAACATTAAATTAATGAAGTTACAGCACGTTGGACAATAAAATTTAAACTATTTTCAAGAAAATTATTTTTTATTTTCAAAAGAAAACCTTTTGATTTCATGAAATATAGCGGTTTTTGATTTTAAATATGACAATGAATTTCAAATAGGGACAATTTTATTTAGAAAAACTTCTAAACCCTTTTACACACAACGGTTTAAAATGTGTCACATGCATCTAACGTGAAAGAATGCATCTTCAAGATGTGATTTCAATTGTTGACTTAAAAGGTGAACAGTAACGCCATTGTTTGATGCATTGTTAAATGAAATGCACAAGACTTTATTGGCACAATAATGTTCACGAAAAGTATGAAATATGCAATTGAATATCCTAAATTCAATATGATTAGTTTCTATGAAGCTAAATAACAATATAAGTTTTTGCATAACCCAATTAGGATCAATCTAGTGAATAGTTATGCAATAGAATGATTGATCGCTAAACAATATCCACATGTTTGAAGTAAATGTCACACAATGATAAAAAACTGAGAAAAAAATTTGTAATTTTGATTTACTAGTTTCTTCTTAGCTGTTTTCTTAAAATTTTTTCTAAATATTGGGTTTAAATGTGATCTAATCCAAAATTTTAGGTGCATATCTTTAGCTTGTGAAATTTTTTTTTTGTAAGCATCATCCAATTTATCATGCTTTTTGTACAATAATATTAGTTAAATCAAAATATACCTGACCCGCCGGTTGTGCTCCTAAGTTGTGTTTGCCCTCCGTAACTATTGGCAATATTGGGAAGAATATTGGCTAGCTGATTTTCTATGTGGCACTATAGAATTCTAGTGCTAGAATATTTTTCCGTGCACCAACTTTTTCTTGCAATTTTTGCACTTCCCACACCTCAAATCCTCCCCCCATTTGACCTCATACTGTTTTCAAACACAAACAGTTAGCCTTAAAGATTTATCCTGTGCTTGTGTATCCTTGGCATCGGGTTGAAAGCCCATCGACATCGGTTACGTTGACAGATCCCCGACAGACATTGCATTCAGCTCTTCAACATCATCATCCAATAATTGATCATTGAGACCCAAATTATAATTTGTCATGTTGATTTGGTCATCATTGTGCAACTTCTAGATTGAGAAGCTTTTGTCGCCCGGCAAAGATAGGCAACAAAACAAGCCTCGGAGGCAGGTGATGCGGGATGATGAAGTCTCTGTAGACTTACCCTTTTTCTCTTGAAACCATGAGTGACAAAATAATAGTTGTGATTTGAAAAAAAAAATTAGGAGAAGAATAGGAAGATATTAGCAAAAAAAACTAATGAAAGGAGCAAAAAATGCTTAAGAAAATGTAATAGAGGAAGAAGAGAGATTGAATTTTGGTGTGAGGATGGTGTGAAAATGGCCTTTTACCCCTTTTGCCCTTTGAATTTTGGCAACTTAGACATTTCATTTATTTAATTTTGACTTGTGTTGACTCACCCTTCAAATTTTGTAATTTGGGACCTTTTACCCAATCGGTTGATTAAGGTGAGCCATTTGCTGTCACATTCGTGATAGAAATGATTGTTTGCATTTTATGAGGACTAAAAATAAAAGAAAATGAAAGAGTAAGGACTAATTAATCATTTGTCCTACTTGGCCAAGAAAGAAAGGATAAAGAAGCAGAGAAGGTGTATAAAAAAACAAGAAGGAAAGAAAGCTATCAGTGGTGATTAATTGAAAAAAAAAATGTCATAATTAATTAAAAAAAAATAACAAAAGACCAACTTCCTGAAGCCAAAAGTAAAAAACAGAATAACAAAAGATCATATAATAATTAATTGAAAAAAGAAAAGTGCATAACCTATTTTATCACAAACTTATTTTATCTATGATAGCCATCAAAACCAGATCTTCATTTTTCACGTGTGCAACAATCAAATAAGAAAACAACTTTACTTTTGTAGTCACCCAATTTTGATTCCAGCAAGATGGAACAATTCCAGCCAAGATGGGTTTAATAATCTCTTCATCATCCCCATTAGTTAGTGGGCCAGGCATTTCACCTAACAGCTCGGCAACATTTACAACTAGTTTACAATCGAGCACTTCCCGGTGGGTGTCATCTTTTTTAAGCAGATTTCCATCATCTTTTTCATTTGTCCATATGTTGGAGGCGGGGTAGAGGATAGACTGGATGAAGTTGGTCCGGAAAAGCCTAGTAGATAAATGAAGAAACAAAAAAGGCAATGATACAACCATCTTGGAGAAATTAACAACGTGGAGCAGCGTGGAGTTGCGAATTTTTTCCCGCCACCTAGCTAGTAGGAAATACACAATGTAGAAGAAAAGCAAGAAGAGGGTGTTGATGATGTACAACGGAAACAGCACCATATCGCAGACTTTTCAAGCATTGATAGTGTCATGTAGGCTGGTTTGCTTAGAAGGCGGACATCCATCACTGGTGCTGCTAAACGGTGGAGAGTGGTAGCTGAAGGACAAATGGTTAATTAGCCTTTTTTTTTTAATCTTTTATCTTCATTTTAGTCCCCATAAATTGCAAACAACCATTTCTATCGTATACGTTACAGATGTAGCTCACTTAAAGGGGTTAAGGAGCTAAAAGGTCTCAAATTGTAAAATATGATGGCCGAGTCAGCCCAAGTCAAAATTCAAAGAGTAAAAGATCTAAGTCACCAAAGTTCTGGGGGCAAAAGGGGTTAAAAGGCCATATCAAAATCACCTTTCTACTTATAGGGGATGGCCAAATATTGGTTGGATAAAAAACCTCTTAAATTATAGTTGTTGTGGGAGTAAAAAATGGGTAGAAACCCGTTTGGTCTGGGGGGGGGGGGTGCTAGAAGTTGTAGTTATACCAATTTTTTTTGTTTTTACAAAAGTTGTTGTCTAGCCCTTTTTTTATCATTGGGAGTTTCCGTTGGCCGTAGATTGGATTGGCATAGGATCTTCTGTTCTAGGGTTGAACTGGGCATGGTCTGTGCTTCTGTTTCGGGTTTGGGCTGGGTCGGGTCTACGTCGGATCTCCTTTTTCTTCCAGGCCTATACACAGCCCATATTAAATGCGGTCATCTCTGGGCCCATATTGAATTGGGCTTTTGACCAGGTCATGCCGTGTTTGACTTGAGCTGGTCCCGGTCTGGGCTAGGTTAGATCGGCTCAAGTCCTATATCTTTTGTCACTTACGCTTTAATATTTTGCGAGACATGCTATATGAATTCCAAAATTAAAAAAACCCCAAACATTTGTCTTCAGCAAACAATAGCCTTTTGCAAGACGAACAAAAAATTTATGTTTTACATTTTGCGTATTTATGCAATCAAATTTCTTATTTGTTTTCCCTTGTAATTTTTTTTATTACTATTAAACAGATTATTTCGTTCATAAAGGAAAACAAAACTCAGCAACAACCGTTAAGACGAGTCAAATTTTTTAAATCAAACTCTAGCTTTAGTTCGTAATTTTTGTTTATGATTTATAACATTTTTTTACTAATGCCAATCTACTAAATATTAAAGAAGATTGCTTGTTCTAAAAAAATGAAAAGAAAAAGAAAACTTGAGTTTATTCATTTCTTTTGTCAAACTTAGAAAATTTGAAGATTCATTTTTATGTTGAATTCTTTTGAAAAAGAAAAAAAAACAATTTCTAGATACCTAGAAAGGATAATTTGCACTATTGGTATAAAACCTATAATTACCATTGTAAATTGGTCTTTAATCTCAAGAGAAATCTTTAATTTGGAGCTTGAAGTCAAATCCGAACAAGACTAAAAAATTTCAGGTTTTTTCTGGCTTACAATGTTGGAAAACACCATTCAGGCCAATCTAACCCGAATTGAATCCAAAGCCTATATAAGTGGGTTTGGTCGGCTTAGCCCGAAAAACCCAAATAACGCAAATTTATATTAAGGCCGATTCACATAATAACATAACCCAGCCACTTCTGCTAGACTAACCCAACCTAGTTGACCACTTCTACACTTTTAATCCTATAAACAACAAAAAATGTATTGGAGAATAGCACAGAGATCTTAGTCCCTCAGTCGGCGGTGACCTTGTTTGTCCCATGTGGCTTACCTCTCATAGTTGTCTTTTTCCTCCTTACCCACACCCACACAAACCTTTTGGCTATTGTGACCCTACCCTTACCCATACCTACACAAACCTTATGGCTGTTGTGACCTTAAGCCTTCCACTTGAAGCCCACCTCTTGTTGGTAGGTGCAACTGAAAAAATGCAAAGTTTGGGAAAGTGGTGGATGTCAGATGAAAAATAAACCAAGTCGAGGGAATTGGTGGCGGCATAAAGGAGGAGAACAATGAAGCCGAATATGGGTAAGGCAAGGGTGGCATGGTAGACAAGCATGGAGATAGAGGGATACTTAGAGATAGGGTATGAAGAGGGAGCAATAGGGGAGTAAGGGAGCACATGAGTGCGAGTTGAGGAGAAGAAAGGGCGGGAGATGGTGGACTAGCAATCTTAGAATCTCTAGCTTGACCCTAACATGAAATGCCTGGGTTAGGGTCGGTTTGGTTTAGGTTAGAATTTTTTGGGTTTTAAACAAATTGTAAAGGTCGGGTTCCAACTTGAACTAGACCCATCACTTGAACTTTTACCTCTACAAATATTTATAAAGCATTGCATATGGATCTTTAGCCCTATAAGAAGATTGAGTAAGCATAGAAACCCAATTTATATGTAGAGGAAAAAATGACAATTTAAATGGTTTAATAATTAAAAAAAACTATAGTACAACTATTGAGCGGTTTTAAACTAAAATTAAAAAAATATTAAATAGTTTATAATTATGTCATAGTTAGCAAAATTTACTGAGCTGGAAATTAATATATAATGAATTTTGAAGTTTTGGAACCAATATACTACTAGCTCGAAGTTCATGAACAATTTACAATAATAATTATAGATTTATGACTAAAGTGCATTTCCCTTTTCCCCTGTCCGAAAGACAAGATGTGAAGGAGAGAAATGGCCTTGTGCAAGAATCTAATCAGACATTGTGCAAGAAGATTGAGGGACATTAGTGTGTTGGTATGTCATTCGCATATACGTCCCGTCCGCGTGATTGGATTTTAATTCGTATAGTGGCCATCTACATATATAGTTTCTATCAAGATGAACTGTACAATTTGATGGATGTGTCGGAGAAAAGGTGTGAAATAGAAGTAGAATCCAATTCCAAAGTTTAGTTGGGGGCATTATGCGAATAGGGAACATAGTTTAGGATGCAAGTGTATTTGGCCTAACGATTAAGAGTAAGTTCACTTGTAACCACATCTAAGAATCAAATCTTAGCAGTGATATCTTTCAGATTTAAAGAGGTGAACAGATTTTATCATAATATTGTATAGTAAAAATGCTTCTCACTTAAAAAAAATCAGCCGCTAAACTTCCTCAATTAAGCTACTTAATCACCCTTGTAAGTCGTAAGAGATAAGTTTTACTATTCTGCATTGGTTTCTCCTGCTCTAATGCCATAAGGCTGTGAATGAAGAGTTAGACGACCAAAGAAGCATCAGCTTTAATTCATAGTTTGCTGGTTCTGGTCAAAATTAGTGGGATTGTCCAACATTTCCCTACCACGACAGGCATAAGCGGGCTTTACATATATATAGCAGTGTCTATGGAGTCTATTTTTATGTACAAAATATAAGTAAAAAGAATATAAAATTAAATATGAATCCCATTTTAATTTATATTAGATCCCATTATTTTAAATGAAAATTTATTAATAAAAAAATAAATAATGCTCTCTCCGTTTTGCACTAATTGACTCTTTTACCTTTTTTTATTGGAGTTTGATTTGAACATATTCATGTTAATATGTATTAAAAAAAATTCTTAAAAATGATGTTTAGAGACTATAATTTTTAAAGTTTCATTTTTAAGATAAATTTTGGACAAAAATAAAATCACAAACAAATTGTTGTGAATAGTAAAAGTGTCAGTTTTTGTGAAATGAAGGAAGTAATATTTTCACAAAAGAAAAAAAATCGTTGACATGAATTTGAGTCATTCGTTACAAACCATATATTTTTTATTCTCACTTTTTTTCTTAGCTTAAAATTATGGCTAAATGTAATTTTAGCTCTTATAGTTTACTTAATTGGTTTAGTTAACTCTCAAATTCTTAGTTAGCCTATAATCATCAACCTTCACAAATCAAGTTAAACTTAAAAGTTGCAAAAGAGTCATATTAATTTATAATAGAAGTGCTAATGACATCAAAGAAATATGTTATTTTCAATGTTTTTTTAGTATGAAATTATAAACTCTTCTATATTCGGATTATTTTACTCCAAAAAATAAGAACTAATATATTTATGGGCAATTCCTTTTGAAAAGTGGAAAACTGCCCTTTAATTTTTTGAAAAATAAGCTAAATATCTAATATTTTACCTATAAAAGTAACAATGATGTTTCCCTTTTAAAATTCAATTTTAAAGTTTCTTAATAATTTTAAAGGCCTATCCAATTTAAAGTTAGATACAAAGCATATATATTTAGTGATTGTAGAAGTATTTTATTTTTCAAATAAGTAAAACTTAATAATTTACATCAAATTAAGATTAAAGGTTACCCGATATAATATTTGTTTGTACATACACTATTAATAACTAATTAGATGACTCAAAAGTAATTTTTGTTTAGATGATAGTTTTTTTTTTTGTACTAAAAATACTTTCTGTTCAAAAGAATGATTATAAAAGATATATTTTCTTTAGATAGTTATTTAAAAACTACATTATAGTTCATAAAAAAGATTTAATTTTTATTAAAATTAATTCAAAATTTAATAATAATTTAAGCTTATATATAATTTAAGATTATATATGGACCTCAATTTAAAAATATTCTGGATCCGTCTCCGTTAACAAGGTCAGGATACCATACTGCCCCATGTATAGTATAGCTGAGTAGCAGTCATCAGGGGATCGGCCTTGTGCCCTACTGTGTGTGCCTCATACATCACCAAGCTCCGCTCTTGTTGGCGTGGGGATCTTCAATCAATGGATACAACAACAGGATGCAATGTTAATAACCTACGGCAGAGCTTGACAATCTTTTCTTGGGTGGGCGCACAGAACCTGCAGCTGCAAAGGGAAAGGTATCTGTGCACCTGGGCCTGGCCACCGTACCACCATCTAATGCGTCAATAGTCTTCTCCCAAGTTACTCTCTCTTGGCTTCGCTGTGATAACCATAAAAAATGCTTAGACAGAAAGAATGGAGGGGAGGGAAAAAGCTCGCTTTCTAAATCTAATGCATGACCAAACAGATAATCTTCTCACCAAACTTAAACGTTCATTTAACATGAAAGTACTGCATTTATGAAATTATTGTCTCGCCAAAGCAACACTTCAATGCTAATAATGCTCGCTATTGTTTTGTTTATGCAATTCAATCGAAAGGAAAAGAAAGGCCTCGGTGTCATAGATGATAGACGCGGTGCTTATTGCTGACTGAGCAAAGCCAATCAGCAACTTCTCATTTATGTCTGATGGGCCTGTATTCTAAAAGTCGTCCCGTGGACCAGACGACTAAAGCCCAGTAGGTCCAAACAAACCGCCACCGGCCGCTTGTCTTGAGCAGACCAAGTTAAAGAACTAGGACTTGCATTGGATCGGGTAACGTGTCAACCAGAGCAGCCAACATAATAAATGAAAAAGATAGGGCCGGTTCGCTAATTCCTAATGGGCGTTGAAAATCGACCGAGTTAAACGTTAAAAACTGCCCACTTGATTGGTAACTGGTTAGTACTTAGTAGTAGGAGTCTGGCAATGGCATTGGCAATGCATGAGAAAGATGAGGACGCTTCGGTAATTGACGCTGAAAATATTTGAATTCCCAATTTCCCACCAGAAAGAAATCGACCGCCCTTTCTCTTTCTTCACCATTCCTTTAATTACTCGGCCCAGTCCCTCTGTTCTTGTACTCCACAAAGTCCAACCTCTCTCGTCTACTCTCTCAAGCTTCTCAAAGGTCTGGTCTTCATCAGCTGAACTCCGGTTCCAAGTTTCCCCGTTTTCATTTCCATAGGTCTAACGACATAGGTTTCGTTTAGTTTAAGCTAATCTGTGTTTGGAATTAAGATTGCTTATGAAACGGATCTGGGTACTTTATAGCAGATCTATGCTGCTACTGTTCCGTGTCTGAACTGTGGTCCGTTTCGATTTATTCTCTTGAAGGGCTCTTGGTGAAGGAAGATGGCTGGGAAAGGTGGAAAGGGACTTCTGGCGGCCAAGACCACAACAGGAAACAAGGACAGGGAAAAAGAAAAGGACAAGAAGCGTCCCGTTTCTCGCTCATCTCGAGCAGGTATCCAGGTAAGAGTTCTCCCTTCGTTATTGATTATTCTCTTTTTCTAGTTTTACCCTTTCTTTTTCTGTTTTTCTTGGCGTGGTTTATTTAGCTACACTCTGCTTCTTGCAAACACAGGTGTGGATAATTTATAGTTATGAACCTTTCTTTATTCTAGTATAACGTGAAAGGCAAATAATGTTGTGTACATCAATTGCCTTAATCCTACCGTGGCATATACATGAGTATTAATCCCCTTTCGTTGGTTAGCTTATCCATGTGAATGTGGTCGATTTAGTTTCCGGTGGGTCGAATTCATCGTCACCTCAAGGCAAGAGCATCTGCAAATGGGCGTGTTGGGCCGACGGCTGCGGTTTACTTGGCCTCCATTCTGGAGTATCTCACTGCTGAAGTTCTAGAGCTTGCTGGGAACGCCAGCAAAGATCTGAAAGTGAAGAGGATCACTCCGAGGCACCTTCAGCTGGCCATCAGAGGAGATGAGGAGCTTGACACACTGATCAAGGGTACAATTGCAGGAGGCGGTGTCATTCCTCACATTCACAAGTCCCTCATCAACAAAACTGCCAAGGAGTGAGCTGTGTTGGGTTGGATTCCTCAATCCTTATCTGACTTGGAGGAATTTCGGTAGTTTAATATCTGCGTTCATCTGACTGTTTGGGTTTGCAGTTTAGACATAGAACTGAAATTGGTGTGCATGGTTAGCTTGAGCCTGTGAGCTTTGACTGTATGGTGAATGGTGACAAGGATGATTTTGATCTATGCTATGCTGCTGTTGCTCCCCTGGGCCTTATTGCTAACTTCAATCTTCTGGGCACCTGGCTTTATGTGCGGGTTGTGTACAAGGTTTTGGCCTTTGCCTCTGATGCTATTGCTTGGTCAGTTGTCTGCGGCGTTTTTTTTTCCAGATTATGAAACAAATAGTATGTGGTTCCCTTTTTGGGTGTGGGAGTTGCAAAGATAGGGTGCAAGCGCATATCAAAACCTAGCGAGTGTTTTCCAATCTAGAGTATCCAAATCTGGAAGCTCGCGTCGTATATTGTTTGAATCACAAAATCACATTTTTCTTCGCGTCTCTAGTATCAAATCTTAATCATGCAAACCATTCACTTCTCTACCATCGAATCTGAATTCTACTCTATTTTTCATTCGCATATCTACTTCCAATTCTGGCTTTTGCTCAAGCCCGTCAGAACAGTGTACCTATTGACTTTCATTGGCCAACATTGGCCACCGGCAAGGCCACCAAACTAGACGGTCAGTGTGGCGGATCTGAATTCACGAGCATCTTCAATTTAAAAAGATGGGACAACAAGTGTGAGACATGGGCACACTAGATTGATTGCATTGATGTGAAACGTATTCAATAGAGGAAGAGTACTCCCATTCCACGATTAAAATAGAATTGCATTGGCATGAATCGAGTTACGGATAGCAACCTATCAGCAAATGCCTCCACAAAAAGAAGAAACTCAGTGAGCATATATCCAGAACCATTTTTGAAAAGAGGCGACTACACCAGAAAGCACGAATGTAACACCAAAATTCACCTGCCGATGATAAACTAAAGAGTACAATCCTTAAAACAGATGCCTTGAACAACTATTTCAATAAGGCAACACCACAGGTAAAAGAACCAACGGTAAAATTTGTTTGGCAGTGAATCTAGAAGACAAGCTCATGAGGCTTCATGCCCGCCCTAAGAGAAAATCTCGCTCCCAGGTACACCTTCAAATCTGGAACACACTCAATGTTTTTGATCAAAGGAGTATCTACAGCTTTTTGATCATCCTTCTTCTCTGCTGGGAGTGACTTCTTCTCCTGCAATTGGGAAGGCACCGTACAAGAGAGGTTAACCCGTTTGGAAACCACAGACAGGAGACAAAAATTTTAGGTAATGTAGTGCAACTAGTGAAGATGAAAATCCAACCTCCTTCTCAGCCTCGAAGAATTCACCCTCGGTTTTTTTCTTCTTCTTCTCAGCCGCCTTGGCGAAATACTTGTCATCGATCTTTTCAAGGTTGACTCCTGAGATATCAACCTTGGTGGACGTTGCAATGACATAGGACTGACTCACACGCCTTAGAGGAACACCGTTGATCTTAAACGGACCTTGAGGGTGTAAAAAACGAATTGGAATATTTAGAAGACATTACAAAAATCAATCTAAACAGCCAGCCACTCGAATAAACACAGATGATATTAAGAAATTAGTATGGGTTCATTACTAGTTAAGTCACCAAGAGAAATGAAACAGCAACTCAAACATGTTCAAATCACCGATACAGGTTGAATTGCAAATCCATATAGACAACAACCATACAAACATCCAAAGCAGCTGATACATGTGTCCCGAGAAGAGCCGGACAAAAACAGGATGTTAGTTCCCTAATTGTGACAGACACAAGTATGATCCAGTAATCTAACTAGTAAGCAAAACAGAGGGGGCAACATGAGAAAACATATATAAATACGATCGGATTAGAGCAAAGACTAAACACACGAGAAGAGGGCGGGGACTGACCAGTGATGAGAAGCAATCCAGAAGAAAGCTGCTTGAGGAAGACAACTCTCTTCCCCTTGAACCTCCCGGCAAGAATAATCAACACAGTACCAAGGGTGATGCTTTCCCTACGAATGAAAGTGAAGAAATAAAAAATTTCCAACTTTATCCAAAAAATAGCGATAGATCGGACACATTTCAGGAAGAAGACGACAACGTTACCTGAGCTTGGTCGGTCTGGGCTTGCGCTTGTTGAAGAGAGGCTTCTTGACCTCGTCAGCCGGATAAAACTTGGGAGGCTTCTCGAGGGGAGTTTCAGGCTTGGGTTTTGGGTCGTGGCGAGGGAAAGCGCCGCCATTCTTGGCCTTGATAGCCCAGAGACCCCTCTTGTGGTACATCTTGGAGCGCGAGAACTTCCCGATGCCTCGAACCAGATCGGGGTTGCGGGTGACCTTGGGCTTCCTCTGCGCCGGCGCCATTTTCTTTGCTTACTCTTGGCAACAGACCCTAGCCGGCAGAGACGATGAAGATGAGAGTTTATGGGAGTGGTAGTAGAAAACCCTAATAAAGGCAGCGGCAGCGAATGTTGAATGAATGGGCCGGGTCGGTTGGGTATTTTTTCAAAATATGCCCATGCAACTATTGGGCTCACAATAAGGGAGTTTTATTGGGTTCTGATCAGAGCTGTTACTAGCGGTTGATTTTAACGAAAGCCCATTTTAAGTCTGAAAAATAAAATAAATAAATAAATAAAACAATTCATTTAAATTTCGAGCACATACTTGTACTATAACTGCTACTAGTACGACTAGTAATGATAAGCACCAAGTGTTAAGATGCAGCGCAAAAATAATACATAATTCGCGTTGTGCTGTGCTGTTTGATGCATTGTAGTTGCAACAGTGAGTAGGATGTTTGGGGTGGAATCAGTTGAAGGTGAAGGTGACATCACATTCACATACATATGAAAACCCAACCCAGCGATTGTTACTGTTTGTGTTGAGAGAGTAGAGAAAAATTAGTATGACTCTCTTGTTTATATATGATAGAATAAAAAGAGATGAATTGTCATTATTCATTCACTTTTCTCCTTCTATGTTTTTTCTACTCACCGAAATCAGGGAGAAATGACTGATCCCTTTCATTCTATTCTGTTCCCTTCTCTCTTCTTCCTTTATTAGTTGCACCCAAACAAACTATCCGTAGATTGAACAATAAAAGGAATGAAGTGGTGGCCTGGGAGTAACATTGAAAACTAGTAGAACTAAATCGAGTAGTAGCTATATCATATTCATATTTTAAATGTGTGTGGATTTTAATATTTTATTCATATTTGGATAGAGAAAAATATTAATGAACCATTAATGAGCTTTTTATTGATCAAGCTTGAGTTGAGCTTAAGCCATTTTCTTAAATCAACAAAATGAACTATAATATAGTTGTGCCAAATTAGGTGTTTGGTAACCTAAGTTTGGTTTGAATTGTGCATTGAGTTTCAAATTGTATTTCAAATTTAAATTGATAACAATTTGAGCTAGCTTTAACAAATTTGAGCCATTTGTTTATTTTTTACCTATACTTGGTGAGATTCGAAAGGAGGGGGCCTAAGCCCAGCCTGAGCCAATTGAACTTTGTCCATATTTGAGCCCCTAATAAAGAACAAAAGTGACCAGCTCTTAGGCCCACACTTAACCCACTTGTCCCCCTCCATTACTCTAATAGTTTTACCTCTGATGATACTTGAGTTCAGGGCAATTAAACTTGGGTTAATTAGCTCTACCTCTACTATGGAAAAAAGAAACTAAATGATTGTTTGCTATATACATTTATGCATGGGAGACAAGTTTGTTTACCAAGAAAACAAAACTTGGATTTAGTTTGTTCACGTTCTCATTGTCACAGGAGTCTACAGAGCCCAAATAAAGTAAATGGGGATTGATTATGAGAATAACAACCGTCGTGTTCTGAAATCTAAAGAAGCGGGAAAGGATCTAAGCAAAAGATATGAAAAAGGATCAAAGCTGCTGGGTAAAGATTCTATTGTATTGATCAACTTGAGATTGCAAAAAAATCTCTCCAAGTCAATGGTCTTCCCCACCCCACCTTGACTACTTAGCCCTAATCATATACTCCTGTGCCTATTGAACATTAAGTAGTATATATACTATTAGTACAAAGCTTTTACTCAACTCAACGAGGGAAATGTTAAAAAATAAGCATAGCAAACAACCCTTTAATGTCATTGTGGTATAATGCCAACTAGGTCCATTGTGTTCTTTTTTCCTTCCTTTCAAGTCCTAAAGTAAGTAAAGTGACCTTTTTTTTGGGTGAAGAGGCTTATGTAGCCCACTTTAAAAAATTGAAGGGATTGTGTCTCATAGTCAAATCAAAGTTTATGGGTGAATTATGAATTCAAGTCATTGGAAAAGGGAAGTTTGTAAAAAAAAATCTAACAATTACTCCCTTCATCTCATATTTTTTGCACAATTTACTTTTTAGTAATTAATTTATGATTTTTTTTATTTTCAATATTTTAATATATAAATGAAGAATTTTTATATAAAAATGATAAATCAAGACATATAGTTTCTAAATATATTTTTAAATTTTTTTTGAACATATACTAATATGAATAAATTTAAGTCAAACTAAGTGAAAAAGTCAAATAATGCAAAGAATATGGGACGAAAGGAGTATTTGTTTCTCAATCGGTTATCAGTTTTTGATGAGAAAATTTAGGACATGTGTTGTGTTGTGAAAGAGAAGGTATATGTGAAGGTGGAGAGCAATCATCATAAAATCATTCTTTATTTGCTATTAATATTATTGCATATCTGCAATGGATATAAGTTTGTCCAATAGCTAAATGAAGGTAACATGAATACACATTGTTGATACATGAGGGTTATCCCACATGAGATAGAAATGGACTTGAGAGCTTTATATAGCACAAGCACCCATCCCCCACATAAGGTGTTTTTTTCCAAAACAACAGAATTGTTGTGATCTTGGCTAAAGTAGACAATATCTCATGTGAGCCATTGCTGGCATTTTTTTTAAAAGGATAAAACTGTGTGGCCCCACCTAAAATGGACAATACTGGATGTGAGCCCTTGGGAATCAGCACACATGTGTTTTCACTTCCATTATATGAAAATTTGAAAGTGGGATGCCTTTTTTTTTTTTTTAAGAAAAAGAATAAGTGGTATCAATTTATAAATGGTAGCAAGTACTTTAAGTAATTACTCCTTTGTTTTCATAATACTTCATTTGACTTCTTCATGTAACTTTAGGAGGTTGCATATTTTACTCCACTCAAAAAATGATAAATGGTGAGTAATAAAGGGTTATAGTATTTGATACTATTCATCAAGATTCTCCAAAAAAATTTTTTTGTTAACAAATGATTTAAAAGATACAAACTCCAATGTGAGAAAGCCATAGGACCAAGTATTCTTGAAGAGGGGAAGTATAATAATAGTGAAGTATTATAAAAGTTGATCTTAACAACTAACAGAGGAGTATATAAAAAAAAAACAACTAACAGATACTCTGAAAAAGAAGTCACATCTAGGGGATAAAGTGTAGCTTTATGAAACAAAAAAGAAAAATATGTAGTTTTCCCATTATTTCGTAAAAGAATTATTTTTAAAGTTAATATTGTATGTCTATTCAGTATGCCATGAAATGTACTAATATAAATGATGCAAATTAGTGTGTTTAGCACAAAAATATATCTTAACTAAGGATGACAATGAATCAAGTTAGACATGAGTATGCTTTTCTTGTTGTCCATGCTTGTAAATTTTTCTTTATATGATTTGTAGGTATTTGTCAACAAGACAGATTTTGCACCCATAGCCAACAATGCGCAAGCATTTGTACCCATAGGCATATTTGTGAATTTACCTGTTAGAATTTCTTTCAGGATGAAACTTTTATACATTTAAGCCTGCAAGATAAGACAATATCTCATCTTGTGGTGCTAGAGGGCTTTGGTCTTAGTAATAATAGTAAGTGAAGAGGGTAAAAATGGTAGTGCCAGGACGAGTTGGGGCCAGTGGCAGTTAGTGATGCTTAATGAGTAGATCACATGGCTTTTGCAATTAATGGGTGGGCTTTGGAGGAAAGATTAGTATAGTACATAGAAGGACTGAGTTGTGAGCGAGAGATAGATAGATAATTTAGGTTGATTACATGGTGAACAAGATTAGTAAGATGGTCGTGAAGTAAGGTTTAGTTTGTGAGTTGTGAATGGGACAAGGAATATGGCATTCGCATATTGGCAATTGAACATTAGATATAATAGGAATGCATATTAAAATAAGGGTGTTTTAGCCATGTTCTTCTTTGTATGCATAAAGGGCTGGTGGGATAGATTTTTCCCTCACAGATTCTTTACATCAACCACCCACATGTATATGTCAAATGGACATACTTTGTCATCTATGCCATTGCCTACCATGTCATGAAGTTTCTTACATGTAAATTCACCCAACGTTCATGAGTATGCATGACTCACGAATATCACCCGCTTTACTGCCATCCCTAATATTCTTGATGTGCACATTTCTTTTCTTTTGAAATTCATTTAGATGGATTTATTTGTGATGATTCTAATTCCTGTATTTAGTCGAGCCTACTCAAAAACTTTAAAGCCAATCAAAGCTTCAAGGGGAATCATTTCTGCCACGTGACGTTCTTCCCCAACCGCTCAGTCATGAGTCATGGCACTTTCTGAGTTGACAACTTTATTTTGATGGGCCCTGTTTTTGTGACTAAACTGTACAAATCAAATCCAAGTAAATTGCCTGAAAATCCTAAACCTAATTAAGGATTGTAAACTCATTCCTAATTTATTAGTTGTTGCTTAATAATCTCAAATCGTTTCCCTTCATAGCAAATTTGTGACTAATCCCAAAGTAGAACAAGTTGGTACAAAAAATTGATTTATAAAAAGAAAATTTTGATAGTTTACATGGTTATTAACTATCAAAAAATTATGGTACACTTTGAATTAATGGACACAGTTGCTAAACATTTTAAATTATTATTCAAAAAGTAAGTTCAATTTATTTAAAATTACTTTATAGTAAATTCAAATCATGGTACAATTTATTGATATATAGTTAACAGATTATGTAAATTATTAAGTTTTTCTTTATATAAAATTTAATTTATGTACCAACATGGTATAGCCTAGGGCCAATGATCCATTTGCGATGAAGGGAAAATATTTGGGACCATATAGTAGCAACTAATAAATTAAGGATAGATTTGCGACCTAAATTAACGATTTGAGATTTTGGATGCGTGTTACCCAACTAAATACAGATGGATCTCTTCTGACTATTAGAGCCCTTGAATGGGCACTTAACATCTACATGAGATGGCCCCAGCCAGCGCCAGTGAGGCAAAGTTAATGATGAGCCCTAGTGTGTATATAACGACCATATTTTATAGCCAATTAAAGACCACTGTCCTTTGGTTGGAGACAGAACAAAAGTAAACTAGTTCGATGTGTCTCATCTCATCTTCCACATGCTGGTGAAAGTAAAAGCAAAGTCTCGCTATCAACTATGTCTTCACCCTCTTGCGCCAAGAGTTTCAAGATATTCCAAATGCATCACCGTCTTCATTTTCAGAATACCAATCTCCTACGAGGCATGGCAACCTTGGTAGCACCACCATAATGTTTCCCAGACAGAGCAGCAAGTTGGATGGTTTCGGTGATCAAATCTTTGAATACGAGACGTTCGATGCATAGAACAGCTTCCGACATCTCCAGAGGGCAATCCTCCCAACTGTTGGTGGCATCCCCTGCAAGGTCTTTCCTCAGCACGCTGCAGATTACTTCAAACAAATCCCCGGACGTGCCCGTCTCCCGGATCTTCTGAAACTCGGACCAAACTTGTTGCAGCAAAGCCTGCTCGCCGCTGGAGCTGACCTTCCATGGCGGTAGCTGCCTCTTCTGGTAAATGATTTCACTGATGGTGTCAAAGATGAGCCTCCTCTCAAGGGTTGATCGCCGGGATGTATCTTTCCCTCTAAAGTACTGTTGCTTCTCCAGCAAGAGAAAGACGTCCGAGTCGTCAGAGGAGAACGTTGAAGCTCTCAGCACATGGGAGACGTAGACAAAATCAGAGCCAAGCGTATCCTCGCGAGCCACAGTTGCAAGACTCACAAACTCATCATCTTCAGATTCCACCAATTGTTCTGTACATTAATGTCACAAGCAACATTAAACAAAGCACACTGACGTGGTCATTTCAGCAGGCTAACAAACAGACATGTAAAAAGATGGTGGCTATAGCTACTAGCCAGGCACTTCCACGCACAAACATCAATATCATTAGTACGAAGTGAAAGCAAAAGAGCTTTGAACCAATCCAACAGGTTGAAAATTACACTAAGGCCCACTTGAAAGCAAAGAAAGTATGTATAGCCAATTGGTTGATCTACGACTATGATGGAAAGGCTGTCGGGGACAGGCCAGCATATTCTTTTTCGGCTTAGATTAGAGCTCGGCTAAGTGTTAGTGTGATTCAAGTACAGAGGACAAAGATGCACAATTTTTTTGCAAGCGACTTGATTTTCTCCGGTTCCCATTTCTGTCCCAAACTTATTAATTTTCCACAGTGACTCCTGATACGATGTCGCATCACATCACCATCACTCTGCCCCCGGGATGGCACTTCCACGTGAATGTACCGTCAGCTCATGTAGAATTTAGAAGCCTACAACTACTGCTACTTACTGCTAGATTCTCCACCAATCAAAGTTGGTCCCTCCTCCATCTTAAAATGATTTAAGTATTTTATTTAGGATTAAATTAGCCAATTTACTAATCAAATTCAAACCTGTGGTCAAAGGTGGTGTGGTACCTTTGAAGTCGACTTGTCGTTTTATTATCGGAGACGGTGACTCGTCCTCTTTGTAAAATGACTCGTCTAGCACGGAAACCGGACTCGGTTGCAACTCGGGTGTAGTCATATCCTCGATGCTCTGCAGCAGCTTATCACACCTCTCCAGCAGGTGTCTCCCTTCCTGGCCCCGCTTTGCTTCCGATTCGTTCTGCGAATTCGTGCTTACGCCACTCTCGGACGCACACAATACTTCTTCCTCTGCTGCACCCAATGGCTTTTGCACTTTCTGAGTAATCCCAGCCGTCGCTTTCTTAACCCGTGGGGATCTGTTGGCCGTGTGATCAAATTCGGTTCCTCGAGTAGGAAGTTTAGGAGACTGAACAGGGGACGCTCTTCCGCTTCTGGGAGATTCAACATTTAACGGCTTTCTTCTAATCGGACTCCTAACGCTAACTTCGCTCGTTGTCCTGGAAATCAGCCGCTTATTTCTGCTCGACGCATCACGCCTTGGACTACCCTCCGGCAGTGGGTCGACGGCGGGACTTACATTCCGAAGACTCCTGTATCTCGATTTGTACGCTTGGGGAGGTGAATCGTTCCCCAGCCTTGTCGCCGTCCCAGGGTCCTTCGTCGGTTCAATGACGACGATGGGAGATTCTTGATAGACGATGCTGCTGTTTGTTTGGTTTGAAGATTTCTTTGAATGCAAAAGACCTTTCAGTTGCACGGCGTCGAGGATTTGTTTGAGAGTTTCAAGATCTTTCGATGGTTCGTCGATTCCTCGCAGTTTAAGCCGTTTCTCAATCTCCCCGTAAAGAGAAACCGTCTGCTTTGGTTCCGGGAAAAAATCGGCCGAATCGAAGAAACATTTCCTAGATCTGATTCCTTTTTCCGTCGCTCTCAACTGCTCTGTTTTTGCCCTTCTCGCAATCGATTCTCTGGAATTCGCTTTTTTATCATGCCTTTCTCCTTTTTCTCTGATGAAACTGCTGGGAATGTTGCTCTGCGAGTTGGTTTTTGCATTCTGTTTTAGCTGTAGATCGACTTCGTCTATGAAACGGCACAGGAACAAATCCTTGGAGACTCTCGATTCTGAAGCGGATCTTCGCAGCTCAGCTTTCGCTACTGGTTCGACTTCGGACTCCGAGCAGGGCAACGGTTCCAGTCCCATTAGCCTCGCTATTACACTCGGCGAACGCCGTTGCTTCTCAGCCTCATCGATTCCGTCTTTGGCCGCCAAGTAACCGGGATTTGTACGGATCTCTCGGGGCTTCAGATTCCCCTTCGCGTCGAAGATGGCTCTGCTGTCAAGAGAGAGCCTAGGAGCTTCTTTAGAGAATTTCCACGGGGACCTCGTGCCTTCCTTGAAGTCGAATACGGGAAGCCGACGGGGCGATTTCGGCGTGTTCTCCGCCGGAGTTGAACATGCCGGAGCTGGAGATCGGGCCTCCGACGGCATTGACCTGTCAGCGGGTGGAGTCACTGCCTCTGACAAAACCGTATTCTTCCCTGTCGGCGGCGGCGACTCAGTGACCTGCAGACAAACGCAGTATAACACTGAAAACGGAGCAGAGACTGAGAAGAGAAGGCAATGGGTACAGAAGCGCACCTGGGAGGAGGGGAGGGTCTTGGCGGAGAAAAAGCTTTTTCCGGTGAGGTGGTGGTGGCGATCGAAGATTTGCAAGAAGCCAGCCATGCAACCCATTTGCTTCTGGAGGTTCTGCTCCTGAACAACCCCGGCAGTCATTTTCTCAGGAAGAAAAATCATATCCTCCAATGGAAATCGTCCTCTGTTTCTTATCTCTCTATCATTAACAATACAAGATTCTTGTTTTCATCTTTTCTCCCTCCAATCAGTTTGTATCTGAGACTGAGAGTGTGTGTAACTGCCAAGTGCAGGGCCTCTCAGAAGTTCTCCCGCTATTCTGGTCTTTAAAGGCGTTTGGAGAAGGACGTAAGGAGATAGGCAGGAGAGGATAAAAAGACAATGGAGTCCTCGGAGTTTAGGAAAGTGACAAATAGGTCCAGGAAATTTCTTGCCAGTTGTGTGTTTGCGTCAGGTCCATTTTATGAAGGTGCAGGGACGAGTCTCCGTGGGCAATAGTCCCAAATCATGGCCCCTCGTCCTTGCCTCGTTTTTAGCGACTTTGAACGACAACCAGACCAGACCAAAGTCCCACTTGTACCGTAAACAAGTCTCTACTGTAGATGACCTTATTTTCAGCGTCCAGCGTAAAAGGCAACAACGAAAAAAAATGAACTCCCTAATCATCAGAATTTAATAAGAAGCTGATGGTATTAATTTGTCGTGCCCTAGATTATAACACTCACACATGTATATATTTTTGGATTTGAAATTTGAGCAAGAAACTACACTGTCAAACTCTTGATGCGTATGTTTAAACTTAGGGAAGAGGACTTAAGAAAAGGTTTTAAAAAAAAAAAAACTATAAGAGAAAAGTAGATTAGTAACTGAAGAAATAGTCGTTGCCGGTTACTAATTACAATTGAATCGTTCAATAGCAAAATTATTAGTCGCTAGTTGTTAGCGATTGAATACGTCAGTTACTAAAATTTTGAACTTTATTAAAATAGCAATTAAAAGTTTAGTCCCTAATACGTTTAATTCAGTCACTAGCCATTTTTAAATTTAGTTACTAAGTCTATAATTTCAGTCATTAATTACTAGACAAAATTCAGGTTTAAGTTATGATTTTTGAATTAATGATATATTTTATATAACATTATGTATATTTTAAGTATAAATATATTATTACAACCAAAACATCTCCAGCATCTTCATCTTTTGAATTTTCAACTGCACCCATGGTATCAACTACTGAAAAAAACTATGATTTCGTTGTGTAACTACTTCACTGACCATGTTAAGATCAACCATAGCTTAGATTCTCTCAACAACAATACTTTCAGAATAGGCGGGCAGCAGGGTTAAAAAATGAAAAAACAGCTCAAGTCTGGTTCATGTTTTGCTTAATTTGAATATGTAACACATTCAAACCATTGTTAAACTAAATTTGAACAAAATTTCAAGCTTGGCATACAATTCAAACAAAATTCAATTTGTTATTAGTTGGCTCAATTTTAGTTTTGTTTTTCTTAATTTAAACAAACAACTTGCTTTGATTCTGTTTGAATCTTATTCGTTGTGAGATAAAAAAAAATATCAAATACGCAACATATTGTTACATCTTATAGTTTGACAACAATAACATATACAAAACTTTGAGCAAGTTTGTTATTTTCTCTCTTTTCTCCACTACCTTCCAATTTCACAGATGTACCATTAGAATGATTGAAAAAGAAATCAAATATGAGCCACCCATAACTGACACTATGACCTTGGTTGGAAGAAAAACTTTGAGCATGTTTATTATTTTTGTCTCTCTTTCTCCATTCGCTTGAGGGTGCATTGCTATCATATATTACTATTACACTAGTACATTTCTATCCAGGTTAAGTAGGTTTTACAAGCCAGTATTTAAGCCAACTCGTTTGTACATCGATAAATGCTTGAATATATCCATATTTATATAAAATTGTAGGGTTTCGGGAGCCAAACAATGCAGTGGAATTAACCGAAACTTTTCAAGGATCCAAGTGAAACGGGATAAATCAAGTATTCAAAACTTTTATATCCAGCATATTGATATCTTTCACCCCACTTTTAAGTTAAATTACAAAATTTGAACAGTTAATGTGTTCAAACTCTCTACGATATTCACACTAACCTCTCAAATCACCATACCTTTCCAGGTTCTAGCAAAAGTGTTCCTATTGTGCCTGCAGTGTTAGTTTGTGTCCTCCAAGGAAAGGCAACACTACAATACAAACGTAAGATAGCGACTGAGAAAATAGTCACTTTCAGTCACTGACTAGCAACTGAATGTATCAGTTGCAAAAACCTTAGTCACTAAATGCTAGCAACTGAAATGTCAATCGTTATTAGTGAATCAGTCGCTAGTACCAATTTATTTATTTATTTTTAAATAATTTTTGGGATGTTTAAATATTTATTTTTATATAAATAAAATACAATAAATGCGGTAATGAATTGTAATAATAAAATAGTTTAATTAAAATAAATATAGAATCTAAACATAAGATTATTAATTTAACAATGAGGATGAAGAAGAAGGAGAAATGAAAGAGAGGCTAGAGCTTAGGAAGAACAAGGAGAAATGAAGGAGAAAGAAGAAAAAGGAGAAATGAGGAAAGCGATGCTGGAGTTGAAGGAAGGAGAAATGAAGGAGGTAGAATAAGAAGAAATGAGGAGTGAGAGGCCAGAGCTGAGGAAGAAGAAGGATAAATGAGGAACGATAAGAAGAAGAAGAAGGAGAAAAAAAGAAGGGGAGATCGGAGCTGAGGGAGAAGAAGATGAAGGAGGATGAAGAAGTAGAAATGAGGAAGGAGAGACCAAAGCTAAAGTTTTTAATTTTTTTTAGCGACTAAAGCATATTAGTGACTGATTTCAAAAAAAATATAAAATTTGTGATTGGTTAACGACTGAAAATTTAAAATTAGTGACTGAAATTTTCAGTCACTAGTCAGTCGCAATAATTACATGGCCCACAAGCTAGCAACTGACTAGCGAATAAAATTCAATTGCTAGTTTCAGTTGTTCTATTGCTTCTTCCTTGTAATGCAATAAGAGAGCGTAATTGGAGATTTTTAGAACATTTTCTGAATTTCATCCCAGGGAGGCATCCACAAAAATAACATTATATAACATATATATAGTGAAGCAAAACACCTAAGCCTAATAGGTTTCATAACCTTAATCTGATTAGGCCTAAATTTGGGCTTCACAATGACTTAGCTATTGAGCCAATAATTAATTCTAAATTATCATGAAATCAAGACTAAACAATTTGGCTCATGCACTCTGATAATCCAATTGGCTCTAAGTGTATGACTTTACAAGCTCCTATCACGTTGACAATGATGATAAATCACATTTATGATCATAAAAGTGAGCGATAGCACATAAATGCTACATAAGTGTCAAGATAATTGGTGATTTGATTAAACCTGTACGATCATTATTTGTATATGTCATCGTCCCTTAAGTCAAGGATATTAAGATTGAGGACAATACATGAAATATGTCACTCTCATGTGGCCCAATATTTGGTTTCTTAATTCCCGAGTAGACTGACTTAAACTAATAACATTAATATCCCATATCAATTCATCTGAGTATGTCCATACATTTCTTCAGTCTCACTCGATCAATGAGCCCAAAGATATTACTCTCGTTATATAGAATAGACAAATCTCATCTTGATCATACAAATCCCTCTGCATGATATGTGAAATACCCAATAATCACCTTTATGTTCATTTAGTTACAAGTAACAAGAGGAAATATTAAAGTATGTGACTTACATTTAAGGGACTTTGATAACCTTAGGTCAAATGACTACATATACTATGATCACTATAAGAATCACTTATAACACTTATATAGTGATCCATATTGTGTTCTCATGATGGGTCAGTCCAATATACAAGTTCTCTGACTTGTACTAATATGTAGAATACATATCTTATATTAGTCACCACATATGATAGTCTTTATATATTATTGCAACCCATTTCACAGTAATACTAGACCAGAGATATTTAAGAATATTATTATTTTAAATTTATAATTATATTTAATTATGTTACGTAGAAACAAATAAACACAATTATTGAAATAATGTCTCAATAGAATATCATGACTCAATGTGTAGAATATAATTATCTTATAATTGATTTTTTGGCACAATACTAACAAAAACTTGTATTGCAATAGAGTCAATTAAATGAACACCCCTAACATTAAAGACTTGTGAATCTTTGTTCGCATTGGCTAGCCATGCAAATAAATAATTCATTATTTTGCCAACCAGGCAATTACTATATTTAAAAAAAAACTTATAACCTCTCTATGCAGAAATTAGTACCTCTTGACAAACCATAATTATTTTCTCTTTCTTAATTTTATTTAAGATAAATTATTTAACAATAATAACTAAAACATAAATCTGAACACCGTGTAGAGCGACACAAATACAAATTATAATACATACATGGTTATAAATGTGCCATGTAGCTTGCCGTCTAAGTAATCTGACGTCCTCTATTAAATTACGACCAATCTATGTACTAGCATAATTAATATTCCGAGCAACGGTAAACTTGCTTTTCAAAGCAACCACTTATTTTAATACGGAATATATCTCCTTTGTCGATAGACTGTACGTTCATTTTGGTTGCTCCAGGGTTCAACTTTTAAATTGCAAACCAGTACTCTTCCATTTTCATATTGCTTGTATACAGCGTGCTTTTATTTTTTGAGACGTTTTGATATATGTGAGTACTTGCGAGTTTTGAAGACCTGAAGTAATAAAATTCCTCTAGTCATTAGTTTTTTCAGTTTTAAGGAAAATCGAATAACCGAATTTATTGGATTTTTAGTTTTATATATTAATAACCAAATACATCAAATTATTAGAGAGAACCGAAATAACAAAAAAAAGTTTCAATTATTCAGTTTTTAATTGAAATAACTGAATTCTATGCATATACATTTCAAACCTCAACTATCCATTACATATTATAATCAAAATATACTTTTCAATCAGATAGTAAATATCTATAATCCATTTAAAACCAAATATCACATACATATACATAACAAATATTCATCTCAGATATAATTATTTCCAAATCTTAAACATAAATACTAATAAAATAAAAATTCAATTATTTCGGTTAGCCGAATTTTGTTGGAGTAAACTGATAATAGAACCGACTTATAATAAAATGCAATATATTTGGTTGAAAAATATATATGTATTACGTGGCTTTGAAGTATAAGAAACTTGCAAAGCCAATCTTGGTCTAAAAATAAAATAAAAAAATAAAATAAAAAAAGAAACATTAGACAAGCACAAAGAAAAAAAAAACCTAGAAATAATCCAACAGAAGCCTGATGTCAGGTGCCAACATGGCGCGTAAATTATAGAGGTCCGTCTTATCCTACTCTACAGCAACGTCGATAGACATGCGCTCCTAGATTTGAGGAGCAGTGAGATTCATTCGACTACTTAGTTGACCGTATCGATCGTCACTTCACATGCAGCTACAGCTTAGATGGTTAAGTTTTCCCATGGGAAATGAAATTGTATATATAATTGATCCTCAGTGATTTGGATATATAGAGATCAAATTAGTTTTAAATTTACCTACATATAATTGATTAGATTTTTTTTAGATTTATTACGGTCGCATGTTAAACAAGTTAATTAGAAATTTAAGTTGGTTTAGGTCCGAATTTATATATACTTTAGTATATTTCCTCTTCGGTTGACATGCATGTAGTTAATTAATAAAGTAACTAATAATGCTAGTGTATACTTTAATTTCTTGAATTACATAAGAAGTTCCACTTCCACAGAGGCCTATAAATCGAAAACAAGAAGAATCTTGGCCTGACAATGGCTTTCGGAACTGGCCTTGGTCTGTAGATGTTGTGTGGGAATTAACTGATCGAAAGACATGTAAAGGAAGGGGCTTGGAGTTGGCTTGTCCCTGAGATATATAAACGGAAACTGTACATGTTTGGATCCCGCAAAGCAAAACAACTTTCAGGCTGGAAATCACAGCAAGTGTTTGAATTAATTCACCTTTTTTCTGAGGCTTGCTTGCAACTTGCACCACGTGAGAGCCTCTCTCTTTTCGTGCATGCCTTAACATATACTTACGACACAAATGATGAATCCCTCCCCCACCCATTCCAGTAATGTTTCAATATTATTTAAATTGGACCTACACACACACACACATGTACATATACATATACATACGTGCATATATATGTTAAGGGAATATGTCTCTTTTCGAAGCCTTCTCAAATTCATTGGACGTACCCGTAAGTCTGTAACTTCGCTTGTCCCCAGCTGGGTATTGACAAAAACATAAAGTCCTTCATATGGAAAAATGTTGGATGTATATAGAATTTTAAAGTTTTTTTATACAGTTTTAAGGTATGCATCTAATTCGCTATTTTGAAATTAGTTGGATGTGACGTTCAAAAAATAACCAATGCCCCATCCCAGAGTGCACAACTGCATTCTTTCTTCTTTTTTTTTTTTTTTTCTTTCTTTTTTCCTTTAAAAAGATTGTTTTTGCGGTTACCTCTAAACTTTTGGTGTCATTATACTAATTCTCCGGAGATTTGAAAATATACACTGTGGGTGTGAAATCAGTCCTGAAATTTTAATTTGTTGCTTGACAGTTTTGAACCTTTATTGAGTTTTTGTACTCTGCAGATATTATGTTTGATGGGAATTCTAAGAAAAGTTTTACCATATATAAATTAAAATATATAGTTCTTATCTAGGTGAAAAAAATTTGATAGCTAAAATTGTAAAAAAAAAAAAAAGGAAAAAGAGCAAAATAATAGGGTTAGATATGGTGGAGTTTTTCAAAAAATCGGTTAAATATAATAAAAAGTTAATTGATAATCCTCTAAAGAAGTTGAGGATCATTAAACACATGAAAAATAGGTTTTACTACAGTAAATGAGGTTATGGACTTTTGATGCTATATATTTAACCTAATTGATAATAATAAGTATGTGATAGTTCTAGATTGTTATAATAATAATAAAATTTATGGCGATTGTAACATCACATAAGCATAATGTAGTGACAATCAATTTATCATGAACGTAGTTAACATAAAAAAATCATTTTTTTTGTCTTCTAGTTAATTAAGGTATACTTTGCTTATTTTCTGAAATCTGTTTATTAATACGTGAAATACAGGTAAATTATTGAAGATCGTAGGTTTGTACGACTATCCTTTTTTTTTTTCCGGGTAAATAATATAAATCTTAAAAGGGCAGAGTAGGTTTCGAAAACGTTGGAGGAATAATGTAATTTGCCAGCCCAAAAATGAATTTTAGTGAGGAGGTGCAAATAATCAGCTCTGCAAATTTAGAACGCTCTTAGGGTGTGGTTGGAGAGCCATCGGTGCACACGCCGCACGCCGGTTCTGCAGTCACATGCATCGGCATTTGTCCATAAAACAGATGCCGAGGGTGTGGACGGTGGAGCCTCATTGTCTTCTGTGTATAAAGATGACGCTATCACTTTGAACTTCGCTAGTACTACTTTAGTACCGTTACACAATGCAATTAATAAATGGGAAAATATTCTACCCACCGGTGACCAGCATTTTTATTTCTAAAGTCTTATTATCTAATTGTGTATATATATAAAGTAGGACATATTTAGAGGACTGTTTTGTCATTTTTTTAATTTAGTGCAAATTTAAATCTATGATAGAATAGAATTTTTCTCCAAAAAGTGATAATATGATTTTACCTATAATTAAACTTAACGAAATTGTTAGCGATGTTAAATTATTTTAATGAAACGATGTGTATTATTTAATGGAAAAGCTGCGTTTCATTTGTACACTATTTGAATCCACATTAAATCATTTCTTTTCAATGTTCAATCCACATTGAATCCGTGAAGAATAGAAAACTTATATATGTCAATTTTGATAAATCCTCATTATTGCCATTTGTGTTAACCAATAATTGATCTTCATTTCAAATTTTTCCATTAACACAAATACTAATTGCTGCCAAATTTCAAATGTTCCCAATAACAGAAATATTAATTGCTTAAATTTTTTTGGATAAATAATACAAGAAATATCAATTTAATTAAGTAAATGCCCATTAATTTAACCAAAATTAAGGAAGAGATGATGCAAAAAATAAAAGAATTACTATTGATGCATAATGTTTGATTATTATACAAACCCTTACATTAATTCCATTTTTGCGTCCTTCAGATTCATTCTACACTTTCTAAGTTTCCTTGCATTTAGAAAATAGATCACAAAGAAGAATACCTAATTTCTGCTGGCATTAGGCAACTCAAAATGAAAAATTTTTGTTTCTTTACAAATTGGTGATACATTATATCTTTATAGATACATTATATCTTAATCTTAATACAATTATTTTGTCAATTTGAGTTGCAGTATAGCAGTTATCAAAAGTAAGAAAATAGATAACAATTTGTTACTATTACTTCTCCCGTCCCATATTATTTAAAACACCTAACTTTTGTGAATAGTTTGACTTAAATGTATTCATATTATTATTTTTTAGAAAAAAATTAAAAAAATTATTTAGAAACTGTGTGTATTTATTTATCATTTATATATAAAATTTTTTCATTTGTATATTAAAATGTTAAAAAAAAACACACAAATTAATTTTTGAATAGTGAATATTGTAAAGAATTTGAAACAGATGAAATATTAATCTGCAATATGATATTATGTATTTCAATTGGCCTTTTACTATACCATTGGACTAATACCAAAATTTTGTTATTTGCCTTACCAATTGAACACATTTCAAAATTATAATAGGTATTGAAATCCCTAACATTATGTTGTTATGATTAAATCATAAACATCAAACACAATTAACATAAAGAAGACATGCTTATTCATGCAAATTACTAACTCACAATAGACTTCATATTACTCTCTTATTTGAAAGGTTAGTTGTTCGATTTCATTTATTAGTAATTTTACCTATTAATATGAAGAAAATCACTTGTTGGAATGTTTAATTGAAAAAATTGGAATCACTTTAAGGATTTAACTGTCTAAAATTTTACACTCATTAAAAAAAATTATTGCTGAATTTAACTATTGAAAACTTTACACTCATCTTAAATTTTTTTTTATGCTTAACATTTTAATCTAAAATATGCAAAAAAATAATAAAGTACTTTAGTATAATGTACCTATTTCGTTGAGAAGCTTACTAGCCAACAACATTTATATTGTCTAGTCCATGAGTGATTCCTATAATCAAACCTTGAAAAGGTTAGGTAAAATTAATAAAAATCTAAATCAGAGAACGTTATACATTAACCATGAGAAATAAAGGTTTAGCGTGTAGGTATTCACAACTGAGCGAACCCATATAAAATATGTTCAAACATACATTAACAAATAGAGTTAATCCATTAATATTATGCAATCCATGAATGATTGCTATAAGATTGTCCCCTGAAAAGATCCATAAAATGAGTAAAGATATATATTAGAAAACATCATATATTAACCATAACAATTAAAGGTTTAGTTCATTTACCTGTACTTATCCATGACTTTATGTCCTAACATAAATGAAAAAAAATTAACTATTTCATTTTCCCTATATTATGTAATAATGTAAAAGATGTTGGGGCTTGGTTAAACTAATTTAGGTCTAAAAATTAAGAGAATATAGAACAAATGCTGAGTTAATTAAATTTTGGTTGGAAGATACCATTTGAATTATTGGACCAATCCGAAACATAATAAAAAAAAAAAATGGGTTAACTCCAAAAAGGTTACGTTAATTCTTATACTTTTTGTAATAGATACTGACATTTTAAATTCTGGCATTTGGCTCCCTCAGTTTGCATAATCATAATGTAACATGTCTGAAAATAAAAATTTTATATACTAAAGACTAGAATATGAGTTTAAAAAAATATGTAAATTACTTGGGGAATTATTTTGCAATACTACAATCCGTATCCTGAAGAATAACCAGAAAGGGAATGAAGGTTTCTAAATTACTTGGAATATTATATTTATTAAGAAAAATGAAAAAATTATAGAAACCCTTCATGTGGTTGGTTTAACTTACACTTTACCTCATTTATATTAAAAAATTTACACTTTACCTTATGCTTTCTTTACACTTTTTGGCAACAACTTTTGAAACTCTAATTTAAATTGTCAAATAATTATGTTATGGTAATTTTCAAATTTTTTGATATTTTTTCACAGTTGATTAACATTTAAAAAATACTGATTTACATTTATAAGTAGGAAAATGTGTTTTAAGAGAAGAAATATTGATAATTTAAATTTTCTATTAACTATAAAAAAATATTGAAGAGGTTGAAATTAATAAAATATAACTATCGTATATTTTAAATTAAGGTTTCAGAAATTATTGTTCGATAGTATAAAAGAAGTAGAGGACAATGTGTAGATTTTTAAAAATAAGGAGGAAAAAATTTAGGTTATGCCAAATGATGGAGGTTTTTTGTAAGTTTTTCTTAAGAAAACTTATAGAATTTGATGGAGCTAATAAAATACGTAGATTACCTTATATTTCTAGAAATATGTACATTACTTTGAATATCAATTTATTAAAAAATTAAATAAATTGTTTGAAATATGATTTAAAATATTTTTAAAAATAAAGAATGCATTGTTACCACCCAAATAAGAAAAAAAAAGTAAGCAATTCCGGATAATTAATTGACACATGCATCCAACTAAACATGATTTTCATTTTTATTGTAATGAAATTATAATAATGCATTTTTATTAATTTTTTTATTTTTTATCTTTTAAAATGATTATTTTATGTTTGTCATAAACGTATTATATCAACAATATAAACTTATACGCAGTTCATTTTAAATTAAGTCAATTGACTCTAAAGTGATTTTTTTTTATTTTTACGTCTTTTTTACCTAGAACTAAGTTTAATTAAAATTCAATATTATGTAACTATAATAATCCATTGAAAATAGAATTTTTGTAATCTTACTAAATTTTTATTACTTTTTTAGTTTAATGTATTAAAAAAGAAAAATTTATAAAAAATTTTACAATATCATGAAAATATACTTTCAAATAGATTATTATATCTATATAATATTGGCTTTCAAATGAAATTAGTTCCAGGTAAAAAAAATATAAAAGTAAAGATAAGTTAGTTGACTTAAGTTAAAATAAATTAACTCTTAATTCTTGTGTTTGTTGTTCTATATGATAGAACTACATTGCAGTGTAAATGAATATTTAAGAAAGAAGTACCCAACATAGACAAGTTTTCTGATTGTGTGCACCCTTACATGCAAGTTCGTGTCTACAATCCTACTACATAAGTTTGATTTGTTATTGCAACTATATAACCTTGAGAAGTTATGCATTGGGCTGTAGCTATTGTTATAGATTTATAAGACTTTACAATATATTGTTGTTTGCTTTTTAAGGAATTAACATGAGTCTAGCCATCTTGAATTTCCATATCTAATTTCTTATTTTTTAGTTCTCGAATTTTATGAGGATTTTTCTAATATTAAGGAATTATTAATTTTTTTCCCTGGCTGTTTTTAGATCCCATGGTAATGCGGGTTATTTAAACTAGTTTACTTAATTGCGTAACTCAACGGTGCTTATGTTTATCTGGCACTTGACAACCGCGTGATCTCAACTACTATTGCTGAAAGGAATTTCGCAAGTTCTTACAGCCACAGTACTCTGTTCTACAATTCTTTGATCATGTTTTCTTGCTTCTTCTTGATATATGTGCTTCCCATACAGGGTTCCTCCTTCATTAATTGACTTTCTATTGCAGTTAAGATGGTTTCAACCTGATCTCTAGTGGAGTGGGGATGAGCCGGAAATTGTTCATGCCTGATTCTTCTTTTCCCAGTTGTTTTCAGATTTTGGCTCTCATCTCCCTTAATTTCCCTTGGTTTTTAGTTGGTCAACTAATTTTCTTGTTGGTTCATATGGCTTATGGACTAAGTCTGTGGCCTACTATCGATGCTTTGCCTCAATGCTGCAACTATGGCGGCTTTGTTTTTATCCTTCAATAAAGCTTTCGGATGAGCATAATTCTTGCTCAAGAAATCGTTTTTGGATTTCAATTTTTCATATTTTCTACTCAAAATTATAGATCCAAGAAAAAAAGTACCTCTATAGAATGAAAGATGAGTAAAATAATTACATGCTTTTTAATTATTTTCTGCAATCGATAGAGCAGAATATGATAATTGTACCCTTATTTTTGGCTTTTTACTTGCTGCATAACTAGTTTGCTCTTGCAGCAGGTGAATAAGTTGAAAGAGTTTAAATCTTCTTTTATGTAAGTGACGTCAAACAGAAGATGATGTGAATTATTAAAGTTAAACACCGTTAAATTTGTGCGGATAAGTTGATAATAGAACTTTCTAAATAAAATGTTGGTGGCAAAATAATTTTTCACTGCCGGTGGATAAAATATTTTTCCTTAGTAAATTACTGGCGCTCGGCTGTAATAAACAAGCAAATTAATATAGTGCACTACACTGGACTAATATAGTATGTTGTGAGAAACAAGCAAATTAATTACCAATTAAGAAACATCCGCCGAAAAACTGAAAACCAAGGAGATTACCACCTCAGACACTTGTTAGTTAGATACAGCAACGTGACTTGTCTGCTGGCATATTACAGCCCAAGCGCCTTAGTGCATTCTGAAAGCGAAAAAACATCACTTTTTAAAATTTAAATAAATAAAAATATAAAAAAAATAAGAGTAAAAACATCAATTGAAAGCTGAAATAGAAGAACAAAAATGAGAGTGTCAACATAAAATAAAAGAATTATGTTATCTTCGTAGTGAAAGTGGCGATACCCAGACCTAGGACCTGAGAAGACTGCTGGGCGCTGGAGCCCATGTTTATTATTCTAATATGGCCTTTTCAAATGGACCTTGTAATGGGTTTGGCCCAGTTCAATTTCGGAGTGTTCAAATTCTCTTATCGGTGGTTTGTTTTTCCCAAACTCAACTCGTCATAGGCTCTTGACATGGCCATGTAACTTTATCAGTCCTTGACTACAGTAGCCCATGAGCAGCTACTATTATTTTTTATTGTTCAAATTTGATTATCCGCATCCAAGAGCACAAAAAGCCGAAAACACGTCTGATCTGATGTTGGAATATTATGGTTACTATTTTGCCCCTCAAACTTTGTTAACTCATAACTTTTAGTTCTTTAATCGACTCTCTCTAAAATTTTGGAACTTGAGATATTTTAACGCCTCAGCTGTTTAAAATAAGTCGCTTGCAATCATAAGACTAATACCTGTAGGAGAAGTGGAGATCTTGGTTCGTGGGCGATTGAAAGAAACCAAGAAAAATGAAAATGAAGGACTTGAAAGTGATTTTTGCACATTAGAGCTCGACCAGCCTCCGCCACCACCTGTTGCTACTGCGGCACTCCACTGCCAGTAGCCGCTACCCTAGCGCCAAACTCGACCTGTTGTTACCCAACCACCTAAATGTTGATTCGCTCCACCATCCTCTAATATACCATAATTTAGTTCAATTGGAGCACCCGATATTTTTTTTTATCTTATCAACAAATTGCTCTTTCTTCGACCCCGGATCTCTATTTAGACTAATTACCTGGACATTTCTTAGTGACCATCTTCAATATTGCTTGCTCTAGACCTTTCCAAGCACATTCGTCACAAGTCACAAGCTTCTCTGGCTCCAATTCCCCAGCCAATACAACATGCCCCGTGACAAGTGGGATGGGCCAAACCCCAATCTGATTGGACCCGAAATGGACAAATTCGTGTTGGTTGGATTCAGAAACTGCCCTTAACAGCGAGACTTTAAAAGCTAGCCTCAGGCATCACTCGATTTACACTTTGATCATCAAGAATGGATATAATCAGTTGTTCAAGCTCGACCATGACAAGAAGTAGCGGAGACTGTTACTTAGGTCAGCCACAACGTTGGTGGAATTGAGCCCTCTTGAGCACTGCCATGAGCACATTAAAGAAAGGATCGGTTCCAAGGCCAGTTCTACGCCGTGGGGACTGGGAAGCCACTCAAGTGCGATGCTAAGGTAGAGCTCTAGCTCTTGGCAATGGAGTAGGTGGTATTAATTCGTGCTTGACTTTATGTAGGACTGGAGGAAGAATCTAAACAGCAAGGCTAGGAGCCTGGAGACGACGTGCAACTGGCCTGGCGGAAAAAAAATATGACAAGAACTGCCCCACCAATTGAGCCGGTGGTTGCAGGGGAAGCTGCGGGGATTGTGTATAAAATTCAATTTTAGCTCCTTTTGCCTTCGATTTCTCATTCATTTTAGTTCTCTCATGACCGAAGCATCATTTATGTAACAGTCTAACAGAACTCATTCACCTGATTACACTTGTCAACCTTTTGTGAGCCGAGGGGTAAAATGTCACACTTTACAAACTTTGAGGGGTGTGTCAACCTGATTTAAAATTGGTGGGCTAAGCGTCTGAGTTGGAAAAGCCTAAGGGGAAAGAGGGGTTTTATGCCGAATATAATTGAATCAACTCAACGGCATTTGTCTCCACCTCTACAAAACTTGTGGTGTCGCTTGACTCACTCTTTCCCTTCCACTTTCGCAACCGAATTTTCCTCCAGTCACCTTCATATCGGAAAAGTGATAGTGGTACAGAACGCTGACTCTGTATCAGAGTCTAGTAGTAGCACTTATTTAGTTACATTAGATTCCCTCGGAATAACCAGTCTATCTGGATGTTCCTCATTCAACCCTGGTAGAGCACAGAAGCAACGTCAGATTTTGTTCCGGCCGGTGGTTTTGTCTGAATCAGTCTCAGGATTTGAGTCACTGAACTCCAACAAATCCCATAGCTTTCAGTTTCTGGGGTCTCTTTCACTGCTCTATCCATGGCGTCTTCCATGTTGAATGGAGCTGAAAACCTCGCTCTCATCAGAGGAACAGGCGTAAACCCGACAGGGTTGCGTTTTTTAGGGCCACTTTTTTGTGCAAAAAACTTCCCCAGAACTCGTTTGGTCTCTGGGTCTAACTTGTCCATGACCAGAACAACAACTGCCCCACTGAATTGTAGCTTATCATCTGCAAGGCCAGCCTCACAGCCCAGATTCATTCAGCATAAGAAGGAGGCTTTTTGGTTCTATCGGTTCCTTTCAATTGTGTACGACCATGTGATAAACCCTGGTCACTGGACTGAAGACATGCGGGATGAGGCACTTGAGCCGGCTGATCTCAGTGACAGGAACTTGATTGTTCTGGATGTTGGCGGTGGAACTGGCTTCACCACGTTGGGTATAATTAAGCATGTGGATGCCAAGAATGTGTTCATCGTTGATCAATCGCCTCACCAACTGGCCAAGGCTAAGCAGAAGGAGCCTCTGAAGGAGTGCATAATAATTGAGGGTGATGCTGAGGATCTACGATTTCCTACAGATTATGCGCATCGATATGTTTCTGCTGGAAGGTGGTTGCAGTGCTAAAACTATTCTTCTTGTTGCTATTGTTGTTGTTGTTGTTCTTCCTGCTGGAAGGTAGTTGCTTGTTTTAGGATTTTGGTTTGCTGTTGACAGGTGAGTGAAGTAACGGATTGCCTATATTGCTAATTGAGTAGATGCGTTTAGCTGATCCTCTGCATATTCAACTGTTATTGCATTGCCTGGCATCGAAACTGAATGAGAAGAATGGAAAGATAGTTCTTTTAGTGTCTCTAATGGGTGTTGTTGTTTCGTTGTCTCAGTATCGAGTACTGGCCAGACCCACAACGAGGCATCAAGGAAGCTTACAGGGTGCTGAAACCTGGTGGGAAGGCTTGCATTATCGGTCCAGTGTATCCTACATTTTGGTTGTCTCGTTTCTTTGCCGATACGTGGATGCTTTTCCCCAAAGAGGAAGAGTACATTGAGTGGTTCGAGAAGGCTGGTTTCAAGGATGTCCAACTCAAAAGGATTGGCCCAAAATGGTACCGTGGGGTTCGTCGCCATGGTTTGATCATGGGATGCTCAGTCACAGGTGTTAAACCTGCTCCCGGTGATTCTCCTTTGCAGGTAGTTAGTCTTCTCTTGGATGTACCTGTGATACAGTTGCATTAATCAACAACTGCATGAATCTGGTTTCATTTAGTATCTACCCAGGAAGAAAATTGAGTAGTTTTTTGATCGTCCACAACGAACCATACATTGTTACTTGTAGGCTTATAATAAGTCAAAGTTACTACTTACTGGCGTTGCTCCTTCCTGTCTTTATTACGGATGCACTGTCAAGTTTATGTCCATCCTCAGTAGAACCTAGTGTAGACAATTATCGTATGCTGCAGAATCATGGGTGAGAAATAAAACTGGATGCTTGTGTTTGGTAATGGTATTCATGTTGTCTGGAGACGCTATTCATGTGACTGATATAAAAGTAGTCATTATTTGAGGTCATGCCACGGACATTTTAGCAAGTGTTCTTTTCTTGTCATGCAGCTTGGTCCAAAGGCTGAAGACGTGAAGAAGCCAGTGAATCCCTTCGTATTTCTTCTGCGTTTCCTTTTGGGTACCCTGGCGGCAACATATTTTGTATTGGTTCCAATCTATATGTGGCTCAAGGATCAAATTGTGCCCAAAGGACAGCCCATCTGACAGAGATCAGCAGTGTCTTGTGTTACACGCTGTTGCTACTCGGTCGTTTGTCTTGGTTTGGATTCCTCAAACTGAAACACGTTTAAAGTTTAAACTAATAGTTCTAGGTTTCAGTCATCCCATCTTTCAGGATTATAATACTAGTGTGAGAAAACTGCTTGCGCCTGTTTCTTTTGGAGTTGCTTTCGTTTCTCACTGTTTTCCATGTTGGATGCGGGACTTCAATAATTTAAAGAAATCCCTGCGCAGCAAAAGTGTTCAGATCTATCACCAGTCCAGCTTAATTTCACAATACATATCCCATGCAACGGGAAAGGGCAAGGCGGCCAATTTGTAAAAGCCAATTTGAGCTCAATCAAAACACTTAATAACAATAACAGAGTCAAATGGCTGGCGCATGCAAGATAGAAGTGTTCGAGACAGAAAGATAAAACAAGAATGTGAAGCCGTGACTGGAAATTGTCGGAGAACTTGAAGGGAAAATCATGGTTTCAAGATTCAACATGTGGTGATTAGATAGAGGGAAAAGTTGCAAATTTGCTACTATTGTTTGCCCAAAAGGGCAACTTTGACAGCCTTGTTTTTACGTGGCAAATCTGCCACTGATGTTATCGAGGGGAACAAATTTGTTACTGATGTTATGTTTTGGTGCAAATTTGCCATTCATAGTTAAAATTAACATGTCAAACGCCAAAAAAAGGGGGTGGTTTGGAAATCATATTTTGATCTTATGTTTCTTTACCTAAAACTTTAGCCCCTAAGTTTTTGAATTTATCACTCTCACCGTCACCTTCAACATGTTAAATACCCCAAGCACAGTTACTAACAACCCATTGGTTGTGAATCATTGCTACTTCTTCATCTTGATCTACATTACTGATATGAGATGTCATCATCTACCAATAATCTCAACCAAATAATGAAGGACACTTAATCATGGGTCCACTCTCTATTCAATTACATCAACAATTCCATTGTTCCAATTCTTAAATGCCACTATTATTTGATCCTTAGAGGTTATTGCTCACCATCAGAAAGGCCCAGCCCACTGCTCTTGAGATTGCAATGAATGTTGCTTCAGTACATGAGTTTCATCACAAGGGGTCCAAATAATAGATTTATAAAATTATGGTAGCTAGGAGTTAAGAAGAAAATTTTTAATGATTAGATTTAGGCTTTTGCTACCTTGGTAGTTGTTGATATGGCGCTGAAGTGGCATAGAATATTCTCCTTTTCGACAAAATATTTCTATTGTTGGCAAATTTTGCTTTTATTTATAACTTTAGTAACAAATTTGCTCTTATGTGATAACATTAATGACAGATTTGAGACAAAAAATATACAAAGGCGGTAAAATTGCTCGTACAGGCAAGTAATAATGAAAAATTTGCACCTTTTCCCTTAGATATATGAGCACACTAAAGAACTAGCACGTCGTTCTACATAGTGCCATAAACAAGTAGAACCGATATTCTTTACTTACAGGCATATAAACGATCTGGCTCTAAGGAATTAGGGTTGGCAAGCTACTCCAATAACTGGAGAGGAACCGCCAATGATGGAGATCCTCTATATTTTGTTTAAGGACAATGCTACACATAGTAAAAGTTTTATAAAATTTCTTGACATCCAATATCAGTAGTTAATGGGAATTTGAATGATTGACCTAATGACAATTTCAAATATAGTAGTGTTACAAGTTCAAGATTTTTCAAAGAACTCATCATCTTCTTATTAGACTGTCTCTCTATCTTAAGTAATAGTAGTAGTAGTAGTAGTGAAAATGATGATGATGATATTGGATAGTTTGAGTTATAGCGGTTCTTGCATACAATTCTTTGTTTCAACCAACATATGCAGATTCAGTAAGGGAAATGTTTTACAAGATTCCTTATGTTCATCATTTTCCTCCAGAGTAAAAACGATTTCAATTGACCCTAATGGCAAACCATACGAGGATCATGAACTTGGAAACGGGATGAAACAATATAAAGTCAAAAGCCAACACAAATGCAAGCAGTGAATATATTGCAGAAAGGTATATACTGAGTTTGATTTCGTACAAGCAGCTTCAGTGGCAAAAGGACTTAAAGAAGCCACTGAAGTTTTTCAACCAATAATGCCACCGGAAAATTTTGTTTCTTATAACAAATTAAATGGGAAACCGTACTGATGTTGGTTGCAACCTTTTCAGTTGGGCTTCGAATGGTTTTCGGACTACGTTAAAACTGTAATACTTGATTATGAGCTATCAGACAGGTTAATGGAAGCAAGCGAGAATTTAGCTTAATGATCCACAAACAACAGATACGATGTAATTGGCTCATGCTGATCCAAGTATATGTTCCGTTGAGAGGCATTTTAAGTTGGCAAAGACAACTACAAGCCGATCACATGTTAATAAGAACCGAACCCTCAAAGCCAGATCTGCATCATAGTATAATCAGCACACTGATAAGCACGTCTGCAAATTCAACTGCGATAATTAAGCACACTTATCCTCCATTAAACACCCAAACTCATCTACACCTCAGTCACCATAAGATACCAAGCCAGGTTGACCACTGGGAGAGGTTGACCTTGATATGCTGGGAGATGATGAAACTCTTCTGCCACGGTGTTTTCGAGGTGACCTCGAGTGCGAAGATCTACCACTCCTGGACATGGATCTAGATCTTGACCCTCTATTCTTTGGAGAGCTGCCTTCATCTACTCGGGGGCCAAGGCGCGATTTTAATCCCTCACTTAAAGGTCGTTTATCTCTGGGACTCGGACTACGGATTGGACTCTGGCTGTGGCTGCGATCCTTGAATTGCCTGCGATAACCACCTGGACTGCGAGAAACACTCCTATTCCTCTGGCTGTGTCTATAATTGGGAAAGAGGGAGTGGGAAAAGAAAGAAAGATCAATTAGGTCACAATGCTAACCTATGTCAAATCAACTGACGTACGTACAAAATCTGCATACTACTTGTTCAAGGTTCAACAGAGAGCATCTTAAGGGTATTTAGCCCGATTTCTTCGGTACTCTCAGTTTTTTTCTTTTTTTTTTTTTTTATTTTGGAATTTCTCAGATCTAAAAAGACTTCTCAGAAAGTACTGGAGGAAAAGAAAAAGAACAAAACAAAAGACTCTACTGACCTAAGGAAAACAACTGGATACTATGACATGCAATTTAAGTGAAGAAATCTGGAAACTGTAACAGAAGGATGGATATACTTTCAAGTAGATGAATGCCATCTTGAAACTAATAGAATGTAAAAAGAATGTAACATTAGAGAAGGATATAATATGAAAGATAATACTTCAACAAGGGGCATAGATGTGCAAGGATAGATGACCTGGGAGGGCTGTATCTCCTAGGGGGGCTTCTATAACGTCTTCGTGGTGAGCGATTTGAATTTCTGTAGCTTGAATATCTCCACAGAAACAAGTCGATAAAATGGTAAAGCAAATGTAACAAAAAAGAAAACTACCAGTCAATTAAATTAACAGCTAGTTTACCTTTCATGATTTCTTTCAGGAATATTTCTCCCACCGTAACGGTGGTATCTAGGAACAAAATGATCTGGAGAAGGTGTCCGGTATCGGCGTACAAAAGCATACTCCTTAGTAAATCCACGTCCTTTCCTAATACGCTTTGATTCACCATTAGGAGATGAGTTCCGAGGGGACTTGGCAACCTTAGTGGAAGCAGATGATTTCTTTGCTGGACTAACTGAGGGGCTTCTCAAAGACCTGTCCTGACTTTTGGGGGTCCTAGCAGGACTTCTACCATCTCTTTTTACTCTTTTAGGGCTCCTGCTTTGGCTGCTTCCACGATTCTTTCCTTGCCCATTTTTGGGGCTTGGAGATGCACTCCTACAATGTTTCGTCAAAGGAACATAGAAGAATCTCATAAGTTTGTTTCAATACACATGAAATCCAAGCAACAGATACTACAGCCAGAAGATACAAGGAGATAAAGAAAATCAGAAACCTGGATCTGCCTGAGTCATCTGAAATTGGATGCTGGCTACTGGCCTTTTCCCCACGACCATTATTCAATACCTTGGCATTTCTATGCAACAATTCACCTTTATGGGATGATTCATTTGCAGTTCCCTTTGGCTCACTATTCTGTCTCTTTTCATCGGTTTCTTTGACAGCCATTTTCTCAGCAGGTTTCTTCTCAACATCTGCTATATCACAAAAAAGTATGGTTACTGAAACATCTCTGTTTAAGATACAGTTTGAATTACTTTAAGCCCATTCTTGTGTAAATAGAATAACCAGAAAGTCAGATACATAATAGAGAAACAAGTATCACCATCTGTAGGAAATTCATTCTTACTATGATTACGGAGTACTTCATCATCAGAAGAGCTGCTGTCGCTGCTAGTATAATCGCTCTCAGAGTCAGTTAGATTTGCTGAACTCCTGTAGGAATAACATATTCCATAAGCCAAGAGATAAGGACTTCAGGGACAGAAAAGATTGAAAACACAGACCGTTTGGACATGGGCTTTGACTGTTTTTCCCCTCGACCTCTTATCCTACTCCGTCGTCCATCATTCCCTTTTCCCCCACGCCATTTTTTATCTCTTCTCATTGACCTCCTTTTCCGATGTTTCCGCCCATCACTTGATGAACTTGAATCAGACAAAGGGGAATCTGAATCTGATGAATAGGACTCTGAATCTGAGTCGGAGCCAGAGCTGTCTGAATCAGATGAAGAATATCTCCGTTTTCTTTTCCTCCTGTCCTTCACAGACTTCTTGTTTCTGCCTTTGGTAGGCCTGTCAGAATCATCCTCGGACGAAGGAAGTTTTTGTGATTTTTTCTTCGCTGGAAGTATACCGATAGCAGACAAAAAAAAATTAATATATGATTGAGTGAAGGTTCAAAAAGCTTCACTAAAGACTAAGTTACCTTTTTCTTTCCCAATTCCAAGGGCATCCTGACTTTTACTTTCAAAAATTTCACCAGAGTCAACAATTTTCACTGGGCTAGAAGGTGTGCCGCTACTAGTTCCAACTAGCTCCAATGTTTTCACAACATCCATTCCCTTTACTACCTTACCAAAAACAACATGTTTCCTGACATGACGAGAAAAGCGAATTAAATTTTAAACATTTCATTTCTCATTAAAGTACAAAGGTTCATACTGTGGAAAACATCGGCAAAAAAGATAAACAGAAAACCATTACAAAGATACATACCCATCAAGATGGTGTTGTGGTTTGAAGGTTATGAAAAATTGAGATCCATTTGTATTTGGACCAGAATTGGCCATAGAAAGCACACCAGGACCATCATGAGTCAGCTTAAAGTTCTCATCTGCAAAAAGAACATTTACTTATCAAATTCAGAATTTAAACCAGCATTACAATGAAAAAAGCTCCACAAAGAACCCTACCTGCAAACTTTCCAACATAAATACTTTCTCCACCAGTGCCTGCAAACCAGTGAAAGTTCTTTCCTTACAAATGTGAGAATAAATATAGAAGTCGAGGAATGAAGCTCCATTCATTGAAAGGGAGAATAGAAGGGATGCCATCCAAATTTAAGAGCCTACCATTCCCCTTAGAAAAATCACCACCCTGCATAAAGGAAATAGATTAAACCAATTTGCATAACTAGAAATTCATCAGAAATAAACAAAGGCCTATTTCACTAACATTGTAATCTACATGACAGACTGCCATGAAATGGACATTCAAACAAACACAAAGATTTAAGCTCAAAGCATTGATGAGAAAACTAAGGATAACCAGAATATAAACTAGCATTGCAACATGAAAATTACAGTCAAGACCACAACAGCTTGATGGTTGGAGAAGACATTGACACCCAATCAGCATATCCAGCATCTCATTAAATTACAATGATCAATGAGAAATTATGATGTTACAGAAATATGCGCATCACCAGTCAGATTATGTTAGGATTTGTCTATTGGCATAGGTGTGTGCAAAACTACAGCAGGCTATACAAGGTATCACAGCAAACAAGTAACATGTTAATGAAATTACCTCCAAAAATCAATTGAATGTTTAATATATCAATCATTCACCCTCCTCACCCACAAATATAAATGGAAGAACAAATCTGATAGTTGATTGATCTTGCATAAAAGTCAAATGACATACCTGGGCCATGAATCCCTTAATTATTCGATGAAAGCTGGTTCCTTTGTAGTGAAGAGGTTTCCCAGTAGAGCCACCCGTTCCCTTCTCACCTGTAGCAGGTAATAGCAAACACCAACCATAATTCAACACAAAAAATTTATTCAAAGCTTCAAGATGATTGATCAGTTATATATTTATTTGACAAACAGACTTCAGATCTCCAGTTAGTTTACTCTTTCTATGATATGACATGCCTGTATTTGTTCCACTGTTTTCTTTTCCATTAAACATACCTGTGCAAAGTGCACGAAAGTTCTCCGCAGTTTTAGGAACAACATTCGCAAAAAGCTGCACAATCAAAGAACACATTTATACATCATATTGGAAGTTTCCTTCAAGGAAGATCAAAATACTCGTATATCTCGAAAAAAAATGAGTTGGCCAATAAATTTTACCTCGATGACAATCCTTTCCGCACGATCTCTACCGATTGATACATCTAGAAAGACAAGAGGATTCTTTTTCTTACTCATCTCTCCTGCCAAACCATACGATAGAACAAGTTAGTAAATTAACCTATGTAGCCTAACAAAGTCCCACTTTTGTTTATTCTGACTCGAATACTCTACTCACGACGGCCTCATTAAATGCTCAGCTACAGAACTAAAATTAGTTTTCAAGATCAGTAGTCGATGGAGATAAAAGGTGAAAGAAACGATCTTTTTTAAGAAATAACCGCACTTGAACCAAAAGCTAAAAACCCTAAACCCTGGGCATACAATACAATTCAAGATTGGCTGATATGGAATATACATTGTTAATAAAATTGGTAGACATGATAGAGACAAGAGCCGGCAGTGATGGAATATAAGATAGCCAAACCAAACCCTTGAAATTAAAAGGGCCAAGCACAGCGGAATTCAGAGCTACCTTCAGTCGGATGGCACCAAGCTGGCGCAGCGGCTATACTCGATCGCACAAGTTTGGTGCTGCGCAAACAGAAGCCCTTATTATTTTCTTAAAACTTTCCCCCAATTGATTTCCGTTTTGGCTTAAATGTGGAATCGTGCCCCAAACTTTGCCAACGCGGTCACTTAAAGGCCTCAACTATCAACTGGCTTAACTCAGTACTATTATTTTTAAAAGAGGGGCAATTCAGTCAAAAGACTCGTGATAGCTCATCATCTCGTGCCGATCCTCATCGTTGTTGCCAAAAGACGCACTTACCTGGGATTCCCCAGCTGCAGACCCCATACATCTTCGCCACCCGGTCCCCCAAGTCATCATCGGCCAAAATCAGTCTACTCCAAGTCAAGAACAAGAACAACATTTACGGCCACAACATCCCCCTATTGCAGCTCTTCGTCGAGTGAGTTGCTATCGGTTCTTATTCTTAGCTCCAACGAATTATATTTACACACATCATTGTTGGTGATTTCCGTTCGATTTGGCAGACACGCGACATAGAATCACTTGAGTGTTCACATCACCGATGCCTAGAAGCAACAATGAGAGGTTCCGTATAAACTTCTTTTGAGAGAGCAACCGCCAGTGTCAAAGCAAGCGACCGGACGATTACCCAAGAATCCAATTGAAGCGTTGGAGATTGCCGTGTCAGAATTCATCTTCAACTACAAAACTGACCCATTCCGGTTCGTAGTAAAACGGACGTCCAACCGCCAGACCCTCTTCAACTCTAGCACCGACAGCTCCAACCCGTTCAGACAAATGGTGTCCAAGGACCAACACCTAGAGATCTCAAAAAGCCCGCCAAAAGGCGCGTTGACACCCAGCCGCATGGGACAAGCTGTACTTGAATGACCTATACACGCTGTACATGGCGAGGATTTGACACGAGACTACGAGCAATCACGAGTCTTTGGACTGAACTGCCTCACTTTCAAATGTATGAATTCTGAGTTTAGTCGGTTGATAGTTAAGGCCCTTAAGTGACTAAATTGGCAACGTTCAGGACACTTTTCTGCATTTAAGCCTTTCGTTTTCTCTTTTTACTGTTTCCTACTTTAGCCCTCAAACTCGAATGATGAGGACACTTAATCTTCTCAATGCAACTCAATCCAACTCACCCTTAAACTTGTAAAAACTACATATTTTAGCCCTTTTAACTGTTGTGCACATCACATAACCTATTTACTCTAGATGGTGTTTACTCCTGATCTAAGCCTTCGACTAGTCCTTTGCTATCACTTTCTTTGCAACTATCACCATCCAAACCAAGTTAGGTCTCCATAATTAATTGCATTTACGGTACCTAACCTTATATTATTGTATCCTTTTTTATCCTACCCTTAATTTGTTGCATAAAAAATTCCTAACCTCAATAAAATATTCCATGTATGCCCTTTCATTGATGACAAATGTTAAATTGGATGAGAAAAATTGCAAAAAATTAGTTTTAACATATGAAAACTTACTCTTTGCTTTAAAAACCTTGAAAACTCTGTCCCTCTTTGGCCACCATCATCCCTCACGTACCATATCTTTTTCATCTTCACTCTATCACACAACCTCCCACTGGGCCCTGAGGCCACTTTTGCCCTTTTAGTCCCCACCTCAAGAAGGCCCTTAACACTTCCAAGATGACCTCGCTTCATTTCTCAACCCCAAGTCTCCCTAAATAAACAAACCAGATCAATATCCTTGACCCAGGCCCCCCCATTTTTTTATTTTCCCAATGTTATTATATTCTACAACACAGGATTAGGAATTTTATATAGTGTATTTGGGTAACTAAAAATTTTTGGGACTTTTTCTTTCCTCAACTATTAATGTGACCACCTCTTCTAAAGCAGATCTAATTCTACTAATAAATCTCAAGTTTTGAGAAATTGTGAGAAATTCTAGAAGTTGGATTTTTTTTTTTTAGAACCTAATTAAATTAAGAGATCAAAGGACATTTATTGGTATTTTACCCAAAAATTAAAGCAAGGATTTATTGGGGTAAATATTAGCGATATGTGGCATTATATTGTTTAAGTGTCAAGGAACAAATATAATAAATTTGTGCATGGTGCATGAGATGGTAAAATGGTGAAGCAAGACATATATGAGTGGTGGAAATACATGAAAAATACATAGCATGTTGACAGTAAATCAACGTGCATGAAAGTCGCATAAAGCACAAGAAATTCATACATGCAAAATTGGTGGCAAATTATTAGATTAAAAGGCTAGGTGGCAGCAGAAGAACATAAAGACGGACAAAAGCTTGGTTATGTGTTTTAACTTTTGAGCATGAGATGGTATGGTGGCCACATCATCCATTTATACATGCATGATGAGTGGCCTATTCTTATGAAAAGAAAGGATTAAGTAGTAGCATGCAAAACCAAGCTAGGTGGCGATATGAAGATAAAAGAAAAGACTAGGTGGCAACTTTTTGTGAGATAAGCTAGGAGATGGCCGAAGGTACCAAGGTACCTCAAAAACTTTAGAATATGATCAGTATCTATTGAGCTAGCACATCAGGAAGACAAGAAGACAACGCCGAACTAGGTTCTCGACGAAAGTTATCCCAGAGCCCAAGGGTACTTCTTCAGAAAGGGACTTAAAGTACTGGACTAGAGGAACTAGCTTGAGGTAATCCTTGGAGGTTAATAAACTAGAGTATCCATTCCTAAAGTTCCCATCCACAAATGGCAAACTATTCCACCTAAAACTAATGACATCACAAATGGTCTCGTATAAAGATCACAGAGCCCTGTCATCACGTACATATGTCCCAACCAAGAACAAGCATATTCTACAATCAACCTATAAATAATGACAAGCCCCTTTTTACCTAAAGGTAAGGTCATCTTGTCTATTCCTATTCATACCTTAATTATAAAACACATCTAACTTGGGGATTGAAGGTCCCTTCCTAGAAAAACTTCTGAGAACTCCTCATCCTCTTTTCTTTGATGTAGGATTAATCACTCAGGCCAAGTCAAGAATTTGTTCAGAGATGTGTAGAGGGATGATTACTACCAAATTGTGCCGTTTGTGGGAACCCATTCATGGGTCGATGAAAAACACCATCGTCCATTCCCATGCTTTACAGAACAAGCATGAAAAGCATGTCATTTTCCATAATCAAACACTAACAGGGCTTACGCAATTGCAAGGATTGTGGCAAGAGGGAAGATGTAGGAAAAGCTATTGCAAATAAGGTTGCCTACACTATTACTGCTCATACTCCAGCAGTAGAAAACAGTGGTATGAAGATTGCGCAGGTCAAACTCACTAGCTTTGACAAGAAGATTAAACAAAAAGATGAATCGATGATCAAAGTCTCACATGATGATTTGCTCTTGATCACTACTCAGATTGGTGATTGGATCATAAAGCGCGTATTATGCAGTATTGGGGCCAATGTAAATGCCCTGTTCCGTCACTCATTCGATAGCATGTGTGTCTTTCTTTAAAAGCTTGAAAAGGTGATATTGCCTACAAATGATGTAGGCAACACTGAGCTAACTATATTGGGATGGCTCAAGCTCCCTCTAATGCTAAAAAGAAGCTTGTTGGACAATCATATTGAGATTAACGCTTTTGGGATGACAAGGTTCACAGTGATAGATACCCCATCACCATATAATGCCATCTTCAGGAGATGAACCTAGGTGAAGTTTTATATAAGAATGGACAAAAAATGCTTAGCACTGACATTCGCCATTGACAAAGTGGACTCATGTATATATGTAAATCAAGTCGAGGTTAAGAAAAATATCCACGAGGTCCTAAAGATTATCTGGAAATGGGTCAATATACATGACAACCTTGGAAGGTCATGATAAATATAAATTGCCACGCTTAGAATGAATAAAATACCCTAGCAAGATAGAGATCGATAAGGTAAAATTGATCCTCATGCAATATACCAAGATGGGGATGGGTCTATATAGGGAAGAAAAGAGCAAACTGTGATCTTTCCTCATTTCAAACAAAGATTTTTTTGTCTATTCCTTGAAGGATATGCTAGGAATCGACCCAAATGTCATACAACATAGTTTGAAAGTAGACCTAGAAGCTTAACTAGTTCAACAAAAAAAAATGCAACATTGCCCACAAAAGAATTTGTGTGAAGCAAGAAATTCAACGGCTTATGAAAACAGGGATGGTAAAAGAAGTCAAGTATCCAGATTGACTAAGTAATATCGTAATCGTCATAAAGAAAGGAAGTGAAAAGTTACAGATGTGCATAGACTTTACAAATGCCAGGGATGCTTGCGTAGAGGATTCATACCCACTACCTTCAATTGATCACTTAGTGGACTTAACGGCCGAACACAAAATATTGAGTTTTCTAAATGCCTTTAGCAGCTATCACCAAATATGTATGAATTCATATGATGAGGAAAAAACATCATTCATAATTAATGAATGAACAATTTGTTATATGCATATGTTGTTTGGCCTGAAAAATGCTGGTGCGACATATCAATGCCTAATGGATAAGGTATTTGCGAACAAAATAGGTAGAAACATGAAAGTATACATCGACGACATGATCGTAACAAATAGACATCCTGAGGACCACATAGACAATTTAAGGGAAAACTTTCAACTGTTTAGGAAATTTGGCATACAATTAAACCTTGAAAAGTGCATCTTCAGTGTAAAAGTTGGAAAGTTCCTCGGCTTTATGGTGTCCAAAAGAGGAATCAACACAAATTCGGAGAAAATTAAGGCCATCATCGAGGCCCAAACTCCAAAGACTCCAAAGACCATCAGATAAGTACAAAGGCTTATCGGGAGAGCGACTATACGCAGCCATTGCATCTCCAGATATAAGGATTGATGTCACACATTTTTTAAGGTTATTACAAAGAAAGCAAAAAGGACTATAGACTTAAGGTAAGACGAGAAATGTTGGAATGATGAATGTCAACATGCTTGAGAAAAATTGAAAGAATATTATGCCGAATTACTGATGATTCAACTGCTAAAAGAAATAAAGCCTTTGATACTTTACATTTCTATAAGTGAAAAAACAGTAAGTTCGGCCATGGTAGTGGCTTATTTACTAAGTTAATAAGTTCTTACACAGTGTCGAAGTCAATTACCCTATCTTGTAGAAGGTAGTGCATGCGCTTGCATTAGTAGGACGAAGACTTCGTCCATACTTTTAAAGGCATAGGATCATAGTCCGAAGTAGTCTTCCCTTAAGTAATGTATGAAGAAAATAGATCCTTCAGGTCATCTATCAAAATAGTGTATCGAACTTGAGGAGTATGACATCATCTATGAACCTTAGAAAACAATCAAAGCTCAAGCCCTGGCTAATTTCATCATCGAAATACCAAAAGTAACTGAAGACGGTACATTGTCCTTTATTGGCAAAGAGCCAAAATGGACTCTTTTTATTGATGATGCCTCATGGAATGACCATCGAGGGGTCAGGGTTGCCTTAAAAGCCTTAAAGAGATGAAAACCTCAAAGTCTAACAAATTTGGTTTCCCTCTAACAAACAACATTATTTAACATGAGGCCATGATCGCAGGATTAAACCTAGCATGGAATGTTGGGCTAAGGAGTATCCAAGCACACAATGATTCTCAGCTAATGGTTCAACAGTTGAAAAGAAAGTACAAGGTTAAAAAGACAAGGCTCAGGAAATATTCCGACTTTGTCAAGGAACTCATAAAAAAACTTGACTTCATATAAATAGAAAAGGTCCCAAAAAAAGATAATGCCCAGGCCGACGCCTTAGCCGAGGCATCCAAACAATTGGTCTACCTAGAAAAGTTAAGCATCAATGTTGTGATGATAATGAATATTAACAAGGGCTAGCGAATACCGATATGGAACTTCTTAATGACTGGACAGCTCCCCAAAGAACCCTATAAAGCATCTCAAGTAAATAAATGAGTAGGAAGGTATTTCACCATAGGTGACGAATTATGCAGACATGCGTACTTAAATCCTTTACAAAAGTGTGTCAGGGAAAAAAATGTAGAAAAAATTATCAGGGAAGTGCATGAGAAGGTGTGTGGGTCCCATATTGGCACTGATGCTTTAATTGGGGTCATCTTGTGTCAAGGGTATTTTTGGCCCACCCATAGAAGAGACACACGAAAATATGTGCAAAGTTGCGACAAGTGCCAAAGGCACACCCTAATACAACGATTGTTGTTTAAAACATATAAATTCGACAAATTATCCTTGTTAGTTCATCGTAAGAGGGATAGATCTAATTAGCCCTCTTCTTGTTGCCTTAAGAGGATTGAAGTATTGTGTGGTTGCCATACATTACTTCACCAAGTGGATAGAGGCTAAGCCTCAGGCACAAATAATACCTAGGGAAATCCAAAAATTTGTCTGGAAAAACATAATCTGCAAATTTGGATTGCTAAGAATCCTAGCTGCGGATAATAGAACACAGTTTATTGATAAGAAATTTCAAGAGTTTATAAGTAATTTTAGGACAAAATCCATTTTGCCCCGATGGCGCATCCACAGAGCAATGGTCATGTAGAAGTATCCAATCGAACTCTTAAAAAAAGAGTAAAGAAATGGGTCAGAAAAGCCAAAGGGAAAAGGCCTGAGGAGCTTCAGGGTGTACTGTGGAGTTACTAAACAACTCCCATGAAGTCAATAAAAGAAACGACCTTTTCCCTTGTATATGGGAGTAAGGCTTAATTCCCGTAGAAATAGAACATGCTTCACCAAGAGTACAGATCTTCAATTAAAAAAAATAAATAAGGACTAAGGGCCAAACTAAACTTGATAGACGAACATCAAGGAAATGTGGAATTAAGGAGGAAGGTTTTCCAACAGAGAGTCACCATAGCTATGAACTTAAAGGTCAAATAAAAAAATATCAAAGCGATATATTTGGTCTTTTAAAAGGCTAAATTAGGGACCCGAAAGGCATCGCACAAAGTTCTGCAAGCCAGTTAGGATAAATCTTACTTTACAGCCAAATAAGTAAAACCCAGGTCTTTAAACTTCAATATGGTATTGGACAAAACCTGAAGAATATATGACACTCCGACAATATTATGTTTAGAAATTTGAAGTATTGTAACAACTTTGCAAAGAATGATGAGATTTTGTAGGTAAAGAAAATTCTCCTCCAAGTTCCTCAGACTAACATTTTTCTTCATTAACAAAATCTAAAGTCACGGAATAGTAAGTTTGAAGAAACAGATGAATGGAGCACGATGACAAGTTTTCAGTACATAAAAAAAAGGACTGATAAATTACAGTTAGAAGCACAAACACCTGAAGTACTTAACAAGCTAAGATCGGAGAATGAGCCTAAACTTCAGAAAAATTATTGTCTTTCTTCTTCTTTTTCTTCTTCTTCTTCTTCGAATAAGCAGTAAAAAAATCTTAAAAATTCCTTTTGAGACCAGGATGCATGGTTAGTCAAAGGCTTAGAAAAGATATAAAAAAATGATAAGTCAAGTCTAGGATTCCTCTCCAATACTTGATGACATCATGAATAGAACATGTCTTGGAAAACCATGATCACGATGTTCTCGATGCTTTTTTTTTCCTTGGCCAACTTGGCATAATCACTCTCTAAAGTCTTGGCCTTTTCTTTGGACTGATCAGGGGCCAAAGAAATGTCTTTTTTCTGCTTTTTTAAAGCGACAACCTCGGCCTTAAGTCTCTCCCGAGCTCTCATTTCTTGGTTCGCTAAGATGTATTGCCTATTCACCATTTCCCCAGGCTCTCTTATACAAGCAGTGCAGCCCTCAGTAAAGCTCATGATTTGGTCCATCATCAAGGCCTTAAGTTTGGCCAGCTTAGGCTTGCAAATCTTTTTCATGTCGCTGGCCATAAGCGAAACCAAAGCCAAGGCTTTCTTAGCCTTCTCCAGGTGATGTTCATTCTTGGAATGAATTTTCTTATGCTTTGCTAAGTAGTCTTGGTAATACCCAGAAATGGCGAAGATCTAAAAAATTGAGGGGCTAAGTAAGCAAAGATAAAGGAGAAAATCTAAATATAGAAGTCAACCAATGTACTACCTTTGCTAAATAATGGGTAAAAATAGTAGTGGCCATCTCTTCATTTGGAACCTCGAAGGACAGAATGTGGAATGTGGCTTTTAAAATTATGCCTCAGGCAATCTGAAAGACCATGATTTAAGAATCATCATAGTAAAAAAGGTCAATATCTTCCAATATATTCCAAATTGACAACAGCAAAACCTTGCCCTTCGCAAGCTTAGAATTCCTTTTTTGTATGCCTTATTCTTAGACTTATTCGCAGGGTGCTCCAAAGGAACTCTTCTTGAAAAAGGTTTTTTTCTCTCCAAAACCTTCTTACCTTCCTTATTAGAGCAATGACGATCCTCTTCAAACCTCCTTTTGTAAAATTCCACCAGATCCATATCGTTTGAAAAATGGATGAGTAAGTTAGAATAACATAAAAAAATTGTAAAAAGATAGAGAAAGAACGTAACTTGTGCTTAAGAATGTTAGAGAACCTATACTTTTTATGAAGTAACTTAACCAATAAAGGTACTTTGAAAAAAAGGGGGTTAGGAATTCCTAAATCAATTTCATGAACATTAGAAACCTTCAAATGATGAAGGACATTCTTTGTTATCTAATCCCACTTTATAGGAAAAGGGTAAAGGTCGCAGTCTTCTTTAGCCTTCTCTCACTTAGCTATTTCCCAAAATCATTCATCAAAGGTCTTGAACAACACCAACTTTTTTCCCTCTAGTAAGGTGAAAGGATATTTTACCTCGGTTTCAAGTGTTCCCAAAGCCCACTTTCCTAATATACCCCATGAAGAAGTATTTCTTTTGCCAACCTCTCTAGCTGTCTTTAGTTGCATAAGTAAACACGTACTTCTTAACATGAGTACCTCGGAAGAGAAGGTAATAAAAGGAACCATTTGGATCAGGATTCAACTTGTAATATTTTATGAAAATTAGAAAATGAGGGTTCACCTTGAATACCCTACTTATATAAAAGAAAGAATTTATCTGAGCATAACTATATTAAGTGAATTGGTTGACAGCAATCTCATGAAACCGTCAAAAGTCAATTCTCATCTTATGGGGAAGGTACCGAAGACCTACCTTTAACTGTGTCAAGAAAATAGTAATATCATTTTCCTAAGTTCCCATCCACAAATGTCAAATGATTTTGCCTAAAAATCGTAACATAAAAAATGGTGCATGTATAAAGATCAAGGAGCCCTCCCATCACCATACATGCATCCTAGCCTAGCACAAGCACGTTCTATGCCCAACCTATAAATAATGACATACCCCCTTTTGCCTAAAGGTAAGGTCATCTTGTTTATTCCTATTCATACCTCAATCCTAAACATATCTAACTTGGGCATTGGAGGTCCCTTCCCAGCAAAAACTTCCAGGAACCCCCTGTCACCTTTTCTTTGTTGCATGATTAATCGCTTAGGCCATGCCAAGAATTTGCTCAAAGGTATACAAGGGGATGACAACTACCACTAAGTAATGTCGTAAAACAATCATAAAAGAAGTATATTTCCTTACCACGTTCTCCTAAACCAAGTGAACTAAATTTTTTCGAACCCATCTTCAAGCTTTAGTTGTAATATTATTCTCTTATTTGAACTTTCTTTTATTATTTCTCTTTCTAAGTATATTTAGAACGGGTTAGAATGCGTTAGAATGGTGTTATAAGGCCCTTTTAATAGCCATGACCATCCTTGTATGTTCTTCATAGGTATAAGCCCTTTTACCGCCATCTTGCTTATTTTTCCCATAAAGAAACACCACTTAGCACCCTTCATCTTTGTTTCCTACATTTCTTCTATCTATTTTGCCACCTGGTGAGGGTTTCTTGTAGTCTGAGCTTAATTATATGAGCTAATAATTTGGCATTTGGTGAGTAGTCCCAATGCATGTACAAGAAATTTAATTGCTCTGTAACAAGATTGTTCTTGGATGATTAACGCTTCGTTCATCTGTAGCTTAGTTCCTTGAGGGTAGAACCAAGTGTTCATCCATTAAAGCAAGTAAATGGAAAGAAACTTATTGTCTCGCAAATACGTGTGTTTAGCCAAATACTATCTGATTACTGTGTTCCTTGAGCTCTCTGATTGTTTTTTTTTATTAATGTGCACATACTTTATTTATATTTACTTGCAGTTTGCTTCGTAGTTTTTTAATGCATTTCCTTACTGAGTTTTATTTTAGACTCATCCCTTACTTATCTGTGCAGAGAATTTGGATCAAGCTAAATAAAGATTTAGTTATTTTTTATGTATTTTGGTATCTTACGGTGTAGGTGGGTTTAAAATTATGCTAGATTATTGATCATATTATTTTTACTAAACTTACATAAGCTTTTGGTAGCTCATTTTGACAATGTTGTCAGATTAAGCATTTTATAGACTTCTGTGGACCTTAGCAAAGTAAAGGAATGCCTTGAAAATTTTGAATGAACTAACAAGTATACATCAATTTAAATGGGAATTTTGTCTGTATAGTTTTGGTGAAAGGCTTTTTAGCCTTATAATTCTTGTTTCTGTGTATCTTAGACTGATTTCTCAAGGACAATGTTTCATTTTTAACAGACTTATAAATATTCTAAGTTTAATGATTTTAAATACAAAGCTGTTTAATTTCTGTTACTAGATTTCTTATGCAAGTTTTAGTCTTCACAATTTTAAGCTTATTTAACTTCAAATACATTTAACCAAGCATTATTTATCAAATAAAAGTTATTCAAATTTTTAAAATAGTGTTTGACACGTTTTGGGTGTATCAGTCTAGTTTGCAAGAAATCTGTCATTAAAAAAAAGCCAGGATTTATCTGTATAGAGCCACAAACCACTTTGTGTTCTTGTTTAAGCTAGAAAAATGATTTGACTCATTCATTTTTATTTTTTAAACCATCTTTTTGAGTACCTAGCTAGGGAAGGTGTGTCAGTTGATGCTAACGCTAATGAGGTAGTCAGGCAGTGCTTGACAATATAAGCAGAGTGTACTTTAGATAAGGCAGTGGCTATTGCTCATCGCCAAAGCAATGCTTAAACAATATTTATTCATGTTATCTTTACCTTGTTTGCTCTTCTTAATGATGTTCTCTATGATTGATTTGAATGCTTACTCGCCCAACTTCCTCTCTTACTTGACTAATCAGGGAGTTAGGATCCTTGCTCACCTATCTTTCCCTATAACCTGATTGATTAGGATCCTTGCTCGACTCAAAATTGTAGTGGATTGAGCCTCTTCATCTTCGCGCATAATGATGATATTGATGATAATCATGGAAGAATATGTAAATTACTAATTGGAAAGACAAGGAAAAATCCATTGCTAGCTGAAGTTTGTGCTAATGATGCTTTGAAGAGCTTTTTGTACTCATTGAAACAATTAATTGAAGTTATATAATTGAAAGCTACAAAATTTTGCACAAGATATTAATTGAAAGGGATAAATTTAGGCACAAATTGTGAAAGTGAATAAGAAAGTAAAGAAAGCAAGGAATATAGGGAATAGGAGATGCGATGCTCTATCCACACCACGACCATCACCACACATAATGCTCTTCCCTAATCACCATCACCATCACTTCCTATTTAAACCTAGCTTAAGTCAAACCCTAGAAGCCAAAAGAGCTCTCCTAATGCATAACAAATTTTAGTTCAAACCTTCAACTTTTGTCAATGAAGCTCATTTGTTTTGGATGATGTAAGTTTTCAATTCTAATGAATGTTTAGTTAAACCTGAACATTAGGCTTTTGGATAATGACAATGGTGTAGCAACGTGGGGGTTATGGAGTCGCCACCAATCGGTTTTTGTCTAGGTCGATTGGACACCTAAAAATGGTCTGCGAGAGTTCGGGGGTTCGGGAGTACGGTTACGTTAAAATAACTCTATTTTAACGCCCAAAACTGGTACCTTAGTTGATTTCAATTTTGTTTTACTTGCCTTTAAATAATTTCAGTTAACTTTATAACTAGAAATTTTAACATAATCATCTAGATATGATTTTTTATTGGTGTGGATTTCAAAATTTTGGTGATTAATTTGTATAATTTTCATAATAAATTTGGATATTTTCGAACCATGGATTCTATCGAATCACCCGGACACGAAATTCCATGAAATTTAATTTAATTTTTATTGTTAAATGCTTTAATTAAATAATAATCCATATCATAAATTCTGTTGAATTATCCGAATATGAATTTTTATCTTGGTATTTAATTTTTATTCATTTTTTATTACAAAGTTGATATTTTCCAAATCATAAATCCTGTCGGATCACCCGGATATGGAAATTAGTAATTTAAATTTTAATTCTTATTTTATTAAATTAATTATTAATTTAATTTTGTCATAATTTTTTTATGAAATTTTGGATTTTTTTAATGATCTTAATGTTATATTTATTTTTTATATAATAATCCTTTTTTTTTTTTTTATTTGATTTTTTTTTTTTTTTTCTTTGAAAGATTTTTCTAATTTAAAAGTAATTACATCTAATTTATAAGTCTAAAAAAAATACTTAAAAAAATTAATTTTTTGTGGAATCATTTGGTTATGACTTTTTTTATTTGTTTAATAAAGGAACCAAAAAGTTATATTTTTGTTATTTAAAAGAAATAAAAAAAAACAAAGTCTTGATATTCATATATTTCTTTAAAAAAAATTTGTTTTGTTTTTTTTTCTTCTTTTTGCTAGATGACAAATTTTAAAGTAACTATCTAAAAATTAATTTAATTTTTTTTTGTAGAAATCATTTTATTTTTTTTATTAGATACTTTGTTTTATTTATAAAAAGTCTGATATTTTTTTACAAACCATGGGTCCTGTCGGATCATTCAGATATGGAGTTTAATTTAAATTTTAATTTATTGTTAGTTATTTAATTAATTATTAAATTTTGGTTATAAATTTTAATGATTTTTAATGATTTTAATATTAATATTTATTTTTATTTTTATTATTTTAGTTTGACGAAAGATTTTTTTTTAAAAAAAAATTATCTAATCCATAGATTTTAAAGATATACTTAAAAAATTAATTTTTTTTGGAATCGTCTGGTTATGATTTTTTTAATTTTTAATAAAAGGAATAAAAGGTTAACTTTTTGTTGTTTTTAAAGAAATAAATAAAAAAATGTGTTCCACAATAACAAAGGATGGGGACTTTGTTAAAAAAAATAAAAATGGATTTTTGGTTAGGCCTAAAAAAAAATAAATGGAATAAGGTTAATTATTCACATAAGAAAGAAAAAAAAACTCTTTTTTTTATTTGTTATTATTTATTTTTATGGCTAAAAGTGAAATAAGTTTAACCATCTATATAAAAAAAAATTACATAAAGTGAATAAAGGAAAATAAATAAAAATAAAGTGGGGCCTTTTTTTTTTGGCCATCCACTTTAAAAAAATGCATAAATTAAATAACACATGTAAATAAATAAATAAAATCACATAAAGTAAATAAATGGAAATTAAAGGACAATAAATAAATAAAAAGAAAGAAAGTGGGGCTTTTGGCCATCCACTTAAAAATAAAATTGCATGAATTAAATAATTACAGAAAATTAAATAAATAAAGAAAAAGTGGGGCTTTTTGGCCATCTACTTAAAAGATAAAATTGCATAAATTAAATAATTTCATAAAATTAAATAAATAAAGAAAAGTGGGGCTTTTTGGCCATCCACTTAAACGATAAAATTGCATAAATTAAATTATTGCAGAAAATTAAATAAATAAAGAAAAAGTGGGGCTTTTTGGCCATCCACTTAAAAAGTAGGAGGTATAATCTTCCATGGAAAAAAATAAATAATAAGAAATAAAAAAATAAACAAATAAAAAGTTTATTGTTAGTTCTGCTGAAATAAATAAGAAAAAAGATTAGTGACCAAAAGGAATAAATATGGAAAGATGGAGGATTAAACCAGAAGTTTACCTAAAGAAGTAATTTTTGAATTCCTGCGAAACTGGAAACAGAGGCGACGGCGAGGGATGGGCAGGGGAGGTGGCTGACGCGACGGCCGTGGCGTACCGGAAAGGGGACGGCGCAGCAGGGGAAGGAGGGAGGGAAGAAGGGATGGCCGAGCAAGGAGGGAGAGGGAGGAGGGTGAGCGGAGGGAGAGGGAGGAAGGCGAGCTGAGAAGGGAGAGAAAAGAGGGAGGCGACGGAGGAGAGAGGCGACGGGGGGGAGGTAGGGGCGTGACGGAGGCAAGCGACGGAAAAACGACGAGAGAGAGAGAGAACGATAAAGTGATAAACAGAGAGAAAGGAGAGTTTAGGCTTTCCTGGAAGGAGGGAAAGAGGAACAGGGACTACATCTACAGTTTTCCCTTTTTTCCCAAAACAGCTCTAATCTTGATTTTTTTTCCTGGTTTCTTCACATATTTCGACCCGTATTTATAGGGGAAGAGGCCTTTGATTCCTATAAATAAAAAATTCAAAATTTAATTAAAAAAAGACTTATCACTTAATTTAGGAAAAATGACAGTTTCAGTCCTTTACGTCTCTTTGACTTTGGATATGTTCCTGAAAGTTCTGATTGAGACAATTTTGTCTTTTTCTGTCAATTTGGGCCTAAAACGTCTGTTTGGCCCAAAAATGACGCGAAAAATTACCAAATTTCCTGAAATTTCCAGATTTTGTCATATTTTCCCAAATTTCTCAATTTTGTCATTTTTACCCCAAACTTTTCATTTTTGTTAATTTTTTATGGAATTTTATTTTTTTATATTTTATACATACATATATATCATTATTATTTTGACTAACCCTTATAAAACAAAATGCCCTCTAAACTAATTAATTTAATATAATTAATTAATTAATAATAATAATAATTTTTTTATACACACATATAGATATTAACTTAATTAATCCTATAAAACAAAATGCCCCCCTAAACTATTTAATTTAATTTTCTCTCTCCATTCTTTTTTTTATGTATAATAATAATTAATTAATTTTTTAATTAATTGTTTTTAAAAAAAAAAGGTCAGACGAAATTAGGTGTCAACAAATGGAATAAAAGAGGCAATGGAGGAGGAAAAAGATCTCATTTTCATTTTAACTAACGAATAGAGATAACCCTTTGCAAAATTTGAAGCGAAAATAAGATTGGGTTCTATCATATCTTTGTTATGTCTTCGGTTCAATAATATGCATAGCTACTTTTGACTATCCAAGTCTTCTGCCCACAACTTAAGAAACAAATGAGAACAAGTGTCATTCGGAGTAAATAAGTCACATGATACACACAAAGGTCAAGAGGGCTAAAGTGTTCCATTTTTGCAAGTTTAGGAGATATTGAGTTGGACTGAGTCAATATTGAGAAAGTTAAGTGTCCGAGTTATCTAAGCATGATGACTAAAATTAGCTTTAAAATTTTTCCTTTTTAAATTTTAGCTCGAGTTTAGCAGCTCATAAGGTAAAACCAATGTTTTTGGCAAATTAAGCGATAAGAAAGAATGCCATCAAATCATCGGCACCTGTTTGGTTTAACAAAAGCACAAATAAACATACATGTCCATATGTACATAAAGGTTTTAAAATGGGAACTATTGACTTATGGTAAGGCTAGGCAAACTACATAATAATAGATAGGCAAGTTCACATTGCATTGGTTTTAATGTGTTGATTATATATCTAAATTATCAATTTATTAGAAATTTACATTTTAAAGAAATTTACATGATAGTTTTAAGATCTTTATCTAAAGATTAAAGTGTTTTCATGAATTCTTGTAACTGTATAATAATAGAGTGGGCAAGTTTTTTTTGCATTAAAATGTTTATATAATGTGATTATTTTCTTAAATTATCAATTTATTAAAAATTTATACTTTGAGAAGTTTTAAAAAATAATTTCAGTATATTTTTTAAGAATTAATTATTTTTGAACTTCTTAAAGTGTATGATTTCAATGAATTGATATTCCGCATTCGCTGGCAAAACGACAACGAAAAATAATGCCTACAGGTAAAACCAGGGTTTGAGAAATGACACCGCACTTTACACAAAAATAGGCACTTAGAAGTAGGCAGATTGTAGCCGAGATTCTGTATGGTTCATACAATAAACTACTTCACCCCCTAAATTTAGGATTGTTCATTCTCATCCTTACTTTTGTAATGGATTGTATTCAATTATGTGTATAAAAAAATATAAATTGATAATTTTTCAAGTAATTGCTTTACGTAACATTTATACAAAACGAATTGATGCTTGTACTGGCCAAGACAATAAAAGTATAAAACAATAAAAGTGGTATTTGGTGGCAGGATTTTTTTTTTTAACTTAACTCTGAGAGTGTACCCAACTAAATCAAGCCCAATGAATATTCGATAAGAAGTCCAATTCATATACTTTTGGGCTGGGTCCATTGCGCATGACAGACTTTTTCCTTTCAACGGTCAACAAAACAGAAAAACTTCCCGTTTTCGTTTTCCCTTTTCCCTTTTAACCGGAGCTTTATTCCGTCCCAGAAGCCGATACACGATAGCTTTTCCCGAAAGCATTTTTTCGAAGAAACTTTTGTCGTCAACGTTATAACTGCATGCTTTCGGGGAAAGAAAAGAACGATGGACAAAGTGCTTTTGGTTCAAATGCCGGCAGATCATAGGATTTTTGGGAGAAAATCAAAGGACCCAAATTCAAGTAGTTTCTAAGAGGATCAGTCAAAGCCTTCAAGTCAAGATTTACGTAGTCAAGATTTACGTTTTACATTTTCAACTTTTATTCATCTTAAAATAGGTTAGCCTAACCAACATAACCCAAAAGAAAAAAAAAAAGAAAAGAAAGAGGAAGTCATCATTCATCAATAGACGGTGGAACATTCAAAGGTTACTAGTTCCAATAAAATAATGATAATTAAATAAACAAATTGAAATAACCTCTTGATGAGTTTATGGTAATGAAAATTGGAATATTATTATTTCTCTGTATAGATAAGAGTGAGTATTATTTAGATAAAATTAAAAAAATTAATTATATTCAAATAAAATAATTTTATTGTTCTTTTTAGTTCAATTCATTTGGACTAAAATAAAATTTATATTTATATACCGGATTGTTTATTAAATCATAATATGAAATCAAATAAATTAAATAATAATAAATATGTCACCATTATCTATATTCATGGAAGCATGACTATTGACCGAAGGAACGCCCAGCCTCCACTTGAGATCATGAAACAATCACCCACCGGTTGACTTCAAAATTCAAAGGCCAGAAAGCTAGAAACCGGTTGGAAAAAAGAAAAGAAAAGAAAAGAAAATTCGCGTGTGATGGAAAAAAATAGCGACAGACACATCCAAGTCATTAATGGTTGTGGGCATCACACAGGATCCACAGTAATCGACGGCTATGATACATTCGTCATCTATCACATAATCGTAGCCCCAAAAATACCATTTAATTTGTCTTTAAATCGTTGTACTTATTGTTTTTAGGCCAAAATACCCTCACAGTCCCTAAACTCGATTAACCAGGACACTTACCCCCTTAAACTTGAACTTCATCAACTTAGCCCCCAAACTTACTAAAGTGGGTTAGTCAACTCCTGCGACTTGACCCGTGTCTGTCATGTGCTTAGTGTCATTCGTCCCCGTTTGCTAATCCTGTTCATCTGTTTTCCAAGCATCTTCTTCTGCGAAATCCTCGAAATAATCAAAGATGACTTTCCATTGTCAACATGTTCTCCGGCCGGGCTATCGAGCAAGAAAACCAAGAATCCAATCTTCGTGATTGATGTTGCCTGTGCCATGAAAACTAATTCTAGTGATATAAACCAGTTGCAAAATTTGGAGCATAAGCCAGAGCAAGGAAGAGTAAGGTGTTTTCTTATGGGTGAATTCCTCAACAAAAAATGCAGGAAATTGGTATATAGCACGGGCCTGGCGGCAGCATAGGGATTGGCTGTGCGCAGTAGACTAGGCTTCGAATTTATTGGGGGAATCGAGTTTGTCTTCCGCGTTCATGTGAGTTGTGGTGTAGGAATCGAATTTGAATATGGGTTCACTGGCAAAAGTAAAGGATTGATGATCATGAATTGAGATATAATGCGTATTGGATTGGGTTTATCAATTTTTATGCTATTCGAGGAGGATTAGAGAATGGATTAGGAAAAGGTAGAGAGGTCTCGATGAAGATGGTAGCTTGTTTGTAACATTTACAATATCATGGTAAATCTGTGAAACATTAATAAGTTGAGGACAGTTTCTGCAGTTTCTCCTTCTCTTGTTATATTGTAAATAGATTACACATTTACTCCCTATATTTTATGTGAACTTATAATTATAGCCCAAAAGTTTTATTTGTGTCACTGAACGTGAACGCGGGTGTTCTCATTTCTTGTACCTGGACAAACGGAGGCAGACAACTCTGTGAAAGCCCATCACGTGACAGGCACAGATTAGTCAAAGGGGTTGACTGACCACTTTAGCAAGCTCAAGGGCTGAGTTGGACTGAGTTCAAGTTTAGGGGGTTAAGTGTCCTGGTCACCCAAGTTCAGGGATTGAAGGGATATTTTGGCGTCTTTTTTATAGTTGGCTCAAATTACTTATTTTACCATACTATCTTTTAAACTATCATTTTAATATTAAATTTTTTAATTTTCTTAATTTACATATAAAGGTTAAGGATAAAAATGGAAATATAAACGGTTTGATCTTCTTTAGTTTTCGTGCTAAACCAAATGGGAAGGAGTAGTACTTTTAAAGAGAAGATGAAAAGAGTCTAGGAGTAATTTGTTTAATGAAATAGTCCCTACTCGGACGTTGATTCCAACGATTCTCTAGAAAATTTCTCTGGTTTGAATAGAATTCATCCTCTACCGTGTTTGACAAGTTCAATTTGGGATTAATAAATTTTCAATCACCTCCCTTTTTATATCACCGCCTTGTTCCCCTCTGTTTCATTCCACATAGTCGTTTCAGAACAAGAACACTCCCCCCGGGTTTACTTTCAGAAGCTCAAGACAACTTGACAAGCCATGGTAGCTTCATTGTCGGAGGATCAGATTGCCGAGTTCCAGGAAGCTTTCGGTGTAATCGACCGAGATTCCGATGGTAAAATTAAACACTACACTACTATACTATACTACTGCCAATTCTTAATTTTTTTTTTTTTTTTTTTTGTTTTCAAACCAAAACTACATTAGTAGTACTAGTAGGAGCATGTCTTTACGATAAATATGCTTGGTAACAAAGAAGTGATCAGAATTAGAGGTTACAAAGGACTGTCATAAACGCTTCTCTAGTAGTAGGATCTAATTTAACTGTTGATTAAGTAGCTAATGAGTCGTTAATTACTTGGCAGGGTTGATTACGTTGGATGAGCTGGAGAGAGTGATCCAATCTTTGGATGGGAATTCCACCAGAGAAGAAATTCAGGCCATGATTGGTGACATCGATGCAGATGCAGATGGCATGATAGATTTCGGAGAGTTCGTAACCATTATGGCTGGCAAACTCAAGGTACTTAAACTTAACAAAGCAACCTTCAGACTATTATTACCAAATAAAATGTTTCAGAAGCCGAGTACTAATAATAATATTAATAATAAACAGACTGGAATCTGACTTTATATGTTGTTTTTCGGTCTTAAATAAATGACAGGAAAATTCGGCTGACGAACTAAGCGAAGCATTCAAAGTATTTGACAGGAATCAAGATGGGTTCATATCGGTGACTGAGGTAATAGAATTTTCAAGATTAGCTGGATCTGACTGAAGGTTTTAATTTTTTTGAAATTTTTTTTCTTTTTACTGCAACAGAGGCAGAGCTATAGTTATTTATTATGCTACAAACTATAAAATACGATTAAGTACACTAGTAAGATGCTGGATATCCTACTATATATAAGAATAGGGCTCTTAAAACCAATTCTTCACTGCCTGATTAGGAGATATGATCCACTTTACCCAATTACAATTTGGTTTGTAACATCTATTCCCACTCTTATGACGTGGCCTATACCCGACTTAAAGGTTCTGACTTTTTGAAAAAGGAACTTAATTTGATCCATCTGCGCGCATTAGCCAAGTGTATGATTAGATTAGTGGGTAATCAGGGTGGTGTAATCTAATCAGAAGGAAATTAACAAACTTGCTGGGTATGCATTTGATGCAGTTGAGACAAGTGATGATGAATTTGGGGGAGAGACTAACAGAGGAGGAAGCAGAGCAGATGATCCGAGAAGCAGATTTAGATGGAGATGGACAAGTCAGTTTCGAAGAATTTGCACGGGTGATGACCTTGTCTCTCTAATTAATTGCATACCATGTATCTGGCATGGGGATGGGGAACATAAAAATCAAATAATTAGTTCCTCCCCGACATGGAGAGAATGTGAATTTGCATCACTTCCTTTCCCACCTAGCTAGCTACATTAATTCCTTAACAGCAAATAAATATTTCATTGAGTTTAGGAAAGATTTGGAAATGTATGTACAAATAAACTAGGAAATGGCAATTAGATAATTGCGCTGAAATAGACAGGTCGCGCGCCCAAACTTTTCCCTCCCCAAAACAAAAACTACAATTTGATGAACATCCCAATTCTTGTGCTGATTAAGATGCTAAAATCGAGTACCTGCAATCTGTTGTAATTGGCTGATTAGCTGATGCCGAAAGCATTTCTCTATGAACCCATTTTATTGCCTCCCTATAAAATAAAATTATAAACATGTGTAAGTGAGATTAACAACAAATGGTGGTTCTCCATGACATGGTGAGAACTAAGAAGCACTAAAAGAGATCACTAAACTATGATGCATGCAATTCATACATTCACCACTATCATCTTGTAGTCACCAGGGGATACTTCCTGAGAGAAGTTCAATATACGGCTCCATGTCTCCACCTTGATTCATATTTCCAAGTCTTTTCAAAGCATTCCATGCAGCATTTCAAAGTTTTCTCTCAGTTTCATCAATATTTGTTACTGCCAACCAGGCATCTGTAAGAAAATCACTCTTTCAATTTCACTTCATTCAGAAAAAAGCTCAATTTATCTTTGAAAATCTCTATCTCTTCAAGCAAATCAGCACATTTTAGCAGTTGTTCAAGTTCTTCTTCTAATCGTATGGAGCTCAGACCACATATTCTCCTTGTAACTTGGATCTGATTCTATTTCTCAGCTCCTAAATATATCTTCACAAAGGCTAAACAAGTAACAACCTAATTACCTCAAACTTTTACGGATAAGCTTTAGAGACTGCATGCCTTACCATCCTACTCCGCATTCCCGCATCAAAATGCACATCGTCAGCTTCAGACCGCTTTTTCTCTCCTCCTTCCTCCCTCCCCGTTCCTCCATAGTCTCAGACCCAGCAGGCGTTCCAGTTCCTGTTCGTCCCCACCAGGAGAATTAGCAGGGGCACTGCAGCAGAAAACCTCTAGCAATATGCAAGAAGAAAAAAAGAACAAGGAGGAGATACCTAACCGAAACCAAAATTTACATTATTCACCCTTTTCACCCTTTTTCTAGCAGTTTGGCACAATAAATAAAAATATAAAAAATTAATTTCCGACTGTTTTTGTAAGGTTATCACTATTCAATTCAAATTGAAAAAAATGAAAGAGAGTCAGAAACTCAGTTAAAATATGAGCAATGGATTTGTAAAAGAAAGCGGATTTGTTTTCATTCTATCTCAACTTGAAGAAACCATCATATTACTCATAATTTAAAATTTAGGATTTAACATTTCGAAACTTCATGACCTTTGAGGGGTCCGAGGATGACAAAGCGATGATAAATCTGTCAATCTTTCCTATGTTCGTTAGTAGTACTTTGGATCAACGTGTTACTTTAATAGTGCTTTTGCTATGCTTCCTGTACAAGTAGTTAATGTATAAATTCGCAACAATAAGTATATATAGCTCAATGGCAGATGATGCAATTTAACCTTTTTACCATCCCCTCGGATGCAGACTTTATACCAGGCCACTGCCACGTTCGACTTCCGTCAAGGAGAGATAGAGGGCTGCATGTGGAGGCTTATTTTTTCAACAAGATGTTAGTTTTGTTCTACTTTTGTTACATTTGTTAGTTCAAGTGTAAATTTACAATAAAGGGTATGATTTGTGGGTTGAATGTGCAATTTAGCCGAGAAAAAACAAACAAAAGAAAAAGGTCAGTGCAAAATGGTAAACTACCAGAAATTTCCATAGGACCATATATAGAGAAAAAGACTAGCATTTGAAAATTTGTCTACCACAACTGAGACAGGGTTATCGGGGTAAGCATCAGGATAATCCTGGTCCAATGACAAGAAGACAGAAAAGTGTTTAGGATATATTTGATTGATACTACCGTAGAATTATACTAGCAGTGAAATGGTTCTTGATTCGAATCTCTGTTTCAAACTGCTAAGTTTTCCAAATCAAAGGGATCAACTTGCATATATACTAAAGTCTGGGTAAATTAGAGTCATCATCTTTTCTCAAACTTAACAGATTTTTTTTTTTCATCCTTCGTTTCAACTTTGAAGATCTCTACTATATCATAGAAAAAGTTTTGAAGAAGAAGGAGAGCGAAAAAACCTGTCTTTATGCTTGAACTCCGTCAACAGGCGACACTGGATTGTGGAAAATCATTAGTTTACCTACATTTCTCGGATCCGATCTCATTGATCTTTTCGGATCAAGCTATATATATCGTGCGCGTACCAGTGAAAAAAAATAAACCTTGTTCAAGAATCTTCAGATCTTTTCCGGCAAGTTTCAACCTAAGTGTGAGGTCTGGTTCATAGACACATGCATAAGCTAACAAGCCTGGAAAAAAATCTGCTGGAATAGAGGAGTAAAGAGGGAAAGTAAAACAAATCAATTCATATATATTGAGGGAGAAAATAAAAAAGAGGAAATTTTGAAAAATGAAAGGACCAATTCAGAGAATATGTTTTTTTTTTGGGAAATTGACCAGAGAAGAATTTGGAAAAAAAGTAGGTAGTGCAGGAACTGGATCTGGGTATTCTTGTTTGGTTTAGATTCCCGTGATCCAACAGGAGGTGAAGCTACCCGCATGATCTGATCTTAAATCCTCGACTGGGAATTAAGGAAGTGAATTTAGATCATGCTGGCAGCTTCAGCTGCTGCTGGTGCACGATCGACTTGGTCGCTGCAAGGCCAACTAGCACTTAGCAGGCCCCCACCGAAAACAACTCGCAACACTAACTAAAGCATATATAAAGAAGCAAAGAGCTCAAACAAGTAGCTAGCTAGGTTTGCTCGAGACAGGAGCAGCTGATGGAATCAATATATACAAAACAGAGAGAGAGAGAGAGAGAGAGAGAGAGGGAAGCTTGATGGGGGCCTTCTGTATTTGTTGTTCTTGTTTTTTTCTTTCTATTTTTTGTTTGTTTTTTAAAATGATACGGGCCTTCTCTACTAGTAATTGGCAGAATAAGAAGAAAAAAATTGGCAGAGTGGTCCAAAGTGAGACAAATTGAATATTTGTCATGGCCACGCCACTAGCTACCAACCATGCAGACAAGCAAAGGCTGTGCCTCTGACGAATCAGAAGTTCCGAAATTTTTATATACATAAACATAACCACCACACATGCTTCCTCTAGGTTTTACCTCATCAACTTTACTTAATTGTCATATACACAGTGGCCATCATGTATTAGTCTTAAAATCTCTCTGTCTCTCTCCCTCTCCCTCTCTCTCTCTATAGCTTCCTATTCATGGATCATGAATGCACACATCGCCATTACCATTGTCTGTGGGGACCAAGCTACGTTTAATATTTTGATCTATTATTTTTTTTTTTGGTATCTAGAGTTATATTTTAAAAGAATGTTATAAGGAAAATCTTATTAATAAGTTTACTTTAAACGCATCTCGATCATACCTAATCTCATCCTTTAGGTGCAGAGAAGAGAAACCTCTTGCACCACGATCAGATAGACGCACAAAACCGACTAAAGAAATAGTTGCAGTCAATTGTATGAAGTGATTGAATGATAACTAAAATATTCAATCACGAATATCCTAATCATTAATTAGTTCAAAGTGATTGAAACATTCAGTTGCTCCTTTGTGAACATGCTAAACAAGAATGACTATTTTTCCGTTTCATTTTTTTTTCTAATTTTCAATTTGTATGTATTTTAGGTGTTTTATTATTTTTGCAAGTTTTTCAATTTTACCCCTTGATTTCCTATGGTGCCGCCTTCACTCCTTTGGCTTTGCCATCTTCTCAAGCACCTTTGTTTCTATCTTCATCTAAAATTTCTTTGGCTATATCTCTCCCAAATTGCAACTTTGGTGGAATCAATTTTCTTTTTTTGTCAAATCTCAATCGAGTAAATCACACAAAAAAATCACACAAGATAGATAGAAAGATTAGAGAAAGGGAGAGAGATCAAAGTTGAAGGAGGTTGCGAAGCCGTGGAAGGCAATCAAGTAGGAGCAAAAGAGGGAGTCATCTGTGGAGATGGTGGAGGTGTGTTAGTCATGATGGCTGGAGAAGGAGAGAGTCTTGGTTGGAGAGGCAAAAAAAAATATAGATGAGAGAAGGGAAGAGGTTAAGGAAGAGGGGGGAGATGGAAAATGAGAGAATGAGGAAGAATGAGAGATAGAGATGGTGTTATATTTTGATAGGGGTGACTAATGAGTGAGTGAAATTGAAATAGTTATTGAAGGGCGACTGACTGAGAAATTATTGCTACTGAAAAGCTATTGAATTGGGGCAACTAAAAATTTCAGTTGCTATTCAATCGCTAAAAAAATAAGCTCTACCAAATAGTGACTAAAGTGTGACTGAACATATTTTAGTTGCTCCTTTCTATCTCTTTCTTTTTCTCTCTTGTAATACACAAACCAGGATTTGAACTTTGACTAACCACAAGAAATAGTGAAATATCATATCAATTAGCCAACAGATCATTGGATTCTACCTATTATTAGATCAATGAAACCAGATTGTATCTGATACTTTAATTTAACACAATAATTACTCCCATTCAATACGCTAAAATCCTGTAAATGCATGCTCACAATTGAAAAAAAACTGTAAATTTCTTAAGAAAGTGCATAAACATGTTTACAAATATATATTTGCAAATGATACCACTACTTCTACTCTGGCTTAGAGGGTGAAGGTGAATTAACAGAAGAATATTATTTAAATAAACCTTTCTGACACTACCAAATATATATAATTACTTTCTCCTCTTGGACGTGTATATGGATGGCTTTTGTTTTAAAAAATGCTAAACATAAATTAGGGGATTTTTTTTTCTAAATGGTTTACTAAATGGTTTTACAGATAAGTCTGAATGCACTTTGATGTCCTCCCATATAGTTGGGTTTTGGTGAAGATGAGACTTTGGATTGTTTTAAATTTTTTTAATGAACAATAATATGAATAGATTTAAGTCAAAATATTTAAAAAAGTTAGACACGGTAAAGATTTTTGAGAGTGAGGGAGTAGGTACTGGCTCGTGTTCGAAGTTTACAAGGCTGTTCTCAGCAATGGAGAAGTGGTAGCTGACAAGAAGCTTTGGGGTGAATGAAGAAAGACTGTGAAAGCGAAGACCTTGAGAAAGGTCAAGTGCCTGTTCAAGAGGACATTGTGGATCATGCTTTTACTGGTCTTGCCCTCTTAGGTCACTTTTGCTCCAAATCTATAAATGAGGATGAAGAAGCTCCGGAATACCTTTGCCACCTTTTTTATTTTCTAAAATCTATACAAGTTAATTTAAAAATTATTTTTATGTGAAAATGGTGTGTTTTTTAAATAAAGATTTCATTCTGACATTAAAAAATTTATAAGAACAATAATAATTATATTATTCAGACAACCTACACACGTCCTCCAACTATTGATTAAAAAAGAAAGAACGTGTAGCGATGTGATTTGTTTGGCTAACATCTCCTTGGTTGTGCTTAAGCTGTTGAAAGCTGAGCAAAGTGCATTTGATTTGGTGTCACCTTACTATACTCCTACTTAATTTTTCAATTATAAAGTTACTTTCAAGTGGATTAAGTAACGTTTAAATGAGTCTAATCAGTAAAGTGATCGGGATAAAAAAAAAGGGAAGTTAAAGATCCGGGACAAGGCATGCAGTTAAAAAGCAGTACTTTTTTTTCCTTTTAATTTTCCTATCTGTTTTTCCCAGCTAAAGTTCGTTATGATGACTCGGCCTTGTTCTGGTCCCTGGAATGTTATTTATCTTTTTGGGTTAAGTCAGTGATTGGTCATCGAAGTTGTACCTCACTTTAAAGGAAAAGTACTCACTTTCTTTTTCTTCCCAGTGTTGTGGCTAAACCTCACGAGATCACCATGCTCCATGTTGACTTCCATTTTACTCCATGACCAAACGAATAAAAATATTTCTGGGAAAACATACTGGAGGTGTACAAATTCATTGTAATACAAATGCCCACTATTTGAAGTTGCATTTTTGTAAAACATGCTTTATGAAATTTCTAATAATATTGCTTATGTGATGGGCCATATTTTCCGATAATAATGAAATATAATTTATGTAGGTGGATCGTATATATGCATTTTTTTTTTGTTTCTAATTGTTTATAGAAATTAGTATAACAAGTACTGCTAGACGGTTAAAGTTTCACAAGCATCTAAGGCTCAGCTCTTCAAACAATTACAAGGTGCAAATGTACATCATACAGGTACATTAATCTGATAAAAGTTCGTCTCACGTGATGAATTGATCTGAAAGATAAAACATTCAACAATCGAGGACTAATGCAATACGAATTTGATTCTGATATGGAACAAGTGAGTGTGCGGCGTGGTGATGGGATTGAGCAAAAACAGAGAGCGAGAGTGCTGTTGAGAAAGAGGAATATCCTGGAAGGACAGCAGCGGGGTTTGACCGAGATTTGGTTAGTGCGTTTAGGGGCGGATGTAACCAGTCGAAAGGAGGGGCCTTGGGGAGGGGGGTCAGAGTGTGGAAAACAAGATAATATTCCGAAGGAAAGGTTCCTCAGAAATTGGCTCAAAAGGGGGAATATACAAATCATAAGAGTTCCACACTTGGATATTATACAGCGAGGGAAATGTGGACATGCTTTTCATTATTTCCTTGGGAAAAAGTGTGGAGGGACACGGAGGGAGGGAGGGAGGTTCTGCTTTTTCATATATAGCTGGACTGACAGCGACTCTCCAAACAGTTTCAAGTTTGATTAGACGGAACCATGGCCTATTATCACTCTATAATATATGCTACCTTCCAGCCTTTTTTAGACTTTCCCATGGGCCTTGTATATATTGATTATAGGTAAATAACAATATTACATATTGTTATGTTATGACTGCGGTGGTCGTAGACATAATAAACTGTACTGTGAGATACAATAGTCCTTGAAAATACTTAATAGTCGCTTGTTCACTTCAACTTAAAATTATGTAACTACAGACAGTTTATCAAAATTGTTTATTATCTCGCCAAACGAACAAATTTATTCTCAAGTCATGTTATATAACGGGTGAAAATATCAGATGCGATTCCAAAAGCAAAGAAAGCTTTTTGAGAGCCCGAACAACCGAACAATTAAAAAAGCAATAACTTGCTAGCAAGCAAGAATCTTTCTGCCCTCCGAGCTAAGGTAAGGGAAGCGGGGAGCGACGGCGGAAGTGGCTAACGACAGGTGTCAACGATTTTGCCACGGTATGAGTCAAACTCCATTGATAGTCCCTAAACTTTTTGTTTCTAAAAATTTCATCATATATTATGCGTTTATGGCACTTTTATCCTTCCCTACTATGACTCTATGAGTGAGCATTATTTGAATAAAATCAAAAAATTGATTATATTCTAATAAAATGGATTGGTTTCTTTTCTAATTAGGTTATTTGAACCTAAATCAAATTTTATATTCAGTTATCGGATTAGTTATTGAATCATATATTTAAAATCAAATAAAACAATTAGACTAAATAATAATAAATATTTTACTATTATCCATAATGACCTTACATATATAAAATTTATTTTCTACTAATTTTTACTATTATCCATATTGACCCTAAATATATAAAGTTACTTTCTATTAATTTTGAATAATATTTTGTCTATCTTTCTTTAATTTTAAGTATGAGATGTAAAACTTTTAATATTTATCTTATTTTTTTCATTTAATATATGTCTAAATCTTAGAAAGAGAATCAAATAAACCAAAATATAATTAATATAGTTTGAATCGATTTTGATACGTAATTTCAATAATTTAGATATACTTTATAAAAACCAAAAATCGATTAGATCATTATATTCGGATTGGTTCTAAATTGAACTAACTAAATACTCGTCCATACTTCCTACCACATATGCTTGCCACGTCTGATTGCCATGCCAGTAATATGTTTCACATCACCACACATTTTGGAAAATTTTAAGGACATCGGCAGATATTGGCTTATATGAAAATATTAGTACGTAAAAACTATATTGATCGATATACCTATAACAAAAATAGCAGTGCGTAAGTTACCCCTTTTGCTCATAATCTCTCTTATAGTATCGTTTCTACGTATAGTACTCCCACTTTCTACTTCGATATAATAATTGTCACTCTTGTATTTTTATTAGGGAACTGCCATCACTTCAATTAAGAATGATAGACATATCTATATTATTAAGAACGATAGACGTATCTATATCATTTATTTAGGGGCTCTTATTAGGTGATAGGTGACAATCATTATGACCCAATTTAGATTATCCATCCATATGAGTTCACGTGAGACCTTCATGAATAGATGATCCAAATTGGATTATAATATCTGTGATCACAACAATTTTCTTTATTAAGTCAGTGCACTCTGGCAACAATTTAGGATACCGCCTCCATCAATTGCATGGTAGAGATTAGGGGTGAGCATGGGTTGGGTAAACCCGAAACTGAAACCGAATCACCCTCATTGAGTTGGGTTGGATTGGGTAAAAATTGATCATGGTTCTCGGGTTGGTTCCACATATAGGAGAATCGACGATTTTTTGGTTGGTTCTGGTTCCATATGGAACCAACCCGAGGTGGAATCGAACCCGAGATATATATATAATTATATAATAAAAATTATAGTATTACTAATATATCCATATATACACACACATATATTTCTTTGAAGTATTATGATGGTTATTTTGTATTTTTATATTAAACTCTTAAACCGATGTTCCAAATTAAAACAGTATGGAAGTTGTGGGATCATTTACGAAATTTCTCCATATTTACTTAAATCACTTTGCTTTATAGATCCACCACTCCTAAGTCATTTTGCTTTCAATCTTTTATTCCAGACTACTCTTTATGACACAATTATGATATTTTTTTTTATTTGAGTCATGCAAAATTAAAAATTTATGACGTTGCTGGAATGAAGTAAATTAGTTGAGATAAAAGATACCCCACAAACAACTCTTTTGAACCATTTTTGTAAGAACAACATTTTAAATTCTTTTGAATGTATCTAAGTACATATATTTAAATATTAATTTAATTGTATATTATGTTGAATATGTCATAAAACTGATTATGGATGTAGATTTATTGAATTTTAGTGTTGTTATAGGTATATGGTATATGGTATAAACCGAGAAACCCGAGAACCAGAACCGAGAAACCCAGAACCATGGTTCTGGTTCTGGGTTGGGTAGAAAAATTTTGGAACCGAGGCCATTTCGGGTTGGTTCGGTTCCACCATAAAACCGAACCAACCTGACCCATGCTCACCCCTAGTAGAGATGTGTCCTCCATTTCCGCTATCTTTACAATTTTCCTTCAAAATAACATGATATTGTATGAAAAAACATTTATTGTATTTTTTTATTAAATAATCTATGAAATAATTAGGGTGCATTTGTTCTTATTTAAAAATATAATTTTATTTCATTTTCAGTTTTTTGTATGATCTTTTATTATTGGAAAGTTACTATTTGTTTTTTACCCCCTGCTTATCAAAGGAATAGTTTTTTTTTATAGAAATAATTAGTTTTGTAATAAAATTTTGATGTTTTTAAAGTAAAATAGAAAACAACAAAACTACATGCTTTGCATAAGATAAAAACATAAATAAAATAGTGTTTGGACATCTTGTAATGTTATATTTCAATTAGTACATAAACTTCAAGGACGAAAAGCACATATGTCAAACTAAATAATTTTAATCACTTATTAAAGATAATCTGAATTGTCTCCACAATTTAAATGGACTATTCATTCTTCCCGCAATGTCAATGGCCAACCATTATCTAACTATATACTACTTATATCATCGGCCCTGAAGTATTTTCACCTCAGTGAGGTTCACCCGTGTCAGTAAAACTTTTAAACTCTTTAAAAATACATAATATTTTTTTAAGGACCCACTAAAATTATCAAATAGCTATATTAATTTAAAAACATAAGTAAAATTTTATTAAAAGATGTATAATTATTTTTTCATGAATATGTTAAAATTAAATTAAGAATTCAAAATTTTCTTTTGTATGTTATATGTAAATCTTCAGTAGCAAAAAATAAAAATTATGTTGTATGTGAAAGATTAATGATATATATATATGGACATCATAAGAAAAAAAGTCTAGATCCATCCCTGCGTATTAGGTTAGGAAATCTTGAATCATCGATCTAATGCCCTCTAATTTTGGACTTTACATCAGGTGAATTGCACATTGAAATTAATCAGGTAATTCAGAATACCTCTATAACATAATACTACCAGTATACTGAACTACCCATCACACTCTTCCCAACCCTTGAACCCTTGACCTTAAGGGAACTGCTTGAATAAAGGCTCCAATCCAAACCAATAAGATTTTTCCAGTTGTGCTATTGTCTTCTTTCATTCTTGAACTTTATTCGACAATATTTTAGGGAATCATAACGACTAAAATATATTTTTGTTTTACTATATATACCACATGCCAAAAAATTATTGACAACTTAAACTTAGTAGATACTTTAGTTAACCATCACATTATTTGGTAAAAAAAAGTTTTATGAGATTCTTTCTAGATTTTGACTTTTCCCCATTTGGCTTCAATTCTTAAAAGATTTTTTATTATCACAGTTTAACATTATTCTAATTTGATTTTCTTTCAGTAATAATTAATTTTTTTTTGTTTATAATTGTAAGATTTATGATGATAGTTGACATCATATCATATAATATAATTCTGAAAATAATAAAAGACACTTTCCAAAGACAACGATAGCACTTTCAATAAAGAGACTACAATAGGTTATCATAATAGTTTCTCTGCGTTTATACACTACTTTTGTTTGTTAATGTTTTCTATTTCACATCACTGTTTGTAGTTAATAAGCTCTTAGCATCTAAAATGAGTGACCGATGGTATAATTGTAAGTTTTAGAAAATTTAAAGGGGGGAGATAAGAGATCTTGAAACCATATATAGAGGGCCAATTATGTTCAACCAAACTTGGGGGTTTTATTGTTTGGAATTTTTCTTATTCTTTTAAGTAAGTTTAAGTACATATGTTGTAAATGATTTTTGAGGGAGAAAAAGCAAATAAGAAAATTCAGACGTACGCGCTTGAGTGGCAGTCAAACCCCTACGAGAAGACTAGACCAGTAGATCCTGTGGGGAAGACAACCAAACACAAGCGGACCAAAGTATATTATTATGAGGACCAGGCTCTAACTCCATTCCCACATCTGCGTGATTAATTGATTCGTCAACAGCATGTGCATTGTAATTAACGACAGTAACTGAAAATATTCTAGTGATTAGTTAGAGATAATATAGTCTAAGTTGTATAATTTTTTTTATTTTAAGTCGTTGTTTATGCTTGTATGCTCTCGTTTTTTCTTTCAATTACTGATCTCGCTCTCACTTTTATAATTTTTTTACTTATTTAAATTTTAAAAAATATCATTTTTTTGCTCTCACATCCCATTTTAAATTTTGAGACGCTTTGTAATTTAGAGTATAATCATTCACGCCACGCGACCTACATCTTAGTAACCTACGTTAATCAGACATAGGAATAGATGTTAAACATCAACAATCTGTTTATACGGGTGTAACAAATACACTAGTTATACCATTTCATATTTTTTTTTATATAAAATTTAAATTATATTGAATAAATTGTTAGATTAATTGAAAATTTATAATATTTCATTTAATAATATATTTTTATTAATAAACTTCAACCGTTTAAGTTTTTTCTGATAAATGATACTTAGGAACTTACATCTTTAATCAAGTTAAAAAAATTTTATGTATAAGTTTCATGATTGAAATATTTCATCCGATGGTTAGATTAATTATATATATAATAAGCAAACAATTATTACTAAGTGCTAAAAATGATGTAAGCCTCTATACCAGCGGATCCATATTACTCGATGTTACTTGAATCCAAATTTCACGGACAAATTAAGTGGCCGACAAGGAAACCGGATGCCAAAGTGTTTAATCGAGTGAGTTAATTCACTTCAGTACCGAGAGGAGTAATTTTCAGTGGCAATCAAAATAATTGCCTTGGTGATTAATCAAATCACTAATGCATTATTAATTGTACAGACCACATTGATCTCTCTTCCTGCTTCCTAGAGAGGTTTGGTGTTACTGTTACTTAACTTGATATTATATTTACACTTTTTATGTTCTCAAAACTACTCTTTTTATGCATTTTTAAAATTCTAAATTAAACCATCTAACATCTATTTGCTTTACTGTAAATTTCACTATCCGGTATATTTTTATAATTAATAAATATTTTAAATTATCAGTTTTTTTCTCTATATAAAACTGTATACATTACATTACTCACATTATCCTACATTGAACATTCTGTTTAAAATGGACATCTTTCATAGCTTGAGGTCCAAATCACCAAAACCAGATGAATGTCTTAGAAACTGCTTGAATAATGACATAATATATACTAGAATCGAAGTTGTAGAGCCTTTTTAATTTTTAATTATCTAACTGAGCTTTAATTTTATTTGCCAAAAGTGAAAAGTAGTAGTTTTGGATAGATCTTGATAGAATAGCTCCTAAGTAATTTAGAATACATGGATTTTATGTAAAACAAGAGAATATGACAAAGCTCTTGTTGCCAGGTCAAAGGAAAGCTTTGACTAAACATTCACTCGGATTTTCTAAAATTTACCTCATGCTCAGCTGCCCTCGATTATAAAGCCAAAGTGTTTTGAAGAGTTTGAACCGTCAAAAAAAAAATTTAAATAATCATCCACATAAAATAAGTGATTAATGGTGGGTCTATTCTTGCTATCCTTCAATCCAATAAGTGAACATGATATTTGAAACTGAAAAGGATAACTGGACAATGTCTCTACACAAAGAATGATCAAATGTGGCAACTGGCAAGAGGGTTACCTTGACAGATTCCTGTTGCGCAGGTGAGAATTATTCAGTGGTACAACCAACAATTTTTTTAAATTTTTTTTTGGTTTTGGACCATTTGTTCTCTTTTCTCCACCCTGAACATTAAGCACACTGCCTAAGACTCATCATCTCTCCACCATTAAATTCCATTTTCATTTTCCTATTTCAAATTGACCGTCACGTTTTCGTTTTCAATATATATATATATATATATATATATGTTCTATTTTGTCTTAAAATGGCACTAACAAAATAAAAGAGGAAAATAACGTGTATGACCACACCAGCCATTGTCTTTCTTTGTTTTTTTTTTAATAAAGTTTGAAAAATTCCTCTTATATTCAAAGACATTTCTCAAAAAGCATTTCCAAACAAGAGCCAACGCCCGAAAAAGTAAAAAAGGACGACGTGAACTTCCAAGTACCCTAGACGCATGCTTGATATAATTTAAGAAAGGCATACAGTTAAAGCGGAATAATAAGAATATTTCAGAAAACATTAATTAGATTAATGAGTTAAGTTTTTCGTTTCGGTCAAACATATGAAAGTGGGGCAAGTATGAAACTGACCTTGGGCTTTTTAAAAAATTATAAAAATGCCACGAATTAATTTTGTGGCATCGCATCTGGGTTTTGCTGAAGCGACATTCGGGCAGAATAGTTTGTGAGTTCTCCTGGTTGTGTAACCTGGCCGATGCACCCCCTGCCGTGTTCTGCGTCCTCCGGCAGGCCTGACCGTAGGATTTGGCTCCTCTTAGCATTGTGAATCTGTTCGCAGCTGCTTTCGACACCAGCCTCCTCCATCTTCCCCCTTCAACGTCTTGTGGATTGGTGTTATGATAGAATGTGAATGCAGCAACCAACAAGTGAAGAACTTGTGGATTACACTTCGTGAACTTCAAAATGAGAATTTAATTCCGTTTTCTTCCTTCCTACTCTAGTACCATCCAGAATTGGCCACCCTCTAAGAAAGCAAAGTTCCCAATATGGACGCTCATGGCAGAGTTGTTCCTCAACAATCCAAACGAAAATGATGGCCATGTCTTAACATTTATCAATTTTTTTATAGTCAATCACTTGTTTTTATATTTAACCATTTTTTTAAATTTTTTTTTGCTTTTTTTAGTTTTTATCACTTTTTTTAAATATTTATTGCATTTTAGATATTTTAATCACTTTTTCGGTTTTTAGTCGCTTTTTAAAAATATTTACTATTTTTTAACATTTTTCACTTTTTTTAATATTTTATTACTTTTTTATATATTTAATAGCTTTTTTGAAAAAATTTTGGCTGTTTTTAGTTTTAATCGCTTTTTTTTATTTAATCACTTTTTTTAAATTTTTTTAGTTTTTTATTTAATCAATTTTTAAAATTATTTATTGCATTTTAGAATTATTTATCACTTTTTCAATTTTTAATAGATTTTTAAAAATATTTACCAATTTTTTAACATTTATCACTTTTTTTATATTTTATCACACTTTTTTATATATTTAATAGCTTTTTTGAAAAAAAATTCGTTTTTTTTTGTTTTTTGATTTATTCGCTTTTTTTTTTTATTTAATCACTTTCTTGAAAAAAAAATTCACTTTTTTTTAGTTTTTTTATCATTTTTTTATTTAATTATTTTTTTAAAATTATTTATTGCATTTTATAATTATTTATCACTTTTTCAGTTTTTAATAGCTTTTTAAAAATATTTACCAATTTTTTAATATTTATCACTCTTTTTTTATATTTTGTCATTTTTTTATATATTTAATAGCTTTTTTGAAAAGAAATTTCGCTTTTGTTTAGTTTTATTCATTTTTTTATTTAATCACTTCTTTTTGAAAAAAATTCACTTTTTTTTAGTTTTTTTTCACTTTTTTTTATTTAATCGTTTTTTAAAATTATTCATTGCGTTTTATAATTATTTATCACTTTTTCAGATTTTTAATAGCTTTTTAAAAATATTTATCAATTTTTTAACATTCATCACTCTTTTTTTTATATATATTTTATCATTTTTTAAATATATTTAATAGATTTTTTGAAAAAAAATTTCGCTTTTTTTAGTTTTATTCATTTTTTTTTTTAATCATTTTTTTTTTTTTACAATTTAATCGTTTTTTTAAAATTATTTATTACATTTTAGAATTATTTATCACTTTTTTCAGTTTTTAATAGCTTTTTAAAAATATTTACCAATTTTTTTTATCACTTTATATTTAATTGCTTTTTTTTTTTAAAAAAAAAAAAAACCACACTTTTTATTAGTTTTAATCACTTTTTTTTTTTTTAGTTTTTTAATCGTTTTTTTATTTAATCGGTTGTTTTGGAAAATTATTTATTAAATTTTAGAATTATTTATCACTTTATCACTTTTTAATAGCTTTTTAAAAATATTTATTATTTTTTTTTATATTTATTACTTTTTTTTTATATAATTCGTGACATTTTCATAATTTTTTAAAAAATTTAAGGTTAGTCTCATCCGTTCCCAACTTTCACGTGTTTGGCTAGAACAAAAAATTTGACCCTTTAATCTAACTAATGTTTTCTGAGCTGGCCTATACCTGTAACTTGGGGGGATATGTGTAACTATTAGTAATAATGTCAAGTCTATGCATAACAATTCATGCGAAAATGCACTTGTCCGTCGTCAAATAATTGGCGGACAATATAAATTTAAGTAGCCTGTACAAACAAGTTCACTCTAATAACCATTTGACATATTTACTTTACAAAAAGTAATTCTGTACGTAAAATCTTTTCAGCTAAAATTAAAGATCGTTCTTATCTACGAATTAATATGTGTTTGGAAGGAATCTTACTCGATAAAAGGGGTCCCCAAGAAGGAAGGAGTGATGCTGTCAGCGCATGACCTAGCTAGGGTTAGACTTCAATCCTACACATGCTCGTGTTTGACTAGCCAGAGATAGATCATGCTGGCAGCTTCACTTTTTCGACGACTGCCTGAACACCCCAACCTACTGCATAAGCGGCAGAACAACAGCTAGCAGACCAAAAGACTTCCGACCTACAGCTACAGAATACATATATTGGGAAGATTTCCTTTGGAAGAGCAGACAAATGAATAGGAAAAAGAGATGAGACAACTAAAACCCTAAACCAATAAGTGGAAGAAGATTGGAAAGGAATTACACATGGCCCAGATATAGCATTGACAGGAATAAGGGATAAAAGTTCAAGTTAATCAAGCAATCGATAGGGCACTAATTAGCTTTCCAAAGTTTCAGACTACTTGAAGGCTAGTTATGTTGCAGAAAACAAAAAACAGTAGCTCCAGAAGGACGGAAAATGAAAAAATCGGAACCAGCAAAAACATCGCGAGAGAAAAAAAGAGAAAAGAGAGGGGGGGAGGGTCGGGGGATGCTAAACTAGTAGTGGGTATGAAACTGAGGGAGGTGAAGACTGAGAATGGACAACACATTTCATACGGACTGCGTTACTCATAACAAATGGGCTTCAGATCAGAGCAACGTACTGTGTAGCCTTGAGTTCCAATCACGGCAATGCATGCGGAAATTGAATGTTGAAAAAATTAGACTATAGGAAAAGTTTCTACTGTTTATCAACAGTACTCCCTGCCGCCGCCCTTTTTTTTTTTTTTGGCTTTTTCCTGCTTTGTCATAAAACCTCTCTTTTGGTCCCTGAAAATTTAACGTATGACATACTGATCCCCAGCTTTCTCCTTCTGTAGAAACATAGGGTGAAGGCTGTTTGTTAATGATGGTAAGATCGGTAGCTAATAAAGTATGGGGACTAATACTTGAATATAATAATAATACAGATATTGAAAGTTCGTTTGTCTAATTTATAGCAAGCCCCGTCAGGCGGTTTCCATGTTTTTATTTTCTTTTGCATTCCTGGAGAATGTTCAAATCCCTCTTTTGGTCCCTCAATATAACAATTTTGCAGCTTTTGCAATCTATTGAAAACTTTAGAAAAAAAAAATTGGATGCTTTATTTTAAATTTAAAAGGATAGAGCGTTAAATGAAAATAAGAGACATGTTTTATTAACCATATTAAATACCAAAAAAAATTTTCTTTTATAAAATTTTATTCAAAGGTTTAGTTAAATAAGTCAGATTCAAAGTTTTGATTAATTGAAACAGATATATAATTTGTATAATGCACGAGTGCTTTTACATGGGATTTGATTAAGAGTTTTGATTAGTTAAAATATTTCACAATTTGAATTACGTGGAGGTGATTGATTCTTAAAAAGTTTCATTTATCACTAATTCATTAGTAAGTAAAAATCTAGAAAAACTTATGCATATATATTGTTCAATGTTATCCGATATTATAAATATCAGAAGCTTTTTTCTTTCTCTTGATAGTTTTTATTTGAATTGGTTAATGAAACTGCTTTGACAATTTTTTCTCTATTATCTTTAATGCTTTCCATTTAGCTATTATGTGTATTTATAATTATCTATACTTGGATTTTATTTAATGTCAAAATATGTCTTATTTCTTTATATTATTCTAGTAATTACTTACATTATTACATGGGTCTCTACATACTTCGATTACTTCTAGAAGAGACCAATATTTGTACTATTCATTTATAGTGAATTCAATTATATATTAACAGGGCTTCTTTCTTTCTTTTTTTTTTCCCCCTTTTCTTGGATGCTATTGACTCTTTTTTAAATTTGATCCCTTTTCACAAGGCATTCACCTTTTTTAGAGCATGCGTTGCAATTTCCCATTTTTAGTCTATTTCATGTTTTGTTTTAGTTAACACTCAATTTTAATTCTGAATTTTCACTCTTTAAGAAGTTAGTCTCCAAGTTCCATCCGTGTTCCATTTTTGTCCATAAATTTAATAACTATTGGACTAGATGTTTTTCTATTTGCTCTATTGATTCCCAAACTTTTTTTGTTGTTTTTATATACTATCTTTTAAACTAAGACATTAGTCACCATAGTTTATTAGTTAAATAATTTTTTTGACTCTACTAAATCAATTATTAAACCTTTAATACATAATTTTTTTCAGTTTGTATCTTAGCACAATTTTTTTTCTTCATATTTCTTTATTATTGCTTTCTGAAATAAAACTTTAATCGTTATAATTTGCCTACTTTTGACTATGGTTCTGGTTGATTTGGCTTAATTTATTTTTTCATTTTATTTTTATTAAGTTAATAGGTTAGCCATTAATTGATTGACCTAAGTTAATACAGTTTTATATTTTTATCATTTTGTTCATTATTGATTATTGAATTTTGTAGTATCAATTATTTACTTTAAGATTTATAGTTAACTAAAATAATTTGGTTCATAATTGCTGAAATTTAAAGTAAATTTTTTTAAATAAATTTTTTATTGATATTAAAAATTAGGGTTTGAATTAATAATATTGTATTTAGTCTCGGGTAGCAGTAGGACGCTAAATTGGATTTGAATAAGATTTTCGATCCATTAATCTTGATTTACAGCCTCCATCCACTCCGTTAGATGCCAATTTGCAGATACTTAGTACAGTACTAAAAAAAGGTTTTAATCTATTTTAATGTTATTATGCATGGATCATCAATTACTTAATTCCGCTGCATCAATTCGTATGACCACCTGGTAATTTTCTTTTGTATAGTGACAAGTAAGTTAAAAAGTAGCTTGCATGAATTATGAGGATAGCTAAGATAAGTGTGAAACGTGAGATGGCTGGAGGCTATTGGATGGAAAATAGAAGCGGGCAGGCAGGCAGGCACGCAGGCACGCAGGAGATCAGACTAAGAAGGTGCAGAACAGGTGGGAGAAGGGGCGGCCACAGCAGGTGGGGGGTGCTTGGTTTTGGATTTCCAACTCGCTTCTGAGTTGAATTCACTTTAAAGCAGTAGACCTATATCACTCTAGTACACAGTGCTACTGCTACATGACCAACATAGCTTAGGACCATTATTTGCTGTACTTCTTCAGGCGCTACCTGATTGCGCAGAAGCCACACCCCCCTTTGCAATTACTACGTACTACCACGATTACTTCATTTATTGGCAAAAATGGCCAAATTTATCATTAATTTTAGGAGTGGAGTAATTTTACTATTAAATTATTTTTACAGGTAAATTTATTATTAATTTTTTAAAAAACTACAAATTTGTTATTGATCATCAAAATTGTTTAATGTGGCAAATATAAAAAATTTAAAAAATATAAAATTTAAATTCAAGTTTCTTTTAAATAATACCGTGACTCCTAAGTTTTTGAATCTATCATTTTAATTATTATTTTTACTCCAACAAACACTTGTACTCTTCGCCACTTTGTAGTTTGTTTCTCATTGATGTTACCTCCATTCTTTCATATATCACAGTAACACTCCAAAAAACACTCATTGAAACAAACTCTAATCAAATATAGTTCGATTGATACATGTTAAATTAAATTCAAAGGTACTGCAGCTTTAAAATATAAGAACTAATGATAGCAATAGTGAAGAGTTGCACTGTGACAATAGAGAAAATAAAAATAAGAGAACTTAACAATGAGAATGTGTTGTTAAATATAAAGTTTTGACTCATTTATATGTTGAAAATGTATGGGTTAGAGAGAAATTTTTAAGGACTATTTTAAGAGTCATACTATGATAAAATTACCCATAATAAAAATGTTAACAACAAATTTATTTGTAAAAAAGTTTAATTATAAAATTACTCGACATCTATAATTTGCTGGTAAATTTATCCCTTTTGCTTTATTTATTTATGCTCAAAGCCTCAAACTACACGAACGAATTCTATCGTCTATGCTCACTGCAATTAATCTTATCCAGAGCGTGATAATTAAGTACCTCTCCGCTCTTCATATTCAATAATGAATTATAAGTTATATACAAATAAATATTCAAAAGCAGTTTTACAATAATAACGTTGTAGTTGTGATTGAAGCTGTGTAGAATTTACCTGAATTTAAACTGTTTAATCTCAAGCTTTTAAAAATAAAATAAGGATTATGACAGATTATGTTTCTTGACAATGATTACTTATGGCCAATCTGAATTTATGAATAAAAAACAAGATCCCATCTCACCTAGTTTAGGTCACGACTGGGACACTCGGTCTTAGTAATGGCTGGAGTTTGAACCACTTCCCCCTTTCTTAATTTCTAACAATGTTTTTAAATGTTGATTTGGTTATCTTTGAGCTTCAAAAAAGCATATATTTCTTTGTCACTCGTACTATACAAACACCTCATTTAAACCTATGCTTCTACACTTAATTCTTGAGTACCAAAAAAAGAAAAAACAAGATCCCTACATAATTATGAATTTAAGCACTTAGATATAATATTAGAGATAAACAAGAAATGGTTTCAATAGATCTGAAAGAGAAACCAATTAGTATAACTCTATCCAGGTTTCATGAAGATGTCAATTTGTCGTGAGTTAAAATCTAGGGCCAGTTCATTTTTGGGTAATTAACAAAAGCCCCCTGTAATTTGAATTAACCTATACTTTGTTCATTCTATTTTTAAAAACTTACACTTTACTTATTGCTTCATTTATAGTGTCTGATAATAACTTCTGAAATCTTAGATTAAACTTTATGATAATTATGTTTCAATAATTTTAATATTTTTGATATTTTTTTTATAGCTAACAAATCTTTGAAAAATATTGATATGCATTTACAAGAAGAAAAAAGACATTTATAGAATGAAAAAACTATAATTTAAAATATTTATTAACTATAAACAAAAATATTAGAGAGACTGATATTACTAGAAGATGGCTATTATATGGTTTAAATTACAGTTTCAAAAGTTGTTATCAGACAATATAAAAGAATCAAGGAGACAAAATATAGATTTTTAGAAATAAAGGAGACAAATTGTAGGTTAGGGTAAACATTAGGGGGTAATTGCAACTTTACGTTTGTTTTAACTTGAGTGAACTGATTTATTTTCACTTTTAAATTTTTTTTGTCTGAAATTAATTTTATTTTAATAAAAATAAAAAATATATTTTTAATGGATTATTATAATTATATAATATTAATTTTAAATAAAAAATATAAAAATAAAAATAAATTATTTTGAATAAATTAAAATAAACTGAGTGGAACCTTGACATTTCATATGCTAATACGCTAACTCTAATGGTCCTTGTACTTTATTGCAATTGTCTTCTATTTTTGAAAAGAAAAAGAAAAGCTTTTACCCTTTCTTTTGGTTTTTTTTGGGTTCCCAATGCTTGCGATTGTTGGATAGGGCGTCATGATGAAGGGCGGCAGGGGAGGAGCCAACATGTTGGGCTGCTAGACACGAGTTAAAGCAAAAGCAAGTAAAAAGAGTCGGTCTCTGCTTAATTACCAACTCGATTCAGCTTCTGTATTAATAGTGTACAGTCTAGCAACACGCGGGCCTATATATAGGCTACCAACAGTGCTGCATGTGTGTGATAAGAGTCGCAGGCTTCTGCTTCTGCATCCTACGAATAGTAAATAAGCTAGTAAATGTCTAAAGCCGCTTTTAGCCCTCGAACTTGATCGACTCGGATAGACAATCCCGAAATTTAACTCAGCCAACTCGCCCCTAAACTTAAAAAATTGGTGTATTTTAGCCCTTTTACTCTTGTGCTCCTCACGTGACACTTATTTCTTAACGCCACTTGCTTGCTGTTACTGTTTGGACGAGAGGGCGTGAGACTTTGGCGTTTACAATACTTGCTTTTGATCTGCCCTTCTATTTGCTTCTTCTATGCTACTTGCTATTACAACACTTGCTTCCATTGCTTTTGTTTTTTTTTTTTTTTAAATTTTATTTTGACTTTACATGTGTCTGTTTGATTTGTGGATCTAACCATTTATCTGTGCAGGATCTGTTAGGCCTTTGTCTTTCTTTGTAATCTTCTTGCCTTTTCTTGTATTGTGTTCTTTTTCCTTTTTGTGTGTGTATTATTATGGATGCAGGATCTGTGAGTTCTTCATATTTGAATAGGCAATCTTGATACCCACTTCAAGAACAATTCCTACCCGAAAGGAATTCTAAGGAAAACATAAGAATTTATATTCCACTGATCTCATTATTTAGAAAATTATTGAATCTTTCCTGGTTGATTTTGGTTTGAATTTTTTGGGTTTTACTCTTGACCCAAATAATGAATGATGATAACTTAGAGAGTGATCAACAGCTGGACAGATTCATCCCAAACAGTTCAGCAATGGGCTTCGGTTATGTGCATTAGATGGGTATGGAGACTGGGAAGGGTGAAGAGAATCCGGAAGCGAGCTTGCCGTCCAGATAGGCCTACAGGAAGCTGCTAACTGAGACCCTGAACATGAGCCAGGCCCGAATCCTGGCCTTTAGGGACAAACCACCAGCACCAGTCGAGCTGATCCCGAATGAGCTCTATAGCACTGCAGCTACTTCTCTGATCGTATTCAATAGCAATGGTACCTGCTTCTCCGATCGTACTTCTTCACAATGCGGCTGTAATCGCCAGCACAGAGGAAGGAAACATCACCATTTCTCTCACCTTGGCTGTTGCTAGAATTCATTTGTGGCGATAATTGTGCTGATAGTCTCGAATTCTATGACTTCTGGGGCAGATTTCTCAACCCTCTTTCGCTCTGGTTCATTAACAGAAGAAGCGCCTTACCTGTCCCGTCTAACGTGCGGTAGCGGCGTGAAGAAGACGGGTCACATGATGAGCACAAGGACAAAGAGGGCTAAAATGTACCAATTTTTCAAGTTCAGGAAGTGAGTTAGATACAAGTTAATGTTCAGGTTCACTGTTTGAATCATTCAAGTTGAAGGGTCAAAAGCGGGCTTTAGGCTGCTAGTAAACAGTTTTGGTGGGTAAATTTCATATATCATCCGTGACGTTATTTTTTTTTTTGTCTTAAACGGATCCCTATCTTAAAATTTGTCCTAATCAAGTTCCCAACTTCTGGAATATTGCCGTAATCGAGATTATTCCGTCATTTTCATTATTAAATGTAAACTTTCTCTCACCATCTTGCACTATGGCCTTTCTCACCATCCTCGGCAACCACCATTTGGTCACTGAAAAATTGACCGTCATGATATTATCTCTCTAATCTTTGCTTTTAGCCTTAGCATCTTCTTTCAGATGATTACTACTCTTCCAACTCCATCCAAGCCTTCCCTGTCCAAACCTGCCACCTCGATCTCTTTGATGAGCTCTTTAGCACCATCAACAACACTTACGCCTGCGGCCACGACCGCAGCAGCTGCTGCTCAGTCTTGGCTGCCTGGCTCTTTGCTGTTGCCCATACTCGGACTGCCCTCTAAGTCTCTGCTCTTGGCCCACAGGAATCCATCTCCTAGTACCCGACTGGAAAACCCATTTAAGAGAGGGAATTGACCCTAGGTTTCTTTTAGGTGAGTGACATTTGGCAAGGAGAAAATGGGAGGGGCTGGTTGAAGTATTAAATCTATTGACTTAGGGGTGCTTTGAGTAGGAGGGAGAGAATGTAGGGACCAAAGTTGGTATTTTTAACTAAGATTATGTTAAATTTATTCCATTCGTCCCAATTTACTTAAAGTACAGAGATTAAGGCATATGTAATTTGTGTTATTTTTTTATGTTGTGAAAGTTTAAATAATGATTAAAAAAGAAAAGATTCTTTTTTGAGTTTTGTATAATGAGATATTGAGTGGAGATTAAAAAAAGAGTTTTCATTGGGTTTTGTGTAAAAAGATAATTTAATTGTTTAAACTTTTTCAAAAGAAAAAACGTTTCAACCTTTTAAGATATATAAAAAAAAATAAATTTCATCTAAATTGTGACGGAGAGAGTAATTATAAATGTAACAAAAGGACCTCAATGAAGACAAAATTTCAGAAATTAGGGATTGGATTAGGACAAACCTTAGGTTAGGGATGTGTTTAGGACAAAAAAATAAAGTTAGAGACTATATGTGAATTTACCCGAGTTTTGTTAGATGTACTAACTATTTTACTAAAATTTATACAAGATTCCGCATAATAGAAATTAATTAGATGCAGAAAAGGTATTAGGTCCAACCTATCATTTCAACTCAATTTATAAGGTTTTATTAATAAAGTTGTTAGTGCCTCAAACAATATTCATTTCATATTACCTGTTCCTCAACCTACTCAAAATGTTCTGTCTTATCCTTGTACTATATTTTTCCTGACCAAACTCTCTGCATACTCTATTAATGTGCAGCTCTAATAATTCTTTTTAGTGAGTTTTCGGTAATCATATTGAATTCCGACCAATCCGAATTGAGCCGCATTGGACCCCGTTAGGGGCTCCCAAAGCCTGAGTAACCATAGACTCCATCCAATCTGAGGGGGTAACGCGAATTATCCCAATGAATTACCTAATTAGTATTTACCAGGAAAATGCCTTTGATCTTAGATTCTTTCCCCAGAAAGAAAATTGGGTCTCAGTTTTTTTCAAGGGCCCAGAACGCTAAAAAGGTGGGCCTAAAAGATTTAAAACGTCTCTGCAAGTTCAACAACGCAGTACCACTTGAGACGAGTTTTCTAATAATGAACTCCAAAAATTTATGTGAAAAACAATTAGTGGAGCATTAAAATTAAGGTATATTATGCACACATTTCAATTTGTTATCAATTTAAATGCAATACAAATTTTTCTCTCTCAATATTGGAAAAGACAATGAGGTACAGTGAAAATATATTTAATATAAAATCTTGGGAAAAAGTGTATTTCGCACTAGTTTACAAAAGATAGTTATTGAATAATTTAAATTAAAATTTTCGGCCTAGGTGCAAGTATAATTAGTACCTTGGGTCCTAAGTTTTCGGCCATAAAAACAGTAATTCACTTTACGGTAAGTTTTGTTGAAAGTTGCTGATAGCCTTTTAGCTAATTAACATGAATATCTATCATTTTTTTTATGGCTAGCTAGGATTCAGATCCTTACTTATGCAATAATTTTTTTCCTCTTTGCGGTCAAAAGTTTTTTATATCTTACAATGTAATTCTAAGTAGTATAAAAAAAAGTTTTTCTCAAAGTTACATTTACTTCCTTCCGATTTTAAAACACTCATATCCCTCGCTTTTATAATATTATGGTCCGACAACTATCAAGAATTATCTATCAATAAATTCAATCTTTTTATTTATTTATTTATTTGTAGTATACAGTTCTTCTCTGTTTAAGGGTGAAATGGTTCCTTTTTTCTCTAAGCAAGACGGCAAGAATAGGTTTTAGAATTTGAGAGGTTAACTGTAATTTTCATCAAATCTCATAGTGCAGGTATACATTACCAAAAACAAAAGAGTAAGTTTTCGTTACACCTAATTAATGTTGTGCGCCACCTCTAAAGAATATAAGAATTGTCATTTTAGCCCTAACATGGAATATAAGATTGGTTAACGCCCTTCTAGGGAGGAGACGGTTACGTGATCCGGGGCTTGAATATTGCCTCCCCCTCTTCTAGATTATTTGTATTTTCATTTTTTTTTTGTTCTTTTCATTTGTTTCTTGTGTTTTTCTCAGTTTTTTTAATTTTTTTTTTTCTGTTTTCCCTGCATTCCTGCGGGATACAAACCCCCAGTTTCATTTTTATGTTTTCTTCCCAGTATTTCTTTTTTCATTTTTCACAATTTTTTCGTTTTCTTTTTCAGTATTCCTTACACCTTCTTGTTGTTTATTTTTTATAAGAATTGTCATTTTAGCCCTAACATGGAATATAAGATTGGTTAACGCCCTTCTAGGGAGGAGACGGTTTTTAATCCTTCTTCTATCTTTGTCTTTTCAGTTTTTCCATATTTTTTGTGTTTTATTTTTTTAATTTTTTTTTTTTTTTCCCTTTTTTTTTTCATTTTTATGTTTTCTTCCCAGTATTTTTTTTTCATTTTTCACAATTTTTTCGTTTTCTTTTTCAGTATTCCTTACACCTTCTTTGTTGTTTATTTTTTTTTCCACTTTTATTTTTTATTTTTATCTTCTTGTTTTTTCTAGTTTTTCCATATTTTTTTATGTATTTTTTTTATTTTTTTTATTTCTTTTTTTTTATAAATTATGTTTTTTTTTCAATTCCCATATGTTCTTTTGTATGATTTTTTTATTCCCTTATATGTTCTTTTTATGCATTTTATTTTTTCTTTTATAAATTTATTCTTTTCTAATATCCTATTATGTTCTTTTTCAATTCTTCATAATATTTTTTGTTCTTTTATAAATCTATTCTTTTGAGTTCCTATATATTATTTTATGAGCTTTTTTTTGTTATTTTTTAATTGCTACATGTTTTTTTCTTTATGTTCTTTTCTCAATTTTTGTATGTTCTTTTATTCATTGTTATTTGTTCTTTTTTAGTTCCAATTCCTATGTGTTGTTTTTATTTTTTTTATGATTGTTCTTTTTCTTAAACTAAATTTTATTTGCTCATAATTAAAATAAAAATAAAACTAGAAAAATAAGAAAAATAAAAATAAAGAAATAGAACAAAGAATAGATAAAACTAATAAAAGAACAAAAAAACTAATAAAAGAATAAATAAGAACTTATAAAAGAACAGATATAACAGAGAACAAATAAGAACCGATAAGAGAACAAATAAAATTGTTAAAAAAACAAATAACAAAAACTATATGTTTTTATTTCAAAATCTATATGTTTCTTTTCAAAAGAACAAGATGTTTTTTTACTAGTAATAATTTGTTATTTCGGCTCAATGATATATTTGTTCCTTGGAAGAATGGGCAAACTTGTCACTAAACTATATGGGCTAGAGTAATTTTGTTTTTTTAATTTTTTTTACAGGTAAATTTGCTATTAATCTTTTTGAAAAGTGAAAATTTGTTATTAATATTTTGTGGTGGGAACAAATCTGTCACCAACCGTTAAATTACTTAATGTCACGAACATGAAAAAAATAAGAAAAATACAAAGTTCAATTCTAAATTTTCCTTGCCTAACACACTGCCCCTTAGGTTTTAGAATCTATCATTTTCATTATCGTCTAAGATTTAACAAACCCCTATACTGTTCGCCATCTTTACCCTTTCCACCACCAGTGTTATCTACACTTTTTCACATATTCCGATAATGCTTCTTAGAACATACCCTACTCAAATAGGAGTTAATTGAAATAGGCGAGATTAAATTTAGAGGTGTTACAGTTCTTGAAAAAGGATAAATGATAGCAGTGGTAGATGATTGCTCAAAGATAATGACAAAAATGAAAATAAGAAGAATTAGTAATGAGGGTGTGTGGTCATCATATGGTTTTAACTTATTAAGATGTTGTGAAAGGTTTGGATAGTTAGAGGTTAAGGAAAAAAAACTTTTAGGGGCTAGTTTAAGAATTGTGTCTTGAAATATTCTATAAATAAATAGAATATTTGTACCATTTAGTGGTGAAATTACTTACAATGAAAATGTTAATGGCAAACTTGCCTATTAAAAAAGTTTAATGGCAAAATTACTTTCACCTCTTATTGTTTAGGTACAGATTTGCCCCTTTTGCCTTTAGTATTTTATTAGTTGACAATTTTGAAACAAAAAAAAATAAGAAGGAAAAGCAGGTTTTTTTTTAAGAATAATTATAAAAAAATAAAAATGAAATAAAACTAAGATGAAAATGTCAACAAAAAAATCTGGGAAAAATAAATAAATTGAAATAAAAATTTTGGAAAATAAAAAAATAATACTGGAAAATTTAAATATAGCAAAAAATGAAAATAAAAAATTACACAAAACGAAATGAAAAAGAAAAAACTAAGGAAAAAAGCAAAGAAAAAAAATGAAGCAAAGAACGAAAACATAAAAAACAAAAAAAAATGGAGGAAAAAAGTACACAAAAATGAAGTAAACAGGAAGAATAAAAAAAAACATACAAAAAAAAAAGGATGTGAAGTGGAAAATGAAGAAAAAACAAAATAAGTGCGCCTGACTCGAACCCACCCGACAACCCACTTACCCCCGGGTTTGCCATTTTGCCAAACTCAGCACGTCGTCTAAATTCAACAAAAACTATATATAAAAAATAGAACATGTCCCGGCGTATAGGGTCCACGCAAGCCGGGCCAAAACAAAAGTCCTCATTTTCCAAATCTGATTACCAGAAAAGTTTTGTTCCCACTTTGGATGCGAACTAGAAAAACTTGCACACATGTCTAACAACATGGTAATATCACGCAAATAAATTCGGAATTTATCAACCGGATTTCATTTATAGTGTCTATAAAAAAATACTTGCCATGAATATGTTTAGCTTCATAGTTATGATAATTAATCTATCAGCTGTCAACAGTTTAGAACCTTTGGGCTGGAAGTTTTTTTCAGGAAAAAAAAAAGAAAAAAATATCTTGGGCTGAAAATCTAAATGCTACAATTAGGGAGACTTCTGATGTAGGAAATATATTAGAATATATTTTCTTTTCAGGATCTGAATATAAAAGTACTACTCTTATTTCATAAAAACTGATACTAGCGACATTTTTTAATTTTAAGCTAACTTCGTGAATTCATAACTGAAAGATACAGTAATTTCCATTCGTATGATAGATAAATTTTGTAATTTCTAAATATTATTTATTTGATTTTTTATTAAGCATTAATATACGAAAATTTAAGTGAAAGGTAATTTAAGAAAGTCAAAAGGTGTCAATCTTTACTGGCATAGTAATTTATAGTTCTAAAACAATAAGTTCACATTCCACAAGATCAAATTCACAAAGAAAAGGCCCTCACATCAAAATTTCAGCAAGAAATGTCAAGTATTACCTGGTTGATGGACGCAAGAATTCCAGTGACTCTTCATGAATGGAATCAGGAGCTGCTGCTTCTGCCTTAAGCAACTTCCTCTTGTATCTATCCAACCCAACTAACAAAGCTACAGTCACAGGCTAATATCATATCCAAATCTAACTTGTGGAAAAAATGAAGGTTTTCTAGCAGCGGCCTTCAGAATTAGAAACGGTAGATAATGGTCCTTATGCTTTCAAAATCCGTCCTGAAGAAGCACATAAAAAATAGATACATGTTAATAAATCCTGTATGTGCATCAGAAATGAGAAAGAACCTAGATGTTCTAGAAAAAAAAGGCAATTGGTATGTAATTCTAGTTTATGCTGAACAGAAAAAATCCCAATCAACTACGTAGTTGTTCTATTTCGCACATTTTGCCTTCAAAACTCAGAACTAATATTACTCCCCAAAAAGAGATGTCCCATTTCCCTTTGGCCCAAGTGACAAAGCAAGCGAAATACAGTAAACCTACAACAAATTCATCAAACGGTCACAAAGTGATTAAACCGAACAGGTTGATGAGAAGTCCAAACAGCATGTGTACTATTACTATATACATCACTATTTCAAAAATGGTAGTGTATAACCTTTCTAATCTTCACTAGCTTATTCGTCCTGCCAAAAACTCTCTCAGATTGATGAATCATGGATTGCGGGAGGAGAACCAATGGCTGATTTTAACCTAGTCAACAGAGCATTTGGCAACCAAGAACATCTATATTCTATCATCTCAAGCAGTGGATTGCAGAATTAAACCAGAACCCACAGGTAGGATACTAGGTTCAGGAGAGATGCAATTTCACCAAATAGTTATTATGCTTCTGTAATCTCATTTTCGTTCCAAGTGATAAAATGAGCTTTCTATCTTCTGTTCCTTATGGCCTTTTTCTTTTTTTCATTTGCAGATACGGACGCAAAGAGACCTGGTGTTTTCAAGTGGGGTAAAATCCAAATTTAGTCCTATAACTTTAAGAGTCGTTCTAATGTGGCCTCTTAACTCAAAAAGTGACTATTAAAGTCCTTTAACTCAACTCACGTGTCTTATTCTAGTCCCTACCATTAGTTCATATGGAAGTTGACTACGTGGCATCCCAGCTGCCATGTGGCATAATCTTTTATGACAATAGGTAACAAAACCCTAAAAATAATAAATTTCAGAGTAGAATTGACACAAACAAATAATTTTAGGGACTTCAAATATTAATAACCCTAATTTTACCAAACTCTTATGTTTCAACGCCTCGTCTACGCCACCACCGCTATTCTGCCATCATAGATCACCCAATGAAGAGCAAACAATCGAACAATTGAACAATCAAACAAAGAGCAATGAACAATCAAAGCTTCACAAGCAATTATCAAACCCCTTATTAATAACCCAGTTTCGCATATTTGTTTACTCCTTCAATAATCGATTGTTGGCATCATCACGTTGTCCCTCCAATCTTCCTCCCTCTTCTCACTTTTTAGGATGCCTTCGCCAATCTTCGCAATGCAAGGCTCTCGTTCGCGTTTGTTGATTATGAGTAGGTTCGTTGGGAATTAGTTGCTCACCTGACGGGTTCCCTGCTAGGATATCCAAGAATTTGTATTGGCATTTTTTCGAATTTGGTATTGGTTCTTCATCTTGCTCTGCTCCATTATCTATTGTTTTTTTTTTTTTGTGATTTTCGCTTTCGTCATCGTAGATGATGGGGAAGTTGAGAAAGTTCTCCAAGCGGCGTGAGGTGAAGCGGAACCATTGGTGGCGGCGGCTGGGCTTTAGTTCAAATTGGGGAAGAAAAACTTCAGGTTATTTGTGTTTCTAGTCCTTAAAATTATTGTTTATATCAGTTTAGGTTTCAATTTTTATTTCTGTACAGTTTGGTCATCCATTTTAGTTAAGGACGAAGCCACGTGGCAGTGTAGATGCCACGTAGGCAAATTCCATTCAAAATAATGCCTAGACTAACAGCAGAGACTAGAATAGGATATACTAGTTGAGTTAAGGGACTTTAATGGTCACTTTTTAAGTTAAGAGACCATATTAGGATGACCCTAAAAATTAGGGGACTAAATTTGGATTTTACCCGTTTTCAAGTGTATCCCCAGTTTGTGGCTGCTGGAAAGTACAGAAATCTCTATCTGATTTGAGCTACATGGACATAGTAGCAACAATCACCAGAAATCTCCACAAGAACAAACTCCTGCCTTAAAGTGATGAAATCTATTGGCATCCCTCACAATAAGCTCCCGCTCATAGAGTTTTGAAACTAACTTGCAAAAAGTATGACAATCACCGCACACACGAAGATTTTTCATAATCCGGATGGGAGAGCTCTCAGGAGTCTTAAGCAGGCCATACGCAATAGCCAGCCTCTCGCTGTGCCCATTTAGCATCTCCATTTTTTTGCTTTCATCTACATTTTGTAAGATAAACTTTGTTTGCGCCTTGTAATTTCCATCCCTCTTCAATTTTTCAATCATCTCAGCCAATTTTACACTGATCTCATCACAGTCAGGGTGGCACTTGTCCCTTGCAATGAAAGTATGAATCTTGTCCCCCAGCTCTATCCAACTACATCCAGCAATTTTTCTCAAACCACCACCTTGCATTCTTAGCCTTACTTGTTCAGCATCTTCCCATTGTCCTCTTGCGGCAAAGAAATTAGATATAAGCACATGATGTCCTGGATTGTTCGAATCCAACTCGAAAAGCTTCCATGCTGCAATTTCTCCCAGTTGTTTATTGGAGTGACTTTGACAAGCCGCAAGGAGGGCACACCAGATTTCAGCAGTAGGCTCTTTGTTCATGCTCTGCACAAAGCTGTGTGCCTCTTCCAAGCGATTTGCTCGACCAAGAAGGTCAACCAGGCAAGCAAAGTGCTCCGGCCAGGGCTCCAATTTATAGTCACATTTCATATCCTCAAAAAGCCTCCTACCTTCTTCAATTAAACCCGAATGGCTACAAGCATAAAGAAGTGTAAGAAAAGTTACATGATCTGGTGTTAGGTTCTCTTCTTTCATCTTGTTGAATAAATCAATTGCCGCTGCACCACCTCCATGCATTCCATATGCATTTATCATACTCGTCCAAAGCAGGAGACCTTTATTTTGAGCAGCATTAAACACCTTAAAAGCATTGCCTACCTCTCCACAGCGAGAATACATATCCAAGAGAGCACAGGCCATAGGTCCCTCTATGATGAAGCCTTTCCTAATAAGAAAACCATGAATTTCTTTCCCTTTCTTTAAAGCAGATAAACTTGCAACAGCTGAAAGTATACTTATTAGTGCTACTGAATCAGGTTTAGCACTCGCTTCACACATATAATGGAAGAGGACAAGAGCCTCATTTGCAAAACCATTGTTGATGTAGGCAGAGATCATGCTTGTCCAAGATATTATATCTTTCACTTGGATTAGTTCAAATGACCGCTTTGCATAATCAATATTTCCACACTCTCCATATAGATCAATAATTGTGTTATCTAAAATCCTATCTGACAAATTTCTTCTCATAATATAACCATGAATTTCTTTTACCGGTGACTCCATGCCACCAGAAACCTGCAGTATGCTCCCTATCATAATTGAATCCACATTTACACCCAATCGCTGCACATCCCTGAACAATTCAGAAGCCTTTGCATTGCACTTATTCTGTGCATAACCAGCAATAATTGTTGTCCAAGAAATAGAATCCTTAACGGGAACCATATCAAAAGCATGTGCCATATAGCTCACACAATTGCATTTTGCATACATATCAATAAGCATATTACCAACCTGTAAATCCGAAACAAATCCATTTCTTATGGCACATGCATGCACTTCCTTTCCACTCAGGATATTACCGGATCGGCCACAGGCTGCAGCCACACTGAGTACCGTGACTGCATCAGGTTTTAGCTCAGCATCCAGGAGATCATGGAATAGTAGCAGAGCTTCACCGTAAAAACCATTTTGGACATAACCCGTTAACATCGAATTCCATGAAACTATATCCTTCTCATGCAAGTAATTAAATATTACTTCAGCTCTGTGGGTTTCACCGCAACTGAGATACATGGAAATCAAAGCATTGCCCGCATAAACATTAAGATGGTGATTAGATTTCAAGATTGCAGCGTGGATCTCCATTCCTAGCTTTCTAAAGGAATAATACTCACATGCCTGAAGTGCAGCAACAAATGTAAAAGTATTCATGTCAAGACCCGCTCTCGGCATTTCTCTAAAAAGTCCCAAAGCCTCCATAATTTTTCCATGAGCAGAATACGCGGAAATCATAGAATTCCACGAGACTGTGTCGTACTTCTGAGTCATTCTCTCGAATAATGTCCTCGCCCCATCGAGATCCCCACACTTGGCATACATAGAAACGAGAGAATTGGCAACAAACACTGAGGAGTCAAACCCATATTTAATTGCCAGACCATGAATTTCAGCTCCCAAGTCGAGATCTTTAAGTCCACTGCAAGCTTTAAGCAGAGAAGGGAAAGTATAAGCGTCAAAAGCAACACCCAGAACCCGCATTTTCCTGTACATTTCGAGGGCACCCAAAAGCTGTCCATTTGAAACATACGCCCCTAGCATGGCATTCCATGTGAAAACCGTTCTCTGCGGCATTCCAACAAACATAATCTCCGCGCTCTCAACTGACCCGCACTTACCGTACATGAACACGAGTTTGGTCCCCAGAAACACCGATTCACAAACATCCAGAGATTTTATCAAACGAGCATGGATCTGCTTTCCTTGCGAAAGAGAGTTGGTGCTCGCGCAGAGCTCAAGGATGGGAGAAAAAGTCTCTACTGGGTCGAAATTAAGTGAATTATGTTGGTCGTACAGCGGAGACAGTGATTTGAAGGCTTCATGGAGGCATCCTTGCCGGCAAATCTCTTGAAAGGAACGAACCGTCAGTTGGTTTTGGGACAGTAGAGAGGGCATGGGAGGTGGGCTTATCAAGGTTGGCCTTAGTAAAGGGCGGTTAGATAAAAGCGAAGCATTTAGGATTGGAGCTGCCATGGGAGGATGCGTGGATGAGAAGACAAGGTCTTGCGCCCGATGATGATAGCGGTGGCGCATCAGATAAATTGCCTGCGTTATTCGACACTTGCTCGTTTCATTTCATACGGGGAACTAATATGCCAAGCCAGAGTTAGAAGAAGAGCGAGCAACTATATTGAAATTTAGAATTATTTGTTAGCTAAATTCGCCAATTCACTCAATTTAATTTAAAATAATTTATTTTTATTTATATATTTTTTATAATTAATTTTATTTAAAATCTAATATTATTTAGATATAATAATTCATTTAAAAGTAATTTTTCATGTTATTATTAGTTTTTTTAATGAATTTTTATAGTTTTAGGCATTGAAAAAGATAAATTCATAAAAATTTAATAAGATTATAAAAATTATATTTTAAATGGGTTATTATACCTACATAATATTGTCTTTCAAATGAAATTGATATATATATATTATTTTAAATTAAGTTAATATAAATTAAAATGAATTGGGTATTAGTATTTTGTTTTATACTGAAATTAGAAATTTTTGCTTAAATTTTATAACCCAACAACTAACTTATTATTCTTATTTTTTTTTTTGGTTTTTTTTTGTGCCAATCGAATCAAACTCACCCTCCTTTTATTAGACCGCTAAGGCCTTTAAGGGTATCGGGTCAACTAGACAACAGGTCTCTTAACTTATTTTAGGGATAATTACAATTTACCTTTTAAAATTTAAGTAAAATTACAATTTTCTCTATTATTTTAGAAATATACATTTTACATCTATATTTTTAATATTGTTCAACTAAAGGACATGAAATATGGCATGTAAACCAACAAAAAAACGTCAGAAACATGACATGCAAATCATGAAAAATGACATCATTATGGAGAGAGAGAATTGGAGTGTAAAAGATGATTTTGCTAATTGGTTACATCTGTTGCCCAGAGAATGTATTTGAAGGAGTCCTAACTATAGATGTGCAACGGGGCTGGACCGGACCGGACCGGCCGATCCTGGGCTTGGGATATTTGGGTCTGGGCACAGCCCATGTTGACACATGCCGGTCCCGTGCCGAGCTAAGCTGAATCCGAGCTGGTCCGTTAAATTTTAAATTTTAAAATTATAATTTTTATTTTAATTTTAAGTTTTAGTTTTAATTTTTAATTTTTAGTCTTCACTTTTAAATCAATAACTTAATAAAAATAAGAGTTTGAGAGTTTTTTTATAAGTGATATTTTATAATCTAGTTTATCTTAAATTCTACTTCATCTAACATAAATTAATTAATTGTCTGCAAAGAGAAAAAACTTATTGTACAAGTTAAGACTTAAATCCTAACCCACCACGTGATATAATGATATGGATGTTAATTGGATTATAAGTCAATCAACGTGTACTAAGAGTTAAAACCTATTGGCTATGGACACGAGAAAAAAAAAAAGACTAGAAATCTTCGGATTGATTGTCTACTTCTTATAATTTAATATAAGAAGTTGTCCACTTAAAATGAAAGGTGTCACTTTGGGAGTAAGATTTTCTTATTTTCAAAATTAAAGCCTTAATTACGAATCCTTCTTATTGCTTAAACTCTTAAAAAAGGCTTAAATGCACCAATAGACCCAAAACTTTGAAAACTCAATGAGTTGGTCCTTGAATTATGCTAAAGAAACAAACCATGATTACCAAGATTTTACTTTACAAGACAATAAATAAAATAATGACAAAAAAAATTAGATGCTAAAGATAACAAATATGATTATAATACTTTATAATACATAAACCAATGACAAAAAAAACTAGATTAATATTTATTCTAAGCTTATCTTTATATTTTGTATAATTACTTGTTTTAAGAGTAAAACACCACCACCGGTGTGAACTTTTATTAATATTAAAGCCAAACGGCACTTACATACCATGGAACGGGCTTTACATTACTCAATAGCGAAACGTTCCATAAAATTAAATGCAAAATAAAAGGTACGATCTGTGCTAAACAGCAAAATCAGATCAAATACAAAGTAAGTAAATAATGAGCAAGCAGTGGATTTAAGCATCTATCTCATCGGGGTTTTCCTCGTCAGAACTCTTGTGGTCTTGTAATCTGCAAGCTGCAAGACCCCAATCCCAATCACGGTTGCATATACAAACTTCAACTGCATCTGGTGATAGCCTTGCGCGTCTCTCTGAAATGACACGCTTTCCAGTGCTGAAAGCGGACTCCGATGCAACGGTTGAGACGGGAACAGCTAGAACTTCTTTGGCAATGATGGAGAGTATTGGAAATTTGTTGCTTCTTGCTTTCCACCAGTCTAGAATGTCGGTCTCACTATTCTCCCAAATAAGGTTAAGGTATGCGTCCACTTCATTAAGACCGGATGCGGCAGCACGAGGCCGTTTGAGGAGTTGTTCAGCTAGATTGAATGACAGTGAGCCGGACAATGATGAAGACCCAATGGTAGATGAAGTAGTGTTTGCAACCTTATCCTTATGCCAACCGGCATAAATCTTAAATAACTCTCGCAAGTGCTCATCAATAGAGGCAGTTATAGCATGAACAGAAATATGAGCCATTTCTAAGAAACTATAATAACCCTCAAGTAGCTGTTGCGTACTTGTGATTCTTACGGTCGGGTCTAGTGTAGCTGCAAGTAAGTAGATTGGGGGTATAGTACTGAAATATAAAATCCATTTATCTTTCATGGCCTTAATTGTGTCTTTTAAGAACTCGTCATCTTTGTATTGGTTAAAAACCCATGCAATGTTGACCATATGCATTAAAACTTTGTGCGATGTGGGATAGTATACACCGGAGCAAAAAACAGTGGCATCATAAAAATATCGCAGCACAGCAGCCAATTTAGACAGTTTATCCCACATCTCTTGTTTCAAAATCGTTTTCTTTTCTCTGACATTTATAAAACATGTCATGTGTGCAGCAAATGGCATCGCATCCATGAACATCTCGTAAGTGGAGTTCCATCAGGTAGGGCAATCAAGTTTAAAACGTTTCCAACTAAAATCGAGGCCATTTTCCAGACAATATTGCTTAAACTCTTTAGAAACTTTGGTCCTTGACTTCAAATAATGGATTGCCCACCTAATTGGAGTAATTTCATTACTCAAAACTTGAAGACCTTTTTGGACAGCTAAGTTTAAAATATGACATATACACCTAATATGAAAAAATGCGGCATCACGGACAGGTTCTAGTGATTCCATCAATGTCTCAGCCGCGACATCGTTGTTTGATGCATTATCAAATGTTATGCTAAAAACCTTGTCATAACAAAAAAATTCTTTTAAACTTTCTGAAATTACATTGAATATGTTCCAACCAGTATGATCGACCTCCATCCACTTAAATGCAATGATACGTTTTTGAATGACCCAACTATCATCAATCCAATGTGCAGTTATACAATAATAATCTTGTCCTAGTGGTGAAGTCCACATGTCACTAGTAAATGAGATAGAGTGATCAAAAGCAGAGAAGTATGCTTGTAAGTTTGATTTACCAGCTTCATAAATTTTAAATGTCTCCCTCCTAGCAGTGGTCCTAGATGTTCTTTTAAAAGCAGGGTTTAAGTATGATGTAATCCATTTTTCCATGTGTCTATCTTCCGATTGTGTAAATGGTTTTTCAGTTAACATCATCTATTCTATCATGCATTCTCTATAATCTTTTTGATTAAATTTAAAAAAACCTGATCCGCCGGCACTGCTTGCAAGCTATGTCTGACCGCCGGTACTCGTAGCTACATCTGGACATATAGTCGGATGCTTTGATTGCATGTGACGTCTCAGTGTTCCTGTGCCAGAGTTCTTTTTGTGCGAGAGCTTTTGCTTGCAATGTTTGCAATGTGCGAACCTCGCATCGTTTCCATGACTATCCTTCTCAAAAACTTGGTCAAAATGCTCCCAAACCCATGCGGTGCGCCTCGATGTTTTACTTTCTGGCGGAAGTTCGGCTTGTTGGTTTCTCGGGGTTTGTTCAGAACCATCTCATCCACCAACATTTCCTGCTGCCGTTGGCTCCATCTCCTTAACGTCATCATCAGAAAGTTGATCGTCGAGCCCCAAGTCGTATTGACTCATATCAAATTGCTCGTCATCGTCAGTTTGTTGGATATGAGTCCCATGAGTCGCCGGTCAGGAAAGGCCACGGAAAAATGACCTCAAACCGGTGCGGGATGAAGAGCTTTAGGCATTTCCCTTTCCTCTTAATGCCATTTGTGTGAGGCAAAATTTGAGCAAAACACAAGCTTCGAAAGTAATTGAGAATTGATTGAGAATGCAAAAAATAATATTGACTGCTTGAAAGAAATGAGAGAATATATTAGTAGAGAAGGAGAGATTGCTAAGATTGGTGTGAAGAAATGGTGGAAATGGCTTCCCTATTTATAGGGGAAGGCTTTATTTTTTTTTGCCTAAAAAACCCTTACAAAATAGTTGTTGGAGGGGGCAAAATTGTAATTTCTGGGGTCCAAAAAAATGCTGCCAACCGTTAGAAGGACCAAACGTGTAATTTGCCCATTTTTTTAAAAATTTCAGACGTTGGAGGGTTTTTGACTGTTGCGCCGCCGCCGGTCCCGTGTTGGTCCTGTGCCGTCCACCGTGCCGGTCCCGTCCAGGTCCAGGCCCAAAACCTTCCTGGGCCGTGCCGAGCCCACATCCAGCCCTCCTCTATTCCAGGCCCATAACCAACCCACATTTAGCCGGTCTTTAACCGGTCACGTTCCGTGCTGGGCTTGACTGAGCCTGGGCCGAGCTTGATGCGACCCGGTCCCGAGCTAGGCCGTGTCAAGCCCGGCCCAATGTACACCTATACTATAAACTCAGAGAAAACATTGCAAGTAATAAGGTAAAAATAAGAGGTGTCCAAATCATCATTCTTATGTAAAACATATAAGTAGTATAGCATGTCTTTGTTTGTCGTCAAACGCATGTTTCATAGGAAAACATTAGAATTGTTAGATACTTCTTCAAAAGATGATCAATCAGAGATTTGTATCACCGAGACCCTTAGGCATATACTGTAAGACATTCCTCCAAAAAACTTACAATCCCTCACAATTTGAATTTTTTTTATGTTCCAGTCCATCCGTCTTAATTTACACGAAACGTTTCTATATGCATTTTTAGGTGCCAAGGGTTTTGCTCAATTCTTCCAATTTTGCCCTTGTTATACCATCTCCCCTCCCTCCCTCCCTCAGACTGTCGGTGCTTGGACTAGCTATCTCTCTCCTACCTGCTCGACAACAAGCTCTACTCCTCCACCGACCTCGATCTTCGCATATGTGAGAAGAATCGTCTCCGATAGTCTTCAATCTCCGATCGATCTCCGCCATCAAATCGTCTTCAATCTCGACCATCGAATTGTCTTCGATCAATCTCCAACGTCAAATCATCTTCGATCTCCACCATCGAACAGCCTCCGATCGTCTTCAATCTCCATTACAATCCCTCATTAGCTCCCTCTTTGGCGAGATTCGAATGTCTGGCGTCAATTTCCTCCTCTTGCTTCCTGTCTCGCTGGGCTGTAAGAAGAGAGGATAGTGATTGTATGGGGGCTAGGGGCGGTGGCGACTAAGGCATAGGTGAAGTGGAGGTGATTTTACAGGGGAGGGCCAAGAGATGAGGAAGCACAGAGACATGTAAGGGATTATAAGGATAAAATAGAAAATTGGGCATAAAATGTTACTAAATTAGGATATATTTTATTTTTTTTAGACAACTTAAAAAGAAAAATATTACAATTTTTTTTTATAATGAAAGTATTTATTTTAACTAGTCTTAATGGACAGGAACTTTGATGATCCATTAAATGCCTAATGAAACATACAACAAAAATGCACTAACTCACCCATTTTTTTCTCTCTCTCTCTATACTTGAAACATTTTTTTTTATATATTTCATATATCCATACACTATTACTCCTTACATGTATATCCTTACACGATCCAGTAATGCTTTCTATGTCATATATAACCATGTTGAAGATTAACCCACAACAGAGTGTGGACAATTTCTTAGTGAGCAATAATATTTCATCAAATTAATGATTGATAAGGGGACCTTATTATAATGCTGCAATATGACATTCATTCACTAAAACAATGTGGATTGCCAACAAAGTCATTTCCCCACGAGTCAATTGCATCATCTTAATTAATTTATGGTAATATCTCCTTTTTATAGGCGGAGATCACTTGGTTGCTTGCAATACCAGAAAAATGTGATTGTTAGAGATATCGAGGGCTGTTCTCCTAGGTTTGCTCAGTTCTCTCGTGTAAAGGTTCCTCGTGGGGTGGTGGAGCAGGCGAATCTATAGGTTACATTGCTCTTGGAATATTTCTCTTCAAGTTTGTTTCCTCTTTGTCTGAAGGATATGTTCGAAATAGATATAGATAAGGATAAGTGTTTTATAAGTATTATACGTATTATACTTGTAATTATCCTGTAATCTTTCTTGAGTCTTAAGTCTGTGTATATGTATGCAAGTTACGGATTGAAACCAAAAGCAATTGAAAAGCAATTCAGGCTTTTCTTCATGGTATCAGAGCCGAACCTGATACTCCCACAAACACAAAAGGCGAGTACTCATGGCTTCGTCAAGAATGACAGGATCAAGTGACGAGGGTTCTGATGGAGCGATGCATTCCAACAACCAAGTAAAATCTGTGGATGTGATGTCGCCATATTACATACATGCTTCAGACAATCCAGGACAGATCTATGTCAGTGAACTCCTCAATGATGGAAATTATGGGGAGTGGATGAATGACATGAGCAATGTCCTCTTTGCCAAGAACAAGTTCGGGTTCGTCGATGGAACAATTCCCAAACCACCAGCAGACTCGCACGATGTGGGATTGTGGATGCGTTGCGACGCGATGATCAAAGGATGGCTGAAGAGTTCAATGGATAAGGAGGTCCGAAGCAGTGTGCGATATGCCAAGAGTGCTCAAGAAATTTGGGAAGACCTTGGAGAAAGGTTTGGCAAGGTGAATGCGCCGAGAGCCTATGAGCTAAGGCGTGCAGTAGCTCTCCTGAAACAGGAGAAGCTTTCCGTGTCAGCATACCATACGAAACTCAAGGGGCTTTGGGATGAGATGCATTCAATCTCACCTTGGCCAAGATGCACCTGTGGTGGATGCACATGTGACATTCAAAAGCAATTAAGGGAGGTGAAAGACAGAGACCAGATGTATGACTTTCTGATGGGTTTGGACGAGGCTTTTGGGACAATCAAGACACAAGTTCTCAGCATGAGGCCAACTCCGAGCCTTGGTACCGTCTACCACCTGATTGCGGAAGATGAACAACAAAAGCAGATTTCGACTATGAGCAACCCAAAGATAGAAGCAGCAGCATTCCAAGTGCAAGGAGCCCGAGGCAGCAAAGATAAAGATGGCCAAAGAAGTGAGAGGAAAGATAGACCGAAATGTGAGTACTGTAACAAGTTGGGACATGTAGAAGAAGAATGTTTTGAGATAATAGGCTACCCACCAGGATGGAACAAAGGAAAACGCGAAAAGAAAGGAGGACCTTGGATAAACAAGAAAGATGGTCCGAAGGTGGCTTAGGTCGGCGCAAATGGTAGCCCCATTTCAGGCTTAACACAAGCACAGTATGATCGCCCACTCCAATTCCTCGGTCATGACGATGAGACGCCAAAACCTGAAGGTCAAGCACCTCCCACCGTTAACATGGCTGGTAAGATCAATTTTACAAAACCTTGGATAATTGATTCGGGTGCAACAGAACATATAACATGCAATGGTGAGTTGCTTGATGAAGTACGACAAGAAGTGGGACAGCAACCAGTCAAAATACCAAATGGTGAAAGTGTGACAGTTAAAGGCATGGGAAAGTTGTGCTTACCGAATGGGATGAGAGTTGATAATGTGTTGAACATCCCAAGTTTCAAATGCAATCTTCTATCCGTCAGTAAATTGACAAAAGAGTTTAATTGTGCACTAACGTTTGTATCGGATATATGTGTGATGCAGGACTTACCTACGAGGAACCTGATTGGAATGGGTAGGCAGTGCGATGGATTATACCTGTTGGAGCCAATGCATGGAGGGGCGGCATTATCAGCAACAGGATCCAAGAAAGTAGAAATTTGGCACCAAAGATTGGGTCATGCTTCAGAAGCGAAAGTCAAAACAATTCAGTTTCTTTCCAGTGAGGTTGAAAGTAGTAAGATTGAACATTGTGATTCTTGTATTCGGGCAAAACAGACTAGACTTCCTTTTCCTAAAAGTGAAGTAAAAACTACAGCTTGTTTTGATCTGATACATTGTGACATATGGGGAGGTTACAAAGTAGCATCTTTGTCAGGAGGACATTATCTTCTCACAATAGTGGATGATTTTAGTAGGGGAGTTTGGGTATACATAATGAAACATAAATCTGATGTGAGTCACTACTTGCCCATGTTCTTAAATATGGTTGAAACGCAATTTGGAAAGAAAGTAAAGCAAATAAGGGCAGACAATGGAGGGGAGTTTCAGTCACGCCACATGCAAGCTTACTATGAGGAACATGGAATAGTGATACATACGACATGTGTTCATACCCCCCAGCAAAATGGTGTAGTTGAACGAAAGCACAGACACATATTAGAGATAGCACGAGCATTAAGATTTCATGCTAATCTGCCAATTAAGTTTTGGGGGGAGTGTGTGCTTACGGCTGTTTACATCATAAATAGATTGCCATCAAAGGTAATTGGCAACAAAACTCCTTACGAAATTCTGCTGCGAAGAAGACCAAGCTACAGCCACTTGAAGGTTCTTGGATGCCTCGCATATGTCCATGAGAAGTCAAGAGAAGATAAATTCAGTGAAAGAGGGAAACTTCACGTTTTCATAGGCTATCCCAATGGACAGAAGGGGTACAGACTCTATGACACCGAAAGTGGGAAAGTTTGCACTTCAAGAGATGTAATATTTTTTGAAAACAAATATCCATATGGAAAGGGGGAGTGTAAGCCTTCAACTGAGAGGGCAGTGACACAGCGAGCCGATCCATACTGGGATGAAGACCATATGGTTCTTTCACGAAACGATGAACAGCACTTTGACATATACAATGAGCCGCAACATAGAGAAGAGAAAGCCATGGAAGAACCAGTTATTGTGCCTGAACAAGAAAGTTCAACCACCAGAGTTGAGACACGGCGTACTCAACGAGTTAGGCAGATGCCAAAACAATTTGAAGGATTTGAGGTTAACCTGCCACCATCCATCGCACAAGTACAACCTACCCCTCCAGCAGGCAACTCCGTGGTATATCCTTTATCACAATATATCTCTTATAAAAAATTTTCGCACTCACATAAAGCTCTTTTGTCGGCCATCACCTCACTTGATGAGCCAAAGACTTTCTCTCAAGCAGCAAAACATGATCACTGGAGGGAAGCCATGAAGAAGGAGATCGAAGCTCTTGAGAAGAATGAAACTTGGACATTAGAACGGTTGCCGGCTGGAAAGAATGCAGTGGATTCCAAGTGGATATACAAGATCAAATTCAAACCCAATGGAGAAGTGGAACGCTACAAAGCAAGGTTAGTGGCGAGAGGATTCACACAAGTAGAGGGGATTGACTTCCACGAGACTTTTGCACCAGTTGCAAAACTTGTTACAGTCCGAACATTACTAGCAGTAGCTGCCAAGAGGAGATGGGAAATTCACCAACTTGACGTTAATAATGCGTTCCTTCATGGAGACTTGGATGAAGAAGTATACATGAAGATACCACAAGGATTTGCAAAGGAGGGTGAAACAAGAGTATGTAAATTGAAAAGGTCATTGTATGGCCTGAAGCAAGCATCAAGAAACTGGTATCGAAAGTTCACTGAAGCATTAACTGAGATTGGCTTCCAGCAATCCAAAGCTGATCACTCTATGTTCACGTACAAGAAAGAAGGAATTTTCATAGTGGCGTTGATCTATGTGGATGATGTAATACTCACAGGCAATGATGGTGAGGAGATAACAAGAGTGAAGAGGTACTTGGATGAAAAATTCAGCATAAAGGACCTTGGACCCCTGAAATACTTCTTGGGCATTGAAGTGGCGCATACAAAACAAGGCATTGTTCTCAGTCAGCGCAAGTATACGCTGGATGTCTTAAAGGAGTCTCGAATGGAGGCCTATCGGCCCAGCGCATTCCCCATGGAACAAAAGTGCAAGCTAAGGGCTGATGGTGGCGGACCATTAGTCGATGGAGCAAGGTATAGAAGGCTGGTTGGGCGTTTACTCTACCTGACAGTCACCAGACCAGACATTGTGTTTGCAGTAAACATGTTAAGTCAGTTTGTAGCAGCACCACAACGAGCTCATATGGATGCAGCAGAAAGAGTTTTGAGATACTTAAAATCGGCACCGGGACAAGGAATTTTATTGAAGGCCGATGGTGATTTGACTCTAGAAGCATACAGTGATGCAAATTGGGGAGGATGTCAGATGACAAGGCGTTCATGTACTGGCTACTTCATTACTGTAGGAGGCTCGCCAATCTCCTGGAGAACCAAAAAGCAGACAGTGGTAGCTAAGTCCTCAGCTGAAGCAGAGTATAGGTCAATGGCAACAACGGTTAGTGAAATTGTGTGGTTAAGGTGGCTGCTGAAAGAACTGAAAGCACCACAAACAGAGCCAACCACTTTATTTTGTGACAACGAGGCCGCTCTACACATAGCAATGAACCCTATATTCCATGAACGAACAAAACATGTTGAAATGGACTGTTACTTCGTCAGGGAACGAGTTGAATCGAGGGAGATATCACCAAAGAAAGTTTGGACTTGGTGCACAACTTGCCGACTTGTTCACCAAACCATTGGGGAAGGACAGCTTCAAATGTCTGCTTGACAAGTTGGGCATTACTAACCTACATGCGCCAACTTGAGGGGGAGTGAAGGATATGTTCGAAATAGATATAGATAAGGATAAGTGTTTTATAAGTATTATACGTATTATACTTGTAATTATCCTGTAATCTTTCTTGAGTCTTAAGTCTGTGTATATGTATGCAAGTTACGGATTGAAACCAAAAGCAATTGAAAAGCAATTCAGGCTTTTCTTCATTGTCGTTATTGTTTACCAACAAGATTGTGACATAGTACCCTTCTGTCTATTGACCAATGAAAAAATAGTTACGATTGCCCCTCATGTTTTTCATCTAGGGCGTAAGTGGTAAGCCAAGTTCGCATTTGATCTGAAATATATATAGATATGACAAATATAAGAGACCAATATGGCTTACGCTAATCACTTCATTGTCATTAAAAATAATTCATATTCGAACATTTTTACCATATTTCCTTCACTGAATAAATAAATTCCAATAGAAAGCACAGAAGTGCTGGGAAAGGGAGACCCATCTGCTAATTGATTGGAGTTGGATCCATCGAAATTCTCCCTTGGAGCTTCACCTTTTCTTGAAAAATTTCCTGAACAAAATGGCTCAACTTTCCATAAGATTTTGTAGGACGTTAGATTCTGCAGGATAAGCTAAGTACTTTGATTCAACAAAGACGGCATCGCTGTTGTATTAAGGCAGGTGTATACTTTGATTTGGGCTTAATCGAATTAACAAGAGATCAATGTAGAGTATAGTGCACTTCTTGCAATAAGTAGTCCTCATAAAAAGAACGACCCCTTGATCCATATAAAAAATTTCGACAGGAACATTTATCTAAAACTGTGAGCTTAATAAATCTACAAAAACAATACTTACATTTACAAGTTTTTACCTAACAGGATTAAAGGGCAAGACAACAATATTTGCCCTTTCAAATAATGGGGAGCGGGGGAGGGGGACTAAAAGGATACAGAACTGCGCTCGATATAAACCAGAGAATGAACTCAAAGCTGTAGACCACTCTTTCAGCCATGGCGGGCGCAGACCATTTGTTCCGAAACACACTTCCTGCTTCCTGATGTATTTCTCCCTGCTCCTTATATTTACATCTCATGGGGTAAAAATGGAAAATAGAACTGCCTGAACCTATTCTCAAGAACCAATATCATCCACCATTTACCAAAAAATACAACAAAACCAAAGCCACCTCTCAGTCTTTCCTAAAGCTACAGGTTTAAGTAAAATAAGTCACGCACAATGTATTAGCCGCCACGCACCTTCTTCCACCTTTATCAAAATGACCTACGACATTTTTCCTGTCCTTTCTAGGTTGCCCTTGACACTTCTTACGAAATGCCTGGCGAGTTCTTTATGATTCACCAACATTAAACACCCCTTCATCCCCATCCTTCCTTGATTCCCTTCAAGGGTTTTACCATAAAGTCAGGAACTGACTTGCGAGCTGAATACCCCAGTGTCTACCCTTTTAAGTTACCCCTCATCAAACGAAGCTTTCAAGCTCTCGTCTGGAAGTGTCCAAGAGACCAAATGCCCTCCGGAATCGCCACTCAGCAACTGCTTCAAGTCTGTTGTTAGGTGAAGCGAAATAACTGGATGTTTGTGACAATTTAGTACTTTGTGGAGTATCAGCATATACTCCGGCAGGTTACCACCCAAATCAAGTCCGCCTGTCCCATAACTAGCAGACTCTGCTACAGAGATCTCCGGATCAACAGGGTGAACCATATGCCAGACCTTAACAGCTCCACTCTGATGCCCTGTCACATACCAGTTTTTGTCTAACCAATCGGAAAATGTGCAGCTGGTGACAGAAAGAACAGAATCCGAAGGCACTTGGGATGTGCTGATTACGGATAAACAGTCACCATTGATGCTCCAGACAGCAAGTAGAACACCAGCTGCAGTTACGATTTCTCCTGTCAAATCATTCACGTAAACTGCCGAAACTGGACCAGGGAACTCAGGAAGCTGCCTGACAAAAGTTAAGGAACTAAGGTCCCATATAATCACAGTACAGTCATCGGATCCACTTGCAATCAGCATATAAGGTTGGCTGACATAAAGACAGGTGACTTTAGCTGTGTGTGCACAAAGTGCCTTCTCCGGCAGAATATGATGCGAGGGGTGGGACCCATCATGGCTGACTCTCCAAACAGATATTAAGCCATCATCAGAACCAGTTACCAGTATTTGACCATCATGAGTAAAACCAGCACATGTAATCTGGTTTCCTCCATGAAGATTCTCGTGCGTAGATAGAAGTCTATCCTGATCATAGATCATAAATCTCAAACTGCGGTCAGTAAATCCCCATGCAACATACTTGGTATATGTCCTGGGTTTAAGCAATGTGTTCCCCCTTGCAATGAGAATTTTCTCATGGAAGTTAACAATCTGTGTTATGGAAGTTGAATGTCTGCGTATTTCACGCGGAATGAGAAGGGATGAGTGCCTCAGAGGATGAGTAGGAAGCTTTCTATCAGTCCGTCGCTTCACATGGGGTTTCCTGAACAATTGTTTTGGTGTTTGTCCGAAATGATTTATTTGTGCTAGGATCGATGCCTTCATTGCAGGATCACTGACCGAATCTATGTCCACACTTCCCTCATATGTATAATGATAGAAAACATTCACAGCTTCTTCAGCTGCCTGTCAATTATAACAGACTAAACTTAGCATAATCATGGTCATGTGATCCTATTTTCCACAGTTGGAAACAAGAAAATGCATCAAGTGGATAGTTTAATTTTGCTGAAAGGTTTCCCCATTCATTATCAATACATTTTGTTGGATGCTTTGTGACAACAAAGGGAGCTTCACTGCATACAAGAACTATGCTGGGCTATATGAGATGAAAAAGGATATATATCCAGATAACATGAGTGGAGATGGTGAAAGAAATACTTGGCTCTATTAGAGCTTTTAGACTGTGTAGAACATAGACATGATGTTCATGTAGTCATCCTCTATTTGAGCTTTCAGAAGAAGATACGTCCAATTATTTACAGTCTGCTTAAGCATCAAACTTGAAGGCAATTGGTTATCAGTGAAGTGGGTTCTCACAATATAAAGCACAAGAAACTCCTAAAACTTAACCCATGTTTCACAAAATGATAATGATAATGATGACATCAAAATCATTTCAATCTAATCATCATGTCAAACAAAGCCTATGTTATCCAACTAAAAATGCAGTAGTTTAGAGTAGACAGGCCCTCTGACAATATAAGGAAATCCAAAACCATTTAATTTAACTATATTGGATCTGCATCATAACACAATGAACAGAAACTTTTATATGAAAGCAGAATGGAACTAAATGAATGATAAGATCCCAACCTTCCCTCTCTGTTTGTATCCAAAAATAAGGTCTATCCAGTGGTGCAGGTGTTCTGAAACATAATCTGATTCCAGTGCTTTTCTGTGTTTTCTGATGAACTCCCGAGCACTTCCTTTGGCCCATGGAGGTAAAATAACATCACCAACCTGGAGAAATTCAGGACAAAAAGACAAAAGGAGGAGATGGTTGCTAAACCAAAATTTTGAAAGGCAAAATTCTTGGGAAATGGAAGTTTGGTATTCAATGTTAACAGCATTAATGTATCATCAATTGTTGAAGCTCATAACGGAAATTGATAGTGTCAAAGCCAAAATCAGACATACCTTCTCCCCTGACTGTTTTTCTCCCAAATCAAGATGGAATCGGTTCTCCAAAAACTCAGGCACGTAGAAGAATTCAGGAATCAATTCTTTCACATCTGATGTGTTGGCCTTACCAGCAGCACTTGACCAGGTATCTCTTATGTTATTGAAAAGACGATCAGCATGATCAAACTGACCACCCTGAAGCTTCTGATTTTCTGCACTGAATGGTGGTAGGCGAAGAAGATAAAAAAGGACAATTCCAGCACTAGAATAATGGGAGCCGTAATGAAATTTGGGGACCTCTGGATCATCCCAACTGTCATATCTGATAAGCAGGAAAATCAAAAGCTAAGCATTAGTGCAAACAGTTACTCCTGATACTGTGATGAAGAGATGAAAATCATTCATCAGATGCAATAATGCAGCACAAGCAGTGACACTGTGTATATAAGCAGTCTATAGGAGAATCTTATGAAAGACAAAACATAGAAAGATTTCTCACTGGGAGTTTGAAGGTGTTATTCATCCATCCATTCATTCATTCATTAATTCATTTATTATATTAATTTATTTTTGTGTGGTTCTAGGGATTGAGGATCCAACACCACCAAGAAAAAGTGAAATAATCTTTCAGATCACCTTTTCTTAAATTCCTCGGCCCCTTCTGAAGTTTGACAACCCATTGGTTTGTCCAGTTTTCGGAAAGTTTTTGGATCAGTCAAGTCAAGATTTTCACTCTCATAATCTGCAAGAACCCATGGAAAGACGGGATATTGGGTAAGATCACTGTAACCACGCCCCGCCAAGGTGTTGAGATGCATGAGGTACTGAAAATTGCTAATCTCTCCATTTTGCCACCTCTTTGAGAAGGACTTTGCCATTATTTTGAAAAGACGGCTGCCTTCATTGCTTTCTTGCTTCGTTGAACCTGAAATTGTTGTGTCCAGCCTGATTCAAGGAAAATAATTCGTGATGTAAAAAATGGCTCCAACATGAAAAGATCTTATATATATATACATCAAACATGAATTCTTACATGCTGTTCCTGGGGAGATTCATAGCGACAAGATTTTTGAACACCTCTTCTCTCTCTCTTTTGTGGAATACCAGGAGATCATTACATCCATCCATGCTAAATATCTCAATCGCAACAGGACGAAGCTGGTAATCACGCTTCAAGATCTCATGAACACTATTAAGCTTCCACATGCGCCAAGGATGAGGCAAATTACCATTTGTGCACGCCTTTTCCTTTCCCCATGCTCCACCATTATAAGCCCATGCTCTTCCACCTACATATGTTTTTGCTGCTGTAGTACAGGATGAAGTTCCTTTTGACTGAAAATCCAGGCTACCAGTTAAATCCATCTTTACACCTAAAGCTTGATCAATAACAGAGAGTTCGTCTCTACCTTCCTTCTCACAAATGCAGCCAGAATGATCAATGTATAAGTTCTCAATTAGATACAGACAAAGTTCCCCTATTAGAAATATTCCATCCTGCTTGTCCAGACCAACAACTCTTTCGCAATTATATCTGGATCGTATCTTTTCAAGAGGCTCCAGATAAGGCCTGATTAAATATTCCCCATTATCATTCAGCTCCCTATCTGATTTATCTTCAAGGGCTTTAGCTTCTTCCGCTTTAGCACAAGATAGTTGCCTTGGAGTTCCTGGCACAGATTTGTCTTGTACGCCCTCTGATATAGAGACAGACACAATGCTAGACTTCCCTGCAAAATCAAGGGCAGAGTGAAGGCTTGCTTCATTTGTACTGCTAGCTCTATCATTGTTCCAACCATTTTTTGCAGAACTCGCATCCTTGGTATCATCAAATTCTTTAAACAAAGAATCAATATAGAGATCAGTGCCAAAACTATCTTGCTCCGCATCATCAGTCAAAAGGTTGAAAATAGATCCAGAAGCAGACCCTGAAACATCTGGACTGTCTTCACGTTTGCCCTTTGACAGTTCTGTATCTCCCAATTCCAGTTCTCCATCAAGAACATCTTGAATACTATATATTCTTAACTTACAGGGCTGAAGCTTTTTGCGCATCCTGTATGGACCTTCAATGGAACAAAGCTGCCATTCTGCGTCTTCAGGCACTACAGCTTTGCACAATGGAAATATGCCCCGCTTGTGCAACAATTGTTGGAGATGTGTCTGCCATTCACTCTCAGCATGAAGAACCCATCCATATTTATCTTGCCGAACAACTCTTAGATCAGTGGACATTTCATCACGTACCAATACCAGTGAATATCTTCTTTCTTTTACCTGCTCCCAGTGTTTCAGATCTAACTTTACAGTCTCTTTTGATTTCCTACCCATATCTTTTTTTTGACGGGCCTCCATGCCTTTTACTCTAGCTCCTGGAAATTTTTCTGCTCCTGCAACATACTGATTCCACATAATTGCAGCACACTGTTCTAACACTTTAGATATAATCTGTTCAGAGCTCTGAAACCATTCTAAGAAAGCAGCTAAATTTCCTGTCAACAATTTGTCAAAACCACCATGCAGTACATCTAGATGGTGGCCTTGGTTTGGTTTAGACATGAGCAAATCTTCCATGGAAGTTCTTCGATGCACTAGCAGATACTTGATTATATCAATTGCCATATTTTGGACATTATGCCTAGCATCACGAGTAAGGGAGACTAAATTTATACATAGACAGCAATTCATATCAGCATCAAGATTGCTGGGACAAAATATGATTGGTCGGTGAGCAACTAACAACTGTAAAACTGTAGCGATATCGATTGGTGAATCTTCGTCTGAAGAGTTTGCAGTTGATCTTTTGTTTGGTTCCTTATGCAGGCCTAAAGATGAAAGGAGATCATTTTCACCAATGCTGGTCAGAAATGACGGCAAAAAGCAATACAACACCATCCGGTTTGTATTCTTAAGAATTGAATGGACATATGCATCTAGCTGTCCGTATCCTCTTCCCATTGATAAGATACCCTTTCCAGCAGGAGCCGCTTCCTCAACACGACCATCTTTGTTGGCTAATTGTAACATTGATAACAAGAACTCCAGAGTCCTTAAGACACCAGCAGGCTGAGGAAATGCACCCATATATACACGGTCAACAACCAGCCAGCAGAAGGCATCCAAGTTTGAGGACCATTTGGTTTTATCAAGCTTTTTCTCATCCTCTTCATCATCACGCAAGAGGTGTCTTTCAAGAAAGTTCATCAGCCTACTAAGAAATAAACCCTGGAAAACCAACATTGAATCAGCTTCAACATATAAAGGAACCATTTCCAAGACATTTTCTATAGCTTGTGTTGCTTTCATCTGCTCAGTCAGGATATCAGCCAGTACTTCTGCCAGAAAATCCAATACAGCAGTTCCACCAGCAGAACAAGGACCTCCACCATATCCCATATCATCCATTTCCAGAAGAAGCTCTGGAGATACAGGAAAAATTGAATTCACATCCGGTTGCCCTGGAGATCCAAATTTCAAGTCAGACGATGGATCAAAGTCAGTTGCAGGAACAGATGACTCCACAGGAGAGGAAGATTTCAATTCATTATTATTTGCATCCAAAAATTTTGCTGCTACGACAAGGGTGGGAGAGGTTGTTAGAGGAACCTTAGAACTGGACTTCTCTGAAGAAACAGGATAATCTGGAACAGGGAGAGATGAAGTATGGGAATCTGTTGGGTGAACTTGAGGCATACTGTTTTTGTCAATATGGAAGCTCAGCTCATTTGAGGATGAGAAGGCAGAAACCTGGTGAATATTATTACCATCTATACTCTCAAGAATCTGAGCATTGTTTTGACTTGATATAAATGCCTCCTTATGGGGAACTGTTGCCTTCATATCTGTGTTATCTTCAGCAAAAAAATTTGGGGCTACAGTTGTTTCATTAGAACATGTACTGGCCTCTGCCTTGGGGTAGCTTCCGATACTGATAGAAGAATTGGCTGACTGTTGCTGCCCTTGATTAATTGCAGAAAATGTATCCTTTGAACTGGCATCATTGCACTCATTCAAACTTTTCTCTTCTATCTTTGTGGATAACTCTTTTGATGTCTTTACAGCATAAGCAGCCCTGTAGAACAAGTGAAAATTGCATGGGACATGTTATGTAATTTAATGATTGAATTCAAATGTGATCCATGAAAACTGAAGTATTAACTAACGAAACAAACTAAATTGAAATATATACCTAACACAAGAAAAGTAAAGGTCGATACATCTTTCAAGAAATTCTATCCTTCTGCAAACAGCAGAAAAAGTAGGGCACATCTTTGCCAGATCAACCATAAACCTAAGAACTGAGGTGGTTGCAGCAGGGGCTAGTGCCTTCCCACCCCTTAACCGTGCTGCATATGTCTTATGCATCAGAGCTTCACCCTGAAGTTCCCCAGCCATGTCTGCATTTTCATCTATGAGCTCAGCCACAAGTTGAGATGGATTGCCTGTTTGATGGGCAGGCATCAGTTGCAACATCAACCTATCAAATGTGGACTTTGCCATGGCAATAATAGAGTCCAACAGCTCAACAAATTTCAGCCCCACATGGTCTCCATTACAAGGCATCAAAGCATGAAAGTCCAGCATGCAGACTTCTGGCAACCTTGGGAAAACAGGCTTCCCAAATACAAGGCAGAACAAGATATAATATATATCCGGAGAATCATAGAAACTGGGAAGGATGCGCACCAGACCCTGGTAGCGTCCACTTGTCCGAAATTTAAATGCAAATGTAGGAGAAGAAGTCAAACACACACCCAAGAGAGTCATGATCCATCTCATGCTTGACGGATGAACAGCTTCGTCAAGAAAATATGCTAGCAGCTTGGAAGATACAACCTTATGCCACTGTTCCAGCATCTCATCAACTTTTATGGTTACTTGAAGATCAATAAGCATCTCCAGAAGCATGTTCCTCACTATAACATGCTTTCCCATTGATTCTCGTATTATCCGATGTCTTGGTTTAAGCTCAGGTGGATCAAATGTCATGACAACAAACCTGACAACATTTTCCACTTCAGATGTCAAGAACCCGTCTTCTAAAATAACCCGAAGCAGCAGAACCAATTTCTCCAAAACAGGTATCTCAACATCGCCCCTCTGCAGGGTCACAAGTAAATGTTGGACAAGGTTAATTTCACGGAGGATTGTAAGGTTATGATTTCTGTACCAGTGCATGGATACCAAATGCTCAAGAAAGCCCAGCAGCGCAATTTGAATGGAGACTTGAGCTGTTACCCACAGCGTCCAGTCCAACAGCACATGCTCTACCATATCTGCATTTGACAAGACAATGCAATTTGAAGTTGCAGCTGGCACCTCAGTATTTTCTATTTCTGAAGTTTGACTGTATGTATCCTTTTGGACATAAAAATCCTCAACATCCCCATGGGATCCGACTGAAGAATCATCAGGAAATTTTGATATGTTGATACCCTCAAAGCTGGCTTCCTGCAATGTAGTAGCAGGAGATAAAGTGGCTTGAACATGTTCTGATTTAGTCGGTTCAGAAAATGAGGCTTCACAAGCAGCAATCTGGAAAAATATTTCTAGACAATGGGTATCAAACAATGTCATTCTTCGACGAAGGAACACGGCTAGCAAATGGTATCCTCTATATATCTGCATGTCCCTCACGTTGTGAGGATTCTGATGAAGTGCACAAGCAAGTAATGACAAGGCCATATGAAGCATTTCTCTTGTTTCTGCAGCCTCAACAAGTGCCAAAACTACAACCATCCCACCTACAGGCTGGAGGGTATCACCAATCACACATCGCTTACAGATATAGATATCTCCATGAAGACGTCCAAAGCGAGGTATTCCTGAAATAAATAAAAAAAACAATAGGTTTAGTACACAGGTGAAAGGAAAATTAATACATCAATATGTAAATATCTACAGACCCAAAAATTCATTGGAGAAATTAGTTAATGACCTCCAATCGGAGATGCAGCAGCTGACACAGGATCAACAAGATTGAGCATGAACAAAGTCCCAGATGATCTACCAGCTTCTGTACATGTTCCATCGAAGGCAAATATGAGTTTTCTGCCAGATAGCTGAAGTGAAAGATTCCTTAGTCTATCCAAATCCCAGACAATTCCACTGCCATCTGTCTTAGAGTCTACTTGCCTGCTAGCATTATCAAGTTTCTGTAAGTTAGAAGCCAATGCCAGGTCAGCATCCATTGATTCCAATATGGCCATACTGCTGCCACCGCAAGCCTGGTTAGGGACAAACCGCAGGAGATCTGAGTCTTGGAAAAGTCCTCTGTAACCACAACCAAGCAAGTAAATAAAACAAACACAACCTGGTGTAAGGACCTCCTCAAATAGATGGCAAGATCGGAGCCTCCATATCAAGTCACTAACTCTGGCACAATTAATTGGAGTCCCAATTACTACCTGCAAAGGCTTCCCAAAAGGGGAGGGTGAGTATCCCAGTTTTCCTGTATGCCTTAGTTTGCCATCTAGGTAAACATTAGCAATACTAGCTTGGAACAGACCAGCAAGAGCATTTGGTTTGCTATGAACAACTGCAAGGTGATGCCATTTGCCTTCTTCCAGTTCTACTCCAGAAAAGGATAAAGAGCAAGAGTTGCCAGTAGAAAGCGTAAGAACCCCATTGTCATGAAGATAGAGTTCTGCATAGAATGAGTTATCATTACTGACTGCACCCACAGAGAATAACCGGAGAAAATGCCGCTCATTACGCTGTCCACTGGAGGTACTGGACCTCTTTGAACCAGCTTTAGTGGGTTCAGCGTCTTTTGTCTGCATCCTAAAATGATTCTGAAACTGGAACCAACAGGTGAAGGAATAACCAGCTGCTGGAGGCCATGATCTGTCTCCTAAGGACACCTGAATAGAAGCATGACCAACTTTTCTCATGTCCATCTCCACAAATGGAGCCAAAGGAACATTTTCCAAGACCATATCTCCTGTGAGAATTAGCCTTTCCATTGTTTCAACCATTAGATGACCAGAATTCATCTGCCTCATTTGCACAATGTATCGTATGAGAACTTGGAGTTCTGATGAAGATAACCTGAAGCCACCACATAAACCACAATTTCAAAGATAATAGATAATAAAACACCAGCTAAAAAATTGCAGTAACCTAGAAACAGCTACCTATATGCCCCAAGAACTTCCACAATCTTCAAAGCATTTACTAGTAGCTGTGATGATCCAGAAAGGAAGGGATGAATCGTCTTCAATACAAGTTCCACGCAACCTAGTCATGAAGAAAGAAAAGAGAAAATAAGAAAATAAAGAATCAGGGAATAAGACATAGCCATGCTTTGCTTCTCACCAACAGATGTAAGGCTATCCTGATTGAATGGCCCAGCACGTGCAAGCTTTTCAATAAGGTTCAACACTTCTATTTGCATGCTTGGACTAAAAAGTAAGAGATAACGAAGAAGAACTCGAATAGCACCAGCATTATATACCCGTTCCTTGTCAAGACTAGACAAACAAGATAGGGTGGATAAAAGAGAACTGGCTGATTCATTTCCATTCATATTAAATGAATTTGCATTCTCTGGTGTCAAGAAAGGTGGAACCACGATTTCAAGGGCAAGTTCCAATAACAGCTGGATTACTTGCTTTTCCAATTCCACACACAGCATGCCAGATTCAGAGAAAGCATCATTAAAAGCTTGAGAAGAAATAATAGCATGTAACTTTGCTCTATTAATAGCATTACCACACACTGCTGCCGTCACAAGGCGTAGCAAATATGAAAACAACTTGATGTGAACAGCTAGGGAAGATTCTTCTGCGTGCCCTTCATCTTGGAAACTATGCAGTGTGGTTAAAAGAAGAGAGAAACCAGTAGCTTCACCAAAAACTCTCTGAGCAGAATCATTCAACCCAAGAATACGCCATAAAGTTCCCATTGTATCACATTTTGCATCAATTCGAAGCTTGTATTGATGTCCTGAAATACTTGTAACCATACCACTCTTTAGAACTTCAACAAGTCCCCCTAATTCTTCAGGATGAACCTGCATATTTTCCAAATAAAAATGAAAGGCTAGAATAAGAATAAGAAAGCAAATTATGACAGCAATTTATTATGCATGACAGCAAGCAGAGCTGGCTTGATCTTAACATCAAAGGATTTGGAGATTAGCACTTGCATGGGAGATTTGGTAGCTAAACAAATACAGCAGGCAACATTTAACAAGGAGAAAAATGCAATTCATGTTTAAAGATATCCCAAATCAAAACCATAAAAGAGCAAACCACATATATCCACAAACCTGAGCATTGTCTTCAGTGATCAAACAGGACAATATTCTGAGGGCCCCAGATCGATGGGCATTTGAAACCAGAAAGGGGAGAATCGTGGCTACACCTTCAGCAGACCGGAATGAACTTTGATTTCCTTCTGCTTTTTTTATCAATGAAAGAAGGCAATCCCAAGCAATAGAAGTTGCCCTCTCCGCTTCAAAAATAGGGAACTTTCCTGAACCAGATTCCATGAGTTTGGGTGAATGAATGATAGCATCCTTAGAATCCCAGTGCTTCTTAAGGCTAATTGAGCTGGACTTCTTCTCCAACTGGTTTAGATTGCTACTCTGCTCTGAACCCAGAAGATATTTGTGGTGCTTTAGATCATCCAATAGCACTTCCAGCAAACCTACTTCTCGTAGCACTTTCTTGTACTGCTGATCAAAGGAGATAAGTTTTATGAAAAATGAAAGTATGGTAAGCTTTAATTCTGATGTGATTGGTTGCTGCAATAGGCAACACAGAGACAGCAGCTCTTGCTCAGGGACACAACTAACAATAGTAACAGCATGCTCAAGAATTTTCAGGACTATTTCTTGCAAAGATTTAGGGAAACCAGCCATATTTAAGATCAAAAGAGGAACGGTCCTCAACTGCTGGCACAACTTATAGTTTTCAAGATGACTGGAAAACATTTTGAACATTCTATTTAATACTTCTGCCTGTAGATCCCTGCAGTCGGCCTTGAGGAAGATGTCCTGCAACATCTGGACTGCTTCAAGGTCCTTGATCTTGGCACTTCCATGTTCCCAAGTTTCATCATTCTTAGTGTGAGAAGATTTGGGACCTTTGCTTTCAGCAGGACCAGTTTGAGCTAAGTTCACAAGCATATCAAGTAACCTACATAATGTAGGCGAGAGAAGTGGAGAAGAAGTTGCTTTACTTCTTGTAGCTTCCTGTTCCCTTAAATCAGAGGATTCATTAGAATTTTCTGGACCATAACTTTTTTCAGCTTCCTTCAAATCTAGTGACCCAGTTCTTTCAGGTCGCTGCACAGAGGACAGTACTAATGCAAACTGAACCAGGAAGTGATAACCGTGGGCATTATGTATGTCCTCCCTAAGCCTGGTGCCTCCAGCTTCTACAAGAGAAAATTGCATTACATGAGTAGCAGCAGCATAAAATATATGCACATTATTTAAACACCAGGAGCAGAACATAAGGAACAAAGAAGTGGGATTCATATGGCGTTAACAACAAATCCTACGGTACATACTTCTGGAAAACTCAATTGGGAAAATGCAGTCAGCATACCTGGTCTATATGACAGTTCCACACATTGAAGTAATAGATCACCGATACCCACAGTGTAGGCAGGATTGCCAGAATCTGGATTGAATTCTTTGATGGCCATTAAAAGAACCTTTATCTGCTTAGGAGATTGTGGAAGACATGTACCAATATGGTAAGTATCCTCTTTACAGATTTCTGGATTAAGATGTTAAAAGACGCAACAAAAGATGCAGTTCCATAGTCTAGCTAAGAAAAACTATAAGATTACCTGACTTCATCTGCATAACATGCTAACAGCTAGACCAAGCTCAAATATTTCCAAATTATAGTTAGTTCACAATCAAGACTTTCAAATATGACATCTACATCAGTTGCAGTAAAAAGCCCAACGAAAAACCAGTATGCCTATGAACCAGAGCTACAGGCAGGTTAATGAATAGATTGGACTTAATTATGCAACCTTTTTTAAATATTTATTCACTCTAGTAAAGCAACCAGTTCAAAATAGACTACGCTTCACCACAATATGAAGCTTCAATAAATTCCTCAACTTAACCATGCGGGATCAAAGCACTTAGCATGCCCTCTCAGATGCAGGTTGACGAGAACACTTGGGAATGTGCCTGTCACACGGACTCCAAAAAAAAAGGGACTGACAACAGTACAGGGCAGTTATGACTTCAACTCTAGTTGATGTCGAGGTATCCAACACAAAACTATTGGCAATGGGTAGAGAGGCCTCATAACAATAGATAAAGCTCCAACTAACCTGTTGACTTAGCCATATGGGATTTTTTTCCTTTATAAGAAAAGATAATGACTTAACCATGTGGAACTATACCATTCAAAAAGATGGGTCAAAAGTTTGATCTGTTCACATCCAACAACTATAAACATAAAGCGGAATCATTCAAAGTTCAGCAAAAAAAAAAAAAAAAAAGAAATCCAAAGAAGAGTGAGCACAGGCAACAGAGGATGGTTAAAAAGAAATCATGAACATTGGAAAGTTTTCTTCAGAAAGATCAATTTTGGTCACGTAAAAGGCATACCAGATGATGCTTCTGTATATACTTGGCAGTGCTTCCATTGTCATTTGCCAAAAGAAGACCAAGTATCTGAAAAATATATGTATTAAGAAGCCATGGATATCACATTCCTTCCCTTTTGTGGCTATATACATTTCTTGAAGTAAATAGCAGCATATGCACCTGCATAGCATGTCTATGAAGCTGTATGTTGTGCAATGAAATAAGACCTTCCTTGTAGCGGGAGAAGACACTTAGAGATCCATTTGCGACCATCTGAAAAAGCAGCATTAGAGAATCATCCTCGATCAAGCTCTGTGCTGCCGAGGGATGGCTTGCCAATGCTTTCATAACATGCACAACACTTCCCTCCACCTGGATAAAGTGAAGTAAGTCTGGGTGAATTAAAAGAAATATAAGGGTAGCATTTGAGTGTTTTGTATCAGAAAGGACATGGTAAAGATTGTGGTTGCCTTCTGATAATGCCCTTCAATTTTTTACCTTATCGAGAAACTCTATTTAATGCAAGTATGCACTACATTTCACATAGTCCATCAGAAATTTAAAGGCCCTATGTTATGGTGAGGCCTCTCCACCCACCCATTGCTGATTGGTTTTGGTTTTGATGCTTTAAAATGGTATCAAAGTCCAAGGTTTGTCACTGCCTCATTTTTCAAGTCACAAGCCCCAGAATTTGCATGGTCTATGTGACAGGCCCGTTTTCAGTTGTCTCACCGGCCTGCACGTAAAGGGGCATGTTAAGTGGTGAAATCCCATGGTCAAGGGTTTGGTCAAGGCTTTATATTATGGTGAAGCCTTTCAACCCGTTGCCATTTGGTTTTTGGTTTGATGCTTTAACAAATCTTACAAGTTCATGATGGAAATGCATGGTGAACACTTCCTTACTTATTCGGCTATCCTAAATCTGATGCATAACATATGCTACCAACTCTACAATAGGTAGGGCAACAAACACTTTTGAATCCCCATCACACTAGAGAAAAGTGATCTTTCTTGCTCAAGTTTTTGTTTTTTATCTAAGAAAATATTTTGCAGAACAATGAGGAATTTAATGCCTCATGCAAATAATTTGCTAAATACAGTTAATAAAATACTTCCAAGATGCTCCAAAGAAAAAGAAAAGAGAGAACAAAACTCATGATGCAAGCTCAAGAAAGTCGGTGAAAAGAGCAATGAGATGCCAAAATGTGTTAGCCACTTTAGGACCATAGGAGCACAACTTGAACCAAGATTGAGGGATTTAAAGGAAAGGGAAGGCCCATAGGTTGTGAACAATTTCCCACTTTGAAAGATGAGAAATATCAAAAGAATCATACAAGGAGAGGGCATTCTTAACAGATACCACATGTGGACTTGATTTTGCACTAGCCTGCTAACCAAGAGATAAGAAGTTGTGATTGAATACCTCAAGTTGACGAGCTTGCCCAACATCAGAAAACAATTCTTTACTTGATTCCAATTGCTCCTTGGAATCAATAACCTTTTTTCCTTGACTGGCTTCATGAGGACTTAAAAAGGTATTGAAAACATGTATGAGGCAACAGAATATCCCAGAATCAAGAAGAGACTGTTTATCAATTGGCTGCAGACCTCCAAAACAACAGAGAGTGTTAAAAACTGGTTAAGAACATGCAGACACCAGGGGAAAAAATTGTGAAATACTCCTGCAATTACTCGGCCAATGCTGTTGCTTATGTCAATCACTACTCATCACAAAAACTTGATGATACTGAACATTTTGCCAAAAGCCCATTTGAAGCAAAAAAGTAAGCCAAAGCCGATGCAAAACTTTATAATACATAAAAGCCTCATTCATTCTCACAGTCTTGGTTCCTTAGAAGCTAGAATCAATAACCCTTTTACCTTTAACAACATCTATTAGACAACAGGATATCCTACGATCAAGAAGAGACTGCTTATGAATTGGCTGTAGGACAGAAAATTAATAGAATGAGTTGAAAAGTTTTAAGAAAAAAAATTATAGGATTGTGAAATGACACCGAGAGAATACTTATGTGAAATAGGCAAATGATTACTTGGGAAATATTGCCACTTAAAATCCATTACCACTTATCACAAAGTATTTTGGTGACAACAAGCATTTTTACACATGTTTATCTTAAACCTAGAACCAGTTGAGACTTTGATTATAATACAAGCAAACACATTAGCCATCTTCTCAGATAACAAGAGCAAATCATACCGAAGATACTAGGACTTCAACAGAAGTTAACAAATTTGATCCTGGACTGATTCCATCCTGCAGATAAGCATAACAATTTAACTAGCATCCAAACAAGTTAATCGGGGAAAGAAAAGAATGAGAACAAAATAAATTTTTGTACTTGCCTTCTTGTGCCTACATGAATTATATATGGGGATCCAAACTAATAACATTGAACTAGAAAAACAAACCTTGGTGACTTCAGAGAAAAAATGCAAAGCTTTTGGTAGATCCAGAGTTCTCGTTTTGCTGCTGATTTTCAATTTTTCAATATCTGTTACAAATGCTCGTCCAACAACAAAAGAAAATATATGTGTTTCTACTAACCTGCAATCAAATGAAATTTTCTAGGTTAGTCAGCATAGGTACAAGAGGAAGTACCGAAGTGGAACATTTGACATAGAAAAAATTACTGTAATCCTACTTATGCTCCACCAGAGCCATGACTACTACTTGAAAAGGCACAGAATCAATACAAGAACCGAATGGTTCATCTAATTCTCAAGAATAAAATATACAAAAGCCTGAAAGTCTGCCTTTACCGTAATTAAGGTACATGTTTATCTTAAAGTGTGCTCAGATTTGGTAGGCGTTATCTATCACTATCCAGTTTGAAGAAAAGTTTTTTTTATACATAAAAGTGTCACAAGTCAGAAGTAGAAGCTGAAGCAAGCTTCTTAGTCCTGCAACTGGAGCAACTCTACAATCCAAATGATAGAATAGTAGAGCATATAGTAATTAATACTTGATAAATTAACATCACAACAAGAACTTTAACGAAAAACTACAGCAGAGAAACAACAATCAGATAACAGTCAAATTCTGCATCTGAATTTATATTTTTTATCCTTTCAACAATTCCTGAACACAGGCAGATTTATCATGCTTTTAACAATGTACCATCCCTCATGACATGAGCAAGCGCACAAAATTAGATCCAACAAAAGACCACACCATCAAATTTAGAGAATGAATTGTATGGCCAAATTGCTCAAAAGCTTTTCTCACTGCTCATGTTTAAATTCAAAGTTTTAAATTGCCAAAAAGAACCTTCATACAGGAACAGACAAGGAGAATAATATTTTTACTATGGACAGCAAGCACAGCTACTAGTCTGGAAACCTTTTATACAAATGTCAAAAAATAAAAAAAGGAAACATTGTTTCAGCTATTTTGGTACTAATCAACCATATACTGGTGACAATATTCAGCTAGGAAGCAAGGAAAAAAAATAAAGGAACAATACTTAACCTTCTACGAAGGCCAAAATTTAAACAAATCAGAGTGAAGGACAGCAGACTTACATGGTAACCAGTTGAGTTACATTAGAATGCTGCTTAACTAATTTACAGAACGCATCTACTGTCAAATTTAAGGCCACTTCTTTTTCCTGCATGGCAGGAAAATCAGTCATTTCCTCAAGTACGGAGAAGCAGTGAATAAAAGAGCGCCAAAGGGTAAAACAAAGAGAGTAAAGGACCTTTTCTGATTTGGATGAACGAAACTCTTCCCAAAATCTTTTGAAGTCCAATTCCAAACCATGTCTGCTGCTATTAGAGGAAAATGGTGAAAGAAACTTATAAGTTAAAAAGACAATGAGTAAAGCTAATCAATTATGTAAACATATTACATGACTACATTTTGATTCATTTCACTTTAAGCCATATAACCAGAAGACCTAAAGTTGGACGATAATGAAACTTCCATCAATGCATCATTAAGTCTTCATTCTTTTTTCTTATTTATCTATTTAATTTTTCCAAAAAGGTCGCCAAGTGAGAACCTCAAAAGTTATCTACCAAATCCTGAATCCGCTATATCTATAACAATACAAATACTCTATGTTATGTTAGCGTTCAGCTGACAAACATATGCATTCAAATTTCTGCACTTCAAAGATAATAGAGCTCCTCATCATCATCACTTCTCTTTAATTGCATGTCATCAAAAGGGAAAGAATAACAGAAAAGAGAATTCAAGCCATACCAATCCCTACCAAACACAACTCCTCTTCCCTCTTATGTAATTTGTTCTGACAGATGAAATAACTGCTACGTACCAAGCAAAGTAACACATGCCTCTGGCGAATGGATATGATGGGAGATGCATGGAATCCATCTCATTTCCACAGAAGAAACTTAATTTTAAAAAAATTTTTAAAATCAATTTTTTTCCTGGGGTCATCTACAGAAGAAATGGCCCAATGTCTCCAATGTCAAGACAGTTTTTCCTTAGACATCACCCTTGAACTTATCTGGGGCAAATAATTGAACTGGTGTCCGGTATTATAACGATGAAAGGACATGTAATGGGCAGAAAAGCAATTTAATCTATATGCTAAATGATGCTAAATGAGCGACCAAGAGAATTGCTAGAACAATGTCGCACAAAACAGAGTAAAAAACTATCTGCATACACCACCATGTCAGTGAACTATAATTTGCAAAGGGGAAAACATATGATGATGGAGGCAATGAAACTTCATCTCATTATTAACAAGAGGATTGGGTCGAGAAAACATTATTCAGTGTAAACTCATGCCTCGTCGTTTCTCCAATGGAACCATATTGTGAGTACAACTTTTAAAAATTCATTGGCATTATACATTTCATGGAAACAGGCCCAACCTGGTTGAAATGAGGCCCGCTGGAAGGTGATGATGATTAACAGCCAAATATTGGACATAACTTCGCAATCTATGTATTGGTAAATCTGGCCAAAATGCAGGACAGACACAGTAGCCTGACTTCAGAATACGGTACTGGAGCAAATCTCTCTCTCTCTCTCTCTCTCTCTCTCTCTCTCTCTCTCTCTCTCTTTCTCTCAGTTATTTTGAATAATTTTAACAATTTCTGCATTTAAATACAAGGGAATCCTATTGAATGAGACATTGCATGGTATATCAATAGAAAATAGCTGTAAATCCAAGACCTCACTCCCACTTTCCTGTTAAATGGATATGCAACTAAAATTCAATTTAGACAGCAATTCCAAAGCATCCATGTGGCCAAGCAGACATACCATAGATGTTAATGACAGCCCTAAAAGGTTCCTGATTGTGATCTAACTCCATAAACAAGGATAGACATAGTTCACCTAAATACTTGTCCATCAAAACAACAGTTATCAATTGGATTTTATTCATAACATAGCATAGAGGCTTTGCTTGTGACTCGTCTTTCCTGAGTTATACATGAACTCATTTGGAAGAAAGAACATCCAAGATGAGGACCCCTGGTGAATGCTATGATGCTGTATCAATGGGCAAGGATGACTCGAGCTATAAAATGTGGAGAAACACCTACGAACGTAGGGGTACTAGGTTATGTGGAACAACAAAATACATGGAGTGTAACTTCCAGAAAGAGAGTTGCTTGGGTGCTGATGCTCTATATAGAATGAGAAGTTGAAAGAGATGCCATATGAAAAATTAAGACCCACTGATTGAAAAACAAAGGTGGGTGTGGAGTTAAACAAGATGCCTGCAAAACCTCCATCAAACCTGACATGCTGTATGTGACTGAAATTTGCAGTGATAAATAACATTAGCATTACAGAAATGCATGTCAGTTAGGATGTGTCGTCAATCAGAATAGGATCAAGTTAGAAACATATTGCAGGGGGAAGGTAAAAGTAACTGTAATCATTTTTCCCATTTTTTTAAAAAATTAAAAATAAAAAAGCTGCTCCTAATTAAGAGCACACCCTTTTTTCTCACAGAGCCCATTACTATATTCTGATCAATGATAATCATAATCATAACGTGCCTTCACTATCCTCAGTTCTTGGTACAGTAATGCTATTCTGGAATTACCCAAAACATGACTCTTTATTTCTCTGGTCTCATTTTTTCTGGTATTACCCATAACAAATATGTTTTACATAACTTCATTGATAATTGCTTTTTCAGCGAACTAAACCTTATTCCCTACATTATCATAAGGGGAATCGATGGGCTAAAGACTCAAGACCAAAACCAATAGGTATGAGTCCACCCAATTCAAAAATACCAGCAGGCAGCAACGCCCACTAATACTCTCGTATGTCACCGTTTTATATTGATAATAAAATAGGAATTTTTTTCTTTATATTTTAAAACCAGAGAACATATCGAATGTGTCCATGACACTAGTAGCTTACCAAGATAAACACAGGGTGCTCTCCAGAAGAAGTATGGTACACTAGACCTTCACAGAAACATCTACCAACTACAGTGAACACCCTTAGTGTAGTTTCTTAATTTCTGGTAATGAAGTTACAAGAAATAACGTAACAGGTTAATTAATTATTTAATAGAAAAGTCTCAGCAAAGAACTACAACGACAATGCAAAGCAAAACAAAGACGCAAGGTCCATCACCAACGTTAATCAGCATTCCCACATGCAAATGCCAAGAAGATAAAGCGATTCTGAAATACAGGAAATTCCGAACCTCGCGGGAGAATAAGCCAAGCCTTGTCGTGTGGAAGGAGCATTGTTCTCGGGAGGAGTGTATGAAGAAGAAGAAGACGACGACGAAACAGTTGAAGTGGCAGTAGCGGCGGGAGATTGCAAGCCAATCTTCTCCTTGATATCCTTAAGCAGTGACGTCCATTTCATCGTTTTCCCTCTCGATCCCTGAAACATGCGCGTCGCTCATTGGCCCTTTGTCCTCTAGAATTCGTCTAGAAGGATCACATTCCAGCCCCGCCTCCAATTAATGCGACTCCCCGAACGAAAAGACAAAAACATGAACGTAAATGGAAGCAATGCTGTGGTTCAGAGGCAATTTCTCGTCGACGAAACTGGAAATGCGACCAACGGAACAATGTGTTCTTCGTTTTGCCATCCCGATATCCTCTGTTTCCTCTGTTCAAATCAGAATTCTCCAGTCGCGATGGAGCGAGAAAGGAAGATGATTTCCCTACGAACCCTAGAAAATAGGAGAGATTAAGGCAAACTATGACCAACGATGAAATGAGATTAGTCTTCTCTCTGCTGTTTCCGGAGGCCACTGCCACTCCGCTCCTAGTTTCTCGCCTGTCTATATCCCCCCTTTTTTCGAAAAACAGAAAGGAAATTTGCCTTCTGGGCTAATTGCGTCCGTCGCCCCTAGTTTTTTATTATTATCTTATTTTAAACTCTAACTTCAAAATTTTAGAGGGAAAATGTTCAACCTCATTTTATTTTTTATTGTTCTATTGGCCGGCAAAGTGAATCAGCTCTAGCGCTGAAAACGAGCCGAGCCGAGCCGAGTAGTAGGTTATTCATGTTTGGCTTGAATTAATTATCAAGCTTGATATTTTATTTATGTTTGGATTAAAAATAATACGAACAAGCTTTATCTGAACAAGCTCAAGCTATTCACTTAAATTAGGGAAAAAATCTAAAATTAAATCGAGTCAAGTCGAGTAATAAGCAATTCAAGCTTTATTTGAATTGTGTATCGAGCTTTAAATTTTGTTCAGGCTTGACTTGATAATCATTCGAACGAGTCACAAACAAGCTTTAAATCGAGCCAAACTCGAACCGAGCCCGAGCTATTTGTTCATTTTTTCATCCCTAATCAGATCTAGCAATGGTGTGAAAAAAGAAAAAAAAATAAACAAAAATTGAAACCCTGCACGGCCCTAACCCCCTTCAGCTCCCTTTCACTGCCGCCATTCTGCATCCCCATGTTGCCCTCTGCCATGTCGCTGCTCCCCCCTTCCTTCCCGCCTAATTCGATGCCTGTCGCCGCCTCCCTGAAGGATGTCGTCCCGTACCGAATGCTTCGCCAGATCCTTCTCCTTCACCACTTCGAAACCCACTTTCCTCGCCATCACCGCGATATTCAGGTATTCAGCCCCGGCAAGACGTCGCCCCTCTCAATCCCCTGGATGATCTCAACGTGCTCCGGCCCATTCGTATGAGAACTACATGGATCCGGCTTTAAGGACCCGGAAGATCACCATGTAGATGTCCTTGTGCTTTGGCGCGTGGCAGGTGGGATAAGGGAAGACATCCTTGTGAGAGGTGACGGGAGGCGTTTGGCTGGATGTGAATGGACGGTGGAGGAGATTGGCGGCGGAGGGCGTTATGAAAGCGTTGGGCTCGGCGTGAACAGACAGTGGAGGAGATTGGCGGTGGACGGCGGAGGAGATTGGCCAAGTCCAGGAAGCTTCTCAGCCCCCGCACGGCGTCGCCCCTCTCAGCCAATGATGTTTTCCGTCCTTTTTGCGTTTTCTTTCTTTTTCTTTTTCTTTTTTTTTTTAATTATTTTCCTTTTTCATATTTGCCTTTTTTATTAGTTTTCTTCATTTCCACAATGTTAGAGCTGATTCATTGTACAACCAGTGGTGGAACTAGGATTTTCAGTTCAGGGGTGAGCCCAGAGGAGAGTCGACTAAACCCGGAGGAGAGGGACGGTATCGCGGCGAGGTAAGACTGGAGATTAGGAGTAATTCGTACTAATTAAAAGATTAGGATGTAACTCGTATAAGTTGAAAAATTTGGAGGACTAATAGTGCATTTTTTTTATGTTAGAATATCTGTTTAAGACTAGAGGAAATAATTACTCATTTGGTAACTGTTTTCTTTAGCGCCTACCTTACTGCCCCCCATCTTCATATTCTTTCAATATTTCCAGGAGACAAAAATGCATTTCTAGTCCCTAATTTCTCTTGAATTAACCAATTAAATACCTATATTTAAATTTTTTCAAAATTTTCGAGGGGGCAGCGGCCCCCTACCCCTACGTAGGTCCGCCCCTGTGTACCACATGGCCAATTTCATTCATTTTAATGTTTTCTATCCTCCAAATGTGTAAAATGGAATATTAAAATGAAATTGAGGACATTTTATGCAAAATTTTGAGGTTAAGATCTAAAATAAAACAATAAATAAAATATCAGGAGCCATAGATACAATTAACTCCTACCTTTCTGATTAATGTTTGGGCCAATACCTACAGCTTGTCTTATTTTTCTTGAAATCTTTGGCAAAAATAAAAAATAAAAATCTTAAAATTTTTCACTTTTTAAAAATAACTCTTAAAAATTTGCTAAATTACTAAGAGTAATCAATAAATTCACTCAATAACAGGTACCGGAAAAAATGTCTTGTGATATTTATAAATTCTTTGGACATGGAGATTAAAGTATATATAATTTATAATATTTTTTTTAATTTTTTCCATAAAATTAAAATTAATTTTTTTTTTTAGTTTTGTGTAATAAAAATTTAAATAATAATTAAAAAATATTTTTAATTTTATATTGTAAGAGTTTAAATGAAGATTAGAAACAAAAAATTCCATATTAAATTTTGTATAATGAGAGCTTTAATAATGATAGGAAGGCAAAAGTCTGTTTTGGACAATTTACTAATTCATCTTCTATTTAGATCAAAATGAGCCAATGACTCAAATTCTAGGTTTTCAACTCAATTTGCCTACTGTCTTTTCAAAATTATAACTATATTGACTGTTTTTAAGTTCGGCACATTTTTTAAATCGGATAGAGTCCTAAGGGCTAGTATTGCAATTTTCTCAGTTTGTGGATGTGGTTAAATGGGTTTTTAGTCCCAGGATTTATAATATTTACCATTTAAGTCACTAATTTTGACCCGTCTTACGTTTTGGTCCCCAAACTTAATAATTGCTTAATATTCTTTCTATTTGCTCTCTTATTCCCCAAACTTTTTTTGTTGTTTTTTTTATATATAATTTTCTAAAGCAAAATAAATTAAACATAATTTTTCAATTTCCATCATATCTTTTCATTATTGATAATTGAGTTTTGTAACATGAGTTATTTAATTCAAAAGTTTTATGGTTTAATAAAATAATTTGGTTCATAATTGTTAAAATTGAAAGTAAATTTTTCTAAATAAATTTCTCACCAATATTAAAAATTAGAATTCAAGTTGATAAGAAATTTTTTTTGGTTAATTATTCTTTAACAAGAAAAAAATCCATAATTTTTATTTTTATTTTTTTACTTTTTTGCTTGACATGATTGACTCTTTTTGAAGTTTAGTCTCTTCTTCAAGAAAATCGTATCTTTGGGGACTGTATTGTAATTTTGGGAGTGTGCCCTGTTTCACTTTTTCTTATTATTAAACTGTAATTTTAGTTCTTAAATTTTTTTTCTTTCCCATTTCGGTCACTAAGCTTGAACCATATTATATTTTAGTCCCAAACTTAATAAATAATAACTACTTAACTATATTCTTTCTATGTGTTCCTTCGGTCTTGAACTTTTTTATTGTTTTTTTATGTATTATATTTTAGAGCAAAACACTGGTTACCATCATTTTTTTTTTGGCAATTTTTTCTTTTTCTTTTAATCTTCATCAATTGAGTTTTGCGGAATGAGTTATTTAATTCAAAAGTTATATGGTTTAATAAAGTAATTTTATCCATAACTACTAAAATTGAAAGCAAATTTTTCTAAATAAACTCTTTCATCAATATTAAATATTGAAATTTGAATAGATAGAAGGTGAAGTTTTTTAGTGAATTCTTCTTTGGTGACACAAAAAATATTCATCATTTCAAAGCATGTACATGTGTTATATTTCAATCATAATTAGTCATTTGAACGGTAAGAACATGATATAAAAAATGTCCAAATTAAAATTAAAATGAAGCAAAATTTTAATTTATTAGCATAAGTTAATGAAATTTTTTTTGTTATTTATTATTTATTTTAATAATAAATTTAAGAAGAAAAAAAATACTTGTTACAAAGTATGGGTAAAAAATAATCTCGTAAACCTCATTGATTGAACTATAATTAAAAGAATACGATACTAGAAAGAAATATTCTACTATTACTTGTTATCAGGGATAAGAATGAGTTATATTGGCTAGATTTTTTATTGGAATTGAAAAGACCAAAACAAAGTGGTTCTTGTTTTTATTTATGGTTGTTGGTTGTTTATCACAAGCCTGCCTCGAAATGATAAGAAAAATGATAGACATCTACCAAAAAATGTTATAAATTAAGAACGGACCTATGTAATATCCGGAATGAAAAACAATGTTATACACTAATGAATGATTTTAAGGAGTAGCAATGTAGAGAATATGAGCTAATTTATTTTAATTAAAATCAACTAACTTATTTTTATTTTTACATCTTTTTTACTTGAAATCAATTTTATTTAAAAACCAATGCTATGTAGATGTAATAATCCATTTGAAAATAAATTTTTATGATGTTGTTCAATTTTTATGAGTTTTTTTTTTAAGGCTTGAAACTAAAAAAATTCATAAAAATTTAGTAAGATTATAAAAATTGTATTTTCAATGAATTATTTGTAGTTACATAATATTAGATTTTAATTAAAATTAATTTCGAGTAAAAAAGATATAAGAATATAAAAAACTATTTTATAGTCAATTGATTTAAGTTAAAATGAATTGGATATAGTTATACAAAAATGTAAAAAGATATGAATTCATATGCACTAAAACTATAAAGTGCACACACACATAAATTAAAAATAAGAACATGTAGACACACACATATATATTTTCAATTTTAGATAACATGAATTTCAGATAAAATAAAAAAAATACTGCTCTACATTTTTAAAATGACTAAATGCGAATCTAAGATTTAATGGCCCGCTCGATCGAGATGATTTGTTTTACCAGGCCTTTTCTCCTCCATCAGCTAGCCCAGCACCCGAGACGACAAGCCCACTTGCTAGCCACGGAATATTCTTTTTTCTTCGAGAGAAAACCGGAATCACAAACAGGCTTTGAAACTCGAAAGAACACTCAACGAAGAGACGGCGAGGGAGGGAACGGTGGTGGCTGGGAAGCGACGGTGACTGTGAGATATGGCCGGCATGCTTTGAAAGAGAGGAAACCAATTGAGAGAGTGAAGTGATCCGGGGCAGTTGACAAGAGGCTCGACCGGCGAGGTTCGTCCAGCCTCTCACTCAATCCCTGTTTAATTTACGCGGCACTTGATTTATGGGCATCTCGACCTTCCTCTTTTCACAATATATTAGGGTGTTCAATATTTAGATAAAAACGAACAATCCAAATGGTTCGGCTATTTGATTTTTTGGTTTGGATCAAATTAAAACTGAATTTATTATTTGGCTATCAGAAAGGATAGTGGTTCCTAAGCTAAAAACCAAACAAACTGAATAAATTAAAAAATAATACATATTTTTGCAATTATATCCGTCAACATTACATGTTTAAGGTCATTTTTATTTAGTTTTGGACTAGTATTTGTTATTAATCATCCCTTAACTTTGATTTAGAGAACTTCACATATTTCAGCATACTGCTGCTTAATGTATCTGCAGATTTTCTTTGATTACCATGTGTATTATGATCATAACTTATGTATTTGCTGAATGTTGGATTTAGCTATTTTAATCTGTTAATTAGATATGTGTAGTTATGGTTTCCTATCCAATTAGACTTGCTTTTGGCCGCCTAATTTTCTTAATATTACCATGCCTTTGTCGTACAAACATCATTTTTTTTTCTTTTAAGATCCTGTAATTACACCCCAATTAATGGCATATAATTTGGCCTTTCTTTCATCCTTTTCCACATTTCCATAGTTGTGTTGGGGCAATAATTCAACATCTGTAGACAGAGATCGATACATCTCATCGAAAGCCCTATGAAATATGAACCCACACATGTTTTAACTCATTTGAAAGATAAGGTACGGCAAAACTGGGGTCAAAAAGCCAGCCGTCAATTGATTAGCTGGTTATGCTACCCCATTTCAGTACTATCTTCTGATGCAGGCCTTATTCTAGGCTGTGGACTAGTAATATTTTGGAATTAATGTTTAATGTGTCTAGACCATGTATATTAGAAGCAACAAAAACTTGTTTAGTTAAAAGCAGCTGTTCCTGTTGTGGCCTCAAGAAGCTCCCTAAAATTAATCATCACTCCAATTTGAAGCCTCAGTTTGTGTACCTTACCTATTGTGACCCATAAAGGCTAGCTGTATCGCCATAGAAATAACTTGCAGATTAACCGACTTTTTTGTTTGCTAACGGCTCCTACCATAGATCCTGTTTTGCGAAATTCGTGCACGCTTAGCTGAACCTTGTTGGGACCCGAACCAAATTACTGCATTATGCTGTGGTGGACGACGTTGGCTACAAGCTATGACCTCTATTCTCGTAATAAGTCATTGTACCCTGCTGCTCTCCTTATGTTATAGCAGGATTTGGATTTCTCAAGTTGCTGTTTCTGTACCTAATATTCGTGATAATGCTTTTTGTGGATTTAGCAGTACTTTCAAGGTGCAAAGTAGCTGATAACGCCGTACGTTCGAGATTAAACTGGGTGCATGTAATCTGCTTGCTGATAGGGTAGCCTGTGACTGAGATTAGTATATATACTTGCAGCTGTCTCTCATTTGCGGTGGTGAGGTCAGAAGAAAGAAAAGAAGATAAAAGTAATTAGGGTCTGGTAATTATTTGATGCAGTGGTACGCAAGCTAGGTAAAGAAAGGTTCCTTGGGATAAGATTCTGTGATGGAGGGTGACATAAAACGCAAGCCTTGTTGAGACAGAAATTATTGGGAATAGAAGAGGGGAGCTTTTACCTTGTCTGGTTGTGCAGCAGATGGAGGTATAAAAAGAAAATGGCAGTCTTTTTTGCTAGGCAAATGGTGCGTATGATGCATATTGACATTAAACCCTGCAACTTTCATGCACTTTCTAAAAGCTTGTCTACGTATATCCCTTCAGCACTGACCTCCTCTTTCATTAATCCCCAGGTCTCTCCTTCTCTGTTCAATAGGGCCCGGCAATATATTTTACCTTCTTTTCTTTGATATACCTTTTATAATTTATTAAATAGCTAAAAACATTAATTGTAGGACTGTGTAAGTATCCAAGCTCTCAGATGGTCAGTGACATCATTTGATTTCTTTGTCTTATATACTGTCCCAAATTTAATCATCGAGTCAAAATTTCAATGGCGTTAATGTTAGTAGGAAGGGTAAGGTATATTCATGAATCATGGCCCCAAGAATTGATTTTTATCAGTCGTAGTGAACAAAGAAACTTTAAAAGATTGAGAAATATATACACGCGCGTGAATAGCCGATTTTTCACATCAAAGATTATCCCAAATGTATTGAGTTCCTCTATTGTATTGATATGGTTACTCACCTATTACCAGTTATGATTTCTCTTCTAATGTACGCATTGCTTTGATGGATGCATCCTTTAATCCAATGCTCAGGTACTTGCAGATCATCTAGCTAAACCCTGCCCCTCCAATCCAGCAGTCGCAAAGGGTTGGAAATCAATTCATTTTAATTTAATTTAATTTAATTTAATTTAAAATAATTTATTTTTATTTTTATATTTTTTTGTCTAGTTCTAATTTTATTTAAAAGTCAATATCATGTAAGTGTAATAATCCATTGAAAATATAATTTTTTATAATCTTATTAAATTTTTATGAATTTTTTTAATTATTTTTAATGCCTAAAACTATAAAAATTTATTAAAAAAATTAATAATAATATAAAAATTTACTTTCAAATAAATTATTATATCTATATAATATTGGTATTCAAATGAATTTAGTTCCACACAAAAAAGATGTAAAAATAAAAATAAATTATTTTGGATTAACTTAATCTAGACTTTGCCCTCCTTATTTTTTAAAACCCACACTTTCCCTCACTTTCTTTTATACTTTCTAACAACAACTTCTGAGACCCTAGTTTAAATTATACGATAATTATTTTCCAGTAATTTTAATTTCTTCAATATTTTTTTACAGTCAACATTTTAAATTTTCAGTTTTTCATCTTATATAAATGCATTTTTCATTTTATAAATGCAATTAGTATTTTTTAACTGTTAGTTAACTATGAAAAGAATATTAATAATTTTTAAATTACTGAAATATAGTAATTAGACAATTTAAATTAGGGTTTTAGAAGTTGTTATTAAACAGTGTAAAAACAATGAGGTAAAGTGTAGGTATTTTTAAATAGAAGGGCAAAATATATGTTAGCTAAACCTAGGGGTATCTATAATTTTCCAACTAGTGAAAAGCACCATTAGTCCCAAATCTTTAATTCTCATTATAAATAGGCCCGCAACCTTCATTTCATTGTAAATTAGTCTAAAACTTTTAGTATTCATTGTATATTGGTCTCTGGCCCTAGGTAGATGCAGGAACTCAATTTATAGTGAAGGAAAACTAATAGTTTAAATCATCTATTAACTGTTAGAAAATTATAATATAATTTGAATTTATGAAAAAATAATTACCGAACAGTTTAAATTAGAATATAAAAAATTAATGTCAAATAGTTCATAAGAGTTAATGAATTCAAATTATTCAGTAGTTGTCTTCTAATAAATTCAAATTATGTTATAATTTTCTTGCATTTAATGAATAACTTAAACTATCAAATTGTTTTCCTATATAAATCAAGTTTTTGTGTCTGCATATAGCTAAGGACTAATATACAGTGAATTATAAAGGTCTTTAACTAATTTGCAGTAAAATAAAGGTTATAGGCCAATTTGCAATAGAAATTAAATGTTTGAAACCATATATTGGTGCTAGTTACCCGATATCCAACAAAGAAGGTGCTGCAGCGGATGGACTAGAAAGATCGATTCAGGAACCCCATGAGTGATGTTTGGGACTTGTGTCCTTGACGAGGGTTTGAGGGTTGACATGTTGCTCTTCCCACTTTGGCTCTTCCTTCCTGCTCGAAAGAATTACAATGTATATAAATATGTATGTGATTTCACCTGATCACAATTAGGTGATTACAGTTATAAGGTATATACATCATGTTAGCGACGGCTCCCACCAACAATTCAATGGATCGATCGTCCGGAGTTTGTGGATGGTGAGGCATCCTTCACTCACAACGGTCACTCGTCTATTTCCAATTGAATATTAGTACAAATCAATAAGTTTGATTAATTTAATTTGTTGGGCGTTGACATTTCCTCAGTCGAGTCTTTCCCTTTTGGCATGTAGCAGCAGCAGATGGTGCCGGCCGGACCACCACCCTACCATGCACAGATATCTACACATGCACTAGCTATGAACTGAGCCGCCTTTTTACCCATCACGCTTACGATCACACAGAGACAGTGAGCCCTCTAGTTGGTACTTTGCTCCTCTTTACCAAAAGACAAAAAAGGATCGATATTGCTCATTTCTTTAATTTCGGTATCCATCTTCTCGGAAATTGGACATGCTCTTGACTCCTCATCTGGGGAGTTTGATGTTCTATGGTTTTTACCACTATAAGGAATTAATTGAACGAATTATATATATGACCGAGTTTATTCTGCATGATTTAATTTCTGATGAATTCTATTATAATTCACAGCTGAGAATTAACGATACATGAATTTCCTCACTCAATATATATCTTGGATGTTCAAGTCAATAAATTATAGCACTATTTGATTGGTTGCCGGAGAAATGTTTAATGTAGATAACTTAATCCATACACATTTCATAAACTGTTCTTAACATCTTGTTTGTTATATATGATCCCTAACATATTAATTGTTCTGTTCTGGCACTAAACTAACTTAAATTATTTTTTTTTTATAGTTTTCATCATAGGAAATCATTAACTTGGATTAAGTAACTGGCATAAATTTTTGAAATTCTAATTTAAAATATTCAATAGTTGTTTTTCAGTAAAGTTAAGATAAAAAAATTTTTGATAGTCAAAAGAAAGTTTAAATTATTAGTTATTTTTTTTCTTTCTAAATTTAATAATTGTGATCTACTTAGAGAAAATAAATGGTACTTTGAATTTTCTATTAACCATAAATTATATAAATTAAATTTACTAGAAAAAATTTATCTAATAGTTGAAAGCATGATCTAAAAAATTGGTGTCATACAATTACTCCGAGTTAATAAATTTTATCTAATAAAAATAATGCATAAAAAATAATTTTAATAAGTTTATGACATAAAAAAAATAGAAAAGTCAATAAGTTAGGGAAAAAATAGAACAATAATTAAAAGTTATGAATTAGCCATATAATTTATCTTTTTGAATTTTGGTGAATTTTTTTAATTTAATTTAAAGTAATTCAAAATCATTTATTTTTATTTTTACATTTTTTTTCTTAAAATCAATATTATTTGAAACATAGTACAATAGATATAATAATTCATTGAATAATTTTATTTCATAATCTAAATAACTTTTTATGAAATTTTAATTACTCAACATAAAAAAATTAATAAAACTTTAATTACTATAAAAAAAATTATTCAATGGATTTGTTATATCTATATAATATTAGTCTTCAAGTGACATTAATTAAATTTGGACAAAGAAACGTAAAAATATCTTGAATCAATCTAACTTAAATTAGTCATACTAATAACCACGTTGCCATTTGGCGTTGCTGATCAGATGCCGTTGAGAATTAGTTTAGTTGTTTGCCTAATTAATAGATCTTTAACGTTCGTAAAATTGCATATACCAAAAAAAAAATCTTAAAAATATGAAAATGACTTGGAAATCCTACCGGAATCTTGAACATGAAATAAACGACCGAACCGATCGACTCAACCGCCTAACTTTTGAACATGCTCGCTATCGTACTAATTAACCAATTCCTCAACTTGATGCCAACGTGAAAGCCACTTGTTACACCGTCGGAAATTCCGTCAGCTCGATAATCACCGGTTAAAGCCAGAAATATACATTATTCCTCGTGAGCCCTTCGTTCCCTTGCCAACTCAATTACAGATCTGCGGCCGCATGTCGATCCGCATCAACACATTCCTCAGTGAGTCGTCAAGCGCCTCACTCGCTCCTCCCCGCAGTCTTGTGAAAGGGAGCGGAGGTAGATAAATGGGGAGATACGCACTCGGTCACCGCCGCCTTTGAATATTCATGATAAAGTGTAGAGAAATAATGATGAGCCTCCAGCAGCTCACAACTGAGCGTGTTAGTATTGGGATTAGGGTTTTGACGCGGGTCCCAAGAAGAGAGGTAGGATTGGTTGGTGAAGGAGAACGCACTAGGGTTGGTCGGCGGTGAAGAGAGGAGGTCAAGAGGGCCTCTTGATCCGTCTGCAGCTGTGGCTGAAAGCCTTGCGCTTTCTTCGGCCAATGCGTCGCAGAAGGCCTTGTGGGTTAAGAAGCTGTCCTTCCTGTACATCATTGGATCATGTTCTTTGAGTTAAAATATAGAAACGTACACTGATTGGTTTTATATATGTAATATACACATGCACAAATATATTAACAAGTAGCGCCCCAGCTAGCTTCTAGATATACTAGCTAATACTGACCTGGAGAAATTGGTTCCACAATCACAAACATAGTGTCTGGTCCCACAGGTCTTGGAGTGAGCCTTCCAGTCGGAGTGAACGGCGTAGAGCTTGGAGCACTTGTGGCACTTCCACTTCTTCTCGCCGTGCTTTCTGCAGAAGTGCTTCTTGATTCCTGTGAGATCGCCCAAGGCTCTCGACGGATCATGGTGGATGCAGGTCGGCTCCGGGCACACGTACACTAACTTCTTCGCTTCTACCCCGCTGCTCCTCCGCTTCAGCTTCCAGGGCAGGTTATGACCTCTCCTGTGTAGCTGAAGGTTCTGCTCCCTCTGGAAGCACTTGCTGCAGACCTCGCACACGAACCTGTTGGTTGCCAAAAGAGAATTTGGCGACAAAGCAATCACTTCTGCATCCGGATCTGAATTAATGCGATTAGTTTGTTGTGCAAAGATTTCCGCAGTATATATATAACTAACGTGAGCATGATTTCTAAAAGTTAATCGACATTATCAAATTCATGCAGGGTCATGTGCGCATGCCGTATATATCTTGGAGTCACCTCACCTGGGTGGCCAGGTAGGCTTCTCTTCTTCTTGACATTGTGCTGGGGTTGCTGCTGAAGAGTAGAAATAGAGGTGGAGGCGACAGGGCATAAGCAGCCGAAGTAGTCTTCAAGACTGGAGCCTGATGATAGAAAGTCAGAGCTGTGGGTGGGGATGACGGCTGCTGCAGCTGGAAACATATTTGGTGGATGTCGTTCGTTCTTGTCGCTGAAGAAAAATCCAAAACAAGGGAATAATCAAAAGCGAGACTTGTTTGTAGGATATGAATTAATGTGGAAGAGATGTGCGAAGAAGAAGACAGAGAGAAGAAAGCAGAGAGAATCCGGGGGGGGCTCTGGACCAGATCGATTTTCCCGGTGCTGGAATCCGAAATGCAAAATCTTTGTGGATTGAATTGAGCGTGACCAAATATGATGGGCAGGGCAGCCTATTAAATATATATATATGTATCCTCCTTCAAACTCGGTTGACTAATCTGTAATCACTATAACACAAAAAGCGATACGGCTAAGCGTGAGACGGACAGGCGGATGAACGACAGCAGTGACCAATATACGTGAATTTTTCTTTTCAATTATTTTTGCGAAAATTACAAACCCCCCTTTGAAGTTTGGTCTAACCTACACTTTGTCTCTTTATTTTCAAAACCCTACACTTTACCCCTAATTTACTTTACAGTACCCGATAGCAACTTTTAAAACCCTAATTTAAGCTATCCTTTAAAAAAATACTAATATCTATATACAGTAAGAAAAATACATTTACAGAAAGAAAAATTTGATAATTTAAAATATCTATTAACTATAAAAAAATATTGAAGAGATTGAAATTATTGGAAGATAACTATTGTACAGTTTAAATATAGTTTTAGAATGTGTTATCAAATAGTGTAAAAAACATAGGAGGTAAAATGCAGGTTTCTAAAAATAGAGGGGGCAAACTATAAGTTAGGACATTCCTCAATGGATAGTTGTAAGTTTCTATTTATTTTTTATTTGCTTAATTAAATTCGTTTATTTATTACCCATATATTTCCTCTGTCTCACAAAAGCTGTTTTCTTTACTATTCACAACAATTAATTTATGATTTTATCTCTTTTAAAATTTATCATAAAAATATAAACTTTTTATATAAAAATGAAACTTTAAATGTTATAGTTTCTAAATATAATTTTTAAGATTTTTTTTCAATACATAGTAATATTTTTTATTTAAACCGTTAATACTCTAGACATGTGACACGAATGAACAAAAGGCTACAAGAATTATACGAGAATTTTTATGCGACAAAAATTTCGGCACTTCCTGTCTGTTACTTTTGTTTCGTTGTAAGCTTTTATTGCTTTGGCCGCATCGACGGCCGACTGTATATATGTGGAGGATAAGCTCGAAAGTCTTGATATGAAGCTTAATATTACAATGTTTTTCTATAGTAGGGAATTTTGCTGTAACAATTAATTCCTTTAATTTATTTGGTATTGTATATTCGTGAATATTCACTTTATGAAATACTCTACTAAAATTAATCATGGCGAATGTGGAATCTCATTGAATATCTCTATCTTTTGGTTTGGCATTATTCTCTTGCGTCCTAGCAGTGTATTCTTTAAAGTGACCAAGTAAATGAAAATCGAAGGCAGCCAGCTCCATCGAAGGAATTTGGAATACGCCCACCTCGGCACTTTCACTTTTAACTTTTATTTATTCCAAACCCATGTGCAAAGCTTTGAATAAAAAACTTTAACAAACAAATCTTTTCCACCATCTATCTACTCTTTCGCATGCGTCACTCTACCCTCCATGCACGTCCTGTTAATTGTAGGGAAGCTAATCAGACAAGATTTATTTCGAATTACTACCATTAGGCTGAAGTGAACAAAACCACTAATATATGGATTAATATCTTATTCACTAGCGGTGGAAAATTTTCTTTCCACCATCAGCCTATTTTGGCAACTTCAACTAATTTCTTAAGATAAGTGTGCCGATATTATTACTAGCTCGAATAGAGGGTATATGGTCTGCTGCCTCTGGTTTTCCTGTTCCCAAATTAGCACAAAGAAATATGCTCTCCAGCAACGATTTTTGACAATTCTATGGCAAAGGCAAAAACGCTTTTTTCTTGGAAAAATTTGTGGCTTGTCGAAGTTTTGAAGCCTCTTTCCAGCCAATACGTAAAAATCTCCTGCCAAATATTAATGCCTAACTCAAGAGAGAGATCTAAGCTATGATGCTGCAAGTTAAAACTTGTTTTTATGACAGAGTTTTTACTTTAGATTTGAGCATAAAATATAAAACAATACGGAATTGCAGTTAATCGCTTAAAGAATAATCACAAGTCATCGAGGAAAGCAAAGTTTGTTTCTGCCAATTTGGATATAGGTTAGCACTAATGCAAGTTAATGAGCATTGCTAAAATAGTAGATGGTGAAAAAAAAAAATCTCACCGCCGGGGATAGGATATTAATTCATAATGCATTGCATGCTAGGAGTACAAAGAATTGCTAATTTAAGAAATGATACAGATTAATCCAAGTGGTTGAGATGGATGTGTCATAGCCCTTTTAGTAGAAAACTCAGCTGAGGCAGGTTAAATTTATTAAATTCATAGTTTAATACCTTATTTCAAGTTAACTAAGCAAAATTAAGCATTTTAGACAAGCTCACTAAGTTTCAAGGAGTCATGACACCAAAAAGAGGTCGGGGTGAAATGGCAATTTTTGCATTCCAAAGTATTGGGCCGTGTCCTGGGAGTTAAAAAATGAGGTTTTATAAACTAACTTTTTAACTTCAACCTAAACATAGTAAATATAAATAAGATTTGACCAAGGTTGACTAAGGCTACTTAAAAGAAAGAGGTTTATTTGTAACTTTTTTTAATATTTTGGTGGCTTGGTTTTAAAACGGATATAAAACTTCGTAAAGATGAGGGATGGCTGCTATTTCCATCTTCAAACCCGAGTTCATCCTTCCTTCTACCATTCACTACTAAAAAAACCTGTTTTTCCAACTGTCCTTATTTCCAACCGTCAAGCAGTTGGAAATTTCCAACTGCCAAAACCGTTGGAATGAAGACAAAAAAATTTCTAATGGCTTAGCAGTTGAAACTTTTACGATATTAAATTTAGATAATATATATAATAATTCCAACGGCTTTAGCCGTTAGAAAGTATGTACTATGAGTTTCAACTAACCTGTGTTTTGTATGTATAATATTTTCAACGGCTTGAACCGTTGGAAAATGGGTAAATTAATGGGTTTTTATCACATTTTTTTATATATAAGAGTTCCAACGGCTTAAGCTGTTGGAAAATATGTAGGTATAATTAATTTGTTTGTTTGGTCCATCATGAGAAAGCCGTTGGAAATTTTGGAATTTAGGCAAAATTATGCTGAAATTGTTCCAACAGCTAAAACTGTTGGTATTTTGCATGAGGGGAAAAAAATTTGTTGATGTCACACAGACTTCGGAGTTCACTGAACAAATACAGCGAGTCGTAGCGGAGCAAACTGAACAACAAGCATCACAGTATGAGCGGAAGCTAGAGCGTCTGAAGAGGAGACAACGAGCTGAGCTCGAGTACATATGTAACGGAATTGGCATTCCCCCGCTCGCGCCTCCTGCAGATGATGATGATGACTCGGAATTGGATTAAGAATATATCAGGTATATCATGCTACTATGTGTGTTTATTAACAAACAAACATTTAGTTGGAGAGTGAAACCATGTAATTTCTACTATAAATGCTTATGTGTGGATTTATAAGTACATTTATATCATGACGTAGTAATTTGAATTGTGTATGTTTTTATGTCATTTTATATATATTGTTATGTAATTTTAGTCAAAAAATTTGACTACAAACGATATAATTATCTAGAATATAATAGGTTACAATTTAAAGCAAACAATCAATTCGAAGGAACAGTGCAACAAATGAAAAAATAATTTGAAACAGAAAGTAAATATTGCCAAATTTTCAATTGCTTTTTCCAACTGCCCAGGCTCATTTCCAACTACCTCAGCAGTTGGAACAAAAAAAAAATTATTACAGCCGTTGGAAATTCTCCAACTGCCTATTTTCCAACGGCTGACAGTTGGAAATTCCAACTGCTAAAACCTGGGCCGTTGGATTCCAACTGTGCCATTTGCAACTGCCAGCCGTTGGAAACATAAAATTTCCAACGGCCAACAATTGGAAATAGCAGTTGGAAATTGTGATATTTTTAGTAATGATTTCTTCATGAATTCATGCCCAAAATTAAGTGTTCTTAGTGAAATTTGAAGCTACCGATGGTATATATGCTAAAGGGAGCTTGATTCAAGAGGAATTTTACATTTTTGAAGCTTGGAATCACATTTCCAGCCACCCCCTGTTTTTTATATGAGGTAACAAGTGTGTTCTTGGTGACTTCTTGTTTATTAGTTATTTGGAACCTTGGGTTTTGTTTAAGAGTTAGTAATTTGGGTTTATATGTCTTTGATTACTTGGAACTTAGGTAGAACTTGTGGAACTTGGTTTGTGTGGAAAAGTAGCTTAAATCTTGCTTGTGACTTGAATTTAAGGTAAAGATGTTATATTTTCAAGCTTAATTAATGTTATTGGAATGAGTTTGCTTGATGAATGCAAGTAATTCTAGCAATAGCATTAGTTATTAGACAAGGTTAGATAATTGTGTACTATTAGGTTTGTGATGAATGGAATAATGTTTAAATGCATCATAAGTTAGCTTGTGATAGTTGGTTGTGAATGTGACATGTTTTACATGTATATAAAGTTTGGAGATTAACCAATTATGTTTTATATGTTTGGTAAGTGTCTAGAGTTCATAGCAACAAAACCTAAAATTTTCTAGGTTTTCACAGTATTAGCAACGCGTCGCTAATAGATACCAACTCCGACAACATGTCACCGCTACCACAAAAAATCACAGCACATCGACAATTGTGGGGGTTCAAGAGAAAGTCTAAAGGGGTTCTCAGGGTACCTTGGGGTCAAAGTATTCTTAGGGTACTTCGAGGCTTTCAAAACTCCTTTAAGACCTAGAAGTCTTCTTGAATTTTATATAGTCTCATGGTTACTTCCACCATAAGTAAAGAACTAAGTTTTTAAATGATCACAACTAGATATCACCAGCTTGGGTAAGAGGTTTAGTACCCTTGGCGACCTAGCCGTGTAGTTAGCCATGAGGTTGCAAGGTGAAACCTTAGTGTACCTAGTTTATAATGTCTTTATGGCCTAGGCTACAATAGTCCCACCTTAGTGCCCCTGTACAACATAAGAGAGAGTTTCAATTGGTGATTTATCACTAGTTAGACTGGCAAGCCAAACTTGCTAGAGGACAAAGCAATGCCTTGTAGTTCAAGGGCTAAGTAGAGGACAAGTCCAAAGGGATTGAAACATATGTGTATAGGTTTAGCCTCACGCTGTACGAGCTCACAGTAGATTACATATGATAATATATGTGCTGTCCTTAGCATTTTCCTTGTAGGTGAAGATCCCTTACTGAGAATTGCAAATTCTTATTCCATTATCTTATGTTGTGTAGTTTCTAACCGTGTTGAGCCTGATAACAGCTGAGGGTTATCACGATAGTCTTTTGTTGTAGGTATAATGTTATGAGAATCTTTATGATTCTAATTTTCTTAGTTATTTGTCGAAGAAATAACAGTACTAACTATAATATTTTCTTGCCTGCAGGGGCTAGCAGTACGTGGATAGACTTTTGCAACTCGCCACTGGGACTAATCTCCAAAGTGGGAGTTAGTTGAAAGGATCTCAGTAGAGGCTTGTACATGTTTATGCCTAGTTGCCTCCCGTGTCTATGTTTGAAGCTTTAGACTCTAAGGTTGCTCTTGGATGAGGGGCCTTAGTCTACCTTTGTTAAATGCCCTCACATGGTTATTATGTATAGTAATGATAATACAAATGTTGATTATGTGTGCTTTGACTATTTGAACTTAATTTCTATAAAAAGGGCCTTGGCCAAGGAAATGTTTTATGGTTTCCATGTACTCAAGTTAAAGCTAAATGAGCATGCTTCTTGCATTTTCTAGGTTAATCAACTAGTGTCATGAAGTTTTAATTCGTCCACATATATAACTAGCCAATTACAACCACCGTGGGATTCATTCTCACGGGCTTCCTAGGCAGGGCTAAGGGCGGCCATGTCAGGATGAGGGGATGCCGACCTCATTGTCGGTTTCTATTTTGATTAATGGTAGTCCTACAAATGAATTTCAGTTAGAAAAAAAACTAGGACAAGGTGACCCATTATCTCCATTTTTCTTTCTGATTTGTGCAGAGGTGTTGCACTGCATGCAGGACAAAAGCTATGCATGGGGATGAGTTAAAAGGAGTCAAAGTTGGTAGGGACAACATTGAAGTCTCTCATATGCAATTTGCAAATGAGACCCTGCTAATTATGCAGATAAGAAGAATTCTGTGTTGTTTTCATCTTATTTCCAACCTAAACATAATCATTTCTAAAAATTGCCTAAAAGGAATAAACATGATAGAATTTGAGATTGAAAGATTAGCATTGGATGTCAGTTGCAATGCTAGGGTTTCTCCATTTCGGTACCTAGGCTTACCTATTGAAGTGGCCTCCAAAGTATTGCAATTTGGACTTTTGTTGTTGACAAATTATCGAATAGACCGTTTGACTGGAAAATGAAAAATAAAATGTCTACAGGTACAAGATTGACTCTTTGCAAGTCAAGCCTATCAAGTCTACTTATCTATTTCCTTTCACTGTTTCATTGCCCATCAACCATTATTAAAAAGCTCGAGTCCATTCAAAAACACTTTCTATGGGGAGGTTTAGGCGAGGGAATTAAATTCATTAGGTATGTTGGGATATATATGGTTGTCTCCAATAAGATTATGTGAGGGATTAAATGTTTATAGTCTTGAAAGTAAAAATTTGGCCTTATTGTCAAAATGGTTGTGGCACTTCAAGGTAGAAGAATTTTCATTCTAGAATAGTGATTAGGTTTTTATATGGTGAAAATGGGAGTTTGGGGTCTTGTAAACTCAATATAGTATGGGGTGGAATTGTAAACATAGATATTTGATTGGCCAAAAAAGGGGGGTTAGGTTAGAGGAATGTTTTACTAGGAAGTTAGGCAATGAAAGGTTAATTAGATTTTGGTTTAATAAATGGATTGGGGGGAACCTTTAATGGTTAGATTTCCTAGACTTTATAGTTAGTCTTAAAATCCTAATAGTTTAGTTTTGGATATGGGCAGTTGGACGTGGGAGGCAATTGAGTTTATGGAGAGTTTGAAAATAAGTCACTAAGAGAACATGTACGGGAAGAAGCTTAGGAATTTTTGGCTTTACTAAAAAGTTTTTCTCTAAACATCTATGACTTGGACTCCCTCATCTAAGGTCTCAATAGTAGTGGTGCCTTCACGGTAAAGTCTTCATTAAAGGCGTTAAATCTAAAGCTTGTGATTGTAAACTCACATGATCAAATCATTTTGTTGAATTCATGGTGTCTTGTTAAAGTTAATTTCTTAGCTTGGAGAGTTGTTTAGAGACATTTGCCAACAAGAAGAAATGTAGTGTCTTAGGGTTTGGTTCAAGTTGGCTTACTTTGCCCCTTTCACAAGCTTCATTAAGGGGACGAAAAGCATTTTTTCCTATGGGGCATATTCTTAACTCATATATAGAGGTCAATATATGCATGGTGGGGTAATGCATTCTCACATCCACTAAGTTTAGGGTAAGTCTTCAAGCAGCCCCCTAATTTTCTTCAAAAACATCAAATCTTTCTTACCTTTGGAGCGTGGTGGTCAAAGCAGTTATTTGGGCTACATAGTCATCTCGGAACAATTTTATTTTTGATAATATACTCATCATCATTATCATAAAAAAAGTCATAATACACCTTACTCATTTTCACACCCTCCTCATCTATATGATTTGAATCATCATCACCAACTTTCCTTATCTTTCGTTGCCTTGTAACTTTTCTACACATCTTCATGCCTTTGCCTTTTTGTTTCTTGCATGAACTCAAGGCTCCAGCATTACCAAATAACATGTACTACTCATTAACTCCACCAACATCAATTGACACAATTGTAGCACCAGCACTTGCAATGGATTGCCCAATACCCCTACTCCTTCATGAATCCCTACTCTTTCATGAACCCTTTTCATACCGGCACTCACTATTGTGCTTATACTCATTTCTCTCAATGCTCTTTCACCATCATCTAGATTATGTACTAAAACTTCTTATCTCAATGCAATTTGCGTCGCAGCCTCCTTAAAACTCCCAAAACTACTAATATTAATAGGGCATAATTCCCCACATTTCACATATACTACAATATCTTCCATTCCATCATAAATAGAGAACATTTTCATCACATCTTAATCGTTTCTAATCAACATACCATTCCCAATTTGAATTTCAATATCAAACGAACACAAGTTTAGCTTGGTGAAAATTACTTCCACCATGTTGATGAATGAATATGTATCAAGAACAACACACATCTCAACATATTGGTTTTCTGTTGAGTCGGCATCAAACCTGTGGTAAAATAATGCACGTAATATGGTTTCTCCATAACCAAAAACAACCAATACCAGAAATTATTAAATAAAATTCAAACAAACCCTTATTTGGAACCACCATAAACAATTTCAATCCATAATAAAACAAAAAAAAAAGTGACTATTCAACTCTTACAAATACACAACAACAAAAAAAAACGTGTTTATTTACCTTAAACAAGCTGCTGACCTCCACTAGCTTCAATCAAGAAATGAATCGCTGGTCTTTACTTGTTTTATTTCACAATTTTAAATACAAAACATGAGCTCTTGTCTCTGTATATCTTCTAATCTTCTGAAACCTTCATTTAGAGACCCATTATGTTATATTTTAGGAGGGAAATGTGCGCACTTCCAATGAGGGCCAAGATAGACATTTCTCATGTGGGGCCCTTCAGGTAGACAGTAAACCAGATGACAGTGAACAATGGGGAGCAAAGTGTAGAATAACCAAACAAGAGGGGGAAAACTGTAGTATCAACCATATGTCAGTGGTAACTATAATTTGCCCATATATAAAAGCAAGACTAAACACAATGTGATTACTTGAACCGACGTTGTTAAAATTAAGTTGAATTGTAGTAGTATTTGATTTTGAAGCTGAATCAAAGAGCCTAGTTATTTGGTAACTACAACTACACAACAAGCACACCTTTTTTTAATACTCAAAATTGGGTATATAAGTATATCGAATTCTCCCTATTCAATTTTAGAGAATTGATGGATGATAAATTTATACATTTTGGTTTAATGCACCGACGAAAGAGACCAATCATAGGAGCCGTCGGCACAGCAACTCAAAATATCTAGCCAACGCATGCCCATGGATTGGACACAACTAATCATCGATGAGATCATCTACTCATGAACGGTGGCTTTTCTACAACTGGCTTAATTTCGTCCCAGTTATTTCTGTCACGAGAAAGTGGAACAAACCATGACAAAGAGGGTTGGGAATACAAAAAATCCAACCGACTTCCATGTTAACAGCCAGGCCATACACATATTCCTGCTCGGCGGCCCATATATATTGCAACTTGCAGATAACTTCTGGTCCATCTTCATCACACAGCTTCCTCACATCCATCTACGTACATTTTGAGGCCAGCCACAAATTATAATTGTAAGTAAATAAAATCACCAATCTATAGCCACAAGTCTAAATCAATCAATTGAACAACTCAAAAAGTAGTACAAACATAACAATATATGTAGTTTTTATGGATCAGAGGACCTCTGAAGAAAAAAAGAAAAAAAAAAGCGATTTTGATACGCTAGCTAATCATGGTGGGCTGAGTAGCAATATCTACCATATAACATCTCTCAGCTAGCTTCCACCTAAAAAAAACATTGGAAAATGAAGCAAAACATAGTAAGGTTAGAAATAGAACTAAGAGCTTAATTATAAAGCAATGGTTAAAATACAAGCTAGCTAAGGAAGAAGAAACCAATTAAGTGAGACTAGTTGCCATTAACCGATTGAGAAAAGAGCTCAATATTCATTTTGGGCTTGAACCCATATAACCCAACCGATCAGCCAACACATCAACTTCTTGTCCTTCTTCTTCTTCGTAATCGATTTCTGCTTCAAACCTCTCATTCAGCAACTCCTCCCAAAAACCTTCATCAAGAACCTCTTTCTCATCATTTTCCCGTGGCTCAAGCTCCAGATCTTGCTTTCTTCTGCTCCCAAATCCTTGCATCTCCATAGCCAAAGCTTCAAGCTCAGACATTTCGTACCCAAAATGATAACCAGACTCCAGCGGCTCAGATTTCACCACATTATCAAGTAGTGCAGATCCGCTTCCGCTTCGGCTTGATTCGCCTCTCTGATGGATCGGCCGTCTCCTTTTCTTACTGATTGCCTCTTCAAGCTCCTTCCTTTTCTCCTTCTGCTGCAACATCTGCTGAATAAACGCCGGATTTTGCAGCGCTCTGGCCAGGAAAGACATCATCTGTCGCTGCTTCTTCTCTGTTCCATGAAGCCTCTCTTCCATGGCTTGAATGTATCTTCTTGTGTTCTGCTGCTGCTGTCTCAGCTTGATGAGTTCCATCATCAGAACTTGCTTGTCTCGCTTCAACCGGTCCACCTCACCGTTTACGCCGAATCTGCCAACCTCAACACAAGGGTCGAGAGTCACAGCATGTTGGCATTGAACTGGCTGAGAAGCGGTTCTTCTTCTTCTGATGTTCTTCAACATTTGTTTTTGCCCTCTCAAAAACCCTTCGTTTGCGAACTCCCATCTGTCTGGATCAATCTTCCTGAAACCCTGCAAGCCAAAAAGAAAGTAACCCATGGTCAGTGGAAGACGATGTTACTTGACCAATGACACAACTCGGAGAATTGGGAAATGAACTGGAGTTCATTATTTGCATCAGTTCCTCCGAAATTAGAGAACAGATGAAACCCTAGATCGAGAACTTTTCCGTCCCTACGCAAAGTAGTCCACCGAGGGCAAGTGGGTAATGTCAAGAAACTCAGAGTTGATGCGAGAGCATGGTGAGTTTATTTTAAAACAAAACTTACAAAAAGACAAAAGAATAGCTTTTATGTCTGCTTCAGAAAAGAAAAAATTTATATCGATATTATTTTCTATTTCTCTACGGATTTCTTAATTTATATATTATACAAATACTACGAGAAAAAACTTCTTAATGCAATTCTTTTGAAACGGAAATTACAAACAAAAAAAAACTTCTTGTTGGATCGAAACAGAAACTTATTTCTACTCATACTAGTTAAGATGCTTTTTTTTCTTTTCTTTTAGTGACTAATTGCTTAGTTTAATTATATTAATTTAAACTTATACTAAAAGAAAATTATTTTTAAATACATATTTTTATTAAATTTCCTTTACTTTTAGTTGGATGTGGCTCCAAAAAGTTATAAAAAATTAAGTGAGTTAATAATTGTTAATTTGACAAAAAATTAGTAAAAAATAATAAAATTATTTAATTTTAATGAAAAAAGGTACAAATCCTAAGGTCTCAGGCAGACCATTACCGCAAGAGCCATCTGGGACAAAAACAAGGTACTAGTATACTTCAAAAAAAATGCAACTTGATGCTTGAAATAAGTGCTCCAATCAACATTCTACCAAAACATCAACTTGATATAGAATATTCATTAGTTCAAATTTTTTCCAGTTCTCCAGAATCTCCCAGAAGCGAACTTGTATGCTTTTACTATTACGCAAAAGAGTTAACTCCTGAACAGTTAAAACAGAATTTTACTTCAACCAACCAGTATGGCTGTTCCGAAATTTGGGCTCGGGATTTTAAGAAATCAAGAAAAATGATGATAAAAACGTCAGCCCGAGATCCTTGGACAGTTAAAACAAGAGAAGTTTTCAGGTATTTTTAGTCCGAATGAATTTTGAAAAGGAAAAAGAAAATCAGCTGAGAGAATTTAAGAATAAGATTCAGAGGAAAGACTTACATATGTATTGAGCTGCCTAACAAAGCTAGAGAAATTATTGTGCTTGAAGTAAGAAGGAAGGAGATCCGAGGAGAAAGTGTGAGGATCCCATACGACGAAGCTGCTACCTCCTCTGTTCCAGGAGACTATGTAATTGGTGCTCGGATCATCCACCATGTCGAAAGTTTTTGTCAGAAACGGAGGCGGTCCGATGTCGTAGAGGCCCTCCATAGGCTGCGGCTCCGGCATCATCGTCGGTTCGTGGCCGTGCGGTGGCGAGGTCGAGCTAGAACCAGAGTACTCTTCCTTTACGGGGAAATACGGATTCATGGCTGGAAATTTATCCCGATCCGATTCGATTTTCCGTCCGGGAATCGTAGAGATTGACTGTTGTTTTAATGGTTCCCGTTGATCGGGATTGATTAGAAAATGCTGCGAACATGTGCAGAAGAAGAATTTGAAGCAGAAATGGTGAATTGGGTCTGAAAACAAAGGAAAATTTTCTGCAATTCGTACGACTTTCAAGATTCTTTTCAAAAAATTAAGAGCAGAAAAGGAGGAAACTACGACGAGAAAGGGGTAAGAGAAAGGTGAGAGCTTTACATTATTCGCTTTTACTGTTCCAGAAGGTGGGTAAAGCCGCCATGAAATTGGGAGGGAGCGAGACCCATATATATACAGAGAGTGCTCAGTGGTCTAGAAGGAATTAAGGAAAAAAAGAAAAATCTTGGAATGTTCTAGAGTTTCTATAAATATGAAAATTTTTTAAAAAGTAATGGGCGCACATAGCAGCTCCTTTCTCCTTTTAGCAAGGAAGTGCAAGGTGACCCTGGAAAGAAGTTTCTGGAACCTTGCAAGGGACATGGTGGACGAACGGCACTGGCCCATGTGGTTTTGGATATATATGATACCATCACAATTAACTAGGTGGGAAACATCCTCTCAGTCACGAATTCTCTTCTCTAAAACATTCGAACTTCTATCTAAAATATTTGAGTTTAACGTGAAAATTAGGAAAAAGTGAAAAAAAAATTATGTATTGTTTTTATTTTTTATTTTTTTACCTTTTACATCAATATTAAGAAAAATGAAAAAAAAATAAGTATTGAAATGATAATTAAAAGTGTAATATAGTAATGTATTTTGCTAAATGTAAAAATGTTACAAAAATTTAATATAACAAAAAATAGTGAGTGCTACAAAGAATATGAGATAAAAAAAAGTGTTAAGTATATTAGAAGACAAAAGTAATCCTTTTTGCTTCAATGTTAGAGCTTGCGATTGTTTTTTATATACATATATATATATTCAGAAATTGTTGCAAGTATAATGAATGACAAGGTACCACCGAAAAAATTTGGGGTTAGAGTGCCTACTGCGCGAGATTTATAGTAATAGTTACATATCACATGCCAAAGAAAACAAATCAGATTAAATTGTACTATTTGTCCTAATATCGTCCCACAGATTGTGTAATTGTTCCAAAAGTAACGAACATAATAAATATGTCTTTAGATAATACTAGGTGGATAGACAGTGTTGTTGCGGAAATTTGTTGTTTGAAGGTCTAATTGCGAGGAAGCAAAGTCTGGGGGCTTAAAATGCAATGATTTTTTAAATTAAGAGGGTCAATTGTTAGAAAACAAATTTTAAAGATTAGAAGAGCAAGATATGGTACTTGAAGGACCAATTTCAGAATTTTTCTATTTTTCTGATCCACCACATCTTGGATTGGCCAACCACAGTCCGATTTTTGAGCAAACATGTTGTCGCTGTAGATAAACAGTGATTCAGAAGTCTTTTTACCATATCTATATAATTTGTAAAAATTTACTAAAGAATGAAGGAAGTATTATAGACCCAAAGAAAAAGTTAAAAAAACCTGTAAACTTTTGATATATGTATTAGGCTTTAGGCGCGAGTCTGATTTAAAAATTGAAAACGAAAAACAAAAGTTGGTTTAATTAATTTAATGGAATCTAAGATATGAGTTGAGAAGACGCAAGTGGATTTCCGATTGGACTCTGGTTTTGGGGATTTTGATTGGTTGATAGAACAGAAGTCCCCACTTGTGCGTTTCGTGGCAGGGTCATCCTCACCTGCAAATATCAACCAGAAAAACATATTTGTGCTGCTGAATTCACCGTTGAAGGCAAAAAGAGCTGCTTGCTTGGTGGGTAGGTGGTAGCTACCTATATGTGTAACATTGAGTTGGACAAAACTAGACATATGCATTGTTTCTAATTGAAACACCGAAATTTGTCCCTATGAGCTTGACCGGTCGACAGCGAGGACACCCGGCTCGGCAGCCCTCTCGAGCTTGAATTTCACTTCTAATAATTTGATTTTAACAAATTATCAAATGCAATTTGATGGTTTCTAAGTTTCATAAGGTAAATAATTTATCCTTCAATTTAGAACTAATTTATTTTAATTTAAGTTAACTCTCTTAAGTTCTCTATCAAATCAAACATGATTTTTTATTGAAACAACTGGTTCCATAATTGACTCTTTTATCCTCGATTATTTACTTGTTTGGCTGAGATATCTCATCCCAGGTCTCTCACCCTAATATTTTTTTGTTCTTTATGGGTATTGTAATTTTTTCTTTGGTGGAAGTTGTTTGATCTAATAATTTTTCTTGGGTGACATATGACCATTATAGATGAGTTTTAATTGGTATTACTTGGAGATTAATCGATTGATGGTATACACATTAAGTTTAGGGTTGAAATTTTTTTGTTATATATAATAAATTAAAATTTTTTATTATTTTTGTTATATCTTATGTTGATAGCTAGGTCCACTATTTTGCATTGATCTGCTTTTTATTTGGCCTAATTGTATATTGTTCTTTTTTTTTTTTACCTTGCCATTTATTTGGATTTTTTTCCAATTATATGTGAGTAATTTCTCTTACGGTTATCCTGGTTTATATGAAAGGTTTAATTCAATTCAATTCTCTTCCTCTCATTAAGTATCTCAAGGACTAGTAATCTCTTGCTAGCCAATATATGTATCTGTTTTATTTAAAATGTTATCTGCACTTATAATTGCAATGAAATATGTTTAATTAGAAAAAAAATTATACACGTATTGAACAAGTATTGTCACATCCAAACACCCATACCCATATCTTAACACTACAAGAGAATTGGGCGAAAGTGATAACTGTTAGCAACGATTCCAAGCAAGGCTAATGATTACAACATTACAACATTAAGTGAACCCATATCCCTTGCTTGGAATCGTATCAAACATTAAGGATAAAAAAGAATTAATTTCATTTTAAAAAACTTAAGGATAAAATTATGTAAATAATTAAGATTTAAAATGTTTACTATTGAAATTAGAAGTAATTAAGATTTAAGTATTTAATTGAAAAAGTTTAAAACTTAAAGATAAAAAAGTTAAAGACTTAATTGATTATAATAATAATAATAAGATTGTCGATAAAACTATGATTGAAGCACTTAATTGATCAAATTTAACAAAATTATGGATAAAATTGTAAGTTATTAAAGTTGAAGGACATTATTAACAAAATTTAAAAAATTATGGATAAAATTATAAGTAATTAAAGTTAAAGGGCATAATTGACAAAAATAAGAAAATTATGGATAAAATTATTTGGTGATAGTGTATGTGTATCTTGATGTGTATGTGTATATATGAGTTTTTGATAGTGTTTAGGCTAGAATGCCTAAAGTTATGAACTTAATTGATGAAATTTAAAAAAATTATGGATACAATTTAAATTTTAAAATTAAAAATTGGTTAACTTAATTGACAAAATATAAAATTAAGTATGAGGTGTGTCGAACATATGTACTTTGGGATGAGTAGGGGGACACCTAACCCTAGTCGATAGTCACATCATCCTTGGCCAAGTGGGCACTAGGGATATAATCAAACATTTGACATGCTTGCCACTATGACCATGTCCTCCACCACACCGTTGACCCATATTCAACAGCAACCCACCCAAGGAGGGCATTTTATCGCCCTACACTATTATGAGGGGTCGACTTCATCATCGCATGTTTTCCCATATATGCAGGGCAACTACCATTTGGCATTGGATATCACGGATGGCGTGCCACAGTTCAAACCTCTAACAAGGTACCATGTTGTAGCATATTAGTATGAAGACAAGTTATTTTTACATCATGACTAACTCATCCCGTTGTAGATATTCAAAATGGGTATAAAGACATGAATAGACGATGACTTAGGTATTTGACTAGCAGACTTCTGCCGGTGCATCCTTCGACGATGAGTAACTCCCAATGGCTCAGTGGCCCTTAAAGGCCCAGTGCAAGAGACCTAATGTGCTCAATTATGGCCACCTCCTCCATTATATATGCGTCTGATGATCATCCAACACAAGCAAGTATACCATATTTTCAATGTTTTAAACTATAAATTTCTTTGAAGTAATTAAATTTGTTTTCCTTATTGCAGCATTCTGGTAGATGAGTTTGCTTGACGGACCTTTTTCTCCATTCACTGGTAGTTATGGAGTGGACCTTGGCCTTTATGGATAAAGGTGTCACACGAAACACACAAGGAGCACGCCACCCAACTAAATGTGAGTTTTTTTTAATTTTTTTATTTTCATACAATATTTCATATTTGCATCATCCTTAATGTTTAATTAAATTAACATAATTTCAAGAGTACTATCAATGGGACTCCTAGGACTTATATGCTATCCGTCGCCTTGTTTTTTAGTATTGCTTGAATTTTATTTGGAACTAAGTCTACAAATAGAAGATGAATGCAGTGAATTAAATCCCAAGGTTGAGTGATCAAAACTCCGATTATAGTTTGTTGTGGTCACACTTCCCCATTGCATACAATGCTTACTTGTGGCGAAAGTTGTGTGACTACTGGCAAAAAGAGTAGTGGAAGAAGTTGTCCATCGACAGAAAGAGTGTCAAGAAAGTGGTGGATGATTTAGGGGCTGTCTTGAAGCACATAATAAGCTTTATTCCCAATGAGATGTACTAGGACTAGATGGTAAGTTCTACATCACTTCTTGCATTTATTTCATAATTATTATATAATATTATTTCATTTATTAAATTCAATTATAACTTGTTATGGATGACAAAAAATTATGGACATGAGCCCATGTTCAAGGAATGGTAGACTAAGATGCACACCTAAGAAGAGGCTTGGTCAGTCAAAGGATCAGAAAATGCGTCAACTCAAGATAACAACTTTTCTTTTCGCGCTATAGTTTGTTCATACTTCCTAACAAGTGCCTTATTTTTTAACTCTAGCAAAATTTATTTCATTGTAGGAGGAATACATGAAGCGGGTCAATTAAAAGTATCCCATATTGTGGATTTTTCCTGGTTTGAAGAGGAGTGCTGGCATTAGGTTTGTGGCTCCACCATTAGAAAATGGTGATTTAGTGACAGCTAAAAACAATCACTAATTAGAAATGATAAACAATCGCTAAAAGTCCGGTGAAAGTTTAGCGAATGTAGTGACAGCTTATTCTCGCTAATTTAGTGACAACTGGCTTGCCCTTGCTAATATTCTAAAGATTAGTGAAAGCCAGCCTTTGCTAAAAATTATAAATTCTTATTGTAGCCTGGACTTATTATTAAAACAAATGATTATATTTAAAAAAATATAGATTATAATATAGTTTGATTTTGTTTTATGGTTAAAAAATTCATTCATCTTAATTTAAATGGATTTTCTAGCTGGACAATGGGAAGTTTTTTTTATTGATCAGTAATCATATTATTAGTTATTTGCATACAAAGAAGGGCCTTAAGTAAATTTCATAATTATTTTTTTAAAAAAACAAATGAACAAATTCAAAGTGATGGTTAGAGGTACTAATGGCTAGTCCTTGCTAACTAGCTATTTATGGACTAGCGAAGGCTAACCGTCACTAAATTTTTGCCAGAAGTAGTGACAACTTACCTTCGCTAATTGGCTATGGACTAGTGGTGGCTAGTTATCACTAACTTATAGCCAAATTTAGTGACAGATTGCTCTCGGTGAATTAGTAGTGGTGACTTTAGCAACACCTTGCTAAAGGCTTTTTTCTTAATAGTGCCTGTCAAAGAATGATCGCATCTCGAGTCTCCCGCCTTGCCTTTTGGATCCTCACACCTTTGGATCCTAGTAGGTATTTTTGTTTTGAAGTGTTTAATTACTACATTTTTTATGAGTTAAACATAATTATGAAACCTAACCAATGTATTTATACAAACACGTACTGATGCTAAGATTGCTTGAGGAAGCAAAATGCAGTCCAATCAGCTGAGATTGCAGCCCAACTAACTGAGATTGCTCAGTTGAGGGAGCAGGTGAATAAGCACTTATCTCGTACTGACACTGATGTTGAGGAACTGATCCAGTACTAGCCAAACGCTGTAGTTAGCGCCATTTAACAAGAGCTAATACGTCGTGGCAGTACTCTAGCTAACACTATTCTTGCTAACTTATAGACTGGATCCTTTGATGCCAGAAATGATGATGGGAGTGCTTGGGAGTCAAGCTGCAATTAGGGTTTTAGTTTGTTTTACTTCAATATTATATTTATTAAACACAATTTTGTAAATAATTGATATCAAATTTAATAATATTTTATTATTTATAACACTATAATCATTTAAAAAAATAAAAAATAATATATCACTGTAAAATTGTCACAACATTTGCTACAATTATAATTGTGCAATACACTGGATTGAACATCCCTATTTAAGTTATAGTTTCAAAAGTTATAACGGTAAAAAAATAAGAAAAATGAACTTCCTTACTCTTTAAGTGTAAAATGTTAGTTTTGTTAAACTATAGGATATCAACCAACCATATCTTTGACCAAACTAAAGGGTTTTTTCGTTTTTAATTTTCCTCTTTAAATTAAAGGTGAAAGGAAACAGGGAGAGACGTGGGCAGGCCAGAACTGGACACGTATGGGGGGACAGGAGTGGAGTGGGCAATGCATAATTGCGCCATGCAGAATATTCAATTGGGATGGCGGGTCACACACAGGCGATAGCACCATGCAACTTGCAATTGTTTATGTGTATATACATATATATATGGCTAGACCAAATTATTGCTGGGGACAACACCCAAATAAACACCATCAAGTTATACTTATATATGTGGAAGCATTTTATATTCAAAATTAAACAAGTCTGTTTTGGAGTGTGTATACATATGAATACAAAGATAGCCAACCAATCAGCGAGAGACACGTGAGGTCAGATAATATTAGAGACTTAAAAACGAATATCCTGGGACTGGGACTGGGAGCCAAAACTTCTACAAGGTTCCAGAAAAGGCCGGATCACCGATTGACACTATAAGCTAGGAATAGTACGTAAGATAAGCTCAAATCTCGGAGACGCACTCGTTTATTTATTAATTTGTCTTGATCCATCTGAAGAATCAGTTGCAAATGTTTCACATGCGGCCGGTGCTCGACGACGAGGTAGCAGGCAGGTCAAACAGCCGGTAATGACACAACAAAACACAACCGTTACTATAAACGCGTACGAGGGATGAACCAAATATTGACCCGGCAATGCAAAGGACAGACCTACCTACATGCACTTTACTTGGTTAATTATCTCATCTGATGTTCAGGCTTATTCTATTTCAACAAACATAAATTAGCTACTTATTGATCCATCGGTAGGCAACTCCCGAAACTGGTTTATTAGATGTTTTTGCTTTTCCAACAATTCACTGTCTATTGACTAGTTTTACACACACACACACACATATATATATATAAGTCATTGACAAGTTCTTCGAACGGCAAAAGATATATGTAATTAGTACAAATTTATCTAATATTTTAAATATTAAAACTATATTAAAAATATTTATTAACTAAATAAATAATATTTCCTCTTTTTTCATATTTTTTGCACCACTTTCCTTTTTTAGTTATCCCAAATTCTTTGCATAATTTTCTTTTTTGGTAAATTTTACCCAATAAATTTATCATTATACACTTCACTCTACCTTTTACTTCCCTTGACTTCTCGAAACTCTCATCCAGTTCAACCATCAACTGAGCCACTGACCTCGTCGGCCGTTTCGAGCTCCCTAGCATCGGTCTTCATCTTTGTCTCTCTTTCTCCCTTTCTTGGACGACCTCACCGCCGATGAGAAACAACCTATCATCATCGAAACCACAAGAGAGGGACAGAGGAAAAGAGGGATCGAGAACGGATCAACCATCAACAAAGGTACTGATGGTGATTAGCGGCGGACTCGATTAGTGGGCAGAGGCGATTAGCTGTGAACGAGAGATGAAGGAGAAGAGGGACGGGCAGACGGCGAACGAGGCGACTGGTGAAATGAGGCGAATTGAGAATTGACGGATGAAGGACAAAGGACAGGAGAAATGATGGAGAACCGATCGAGTACATCGGCCAACAATAGAGGCTGATCGACGATGGAGGCGCGATTGGCGACAGATGAGCGATCGATTACGGAAGACGAGCGAGGACGAAAGTGCAACCACTTCGCTTCTCACCGGCTTCGGATCTTTTTCTCTAGCAAGATCCTGATCTATCGACGAAGGCCGACCACGTCTCGAAGATGAATGCTGAACCAACAGCTGAGATGCGTGGAATCTGGAGACGAAGCGCAGGATAGGAAAACAAGTGCTAAAACAAACCTTTGCCTAAAACTTTGTGTAAAACGAAATGTATCAAACAAACGGGGACGGAAGGAGTATTTAATAATATATTTTAAAATTAAAATTTTTTAATAAATTTGACAAAAACACACAATAGGCATAAAAAAAAGGGGAGAAAAAAAAGAAAAGAAAAGAGACACCATAGATATAAAAAGCACAACTTAATATTAAATATACCATTATTTTTTATTTGAAATAAAATATATAGTACTATATATATTTTATCCAAGTTTAAAAAAATTGCTTACATAAAAAATAAGGTAAATTTTGTATATAGTCCCTAACCTTTAATTTATACTTCCTTTCATTCTTAACTTATAAGAATTCTTTTTTTGTTCTAAACTTTTTAAAATATTTCATATTAGTCCTTAATTTGATGAAATCTATTAATTCAAAGTAACTGTATTTATGAAACATTAATTTTTTAAAATTATTTTAAACTGTCTTATAATTTATCTCTTAGAAATTTAAACTGAGAAATAATTTTTTACAATTAAATAAACACTTTCATTTTCAAATATATCCATATATGAAATAATTATTGTATACAATGTATGCAATTATTATGCAGTAACTTTTGGTTGGGTTAACAAATTGAACATACTAAGGCAAATTAATTTTTTTTAATTGTTTATAATCAAAAGATAATAGACAAAAGTTTAGTATAAAATTTAGCTCAGATAAATCATAGGTATTTAAAGAGATTAATTTTTATAGTAACTTGATTGTATATTTTAATAGTATGTTTTATCTAAGTTCAAAGTAAACAAATTGAAGATTATATTTTGGGTAATTTTCATAGGGCACCTTACATCGAATTATCTTTTTTTTTTTGTTTCATTTTGAATGTATGCACTAATTAAATAGATAAATATCAGGTCTCAAATGAAAAATAATTAAAAGGTGGAGGTGTTTTAAAACATTTAGCCATTATTTTAAAATAGTTAAATTATAATAACATTAGGTTTGTTTAAAGTATTGCAATATGTTAAACTCTAAGGATAATAAAGTTGTTCGGCATTTATGTACATTCATTATATATATATATATTAAAGATATAAAATCCGGAAAAGTTACTTAAACTTAATACGTGACTTAGTAACTCACATAATAACGTAAAGGATTAATTTGCCCGGCTCAGTGCTTGGACGTCCTCATTGAAATTCCTACAATATACCAAATTCCTGGATTGGTTACGTACACGGGAAAATCAGATTTCAGGAAAAGTAAAGAGGGATGGGCTTCTTCTACCACCGCCCACCACCCATGATTGGCTACTGTTCATTCTTTAATTAAGGCATGGGACGTACGGTACGTAACCTTTGCTTAATTTCTCTCTCTCAGGTTATACTGCTAGGCGAGCTCAGGAACTCTCGAATCTTCTTCCATTATTTTTCCTTAGATTCTCGTCCTCAAAAGGTCCAGGTCCCTCCGGAAGTCATGGCCATCTGATGGAATGTGACTATTGTTTCCAATTTGAGCCATAATTCATCGCTTCAGCTTGAAAAATGCTTTCCACAATATAATGCTACTTATGACACTACAGAATAAAAATCAGAAAACGATTGAAGAAACAGTTCCTTTTAGTCGTTCCAAATAATTAAAGTAGAACTAAAAAGGACAATAGCAAAAATACAACGGTGTGACTAAATGCAATGATTGAAAAAAACAATCATATTATTTATGGCCCGTTGTTAAACAAGCAACTGAAGCATTTAGTCGCTCAAATAGCTACTGAAATTTCTAGTTGCTCTCATTAAATATTTTTAAAAATCAATTGCTAGGCATAGAGTTACACTACTAAAAAAACTGTATTTTCCAACAGCATACTTTCCAACGGTCAAATCGTTGGAAATTTCCAACGTGCAATGTTGTTGGAGAAAATCCAAAAAACAATTATGAAATTAAATTATGAGTTATGGATACGCTATTTCAAAAATATATCTTTGAGATTGGAAATCGAAACTTTGTTTTTTCCAACTGTTTTAGCCGTTGGAACCTATTTTTAAGCCTATTTTCCTATTTGGAAAATGCTTGTATGGCAACATTTCTAATTTTATAGGTTTCCAACGGCCTATAACTAAGATAGTTTTATTTGTTTTGAAACTTAGTTTTTTCCCAACTTAGTTTTTCCAACTGCTGTTGCCGTTGAAAACTATTTTTTAAGCTTGTACTTGTATGGCAACATTTCTAATTTTGTAGGTTGCTAACGGCCTAAGCCGTTGGAAAATAATTTAGGTAGTTTTATTTGTTTCCAATTACCAACGACTTTGACCGTTGGAACATCATTAAGTTAAACGCAGTGTTTTGTTTTTTTTTTTCCAACGGCCTAGGCCGTTGGAACCTAACAATTCAAATCATCCCCACCCCAGATTTGCTTCATTTCATCCTCTGCTCCATTCTGCATCTCTCTGTGTTCCCTCTTTCATCTCTTTCTCTCCCACACACACACACTTCACGTTTCTGAAGGCTCCCACAGCAAAGGCAGCTTGATCGACATCGCCATTGTTGGATCTAGGGCTCAAAGTTGTAGATCTATAGGTTATTTTCTCTTAATTTTTTTTTTTATTTTGTTTCATTTTTTTGGGGTTTTTTCATGCTTTGATGTTTAATAATGATAATGGGTGCAACATTTTGGTTGTTGTGCCAAATTGAAAGCCATTCCCACGCATTTGAAAAAAAATTTGGATTTGAGGTAAGTTGGTCTAATACATATTTTTTCATTTTTTAAATTCTTTTTACCGAAAAATGCATTAAATCCGGATTATGTAATGTTAATTTGGTTTGAAATATGTGAAATGTATGTCATTTGTAGTTGTTGATGGTTGGAAGTGAAGTATTAAGGTTACCCATTACAGTTTGGAATTTTTTGTCCATTTTGTTAATTTTTTGTAATTTTGGGATTAATTTAAAATTAGGAAATAATTAGTTTAAAGTCAATTGTTTAATTGGGTAATATATTTATGTGTGAAATTAGTACATTGTTAGTTTAACTAACAATGTTTAATTGGATTTATTTTTGCAATGTTAAAAGTTTTGGAATTAATATAAAGGTACAAAATAGTAGTACTAAAATTATTAATAATAATAATAATAATAATAATAATAATAATAATAATAATAATAATAATAATACTAATAATACTAATAATAATGATAATAATAATAATAATTCATTACGGATATCCACGCTTAGAATATGTATTAATACCAAAATTAGCTAATGTGTTAGGGATATATAAGTTATTTATACATGGATAAAATACGGAAACCTTCATCCTAATAAGTATTAACACTAAACCTTAAATAAAAACCCTAAACCCACATGCGTAAATAGCCTATAAACTCTAAACTCTAATTAAATTCCCCTAAACCCCAAACCTTAAACCTAAGTACTATTGACCCTAGCTAAACCCTAAATCCTAAATACGCATTGTTAGTTATAACTTACATTGTTTAATTGAGTGAAATATTAATGCATGCAATTAAAAATAATATGTTGGCTATTGATATATGCAATTCGTGGATTTAATTTTTAATAATGTTTTAATTTACGGAATTAATTTTATGTGTTCATACTTTTCTATATGTCATAAAGGTAAATATATAATTTGCATTGGTAGGACTCCATGGAACAAGAACGTAGTTGGATGTATAGTACTCGTTATTTACCTGGGCGAGTTGGGTTCAAAGAGGAGTGGGAGACAGGGGTTGAGAAGTTCATAACATTTGCCTGTAGTAATCCAGGTCATATGGATGGCAACAAAATACGTTGCCCGTGTAGGAGATGTAAAAATTTGAGGTTTAAGGATTGTGATGACGTTAGAGTTCATCTATACAAATGGGGTTTCATGCCTTATTACACCAACTGGACAGCTCATGGGGAGCCATTTAATGACCCTCCGCATCAGCCGTTTGATAATTGTGATTGGTATGAGCATGCTGAGTATAGTTCAAATGTAAACCCATATGCTCGAATGATATTTGATGCAGTGGGACCAAGTTCCCATCAGAATTTCACTGAAGTGGATGAACAACCTAATGAAGGTTTTAGACGGTTTTCTGATTTATTGTACTCCGCGAGTACACCTCTTTAGGATGGATGTGATAAAGATTTTGAGCTGTCTGTTGCAGTTCGTTTGTTAAACCTTAAAGCAGAATATCACATACCAAGAAGGTGTTATAATGGTATCGCGGCCTTGATGAAAGACACAACCAAATGACAGTAAGATGTCATCCAATTGGTATGAGACGAAGAAATTAGTTTCACAACTTGGTCTTGCGCATCTTAAAATTGATGCTTGTGTTAACGACTGCATGTTGTTTTGGAATATTGATAAAGATGCTACACACTGCAAGTTTTATGGTGAATCTCGGTTTAAGCCAAGAAAAGCTGGATAGGGTAAGGATAGAGCAAGAAAGACCATGCACCATTTACCACTAACTCCTCGCCTTCAGCGACTATATGCTTCACTTTCAACTGCAGAGCACATGAGGTGGAACAGTGAGCATCAATCCGAGCCAAATGTTTTAAAACATCCTTCAGATGAGGAAGCATGGAAACATTTTGATTCCACGTACCCGTGGTTTGCCGTGGAGCCCCGAAATGTTCGCCTTGGAGTTTGTTCTGATGGCTTTATGCCGTTTGGAAACTCTGGAAAACAATATTCATGTTGGCCGGTCATTGTTACTCCGTATAATTTGCCACCGTGGATGTGTATGAAGAAACCATATATGTTTTTTACTGCATTGATACCGGGCCCTCGGAGTCCACGTCAGAATATTGATGTGTATTTACAACCTCTTATTGATGAATTGAAGCAGCTATGGGAGGATGGTGTCGAAACATGGGATGTTTCACTTAAACAAAATTTTCAGCTCTGAGCTTCAGTTTTGTGGACCATAAATGACTTCCCGGCTTATGGGATGTTGTCAGGATGGATGACTCATGGGAGGTTATCTTGCCCTATTTGCATGGATTATAGTAAAGCCTTCCAGCTTGAGCACGGGAGGAAAACTTCATTCTTTGATTGTCATCGGCAATTTCTTGAGTTGGATCACCCATATAGAAAAAACAGAGTTGCCTTTAAGAAAGGAAAAGTTGAGAAATCGTTGCCTCCTGAGCGTCTACCGCCTAAAACAATATTTGAATGTATCTCAAATTTGCCATCTGTAGTTCAAAATGGACAGGTTGTTACCATACCAGGTTATGGTAGAACTCATAATTGGACAAAATGAAGTATTTTCTGGGAGTTGCCTTATTGGAAGAATAATTTAATCCGCCATAATTTGGATGTGATGCATATAGAGAAGAATGTGTTTGACAATATATGGAATACAGTGATGGATGTCACCAATAAAACTAAGGACAATGTGAAGGCTCGTAAGGACCTTGAGATGTTGTGCAGTCGATCAGAGCTAAATTTAATTCCTCAAGCCGACGGCCGAGCATTTAAACCCAAAGCCACTTTTACACTAAACAGACATCAGAGATCTGATGTGCTCAATTGGGTTAAAACACTTAGACTCCCAGACGGCTATGCATCGAACCTTGGGAGGTGTGTTGATAGTAATGTAAGTCATATGTCTGGTATGAAAAGCCATGATTGTCATGTAATGATGCAGAGGCTCCTCCCAATAGCCCTTGAAGCAATACCTGAAAATATTTGGAAACCGTTGACCGAGTTAAGTCAATTCTTCCGAGATTTATGCTCTCCAGAGTTAGATGTGAATCACATGGTCGATTTGGAAGCCAATATTCCTGTCATACTCTGTAAGTTGGAAAGAATTTTTCCACCTGCTTTTTTCGATTCGATGGAACATTTGCCGGTTCACCTACCTTACGAAGCAAGGGTTGGAGGCCCCGTTCAGTATAGGTGGATGTACAAATTTGAGCGTTGTATGCATGACCTCAAAATGAAGGTATCAAATAAGGCTCATGTAGAGGGTTCAATTTGTGAAGCATATCTAATTGAGGAGACCTCTACATTTTGCTCTCACTACTTTGAATCCCATATTCCACATATGGCAACTAGAGTACCTCGTAATGATGATGGCGGACCAGGACCATATGATGAATCGGTGTGGTCTATCTTTAGATACCCGGGTCGTCCATATGGTGTCTCAAGATATCGATATCTTGATGACAATGAATTGAGGGTCGCTACTGCATATGTCTTACTGAATTGTAAGGAGGTGAAGCCGTACCTCGAGTAAGTGCAATAACACCTATTTTCTTTATAAACTCTACTATAATAATAATACTTTTCTTCTTTTATACTAAACTCATCAAGTTTATGCTCCATCGACCTCTATCTATATCTTGTAGTTTGTTTGTTGATGAAGTGCGTATGCATGAACCCAATATAGATATGTCAGACCTGGATGTCTACATTGAGAATAACTTTGCAACATGGCTTAGAAACTATGTAAGTTACCTACACTTCAATTTTACCCATATTTTGCTTTTGAAGGGAAAGACATATTCATATTATTGATATATGTAACTAGGTGAATGATGTGCGTAACACTATCACAGACCGCTTCCTGTGGGATGTTGGATGCGGGCCATCACGTCGTGTTGAGAGTTGGCCTGTTTATTTCATAAATGGGTACAAGTTCCACATTAACGACTGGGGTCACGACAAAGCAACATTTAACAGTGGAGTATGTATAAGGACTTCAGGATCAAGTGAGGTTGAATGTGATTTTTATGGGGTGTTAGAAGAAATCATTCAACTCGAATATCCTGGCTGGCTACACAAAAATGTTGTATTGTTTAGGTGTGCTTGGTTTGACCCTACTCCAGATCGTGGCACTCAGGTTCATAAACAATATGGTATAGTTGAGGTTCATGATGGTCGCTGATATGGGAAGTTTGACCAGTTCATTCTTGCATCCCAAGTTGATCAAGTTTACTACATCCCTTACCCAACAAAGTCACGTGAAAAAATGGGGTGGTTAGCGGTTTTGAAAATCAAACCTAGATGCATCGTTCATAATAATGTAAATGACATCGAAGATGCATTTCAGGAAGAATTATTGGCCGGCGTGAACAATCCTCCCATAATTATGGATAACCCAATCGACAATTTAGCTAAAACAGGAGTAGGGGAAGTTGTAGAGGATGACATGCCGATCAGGGAAGAAACTTTGCAACATGACAATGAATTTGACCATGATTAGTCCCTTGAAGCAAGTGATGAAGAAGATGAATTTAAATCTGGAGATACTAATAGTAACATAAACTAAGGACGATGAAGTCCATTGACTGTAATGTAAACGTGCAATTACTTCTAAAATGTAATGTGAACATGAAATAACTTTTAATATATAAATACTAAGTCCAACTTGAATGTGGTAGGTGCAATGGCAATACCAAGATTTTTTCTGAGCATGTTATTTTTGTAAACTATTGTATGGTTTTTTAAAATAATGCAGATGCCACCTAAAGGAGATGCGATGTATACACGTCGACTAGGGAAAGGCCTATTTCAGCAAATGAAAGAAGTGTTAGCAGAACTAATTGCCAGACATGAAAGAGCAGGCCAATCGCATTCCCGTCATTCATCTTCACAGCCCTCAATAAAACAAACAACTGTTCCACATCCCAACCCTCGTACAGGTGATATTCGCATTGCTCCAGTCAGCCGTAGTGCTAGTCAATCTACTCTAGCCCCTGTTGCTTCACCCGATGGTGGGAATTCCAATGGTCAGTCAGCGGTATCCCAAGTCCCAATTCAGGCGCGCTTACAGATTACACCTCACGGAAACACGTAAGTAATGCACCTTTTTGAATCCTATTAGTTTATGTTACCTTTAGTATGTGTAGTGCCATTCAAAAAAATGTTTATTGTGTTGGAACATGCACTTCATGTAGCTTCCTTCCATCAAGAACAACACGGTTGGTGACTAGATGCTTCACCACACATTTCAAGGGACATCATGACTGGACGAGTGCAAGCCCAACAGATATTCAGGCGTGGTGGCGCGTATTTGAGATTTGCACTTTCTTCTCACAATTTCAACTTTAGCAACCATGTTGCCAACTATTCGCCGCTATATATTTTTTTTAATGTCTAGGGATTATGTAAGTGGGATCCAGCTCACCATAATGAGGTCTATTGCGTTTGGCATATGATGGTGGCTAATCATTACCGATCGATGCTGGGTGACATTCGCCGTGAGAAAAATCCAGCAAAACGGCGAGTAAGGGCATCTTTTATGACCGACGCACAGTATGCAGAAATGGAGGAATGGTGGGCTTCAACAGAGTTTCACGAACGATCGGCAAAGGGTAAGACAATGCGAGCATCATCATCGCAGTCCTCTAACTCGACAGGTGCATGCAGTGCTACTTATGCAGGAGGCACTGTTTCAATTACTGAACACCGAGAGCGAATGGTAAAATTATCAAACTCTTTTACACATAATTTAACTTATTTATGTTGTAATAATAATAATCTTACTATGTTTCCAATGTAGCGCGAAAAAGATCCAGAAACGAGAGACCCTAGCTTGTTTAAGGTCATGCAGCAAACTCATAAGAAAAAGAGCGGGGAATACATTAATAGGCGGATTGAAGAAGTGGCAGTAATTATAATACTACAGAATATGACCTGTTTACATATCATTTATGATAGAGTTACTAATAAACTATCTTTACCCTTTATGAAGGCAATAATAACACTTGAGATTGAGGAACAAACACAGCAAATGGATGATGAAGGAGGCGCATATGACATTGATGAGGTTGTGATCATCAGTGCAGCCGCTGGT